>CM034147.1:898790237-899433987 GCA_019776745.2 Taxus chinensis
AAATTAGTTGAAAAGAAATATTTCGCAAAACATTTCATATATGCTCATTTTCTAAAAATATTCAATAAAAAAAAATATTGCATCTTATAAATCATATCTAAAGCAAAGAATTTGAAATTGACGTATAAAACTTTATATCCATAAAAGAATGTAGGCACCTTAAATAATCATACCAAGTGCATATATTCTTTCATTAGTTTACATAAAAAAATCAAAAAGATCAACAATTACAATTTTTTCATGTAACGTGTGTTTAATAGACACTACCATATTGTTAATCTTACACATTTTTTTAATATTATATAATCATTAATAGGCATTGCCAACCATTAATATTTTATAACCATAATGATTATTGATGGGCAATAAGCACCTAATAATATTTCCATATATTTGACTTGATCCGACCTTTTCAAACATTACTATATTGTTGACCTTATATATAAATAATTTTAAAAATATATCATTTATGATAGGTATTGTTCCTAAACATTAATAATTTGCAAGAAGTAAGTAGTCAAATTAATGAAAATCCTATAAATTTAACACCCTCTAAATTTTGGCACTCTGGGCAACTGCGTAGTATACCTAAGGCTTAATCCGCCCTTATTTGTCTCGTGATATTGCAAAGGAAACACAATTTTTTTCAAAGAAGGTTCTTCTCTATACGTTATAATAAATTCTAAATGCAAATGTATCTAAAAATTCACCTACGAAAATTTTGGCATTATGAAATGTTATAATAACTTTATAATAAAAGAACATGGAATAATGCTATTTTAAATTTAATTTTATGTATTTAGTTATTATTAGTAGATCGCTTAATAATCTTAGAAACCTCTTGTGATGTTGCTTGCTATTGTTTTTAAAAAAAAGTGCGGTCGATGATTGATTGCCTCTTTTCCTACATATAATGTGTTTGTGAAACTTTTGTTTTCTTTTATGTGCACTTTCTTTGCTTCATTAAATAACATATGAATTTAATTAGATGGTTTACTTTAGCATCCAAAGTATGTGCATGTAGTAACACATGATTAATATTTTTGCATATCAAAAGATTTCCTAAAATGGATTTCTATTTAGATGTACGTTTTTATAATCTTATGAGAGCTAAAAATTTAAATTGATTTTGTTGTTGGCAATTGGTGAGGTTGAAGATGAAAGGACTCAACACAATGCTGAAAAGCTAATTGATACAAGCGTCAAGGGTTTGAAAGATTCCATTCAGAAATTTTCTCTTATTTTCATATACAATTTGGTGTGCAGAAAGGCTTTGTTCATGTGATTGACGATGAAAAAAACTTCAAGTCAATTTAGCCTCATCATTAACAGGTATATGCTACAACTTCGAAAAGAAGATATGTATCAACATAAACAACAAGAAACTGTTAAAATGCAATAGAACGTTGCCTCAAACTATACAAGGAAATGGGAACCTTTTTAATGGACATAGATGTTGGATTAATTGTGGTTTATTAAATATGATGAATGTAAAAAATAATTGCAATTATGCCTCATTACATATTCAAGTGTAAGATATGATTTTCTTAGAATACATTATTGTGAGTTTAACCTTATCTGCCAATTTACTTGTAATAAACACATATTCTTTAGTAACTCGGATTTTGGTTGGAGGTACTTTTGTTCTAATATTATCTTCAATATGCATAAACCTTAGGTGTTGTTACAATGCCAAAACAAAGAAATATAATCCATCCATGATTTACAGTCTAACCACCATGATTTACAGTTTCAATTGTAATTTCTCATCACCTCTGAGAATTTACGATTCACAGTAAAGTCTTTTGCGATTCACAATGAAGCCACAATATGCTCCAATTAATCTTTTGGACGCCTGAATCTGTTTTGTTCAACTTCAAGTTTACTGCTCCATTTTTTTTATTTACAATTTTATTTTCAAGGTTCCCTATGGTTGCTCCATTTAGGGTTGCTAGTTTTATTTACACTTGTTGTGCGCATTGAAGATACTCAAATAAGTGAGAAATTAGTATTTTTATTTAATGTTTTAGTATTAGTCTATTACATTTAAATTTATAAAATGTTTAGTTTATTATTTATGGTCCATGGATAAGAAATGTTGTAATTTTGAATAGGTATATATGAATTGTTTAGTACTCTAATTTTTAGTTTTAACTTTCATTTATAAAATTTTGAGATTTTTTATTTTTAATGAATTTTATTTTAAATAAATACAAGGATATGAAATTGAAATATGGCTTTGAAAAAGACGAGCATTGCCAAATATCCACTATGGGATCATTGCATAGTTTTAGACAAAAGAAAAGGAGGGGGCACAAAGCATGTCAGACGTAACCTTTTTGGTGAGGATTGGTGGGGCAATGATTCACGAGTGAAATTCCATTTATTGGGTAGTCTTGCATATGGTTTGGAGTTTGCAAGAAGACAAGAAATTAGATCTAAAGAACCTATTATTTCAAATGATGATTTTGAAATTGATCATTGTTGTGAGTCCTAATCCTTGGTTGTGGGTGGTGATGATGTGGGTGGAAGTGGAAGCAAACTACCAATGGTCCCTCCTTTTACACTTCCAATGGTAAAAAAAATGCATTGTTCCATCCATCACATATTTGTTTGACAATGATACTAGGGATAAACACTTCCAATGGTAAAAAAGCATGTTGTTCCCTCCATCACATCTTTGTGTGACAATGATACTAGGGATAAACATTTCCAATGGTAAAAAACCGAAGTATTCCTTCCATCACATCTTTGTTCGGCAATGATACTAGAGATAAGATGGACATTGTCATTATCATATTCTTTTATGCATGTGGCATCCCATTCAATGTGGCCCGTTCTCCTTATTTACATGAGATGGTGCATGCAATCAATGAGGGTCCTAAAGGGTACAAGCCTCCCATATAGAGCAAGCTCCGCACCACCCTTTTACATCTAGAGAGGTTGAGAGTTGAGAAATCTCTTTCTTCTATCAAAAATGATTATGGAAAAGAAGGTTGCTCCATCATATGGATGGATGGAAAGATGCAATGAACATGCCTTTATTAAACATAATTGTTTGATGTCCCACATGTCCATATTTTTTTGGGAGCTATTGATTGTACTCTTCAAGAGAAGAATGTCATCTATCAAGAAGAATTGTTTTGTGTTACAATCGACGAGGTTGGTCCATCACATATTGTTCGGGTTATTACAGATGCATCCCTTATATGTAAAGTGGTGGTGTTGATAGAACAACAATGATACATATTAAGTGTACACCTTATTGAGTTCACACCATGAACAATGTTTTGAAGGACATTTCAAAGTTTTATTGGGTTTCTCCTTACATTTCCCAAGGGAGGCAAATACAAATGTTTATATGTAACAATCAACAAGTGCAAGCCATGTATCCTTCTAAACAAATTGCTTGAGGTTCGTGGTGCACTAAGTAGCATGGTTATCTGTGACGTGGTTTGATTGGCAAATATCTTATGGTGAGAGTGTCATGGAAGTCGAGAGGTTGATTCTAGATGATGCAGTTTGGTTTGAGGTGAAATACATTATTGATGTCTTGCAACCCATAGTAGATGTCATCGAGTTATGCAAACACATATTTTCCTTGCTTGGAGGAAACTTATGAGGCCATTTATTGTGTGTGTGAGCGGATTAGAAAAAATGCAGCTTGGAGGGCCCCTGAGTATTATAGACAAACGGAGAAAAAGATACTTGTAAGGTGGAATCACCTTAACACACCTTTACACATGGTTGCCTATTCCTTAAATCCAAAGTGGCATAACATTGAAAAAACAAAAAAGAGGCCACCATTTGTGAGTGGAGAGGTAGTGCGTGGTTTCATGCAATGTGTGAGGAAGATATATGGAAATGGTGAGGAAGAAAAGAACATCAAAGAATAGTTTGTTTGCTTTGTTTGTGAATGTGGGGACTTTGCATCCTTGTATGCAACTTGTCTGAGTATGAAGGATCCTACTAATTGGTGGAGAATTTTTGTTGGAGATCAGTCGAGCAAAGGTTAATCGTTTGCTAGGTATCTCGGATGGCAAGTTTGTTTGCTAGTGAGAGGAAATAGAGCACATATGGTTTTATTCACAATGTGAAGATAAACTGTCTCGAATAAAAAATAACAAAGAACATGGTCTTCATCCATAACAACTATCAATTGATATCACATCAAGATGTTAGCTACAAAAACGGGTCTTCCAGGTAATGGGATGTGGAACTTGATGACACTAGTTTAGATGAGGAGATTCTTGTAAATGGGCTTACATAGTTGAGTGTTGTTGATGATCCTCCACCTCTCAAAACGAATGTTGAGATAGAGAATTTCCTTGAGTTGTTAATACACAATGATGGTGTGGATGAGGATCTCTCCAATTTAGATGCTACATAGCCTTCTAGTTTTCTCACTTGTCTTCATGCCATATGAAAACCATATAACTTTGTTATTTTGATATAATACTACTAGTCGTAACAAATAGTTCTTCAACACTTTCAATATTATTTAATATTTTGTGATTATCTCATGACCTCGGGTCAATTAACTTGTAAATGTAAGTCCACACCAAACCGGGGTGCTTGGTAAAGCAGAGGTTTTAGACTTGTAACGGGATTTGATCTCGGGTCAATTAACTTGTAAATGTAAAGTCCACAACAAAACACCAAACCGGGGTGCTTGGTAAGGCACTTACAAATTTTCATGACAGCCTCTCTCAAGCGGAGGTTTTAGACTAGCAATGGATTTGATCTCGAGTCAATTAACTTGTAAATGTAAGTCCACACCAAAACGCCAAACTGGGGTGCTTGGTAAGGCACTTACAAATTTTCGTGACATATTTATGATAGCTTCTCTCAAGCGGAGGTTTTAGACTTGTGTGGCATAGACATGCCAGTAACAAGATTTGATCTCAAGTCAATTAACTTGTAAATGTAAGTCCACACCAAAACACCAAACCGGGGTGCTTGGTAAGGCACTTACAGATTTTCATGACATATTTATGATAGCCTCTCTCAAGCGGAGGTTTTAGACTTGCATGGCATAGACATACCAGTAACAAGATTTGATATTGGGTCAATTAACTTGTAAATGTACGTCCACACCAAAACACCAAACCGGGGTGCTTGGTAAGGCACTTACAAAATTTCATGACATATTTATGATAGCCTCTCTCAAGCGGAGGTTTTAGACTTGTGTGGCATAGACATGCCAGTAATATGATTTGATCTCGGGTCAATTAACTTGTAAATGTAAGTCCACGCCAAAACACCAAATTGGGGTGCTTGGTAAGGCAATTACAAATTTTCATGACATATTCATGATAGCCTCTCTCAAGCAAAGGTTTTAGACTTTTGTGGCATAAACATGCCAATAACAAGATTTGATCTCAAGTCAATTAACTTGTAAATGTAAGTCCGCGCCAAAACACCAAAACGAGGTGCTTGGTAAGGCACTTCCAAATTTTCACGACACATTTATGATAGCCTCTCTCAAGAGGTTGTTTTAGACTTGCGAGGCATAGACATGCCAATAACGGGATTTGATATATCAATGTTTGACTTTGAAATTTGAGTTTAATTTATTTGAGCTTTGCAAAGTTTCGAGATAATCTCATGTTTTATCATTAATGTTTAATAATTCATTAATTCAACAATGACTAATGAGTGTATCTAGCATAGCCAAGTTTTAAGGGGATTGTACATTGCATACACTCGCATCATTTCACCTTGCATACCCTTGCATCCGCGAACTTGTACACCCAAGTTTTGGGAACCTACACCTTGTGTACCCTTGCACCTGCACACCCATACAACCTTGCTATTTCCAAATCAAGAAAAAATATTCATGTTGGTTTGAAATTTCAACCTAACGATAACTTCAATTCAAAATTTGTGAGGGTTTATTTTTTAGGTGGAATTGTATATTACAATTTTTTATATAAAAAAAAATCATAGGGTTCATCTATTTCTTCTCATAAATATTAATATGATCCTTATGCCAACACGGGTGGCACCACATTCTAGGCGGCCCTTCTCCAAACATAATAGTTGATTGGTTGTGGTTGAGTATATTATCTTACTCAATGTTCCCATCTTCTCTATTGTAGAATTATTATACAAATAAAAAAGTCATGTCTAGTTGTTTCTAAAATACATGCCTTTCCACACCAACTCGGATATGCCTTTCTATACATATTGGAATTGCTTTTATGACTTTTAACATCCTCATTCATTAAAAAAAATGTAATCCCAATTCGGTTGATAGGCTTTGTCCACGGCAACATATAAACCTCAATATACCATGATCCTTATACCAATGGTGGGACACCATGATGGAAGAGATCGTCCTACGAACATACTAGTTAAATTGTTGTCGGATGATGTTTTCTTTCTCAAAATTCCCCTTCATTGTAGTTTCATAATCCAAAAAAACTTCCTATACAATTGCTACTAAATACATGTGTTACTACCTTAAGTTGGATATGCCTCTTCAATGCATCTTGAAATTTTGCTTCTATGACTCTAAAAAACCTCATTTATATAATGTCGTGGCACAATAGAATTCAACTTTTTGTTTTTAAATCTCTTTGAAAACTGATGTAATCCACTTCAATCCTTTATTATTTTAGAAATTGGCATTGCTAGTGTTTATTGGCAGGACTTTGTTAGTCACTCATACTCATACCTGTGCATGGATTCTCATGTTCCATTTTCTTCCTCTTCCTTAAACTTGAATTTACTTTTCTTTATTTTCCATTATGATTTTTTCTATGCATACCTTGCTACTCCTATCAGCGTCTCCATTGCACCTTCCGGGTGCAATTGCTAGTTATAATTTTCCCATTAATAAACATTTCTTGCGAACATGGAATGTATTATGCACTTCTTACATAGATATGAGGAAACCAAAAGAGATCTGATACTTCAATGTGTGGTGTCAAACCTAGAGAGAATCCTCAAATGGCTTGCTTTTTATCGTGGAGGGAAGGGCACAAGAGAACCCAACCCAGATTGATGATCTGGGATCATGAATTGTCGGGGTCATTTGATACCTCGGATAACAGAACTCTTTTCCCTCTAATTTTCAACTTAATAAATAACTACTGAACTGTACTCAAATGTACTCTTGAGTATGATTATGAGAAAGCAAAATGGTGAGTAACCTCCAGCCAAAATATGCAAATGTTGAATTCTCCATGCAGACAGCACTTCTGCCATTAAATCAGATACACATAAATTCTTTACATAAGATTGTCTGTAATTTCCCACACTGCACTGTATCTGTGAACTAGATAAACTGCTCTTTGAGGCAACCTTTGCTCACATGGTCAAACAAATATTACAATTTGTTTTTTCATCAAGACCACAAGGTGCTGTGCTGTTTCCTAACGTAAACTTGCTGGAAATTTTAGGCAATATGGTGCTATTATTGTTTTCTTATTTTATCTTTTGTAGCCATAATGTTTTCTTCTTCTTACAAAGTTTGGGTACTCATGAGGTAATCACAGTCGCCAGTTGTACACACAGCATCAGAGTTACTCCCAGAAGAGACAGTGTGCACATCGCAGTTGAGGTAAGGATTAGACAATATTTGGAAAAAAAAAAAGTCAATAAAAGAAAAACAAACGCATATTTAACCTTGTAGTTCATTGCAGAATCCTTTTTTTCATAGTTTGCATACTCGGACTTGACTCAGACTTGGCAGACCAAAAAAAATTCCATCTCGGCAAAACTTGACGACTTAACAAATACCTCCATTTCTTTAAATTATACACACACGCGTGCGTGCACGCACACACACACACACACAAGTTATAAAATGTATCAAACGAGTCTGCAAAACATTGGGAAAGTGTTTTCTAGTAGATTTGAATACAAATAGAATATGAAATCGTATCATCATGCAAATACAACAGCCATGCAAATACAGCAGCCAGCTGATAACTCGCGAAAAACTGTGAAAAATCTCACAAGTACAGTGAAAAAAATGGCCAAAACTCAGCATCACAGGACTATCTCGAATTTGGGCAGAAAATACTTGTTTCAGAAAAAAATTGCAAGTACTCAGGAACTCACAAAGTATGCCAACTATGCTTTTTTAGTTTTATTGTTGTAGGTTATGATCCTATTTTTCAAGGAGACAAATGATAAAGTTTATGCGGCTGTATGCATTCAGTTAAACTTAAAACACGAAATGCATATGATGCCATCCATATCTATTCATTTTTAGTTTCTTCCTTTGAAAGTACATCAGGGAGCGAATATACAATGTTTTGTAATTTGATCAGGCAATTTGCAATTTTATAGGTAGCCATATATATGAGGGTCTATATATTAACAGCGACAACATTACCAATGCAATTTTACATTGACCAATCTAATTTTCTCCATATCCACTGCAACCATGCAGACATCTTACATTTGTTATCTTGTAAAACCTATTTAATTGTCCTCTCTAAATGTTTTAAAATTGCAGTCCTCTTTAAATATTTTTTGCATATTCATTACTAACAATAATCTAAACACATTCGCACCACAATCCCATAGAGGTCAGGGTGCAAGGAGAGCCCCTTGGCTCATAACTGGCTTCCGCACAATGTCAATGGGAGGGGCATCAAAAGAAGAGCTGCAGACCTGCAGCTGAAAGCCTACTACCCTGACAGCAGCAGAGATATAGCCCCATGTTCCCAGGACCCTAAAACGAAACTAACACGCCTTGGCAACATAATTAATGTTTGGAATAAACACATATGTGAAAGAGATCATTACCCATTGCGTTTTTGCCCCCAGGCACATAAGTCGAAGATTATAACTCCTATAAACACCCTGTTCAGGCTCTTTCAATAAAATCAATCATGAAAACAGCACAGAGAGAATATTTCATCCATTTATAATATTTAAGAGGTGTGTTTCTATTCAATTTTACTTGCACATGTCATTGTTTGTCAGTGAAATGTGGACTGCACAGAAATAACAGACACGCTGTTTCAAATTATACTTTAAACTTTAAAGGTTAAAACCTATATCTCACCTTTGCTCAAGATAGGATTCAACCAAATAATTGCTTCACAGTTGCATATGCGTGCATTATGAAGCAGAGAACACCTAATATGATGCCACAATTCACAGAAAATATTTCAAATTGTAAATTTTCAATGATCAAAAGCTATGATGACATTTCTAAAAACTGAAGAATCATGTACACAACTTTACATAGAATCACAAATCTATTGAAGCACAAGCAACAATAGTACAGCATATTACATTCCAAATATTAGGGCAAACATTCCGTTGCTTTCCAAGCAAGAGAATGCCTTAATTCTGTCATACTTCTGGGTAAATGGGAAACTCCTACAAAACCTATCTATAATTGACCATAGGTCACTGTCTTTTAACCTTATATTAAAGTAGTTGTGAAAAACTCAATAGCAATACTGCCTATTTTTCAGTTGGCCTTGACATCCTTCTTATTATTGCCCACCATATTGCGCCATAGGTACTGTCCGCTGGCCATGTCCACCAGGGTCCAGAACCCTAAAGAAAATTTATTGCAAGTCTGCAAAAAAGAAACCCCAATTAGACACAACAGAATAAAACTCAATTGAAATGAAATCTGCTCCATTCTGTCCAAGAGATTGTGGTGTAACAGTAACATATGCACATGTACGAACATGAGCTGGGTTCAAAACACTTTACTGCAATGAGGTGACACATAACTCCACTGGACATAACTATTCTAAGTTGCATGGTGTACAATATGACAGAGGTTGTGGTACATCAATTATAGGGTATATT
Source organism: Taxus chinensis (assembly GCA_019776745.2). NCBI lineage: Eukaryota > Viridiplantae > Streptophyta > Pinopsida > Cupressales > Taxaceae > Taxus > Taxus chinensis. The sequence goes on from CM034147.1 coordinate 898,800,027, forward strand.
GTGTGCTTATTTCAGTACAGGTGTAGGCAGATTGGCGAGTCCCCGCTTACTACCAGGATTGAACATGACGCTGAAACTAAGGCATACAAAATTTTACCAATATATAAGGTAAATCGTAAAGGGAAAAATTCTTCATTAAGGCCTGGGTCTCATGGGAAATTGATGTCTGGCTTAGCCATGAGCTAAAACAACCTTTTCCTTTTATAAACAGTGGCGTGTTTCATGTCAAACACACTTAAAACCTCCACCTGAGAAAGGCTATACGATAAATCAAATTATGTGTGGCTCACCCAATATTCCAGTTGGGTGTTTTGGTGCGGGTTTGCGTTTGCAAAGTAAATAGAGCCAGGGTCTATATAACAAGGCTGTGGTGTAACAATTATAGGGTACATTCTAGCCTGACCCATGTTTACAAATATGGGGAACGAGATTTAAGCATGATTAGACCATGTTAAACGCAGTGCACCACTTCATCCAAAATTTTAATTTAAGCCAAATAAATAATCACATCATTCAAATACATCCAAAAGTATTTTTGGGTACAATTGAGCATAACCTGTGTTCAAGAAGCTTAAAGACAGGGTTCAAATTTATCCAGCTCCTTGTTACAGGAAAGCCCATAACCCAACCCACCAAAACAAATCACTACATTTCCCAAATATATATCTAGATAACATTGTGTTCGATCCACTTTACTTCACAGATGTTTCCGGTCTACCTTCAAAACCTATGATGCAAGGATAAATTGGATCATAGAAAATATAATACTGTACCTGCGTTCCCCACCACCGGAATTCATTTTGTACGGTTTTGTCCTAATTATTCAATCTTCCTTGGGGTTTGTTCAATCTTCAAAAGGGTTCAGAGATTCCCCAATCTTACAAAATGGGCTGTGTCTAATCAAAATTTTGGGATTTTTCAAATTCCACAAAAAGGGTTCTGATGTCTTCTAATCTTACGAAATGGGCTGCATTTATTCAAATTTTTAGAATTTTTTCAAAATTCTTCCAAAAGGTGCAGATTTTCTCAGATCTTATGAAATGGGCTGTGTTATTTTCTGCTGAAAACGAAAAATGAAAGCAGAAGGCAAAGAACTAACCTGTGCAAGAGGCTTAGTTTCGCGCGATTCATCGTCACCGTCGTTATTGGCAATTGCAAGATCATCCGTATCATTTTCCTTTGAAGAGAAACTCCTCCACGCAACAAATCCGGCCAAACTAGCCGACAGAAATATCAAAATGATGCGCAGGGGGCACATTTTCAGATTAGTCTGTCTCTGTAATCAAGAAAAAACCTAAACAAAAAGAAACTGAGAATGCATTCAGACTGGTGTTGATGTCCTTTTTCTTACAAGAAATAAGAGAGACAGAAAGAGATTTGGGTGAGAAGCGAGTGGAGTGGGTCGGCAGGAACATCTTATATATTAAATAATCCATGCCAATCAGATCGCTTGAAGTTGAACTCCTGGTCAACTCGCAATTATAAATTTTGCGTCGCCCTCCATTAAATTTTTTCCCTATATTTGTGTTTCCCTAGATTTGCACGTCTCTCTTTTCTTACAATTTATGCTTTGAAATTAGTGGTGTGGTTTTTTACTGGATTTCCACAATTGAGGAAGGAAATATAGAGCTAAGTAGTTGACCATCACACTGCGCTATAGCTAACCACACAGATGGCAATTCATTTTTAAATGGGTATTAGGTAGGTACCAATAAACTTATATTTAATTGCACAAAAGAATATCTTAGGAATATAGATAATGGAGACTGTCATGTTTAAGAATAATAATTGGTTTTTCATAATTTCGAACATATTATTTTGAGTTTTAAAATAATTTTTGGTTTTCTGTACCTTGTAGACATTAGAAAATCTACTTACTAGCAATCGCCCTTAAGGTGTGCGATGTTAACGCCGAAATCGAAATATTTTTAAGGCGGAAAAGTAATTGAAAAACACAACAAAGCAATATGATATTTCTAGTTAGTAAATGAAAAACAAAATGAAGCAGTGAAAAGTGGAGAAGTAGAAAAGATTTAGAGTGCATAAGAAGTGGAGTAGCTTGAAAGGGAAGGTCCACCGCTGAATAAGAGGGGATTGTTAAGGATAGGGAACGAAGAAGGGATTCCTCTTATAAGCATGATTGCAAAATTGCTGCTGAGAAGATTTGTTATAACAAGTGAGTGGAAAAAGGGGCGAGATCCGATAGGCAGACAAGGTGGGAAGAATCGATATAGTTGTGAAGGAAAGTCGTCGTGTTTCCACGCCCCCAATTTCAATAGTGGTTCTCTTAAAAGTAAAGGCTTGAGTTATTTGGATTGAAAACAATCAAGCGAAGTTAAAGGTAACTCAAGCTAAAGTATATGTCAATTTCATAATGAACAATGATAATATGAGTTCCCAAAAAAAATGTAAAAATCCCTAAAATGTTGAAGAACAATCATTATTTTTTAGCTAACACAAATTATAATATCAATTCATTTTATTCCTGTAAGTAGTAATTACCATTTAAAGTTCTCTTTAGACAAGTTAGGGAATATATTTTATGGAACGCTGGCATGTGTAGAGGTCTTGGGGGTTTGGCGATATTCCATCATTTGTAGGTAGTTCAAAGTAGCACATATGGTGACCCCACTAAAGAATTACAACTCCAATAAACTTAACGTTGTTATCGTCTCTGTCGTAATTTGCAACTCATATGCAATTGCTAGCATATATAAAAAACAAGAGGCAGATATAATTATTTCAAACTTGTATTAAAAGGCAATTATGAATTTATTTTGTATTTATTGTTTCCAATTTTTTCTCAAATTTATGTCATTTCACATCAATCCCAAATAAATGATTTTTCCCTTGCAAATGATAATTCTGAAAAAATAAAAACTTTAATTTTAAATAGTGATGTTAACGCTGAAACAGAAAATATTGGTGAGTGGAAAAGGAAATTGAAACGAAGAAAAAAGCATCATGTTTGGATCGAAGTTAACGACAAGGAAGCATGACTTTGTGGTTGACACCGAGAAAAAGTGTAATGTTGTAATTGATCTGTAAGCAACATATCGAGAGTCAACATGGTCGATTTCTCTTGAAAAGAATTCAACGTTCATCAACCTGATGCACAATCTCTTGAGTTCATTCTTAGAGTGTAATCATCCTGACCGGATCAAATGAAAAAACTCACTTAAAGGGTTGTGTTTTTGGATTTAACGCCACCACCACAGTAACAGTTGCCTACGCTATAGGTGTCGCTACTCCAACTCGAACATCTTCATTTTTGTTTCTCTTTGCACAATATGTGCATACTCTGGTTTGAGGTGGTTTTGGGATATTCACAAAGCGAACGGCTAGAGCCCGCCATTAAACAAGACTTCGATGAGACAATGCTTAGGTAATTTCCTTTGTTTCTTGCTCCTCATTCTCTTGAGCACATGAACTTGCAGCTGATGACAATGTGATTGAGGGGAATGGTTAAGTCCCCACACGATGACGAGATTCAAAACTGTGACATAGAAGACGGCGAAAACCTTTCTTGTACATCAAAGATGGATTCAATTTTTCGCGTGTGGGATCTCAACACAAGGAATCTAAAGCAGGAGGAAGGTTCCCCGATGAATATTCTAACATCGATCTTGGCACATATGGAAAATTGTCTGTTATATGACGATCCGGAGCTTCTCCACAATCGTTCTTCTCGTCCATTAGTTGACGTGTTCAATTTTAAAGATACAAAGTCGGTGTTGGAAGAACAGAATGTTGAAGGCCTCACAACAGTTTTGGTCATCTGACATGGCGACAAGTTGTCTCCAATGACTATGTGCCACATGTACGGGCGATAAATGTCAGTGCTTCGGTAACCAAATAAATTGTAACTCGTTCATGTCTCTATCAGTTGTTAGAGGGGGAGGAGGCTTCCACTTGTGGAAATGCCTTTCAGGATAATAACTGGAGCTTAATAAAAACATGAAAAACATATCAACAAAAATATTCAAAATACAATATACAAAACACTATTTATGTTATTATATAAATATATGCAAATATAATTTATTATATATATATATATATATATATATATATAATATATATATATATATATATATTGAATAACTAAAGAATTTTTTTAAAATGTAGAACATCATTAATAAAAACACTATATATAATATATATTTTAAATAAATAAATATTTATTAAAAAACTGTAAAACAAACCAGTAGTAATAACAGCCGACATATAGAATAAATAAATAAATAACTATATTACAAAACGTGATATATGAAATAAAAAATGGTCTACGACCTGTTTGGCAACGACCATATATATTTGGCTCTGAGAGTAACGATTTCATCGCAAAAAAAAATCAAATCCATAAAAACTCATTTGGAGAATTGTTTTGCTAAATCTTTAGAGAAATTATCTGGCTCAACCACGCAACTCTAAAGGATCTTCCGAGAAATTATCGTTTCCTTACGGAAACGTGACAATGGAAGCAACAAAGAGACTGAACGATGCAATGTGGAGAAAATGACGAAGCATTTAATCTAGATTTGTCTAATGGCGTATTAGGAGCTCCGATTTGAGGCGGTTTTGGGATATTCACAGATCAAACAGCAAGATCCCTCCATTAAACAAGCCTTAGATGAGACAGTGCTTAGGTAATTTGCTTTGTTTCTTGCTCCTCATTCTCTTGAGCACATGAACTTAGAGCTGATGAAAAATGTCACTGAGGGGAATGATTAAGTCCCCGCATGATCCAAGAATGCCTCATCTCACTCCTCATTCTCTTGAGCACGTGAACTTGGAGCTGACGACAATGTGACTGAGGGGAATGGTTAAGTCACCGCATGATTCGGGATGCCTCGTCTGATCGTTCAGATCAAACCGAGTAATTGTTGTGAAGTGTGTGTGTTGCACATCTGTGAATCAACCCATATTTTCTATAACAACACCTAAAGTCTTTAGAGGGACATCGGAAAACAAGGTAATAACTCAATCGCAAAAAATAGGAATGTTTATTACACACATTATCGTGCTTGTGTTTTAATGGACATTATTTTCTTGGCTATAATAAAGGAAAATAAAATATTATTTTCGCGACATGTAATAACGATTTGTGATTCCGCCACTTATTGTAAAGAAACAAACCTCCATAAAAATTGACATTTTGAATCTTCTTTTGAATATCTCTATATTGCCAGTTGTATAATTTGATGAATGTATTGACAAATACAAATTCTCATACAAACTTTTTAAACATTTTATTTTGTGTATATTTAAAAATACAAATACGCATACAAACTATACAACTATATATTTTGCATATATTTACACACATTATCGCACCTTTGTTTTAATGCCATATGTGAGAATCTTGTTTCCTCGTACAACACCAACCAAAGCATCTCGGTCGGCACATAATTTGTTGGTCTCCCCTTATGCTAACACCTTTCAGTGTAATAAAAATTGGTGATTTTGTTGCTTATTTTCTCCAATGTAGCAAAGGAATACTAAATTTTATTTTCTCAACATAATAAACGCTAACATCTTTCAACGTAATAACAATTGGCAATTCCAAAAAAGTGCAAAAATGAATTTTATGAAAATAAAATAAAATTTCCATCAATGCGTAGATCTCAAGAAAATATGCACTTTTAGAGAAAACGACGCCTAAAACAGAGCCACAGAATGAAAGCTATGGCACATGCAAGTTTTTGCTGCTACATCTTCCCGGACCCTTTCCAAAAATGGTAAATATTAATGTTAATGACAAATCATTTTGAATAGAGAGAGAGATGAAAATGAATGGCTCCCACACAAATATATATATTATGTTATATAATCATTATAACTATCACACAATTGTTTTTAGAAAATTGTAAAGAATTTATTAGTGATTTAATTCAAAGTTTAAATAGATGTATATTTTTTTTGGTTTATTTGTTATGAATTGACAAGATTCCATCCACATCTTCTTATCTAAATTTTTAGAATAATTTGTGAAAAAAATTGGTCAACATTTTTTATTACATTTTATGATTTGATAAATTTAAATAATTTGGGAAGAATTTTGAATCACATGTCATAATCTATAATTAATGATAAACATATTATTTTCTCATAATAGATCATAATATGTGATTTAAAACATCAATAAAAACTCCTTATAGCTTTTTCAAAAAGCTTCTTTGTAATATCATATAATTTGAAGACCTTAAACCTCTATTTTAAAAACTCAATAGTTAAACACACACTTAGAGTTTACTCCCATTAGCTTCACATTTATGTACAGAACATCATATTCCTTAAAAACATTGTATTTTTCATATTTTCTTTTTAGAATAAAATAATGATGACCATATTGTTTTAAAAATGCTTTATTTATTATACGATAAAGAGGTTGATCTTTTACCTCTTCTTTTAGAGGATGTTCAACTTTCCCAAAAAACTTTTCTAGAATCCCAAAAATAATTTACACATAATTACTTCCAATAATCTCACCTCATCATAAACTTCTTCATTGGATTAAATATCAAAAATATTTCTAAGAATTAATTATACAAACCCTTCCTCTTTTTAATCTTCTATTATATTAAACAACTACTTTTCATTACCTCATTTTAATTTTTCCATTTTATAAACTCGGATGTATCAAAACATAAATATATAAATTAAATTAACACTCTATCTACCCGTGCATTAAGAAAAGTAAACCTTAATTTGAAAAAGTAATTATTGTTTTAAAGAAACCCATGTGAAAAGAGGCTCACGACTTGTCTAAAATTGTTGTCATTTTGTGCAGAAAGTTAAAAATGGTATAAAAACGGTATAACATGTCATGTTGTTAACAACACATAAGTATCTTGGAATCCACGATGATTCATAAAATCACAATACCAATTATCATCATCTTCTTCCTTCGGATAAGATTCAGTTCAGAATTCAAACCTGAGGGGGTGGGACACTCCTTATAAATGCGGAACGGAAAGGGATATGACAGTGCCTACGACCTCTTAATTCCAAATTTCAATATTGCCCAAAGGCATTCTCCCTCTCCCAAACTCTGCCCTGTTTGTTTAAACTTTCACTGTTGTTTGACACTGTGGGCCACCGATCTACAATAAGATTACAAATATTGTAACCATATTTTCATTAAACCCATAAAATAAGATTTCGTTGTTGCTTCAACCTGCATCAAAATTTGGCGTTGTGAGATTTGAGATTTGCAAAGCCTTTGTCTCAAAACCCCACATCAATGAATGTGAAATTAATGTTGACTGTAATACAATAAATAAAATACTAAAACATGGATTGTAATTTAATAAACGATGAAAAAAATTAGATGAATTGTCTATTGTCAATTTGATATCCAAACAAGATCTAAGTTTAAAATGAGTTCCAATAGGATAATAGACTGGTGTGGGCTGAGCTCTATTATAAGAAAACAAAAGACCACACAATTTTAAGAACTTAGTATGAATTTTATAACATAAATGGATGTAGTTTTTTTTACCGATAGATGAAATTATATATATTTTAAAATAAAAGTTAGAACATATAGGAAAAATATATCTTGCTAGTTATAGTTATGTATCTGTTAAATGAGTAAAGATGGAACAAAAGCTTGAATCACCAGCTGTCTGTCTCTTAGGGAGGAAATTATAGTTTCACATTAATATTTCGGGAATCTATCTATTTGAATGAGAGGGATGGAGGCCTCAACTTTCAAGATATCCATAGAAACAAAAACCTTTGAATTGTTAACAAAGGTCTTTGAAAAGCTCCTAACTTCTCATGGAAAGTGATCAACCAGAATAACATCTGTTGTTTCCTCTGCTATGTGTTGAAGAGGCATCTTTCTTCTTCGAATCACAGAATAGTGGAGTGAGGATACAAGTTTTCTTTCTTATTTTACATAACTTGCCACACATCCAAAAAAACAAGTCCATTAGCATCCATCAACAAATGCAAAAGAACCATGAAATATCAACAAATTGGCTATGTTATGAAAGCATTATCACAGAGACTTACCACCATAGTAACCATGCTTCTTTTGGTTTGTGCATCCTCTAAAGGGGGCAGACACTTTTATTTGATACATTGTGATGTAAATTTAACAACACCCTACATGACAAGCCTATTTAATTTTTAAAAAGTGTTATCAGATACTAAATATCCAAGAATAATGAGTTTCAATGTCTCACTAATGGCAGTCCATTCTACAATAAATAATAAAGTAATACAAGGCATGATCAACATACTTATTTCAAAGAACGGGGAGGTTGAACTTCAAATAAATTGAATTTGTATTACATAGTAGTCTCCCGGCCCCCAAAAAACAATTAGCACATTTATGATATCATTGGGCAGTCCTGAGAAAGGCCATGCTTTAAATAGGCATCTGCTAAAAAATTTCCAAGTTGAACTTGTGTCCTTTGTTGTCAAGTGAAGCTTGTCCTCCTCAAGAGGTAGGCCTTTGGCACCAACACAATACACATATGGAATGTTAATTCCAAACTGTGCTTCCCTGACCTTTTGCACATGCTCACTAAATGGAGGATCACCCACAGTTATAACAACCTATAACACACCACAATGAGGATTACCTATGAAATGAATGAGTGCATGGAGTCAAGCAGAGAATCCTACTAACAACAACAAATAAAATTTCAATTTGAATTAAAGAAAGCATAAAATTAAATAACTACAAGAGTAAAAATTGATGATGAATGCCTTTTGATCTTGCATGTTCTCTATTTATAAAGGAATGCACTTGAGCCTGACCCTGTGAACATTGTATCACCTCACAAATTGGTGTAAATTGTTAGAAAAGTAGAAATACTATAGGCATATGTCAAAGTAGGCCGCCCAATTGAGCAGGGAAAATCCTCATTGGGAATAGAGAAGTGAGACTAACAAATTTTTATAGTTTGTAGGGTTGGGGTGCTTTGCCCTAAGATTAGGTGTAATCCCAAGAAAACCGAGATCACTTGACCTCCGGTAATTCCCTCCTAGAAATTTCTCCACCACCAAGCTTTGTTCAGGTGCCCTAACAAAAAAAATTGAGCCTTGAGGTTTAATGACTCAATATCATACTTCAAAGTTGGGAATCCTTTACTCCCAAATTTTGATAAAGAAAAGGAACAAAGGGAAATCTAAAGAAGACAGTTGTTTGAAAATTTAAGTACTGATGGAAGAAACATAGCATTTTTACATCCTTTTAGGCAGATTTATTTTGCTAAGATAAGAAGCAGACCCAATAAAGTGGCAGTATCTTTGTTCAATATGAGCATTAAGACCATACTCTTCTATATACTTATAGAACCATGCCTAATAAAATTCAAAACTCGGAGGAAATCAAAACATCAGGGAAGAATCAGATGGAATACTTACCAGCAAAAAATTCACCCACGACTGTCTTGTTTGCTCTACTTTGATCTGATGTGCTCTCTCAAACAAGAAGAAAAAACCCACAAAAATACACACCCATTAACCTGTCAAAATAAATTTAAAAAAGACTAATACAAACTCAAAACACAAAAATATAGATAAAAACAAACATAAAAACTCGAAAAATAGAAATAACATGGTCATGCCACCAAAAAATCCAACCAATAAGAAAACATGAAACAAAATAAACTTGCAGGGAAACGAATATAGAACATAAAAAATATCAAACGTAGAAACAATGTCGTTGTCAGAGTGCGTCAGAGCAGTCAGAGCGTGTCAAAGCGGTCAAAGTGGGTAATTTCTGCCATTTAGATGGTCGACGATGCAGAGTATGTGCACTGTTAGATGTTGTCAGAGCCCCTCGGGCTTTCTAACTAAGAACACGCCTTTCGGCGTAATTAGGTCACATTATTTAAAAAATACAAAAAGATATAAAATATGTCACTCACTTAATTATTCTCATCCACTCACATTTAATCATGTCTCAATTCTTATGCAATTTCCACTTATATTCATCTCAATCTTCTATGTACCTTATATGTATAAAGTGAGACTCACCCCCTCCTTTCATTCTATTTGACTTTTTGGACAATCTTGTTTGCATATATTTTGCTCGCAGGTTTTTTTGAAGAGGAAAGAGTACCATCTTGGACAGGTGAAGCTCACTACACAAACTAGATTTCAAATTTTCAACACAAGTCACAGTCGCAACTGTGAGTACTTTGTGATTTCTCTATGGCTGCACATGCGACTGGAGATGTGATCCAATTGGTCACCACACCACCAACAATTAATAATCCACCACCAAGAAACCATGCACCATATATTGGTCCCCTCAAGCCCCTAAACAGGCATATCAGTTCATTTTAGTTATTTCATTTATCACTACATGTATTACAAGTTCTTTTATCAACCTTAAAAAGGGCTAGGGATCAGACCAAGGCAGGGCCCCTAGCAAAAAAAAAGCATACTAATATTTTTCCCAAATTTTGAGATTGCATATTCAGATTCAAGAGCTACCCTAGTGTATTAAAAAAAAAATACCTCATGATTGTTCCTCACATATACAATGGCGACATAAGCCCATATTTATTCATAACATGAATTGAGCTTGATTTATTTGATATTTCTAACACTTTGCAGGGCAACACATGAATTTGTGTACACAATTTTTAAGGCATTTATTAAAAATAGATAGTGCAGTGTAGGACTAAATATTGAGGTGAAGATTATCTAGAATAACTAGTGCACATAAAGCAATCTAGTCATAATCACACAGTTGACCAAAACCTTACAGTTTTATAGAACCATAGGGTATACTTTTGACAATTCTCAATGAATGCAAATCTTAGTTCATAATCCTAATTGCATAATCTAAGATCCAAACACATATATATTAGTTTTTCATAATTTTATGCAACACCTTGCAAAAATGTAATTAATAATTGGAGATGTTTTTAGGGCCATGTATTATCCCTCCATTATTATGAGGCCCCTCGATGGGAACAAAATCTTTTAAGATAACACACCGAGTATAATGCAATTCAACAAGCAATCTAGTGTAATGCAAGTGCCTAGCCATTATCACTTTCAATAACCTAAGTAACACAAGAAGTATATGTTAGATGGTCTTTAGATTTCATTAAATGCTTGAATGTTTCTCGAAATACTTGTAATTGCTTTTGGCACATAATACTTGTATAAAAATTCTTTCTCAATTGAGCTCTACCAATTTCATCTAGCGTAAGTGCTTTAATGCACTTATGTATATGTAGACTTCTTAAATTCAAATTTGGGTCCTATTAGCGGAGGTCCTATTGGTGCACATGTCGACGTATAATGGTCAAGAAAAGTTGATAAATAAGGGCCAAGAACTTAGAGGACCCAAAATAAAGGTCAATGGCCCATACAAAAAGGATAACATAGCCATAGTACCGTTTTGGCATGACTAGAACCTATCACACCTCATTTCTTGACCTATCCTTGAAAAACTTATTATTTAATGAAAAGGTATTTTAACATTAAATTGTGGATTAAACAAATTTTATTTATGCAATTGATAAATGGGTGTTTTGGTTGAATGAGTAATTATATTCATATATGGAAAATAAATAGCTTTATTATGCAATCGACATCTTATTATCATTTTGTTTCATTACTCAAAATTCATTTTATTTTATGAAAAAAATGATGATGAAGTAGAATTATTATACTGTGCATTTGTTTTATGTAGTGACACAATATTTAGTTGATTTGTTTCGACTATTGATTTCTTTGACCTAGACTAGTTATTGCATATTGGCTTGAGTTGGATGCATGACTAGGATTTTCCCTCATAATGGCTATGGCCAAAGGGAGAGGATCATTGTAATGAAATTTCTTAGATAGATATGAAAATTAGCAGTAATAGAACACCAAAGAACACCAACATATAAAGAAATGATATCAATATGTGAGTAGAATAACTTAACCACTTCAAGGGGGCAACCTCCAAACCATACAATAAGACTCAAGTGCTAAATATGATGATTAAATACTACCTACTAACTCGTATATATATTATTCCTATGTTATGTCCAACATCAAGGCCAACCCACTAACAACATTATAAGATATATGAGAGAGATACAACATGATAATAAGTTATGATAGCCACAAATTGACCATATATGTTCCAATATAAGATATAGGATTAAGGGCATAACATGCCCTTACCCTTTAGAGAAAATTTTTCCCTAATGTTGAGAAGCTTTGGATGTTGATGTAGGAATGTTTCATCCTCCCATGTTACATCTTCACTATCTAGATTCTTACACTTGATCAGATACTCGGTGATCACCCTTGTCCACAATCTTTTAGTGTGTCTAAAGGAGGCATTCCAGTTCCAAGATGATTGTTCCCTCCTCATCAAGCTCAGGTAAAATTGTTTGGGTTGATACTTACTAGCCAATTACCTTCTTCAAGCAAGAAACATGGAAGACTAGATGTATGTTTGTTGTCTAAGTGAGTTCCAGTTTGTAGGATACATTACCAATCTTATGCAACACTTTATAAAGCCCATAATAATTAAGGTGAAATCTTCATATCCTTCTTATATTGTTTCAAAGAAATCTGTTTATATGGTTGTAAACACACTAAAACCTAATCACCAACTTCAAAATGTCTTTCAATGCAATGTTAACCAAATTGCTTCTTTATGTGGTTTTGTGCTACTCCATAAGACTAGAAATTACCTCTTACTAGTGTTGAATGTGCTTTTTCACTACTCTAAACCCTTAGCTAGCCTCTCAAGGATGAGGTGATGGATGGTGGATGGTACCTATTAAGGCACAAAAGTAACACCCTAAATTTCAATCATGGAAGATCAATACTTTTGGCTAATATGGGATTGTCTCCAAGTGTGGGACTTGCATCTTGAGACAAACCTCAAGAGAAGGTTGGTTCCTCTACCTATTCTTAATGCTAACACTAAACTACCTCTAAGCTAAGCCTATTCTAACACATCCAAGTAACCAGGGAGGGAGAGGGAGAGGAGAGGGGAAAAACATAAGCAAACTAAGCTAAAAAGAGGTGATAGCACCAAGAAAAGGGGGATGAACACTCTATGAGGGAGAATTGAGAAGGAAATGGAGAGGGAAAGACACATGTGTCCACACACCAAAACTGCATTTAACCCTCCTTTTCTCACACAAAACACAAGAAAAATGGAGAAACCTACAAAATACACACACAACATGCCAAAGAAGAAATGGAGAGGCAATAATGCAAGAAAATACAAGCTAGGGCAGAGAGAGAGAGCCACAAAACTGTTAGATTTTATTATTTACTACATTTTATTGCATTGTACTTTTATGTAATAAAACCATTACATTTGCAAATATGGAGAAACATTCAATATTGGTATTACAAATACAAGATGGGTCTTATCAAATAGGGTGTCATGTCTACCAATGACAAACATGGGATTACCATTTTGATCAATAATGGTTCCGTCCCTCTTTGGCACATTTGGAGAGAGCCATCAAAAACCATATTTTATTGCAATAAAAGTATGCGCAGGCCATTACATAAAGTAGAAGGCTCAAAACGCATGCAAGAGTCCAAATCTGAGGTCTACAACTCACAAACACTTGGGAAACCATTTCAGGCATGGTACCTTTGCATTTTAGAGCGTCCCTCCTTTACAAATGAAGTGATTTACATAATATATAGAGAAAGAGGAGGGAAAAGATTAGGGCATGCCAAATTTGAGCTCAACCACCAACCAAACACATTGAAAGCCTAGCAAATGCACATGGGCCTCTAACTTGGCCATTCTTCCATGCCATCACGCTTGCAGAGAAGGTATGGGATGCCATTCATCATTAATTTTGGTTGGTGGAAGTGGTTGAATGTTTTTACAAGTAAAACTGCCCTTTTTCCTCTTGAACCCATGTTTGCACTTTTGACCCCCAAAACTCCATCAATTTTTGAGTTTCTTGATGCCAAAATGAAGCCCTTGAGGAGACCTTTCCAATGCCACCGATTTCATGCAATTTGGAGCTCCACCGAAAGTTATGGTCAAAAAACCATTTCTTCTTTGTTCCATGGCTTTGTTGTGTGTTCATTCATTTTTGCAATGTTCTGGGGATTTCCCTTTGTATGCGGCATTTTGAATGTTTGGTGGCATTTTTTGGCTTCCACGGGTTTCCCTTGTTATGACATTTTGAATTTTTGGTGGCATTTTCTGCCGTGGGTTTCCCTTTGTTATGCGGAATGTTTCATTTTTTGTCTTTTTGTTTTTCTTTTTTACTTTGTTATGGAATTTCACTTGTTATGCATATTTGAGACTTTATTTCCTTTGTTCCGCATGGACTTGGAGAGTCCATCAAACATTGTTTCATGAGAATCCTTTGAAACACTAGGATAGTGTTTCCAACTTCTAAACCATTTTGCTTTGAACCTATCTCCTATGTCGTGCAAGCACTTGTTTTTCTTCATGCCTCCTGTGCATCGTAGTCCTTTTCTCATCAAAACCCACCAAACACCTTGAGTTCAATTCCCTTTGTTCCTTGGACTTGGAGAGTCCATGGAACACTACTTACTCTCCTTTGTTCTGTGGGTTAGGAGAACCCAGCAAAACACTAAGTTCCTGTAATTCCATGGATTACTGAAAAAATATTTCCCGCGGCTTTTTCCCACAAAATTTGTCTAAGTCCAAAATTAATTTTGGAAGTTGTCAAAATAGCTTGGGGGGTTTATTTTGGACAACAGTTTGACAACTCATAGGGATATCTTCCTGCTAGATACAAAGATCAATGGCATTTTACAATCCATTGGGCATGGAGTCAAGCCTGAAAAACTTGAAAACTGATCAAAAAATTAAATTCTTACCCCTGAACCTGCATGGATTATTGCATGGACTTAGAGTTGATATGGAATTGTTTGTTCTTTCTCTTGAAAGCTGATTTATTGGGATTTTTTGATAAAACTTGTAACTGTCCCAAAACTTCTTGATTTCTTGCCAAGGAAGGAGCATATAGAACTTTGTTTTGCGTATGATCTTGGGGGTTGAATGAATGATACATTGAAGCTTCCCAAAACACTATTTCCACCATGGAACCTTCTCTCAAATGGACTGTGCAACAACAACAAAGGCCCACAAAAATTATGTACAAACATGAAAAATCATACATGTTCCAAGAGGAAACATGCAGAGTGTGCACAAGCACTTGTTTTGCAATAAACAACCTAATCTACCTACACTAACCAAAGGTAAAGGAAGCTAAACAAAACCAAGCAATTGGTTGGGAGAAATAGCTTCCTCTTCCTTATAAAATTGGACCATGTGATTAATTTTGTAACTAAATCACATGGTGGAAGTGAGAACATGGCCTACACTTCATTGTTGCTCAGAGTATTAGCTGAAAACAAAATGAATACCTCCTCTAGTTGCTCTACATTTGGGTTTGGGAGGTATTGAGAGTTGACCTTTGATGCTTTGATGATCCTCCTCATGCTCTAAAGTGAGCATGACTGGTGGCAACTCAAAATTTGACTCTAAACTAGCCAAGTATCTGATTGGGTAGATATTCTTTGCAACTAATTGGCCAATTTGTATGATTTACCCATCCTCTTTGCATTCAACTCCATAAATGGAGTTTCGTTAGAGACACTTTCCTCTTCATTGTAGATGTCTGCGAAGTTGATTTGGACTTGGTATTTATTGCTCTTGTGTAAACATTTTTGTTTCCACTTTAGGGTGTTGATTTCCTTCCTCTTCATCCTCTACCCCAGTCTGATTTTCCACCAAAAGTGAAGCAAGTTCCAAACATGCTAAGCAATGAGGATCATTGCATTCAATTGTAACATCTTTCTCACTTTGCATACATTCTTCCTCAAGGACCTTGGATGTCATTAGTGTTTAAAAACACTTTCTCTTCCCCTCCAATTCCAATCTGATTTTCCTTCACAAATTCCTGATTTTTCTTGACATTCAACTCCTCTTTTTGTATAATTTGAACCTGCTCATCCTCCCAATCAGAATCACACCAATCTTAACAAATATGCAGTTGTTATCCTTGGTGGAATTGGTTTGATATGAGACACTAACAATATCAAGGGGCTGTTGATTTGAATCTCCTTCAGACATAGATGGTTGATGCTCAAAAAATATGATTTGATCATTTGAAACACACAAATGATCCTCCAAAACAAGTTTCCCTCTTTTATGATCTGTAATTCTCCCTCACAACTACATGATTTTGTATGAGAAGTTGTTGTTGGGAATGTTGCAAGGGTTTTCCTCCTCTCCAAGATAACAACACAAATCTCCCTCTACCAACCTTGTAGGATAACTTGCTTTAGTGAGGGTTGGGTAGAGCATTGGGACAACATGTGAAATACCATAGTTCCTCAAGGCTTTATGAAAAGACTTTGGAGGGTTGTGTAACTCCTTGGGTGGAGATGGGGAGAAATATTGCAAAGCACAAGGAATGTCTTCGGGCATTGTAAACTTGTAGAGCACCAAAAGAAGAACTAGGAAGCAAAGGATCTTCCTGAGTTTGGAATGGAATAATAATGGATTTTTCTTTATTTGCATGAGGGGTATGGAGAATTTGAGATGGTGAGGGAAGAATGGAAGAAATGGGGATGGGTTTCCTTTGGCCAAGCCTAAATGAGCATCTTCTCAACTTGCAATGCAATTAATAAAATCCTAAGGAAGAGTACTACCTCCTAAAGTTTGAATCAATACAACTAAATCAACATCCAAGGACCTCAAATAATACAAGAATTCCATACCTTTTGAGGGTCTGAATTCTTGAGGAATTTTGAGCCATGTCCTTGAGAATATGATGTTGAAATATGAGATGAAATCCATTGAAGCTCGTTGTATTTTGTTGAGGTGTTCCATGAGAGAAATAACATCTGCATTCTCCTTGAACTTGTTGTGTAGTTGTTCTCCCAATTGATCCCATGTGGAAATGGATTGTGGAGCCAAACTGATGTACCAATCTCTTGCTTTACCTCTGAATGATGAAACAAGAATCCCAAGGAAAATGTTTTCTTCTTTGATATTGTGAATGACACAATGGTTTGTTATATCTTGAATGTGATCAATAGGAGATTGATCTCCATTTTCATGGAAAAGAGGTAGGTTTTTAGGGTTGTTTTGGGGATATCATCCCACTACTGCAAATGAAGGGGGTTTGAATTGAAATGAGAGAATGGAAGATCTCTTTTCGAGAGCCATGAGAGAAATGGAAACATGAAAATGAGTGGAAAGATGAAGGGGACAGTCTGCAGACTCAGAGAATGGGTTTCTTTGAACAATGGAGTCACAATATGTGTTGAGAACTACCTCCAAAGGCTGAATACCATAAGATAACATCAATCTTGTTGGTATGAAGTTGTAAATATCTTCATACTTGTCCCATCAGGTATGCCAAAATTGTTAACACACAAAATTAGCACCCTAGATTTGATCATGGAAGATCAATACTTTTGGCTAACATGGGATTGTCTCCAAGTGTACGACTTGCATATTGAGACAAACCTCTAGATAAGGTTGGTTCCTATACCTATCTCCTAATGCTAACACTAAACTACCTCTAAGATAAGCCTATTCTAATGCATCTAAGTAACCAGGGAGAGAGGCAGAGGGAAAACATAAGAAAAAAATCTAAAAAGAGGTGATAGAACCAAGAAAAAGGGAATGAACACTCTATGAGGGAGAATTGAGAAGGAAATGGAGAAGGGAGAGGGAAGACACATGTGCCACAGAACCAAAACTACATTTAACCCTCCTTTTCTCACACAAAATGTAACTAAAATGGAGAAACATGCAAATATACAACACACACAACATACCAAAGAAGGAAATAGAGAGGCAAGAATGCAAGAAAAACAAGTTATGGTAGAGAGAGCCACAAAACAAAATTTTAATCATAGTAAAGTATGCACAGACCATTACATCTGAAGTAGAAGGTGTAAAACACATGCAAGAGTCCAAATATGAGGTTTACAACTCACAAACACTTGGGAAATCATTTTGGCATGGTGCCTTTGCATTTTAGAATCTCCCTTTTTAAAAATGAAGTGATTTTTAGTATATATAGAGAAAGGGGGAGAGAAAGAGGAGGGAAAAGATTAGGGACATGCCAAATTTGAGCTTCAACCACCAACCAAATGCATTGAAATTCCTACAAACACACATGGGCCTCTGAATTGGCCATTCTTCCATGCCATCACTCTTGTAGATAAGGTATGGGCACCATTCATCATTATTTTTTGTTGGTGGAAGTGGTTGAACATTTTTACAAGAAAAACTACCCTTTTTCCTCCTGAAACCTTGTTTGAACTTTTGACCCTCCAAAACTCCATCAATTTCCAAGTTTCTTGATGCCAAAATGAAGCCCTTGAGGAGACCTTTCCAATGCCACCGATTTCATGCAATTTAGAGCTCTGCCACAAAAGTTATGGTAAAAAAAACCATTTCTTCTTTGTTTCCTCAACATTATTGTGTGTTCATTCATTTTTGTAATGTTCCACATATTTCCATGTATTTCCCTTTTTTATGTAGCATTAGGACTGTGTGGTGGTATTTTTCTATCTTATGCAGGTTTATTAATTATTTTAATTTTTTACGTGGAATTTCACTTGTTATGCAACTTTGAGAATTGTGTTTCCTTTGTGGACTTAGAGAGTCCACAAAACATTGTTTTATGAGAATCTTGTGGAACACTAGGATAGTGTTCCAAAAATTCTAAACCTTAGCTGCTTTGAACCTATTTCCTATGCTGCACAACATTGTATTTTTTCATGTCTCCTATCCATTGCATCCTTTTGTTGGGCCCTGAATTGACTAAGTCCCAAGGAAGAGGTTAGCGAGCGTAGGAGGTACTAAAGAAGGAAGGCACTCAGGAAAAAGTGTGCAAGGGAAAGGTGCACGGGAGAAGAGGTTGGCGTGCACAGGAGCAGGAAGGTTTAGGGACTTAGCCATATTTTGAAGAAGTTGCCACAAGAGAAACACGTGAAAAGCCTGAGTAGGCATGACAAATGGATAAGGTGCCAATCTCAAGCCTTGGAGGTCAAGAAAAGAATATTCCACATAAGGAATATTCCTAGGATGATCATTATACGTAGTGGAGGCATTTACAAGCTGGCATAGGCATTTGACCATGGAGGACTACACTTCCACTTGACATGTGATTTGTTCATGAAGGAAACCAAGGTGGTGCATCTAGATCCTATTTAAAAGAGTGTTTGGGTCCGAAATAGAGGAGAGGAGAGTGATAACAAAGTGTTGGGGAAATGAAGAGTTAAAGAGGGTTTTAAGTAGTGACAAGGTGTTGCAGGAATACTTGAAAGGATGCCTTTGAGCATATATGCATGGGTTTAGGTTTGAACAAGAGTTGTAATGGGTAGAATAGCTAAGAACTCTCTCTGCAGAGTATTTTTGGAGGGTTTAAGATAATATTCTTTGATATATTCGGTCTATATGACCCTTATGATGTAATGAGGCCACTGTAATTTTTTTATAAATCAATATCTATGTGAGATTCTAGTTATTACTGTTCTTAAGTGTAAACCCTTGTGTTCTTCATATTATTCTGAGTTAGATCTAATTTCATTATACATATTTGCAAAGTCCATTCCCATTTATGATGCATCTGTGCATGGATATGTTCTTTGTATCTTATGTTTTTGAGTGAATGTCTATATTTCCATTCTTACAACTCATTCTCCATCAATGGCGGATCATTCTCGTGAGACTCACATAAAGGAGGGGCTCGGCACCCGCACACGCCTCGAGTGAGCGCCCAACTCAAACTGGGTGATATGACAATGTGCTTGGGGTAGAAAGAATGTATATGAAGAAATGACTACACCTTTCTCATCAAAACCAACCAAACAACTTGAGTTTAATTCCCTTTGTTTCGCAAACTTGGAGATTCCACAAAAACTTACTTTCTCTCCTTTGTTCCAGAGATTAGGAGAACCCACAAAACACTAAGTTCCTCAATTCCACAGAATAATGAAAAACAATGTTCCATGACTTTTTTCCAAAAAAATTGTTTAAGTCAAAAATTGATTTTTGAAGTTGTCAAAATAGCCTTGGGGATTATTTTGGAAAACAATACTTGTATAATGCGTAAAAGGAGACATTTTAGATGAAGTATGGAAGAAAGTGTTATACCACCATTCTGTAAGTGGTATCTATTGGACCCATCTCTCTTACTTATCTAAGGTAAAACAATGAAGATAATCCTCTAAGAACTTACTTACCACACCCTGTTTCCCATCAAATTAGGGATGATAAGAAGAGCTACGATAGTTGAGTACCCAAGCATGAGAACAAATCAATCAAAAAATTACTAGTGAAGATAGTGTCTTGATCACGTACTATAACCATTGGTTTTCCATGTAGCTTATAAACTGTATCCATGAAGGATGTTTCTACTGTACTTACAACAAATAGGTGTGAAAAGGCACAAAAATGGGCATATTTGGTGATTCTATCAACCACAATAATGATTAAATTTTCCCCTTATGGTTTAGGTAATCCTGTGATGACTTCCAAAGAAACCTCTTCCCACATCTAGCTAGGTATAAATTGGGGTTTTTGACTTAACTGAAATTAAATATGAATCAGAGGATAGATAAATCAGATAATATCATAAATATATGAGATATAACATGTCATGGTAAGTAAGTACAAGTAACAAGAGGATAAGAGTGACTTAGCTAATAATTGACTCTATGGAATAGATCTAGACTAGAAATATGATGGAACATGCTCAATCCAGACTATGCATGCTTCAACTAGAAGATAGTGATCTACATGTATGTTAGACTGAAATGCCCAAAAAGTGATAGAACTACCTTAGGCGTTAGTGTCTGGATTGGGTGCACGTGTCCTGATAGTAAGTGTGGATTTAGTTCTTTCAAGGTCTGATTATGTTGCCTTCACTTTTCTCTATCTCGCATCCACTTACCTTTAGGATTTTCCCATTGTACTTGTTATCCATTTTTATCTCTCGATGAAAATGGACAAACAGGTGCCTTTCTTTGAATCAATTGCTAAATAGAGCCCTCGAGGGTGTGCAAGCGAAACTAGGAAAAACTTGGCATTCCATGTAGAACACCTCCAAACACTCCATATAGTTCCCCTAGCGTTAAAAAATTCAGAAAGGTTGTAAAAGGCTGGGGGCATGATTGAAAAAAGGGTTAAAATTTGTTATTGGAGCCCTTAGCCAGCTCGATGAGCTAGGCCTCAATCGAGGTCATATCATGGTGGATGAGTTACTCTTTGGCAAACTGAGCTAAAGGAAAGTTCTTGGCCGAGCTAGACTAATAGTACAAAGCCAAGTCCTATGTTGGTGAGTGAGCTACTCCTCATTATTGAGCTCGAGTATCATAAAACTGAGTTGTTTAGGTGTTTTTTTAAAGATACAGAAGGGATGCATCAAGCCAAGAAATATACCGACCCCCTTGGACATTGAACTCTATATTTCGATGAATCGAGTTGTTTTACATGGCACAGTCAATGCTTTTCAACGTCCCAAGCACATACATGGGAGTGTCAAGTTACTCCATAGGAGCCAAGCCGTTGCATTAGAATGGACTGTCCAAACCAAGCGTTTTTGGTGTATCCCTAAGGATGAGTTAGCTTTGTAACGGGAAAGCTTCTGGATATCGAGATATTCATTCAACAAGCTGAGCTCTGCAAATGATCGAAGCTAAACTAATTGTGGGTGAAAGCTAATCTATCACGAAAAATCAACTCTAACAATCGTGAGTTAGCTCATGAGAACTGAAACATGGCAAGTCATGAGCTCATCTAAGCATGAGAGAAAACCACATTCATTGGGCATAACAGAGTGATGAGGGCGAGTTTCCAAGAAATTCACCTAGCTTGAGAAATGAGAAGAGTTGCAATGATGATGAAGGACTCAAACCACTAGACGAATGCACACATGTTGGGGTTTGCAAAAGCAATTAAGGAGTTTAAAGCGAGTTCAAGTTGGCTAAAGCAATGGAAGTGGTCGAGACTTAACCAATGGCGGGTGCGAAGTTTAAAATTGGCTTGGTGAGTCAAAATGGAGTTGTCAGGATGAGCTCCAAATTAGTGGTGGTCGGGACTTGGAAGAAATTTACGAAGGAAATAATTGGCTCGTCGAGCCAACTCGGTGAGCTTGCGGACTTGGGACACGGAGTGGCCACTGCGGCTGATGCGGAGATAACCAACCCAAGTGGCCCGATCAAATGTGGGACATAGGCACAGCCAAATCCTGAAATCATTGCACAACAAGGATCTCGCCAATCTTGCGGCGAATGTAAAGTCAAGGAGCCCAAATGGCCCATGGGACACGCGAGCGAAAAAAACCCGAAATCATCAAGGAAGGAAAGGGTTATAGATAGCGATCTGATCAATGACCCATGTGAGTCAAACGAGGCACATATGAACCAATGCGAGCGCAAATGGGTGCACGAGGCCCTCGTTGCAGGTGAGTTGGGTTTTAGGTGCATGGGAGGCACAAGGTGAATGGACTAGGTGAAAGTGAGTTCCCCGCACACAACTCAAACCTATAATTTTTAACATGAGCTCCAAGGCTCCCAATGAATTAGTGACTAGGTGGAATGCTAGGTTTCGAGGTCAATATAATGCAACATGGTGCCAAGTGTGGACCCCGAGCCGGAGTGATAAGGCATTAAGTTGGAAAAGTGTTGGTGCTTGCAAGGGCCGATGCAAACACAATATGAGGTGTAAAGTCATTGAGAATAGGTGACAGTATAGGTTTTCAACCCAAGGAAAGGGGGAGTCAGTGAATGATGTAGAGTAGTGTCGAGTTGGCACTGAACTCAAGAAGTATGGGTAATGATTTGAAGGAATAAGGGGGAGTCAGCATGGATGCAACACATACCAACACAAAACATATAGCTCAGTGTGTAAAAGGGTGAGGTCGGCGGTGTAGAGTGGATTCCAACTCGGCAGAGCTTGCCAAGTATAAATGATTTAAAACATTTAATCACCTCATTTCAAACATAAATCTAAGGCGGTGGAAATATAAAGGGGGCCCACCATTTTAAAATGCCCAAACCATTTAAATGAGGTAGAAAAATTAGGAGAAGGAGAAAATATTAAAAAATGAACTTTCCAACAAGATTTTAATTGCACAGTCTTGTGGAGATCAAGCTAATACTGGCAAAATCTCAAAATAGTTGCCTCTTCTCAGAAGCTCATAACTTGAGCATTTCTCAATGGAATTGCACAAAATTGGTCTCATTGGAATTTTGGTTCCAATTCCTTCACACAAAGATCAAAAAATTCCAGAATTGATGAGGATTCGATGGAGAATTTCACAGTATACGATCCTAGCTTAGTTTGGCAATTACAATGTTGTTGAGTGAGCATTAAATGAGCATGGGGAGCCAGTTTCTTGTGCTACAAGTTGCAGATCAGCATGGGGAAGATTTTACAAGTCAAATATTATCATCTACCCTCATTTATGGTAGGTTCCTAGTGGTTGGAATGAATATTTCAGGATTACATCCTCTCTCTCTTCTCATTTCTATAAATTGTAACATGGGGCTCATTGTAAAAGGAGTTATTCATTTTTCTATCTTGCCCCCTCTCTCTTTCCTCTCTGTTAGGTTGAATGTGGAGCTTCAAGCCTCCTCCCCATGCTTTGTAATGGAATTATCTTACCTCTTTCCCACTAATGATGTATTGTGAAAACTTTTAATGGAGAAATATACTATGTTTTGTGATGCATTTTGTCCATCCTTTGCGTGTTTTGTTGTCTCTACTCGCCTCTCCTCATTGCAAGGTATATTGTGCATATTCTTGATGTTATTGCAGGTTTTTAGGAGCTATGTTTGATGGGGAAAACTGGTGTTCTATGTGAATATACCTTTGGTATGTGGTACATCTTGTCCACCCTCTCCATTGCTCACCTCTCTCCATTTCAAGTACTTGGATAGTGATTAACAACCTCCTTTTCTTGGTGTATCACTGCTCTTAGTGTAGGTTTAATTTCATGCATCTCTCTCCCTGTCTCCTTGGAAGGTTAGAATATGATTAGATAGTTTGCTTGCATGCATTAGGAGTAGTTTGTGGCAGGTAAGTTTAGGAGAAAGAACCAACTTTCTCTAGAGGGTTATCTCAAGCCCGCAAGTCCCACAACTTGAGAGATAACCCAATGTTACACAACTTACATTGATGCCCCAATCCAATAAATTGTCTCATTCGGGGGGTGATTTAGTTTGGTGATAACAGAACTTACTGCAAAATAAACCCTACCTACTTGCATAATACTTAAGCACACATTAGATGGAATAAAATATGTATATGGTTGAGTCGAATTGACCTCAGTGGTAGCCCCAATGTGATTGTCACCGAGTGTTGTACTACATTTCAAATTTAATATATATTTTGTGTGTGTGTGTGTGTGATATAATTGTGTCACTTGTAGCTAGGTTACCCTTATTCCATTCGCACCAAGATCACTGTTAAGAAAAATAAGTGTTGTTATTGTCTATTTTTCTTGCTTAGGAATCATGCATATAATGACATACTAGAGGTGTGATGTAATAGTACTCAGTGCATAATTTCATATCTACATTTCCCCCACTTTATTATAGTGAATGAATATTTGGTAGTATAAAGTATATAGGAAGGGCATACCTTGTGGAGAGCCGAAGAAGGTTATAACCAATAACGTGCCAAATGGAGATTGTGCATGTTGAATGTAGATTTTAGGATGTGTACCATGGAACCTAAGTGGGGATGAGAACCCTAGGGATGACCTACGTACATAGTGGAAATGATAATTGTGTTTGTAATTGGATCTTTCCTTTTCCTGAGTGTTTTGTGCTTGAGATTACTCCTTATTCCATTTATGTTTCCCTTTTTTCGAGATAAGGATGGACCTACACAAGAAGAAAAGTGTAGTAAATTCTCATGGTATGTGAAATTGAACTTTAATTTACATAAATTATAATAGAAATGTGTATGAAAATTAAGTGAATCAAGGACAAAGTGCACTTGAATACTGAGAGAGAAGGGATAGAATGTTCATGTGTTTTTTTTTACATTGGAGATGGTTAGAAGAGTCAAGAGTGATCAATTCCTGAATTGATATGAATACTCTGAGGATTTAGGTGTCATGCCACTAGAGGAAGAGTATTGGGAGAGTTTTCATCTTTTCCCTCCACCCATTAATGTTTCCCCATGGGTAAGTGCCACTGCAGATGGTCACCAATTCAATAGTAACAATCCATGGATGACACTTTGTTCCAATCATATCATTGTCCCTACATATGCCCTAGGTGTCACTCCTTATTTGATACTCATAGTCTAAAAATGCAAACTGAGAAAGAAGAGTTATTAGTTCCTTTCCCAAAGCATGAAACATGCCATTGATTTTGTTCCTTTGTTTTGAATAGTAAACTAGAGTCCAATACATGTCATTGTATTATGTGTAAAAATTATATTGAAAGTATGTTTCAACTTTCAAATGTTTGTTTCCCCCAGGACAAAACCGCCCAAGTGGGACGCTAGCACCCACCATTCCTGTTTGATTTGGGCATTTTTGTCCTTATGTTGTTTCTAGCTCATGTTTGATTCTGAACCATTTTATTAGCCCATGTTTGATAAAAAAAAATTATGTACTATTTTATATATGGTTTCTTGATTACTAAAAGGGTGAAATAATCACCCGATGATTTTCCCCACTCATTTGGGGTGTATGAGATGGATCTAGGAAAGCGCAACCCAAACGAGGAAACTTGAAGTTGATGTGCACATCTAAATAATAACTCTTGCATTGGAATAGAGAATGTCCATCGTAATAACCACAAAACATGAAAAACAATGGGAATAAAGCTAGAAAAAATGGTTACTAGCAAACACACATGACATAATGTAATAAAAACTAGTCAAATACACAAGAACATGGTAAGAGAACTACATAGTAGATGGTGGTAAACACGGGACACCACTCAGGATTTCACAAAACACTCAAGGCCCTCTTTATGCCCATTTTTTCCCCACTTTCCCTCATAAAAGTGCTCATCACCCCCTTTTCTAGTGCTATCACCATCTTTTAGATTAGGATTTCCCTTTCATGCATCTCCTTCTAACTCTGGTCCCTTGGAATGTTAGTTTAGGATTAGATAGTTAATTTTTTTCTTTAGGAGTAGTTTTAGCAATAGAAATAGGTAGAGGAACCGGCCTTCTCGAGAGGTCTGTCTCACAGTGCAAGTCCCACAACTTGGAGACAATCCCATGTTGCCTCAAAATCCTGGGTTGTCTATGACTCAGGGCAGGGTGCAATTTTGAGCTCCAACACATACATACATACATACATACATACATACATACATACATACATACATACATACATACATATATATATATATATATATATATAATTTGATGATATTATATTTGTTATTAAAATTCATATAAATATTATATTGAAGATTAATTATTTCAAGGCTGTAACAAAGATTTTTTTTTGAAAATTTAGACAAACATATTATCACCTTATTTATTTGGAGACATCTAAAATCAATTTTATTAAAAATATAATAATCTAGATATTATCCCATCTCAACTATCTTAAATACATTATTAGTTTAACACCAAGAAATAACATCTTCAAGGTGTCTGTATAATACAAAACTTAACATGTAGTATAGGTGCCTTGAAGTAGGTATCTTTGTGTTTAACAGAGATGTGTTTAAGCTATTTGAGATACTTTTATCCTCATATGAATTTATTTCACACATTTTCCATGCCAAAACTTGACGGGTGCAAAAATTGTACCCAACGTGTCTCCTGAGTGATATATTAATAAGTGATGATATGATCGTAGGGGTTTTCTAAAAGATACATGACCAATGCTAGATCCAAAATATCTAAAATACCTTTCCAATGCTTTGGAAACAAATTCAAATGAACACCATGTACTAAAGTTATGGTCCTCAAAAGATGAGATATTGGAACAAAGATTGCCACATAAGACAACATGTCACCCAATTTATACCTCATTGATAGTGAATCAAAGAGCTCAAAAATACTTGAACAATGCATTAAAATGGAGTCAAATAGAGTTTTTTTGATGAAGCTAGTCCTTGCAAGATGAGATATCAAAACACAAAATTCCAAACAAGGTTCCGCCAAAGCGAGGTCTTGATAAATGAATATGTTGTTTGGAGGTGGTGCAGGGAGCTATAATTTTTGTGAATTAACAAATGAGAACAATATTAAATTTGATGTGCATTTGATTGTCATAGAGTTTTTTTTAATTAATAAACGCATTTTATCGATTACAGTTGTGAACCATATTAAATACAAACAAGGGTGCAAGCCCGAGGCATATTGTTACATTTGCTTTTGGTACCATATTTATTTGAGGTCATTGGGTAATGACTACCTTCAACTTGATATCCATTTAATCCTCACTTGGAATTTTTTCCTTTTAATTCAATAGGTCAATAAAAAAATTGAATTATCTTTACAAAATTTGAAGCCCATTTTTTTGGTTAGAATGATCGGATGAAAGGTCATGAGCTATGACATGTATTAGAAGATCAACGACTAAGGATCCGTTTTATGGAGTACAAATTCATGCATTTTAATATGAGCCATCCACGTGGCAATGCATGCTAAACTTTTATGGCAGCATTTTCTCAATCAACACTTTTCTGACATGTTGTGTTAATAGCAACTAACAGAAGACATAGGCATCCTCATGCAACATTAACATTATTTTGCCAAATGCAATTAACAATTTAACATGTGTCCAACCCGATTGGTTCATCACAGAGCATTGGCGTTGTTTAACCAAGTGCAACCAATAGGTTTCCAATCTGATCAGGTGACCTTTGCTAGCATGCTACCAACCCATGTGAAAAATAGAAGCTTCAAAACACGGCATGGGCATCTGCTGAAGCATTATGGAGAAGGGACTTCTGGTGGATGTTGTAGCTGCAAGTTCGCTTTGAGATATGTCTGCAAAATGTGGAAACATGTGCAAGGCATGTGAACTATTTGACTAAATTCGTAAGAGAAATGTGATCTCATGAATTGCAATGATTGTGGGATATGAAGAATGTGGTTATGTTGAAATTGCATTGGAAGCTTTCAAGAAAATACAGTTGGTAGGTTTGAAGCCACACTCCATAATGTTTGTTTTTATTTTCCCATCATGTGCCAGAATGGGAGAATTTGAACAACATGTGTACATATATAGAAGCATCAATGAAAATCTCATTTTTTAAAATGTGTTGGCAGGTGCTCGGGTAGACATGTATGCAAAATGTGGAGGCATAGACATGTGAATTGAACTTTGAAAAAATGCCTAAAAGATGTGGTCGCATGGACTATGATGATTACGAGATATGCAAAAAAATGTGTCTATTGAAAAGTCCTTATAACTTTTCAAGAAAATGCAATCAATGGCTATAAAGCTAGAGGCCACAACCTTTGTCAACATCCTCTCAGCCTTTGCCAAAATGGGAGATTTAGAACAAGGCATTTTCCTCCTCAAAAATGACATCTATTTGTCCTATGAAATGCATGGTAGCGCTTGAATATGGCGAAAGTGGAGTGTTTTCTATTGATTCTTTGGGTTTTATTTGCATCCCAAATTGTCTTCTAAAATCCATTAAAAAAAGTCACAACATATTGCTTTCTAAGTATGGCCAATGGAGGTTTAATCAACATATAAAGGCAAATAAAAGTGAAGGCTTAAAATCTTTAATAATTATTAACAACCCTGATATTTTTCCAATAATTGTATCTCCACGTGACCTCTTGTATGTTTTCCTCGTTTTGCTAATCACATTACACAGGTCAATGGAGTGTTCTTGAACTTTGCATTCAAAAGGGAAATTAATCCATGTTAACGTTAATCTTTGTCTTTTTCTAATGTTTTGTGTTCTTTTTTATTTTTTAATTAGTCAATCTTATAGGATGTATTTGTATTGTTTTTGGATTGGGGTTTATTAAGGTGAAATAAATTTGTGGCATATTATTGTTGGTGGGAAATTTATTAATGTCTTTCCCATATCCTTGTTGGTGGGAGATTTCATGACTTTTCTGATTGCTCATTCTATATGTCCAATTTAAGGGAGACTTTTTGGTCACAACTCCAACCCATGTTTAACTATTGATAGTTGTTTACACATGTTTATGTGTTTTTAACTATAAATAATTAATAGTTTCATAACCTTTCTTTGTAATTTTCTTATTGATCAGTGACAAATGGTGTTACGAAGATTTAGACATGGTCATCCTCAAGAACTATTGAGACTATTTCACCAAATGCAACAAATGGATATTGAATCGATTAGCTCACCTTTGTCAGCATACTTACATAGGTTGTGGCAAAATAGGAGCTTTGTAATAGGGTATGGACATCCATCAAGGAAAAATAGGAAGAGTTTTTTGTCGGATGTTATAGTTGTATTATGTTGTTTGCTCCTTCCCATCACACAAACTTAAAAGGTTGGGTTTCAAAAATGGAACCTATTGGATTTTCCCCATTTTTTATTTTGGCCCCTTTAAGTGAAAATTGCACTCATGTGAATAATGCAAAAAGTTGACAAATAGACTCATGGGCAATGGTAGCGGCTTCAAAGCATTTTAAGGGCATGTTTACCTACCCATTTCTAACTTTGGTCATGTGCACATCCTTTTCTGAGGCACCGATAAATCTCAGGTCATGTTGCATGGAAGATGGTTAGGGGCATAATAGAGTGGTGGACAAGGAGAATTAGAAGGCATTGCTTGATGTGGTTGGAAACAACATTGAAGAGTAATTTATGAGATCCATAGCCCTCCTCACAACTAACAGGTTGTTCAACTTTGGGGCATGGGACAAAAGCGTAACTTTGTGCATGTCCTTTCCCTATTCATATGCCTCTTTCACCAATGATCTCTTGAAGCCCATAGTTTATGCGCCTATTTTGGCCATGACCAAAATTGAGGATAACATTCTAGTGCCTCCTGCAAGTTTCTATATATACAAGCAAAGGTGAAGGAGACTTTGTGAATGCATCCATCGTGGGCCTGCCTCTCCACCCAAGACACCAACGTGGTTGATGGATTTTTTTCCCCATCAAACACCACCACCATGCTCAACATGTGGCATCTCCACTTCATGTTGTTCCACCTCATAAGTAAATTACTTTATATGTAGGTAAAGGTGACTATGTAAATCGTGGGCTTGCCTCTCCACTAATCAACATAGATAATGTCCCCTTGCTCAACATTTGCATTTTTTGTTAGTACTAGGGAAGACTAATAATTATATGTATACTTTTGTTTAATGAATATATTGTATATCTTTAAATTGTCTAAAACAATACTTAAGTTCTTGGGGCGGTAAATATGTGTACGCATGTGTTTTTCCTTCTAAATCTTTCGGCAATGTTGAAGATTCAATTTTGTAATTATTGCTCTAAGATTTTGGCTTCTAGCAATAGCTCAGAGCAATTTTTTTGATTGATTGTGTGTTGCAAGTTAATGCCCCCTATATTATAATGTATATGGCGTATATTTTATTAATAATTATGTTGAAGGCGTTCCCCTTATGGGAAAGGCCCCTCTGGTCATTTATGACATTAGGTTCAATTTGACAGTTTGACAGGTGTTTTGACATTTTAACCGTTTTTAGCCATTGCGGCGATTAGATTTTCGATTGAAATGTTTTAATTCGTTCATCTTCGCAGCATCAGTCCACACTTACAAATTAGTCCAATCCTTACGACTCATGCATGGTGGAAGATTGTAAATTTATAATGCATAGAGAAAATATTGGCAGATCCAAAGGGTACACCTTTGTGACCTACAAAACCGTAGAGGGCGCATGGCCGAAACAGAGAGAGATCGAGATCTTCTATCGAAAATGGTGGGCCCTCATTTCTGGTCTCCAACATGCTCTCATATGAGGCATCACCAACCTTGCTGTGAAAGGCGACAGTGAATTTGTCTGCGGGCAGGTAATGGAATTAAATGTGTTTAGGTTTTATTTTAGGGTTTACTCCCTCACTCTCACATCCCCGCCTAATAAGTATTGTTGCATTGATTTTCAAGTGAATGGAGATTACAAAATCACGAAGCCTATGATGAGGAGGTATTAGAACACAGTACAATATCGCTTCAGAAATTCCCAAAAAAGATTAAATTAGAACACATCCTGCATGAGCAGAACAAGGTAGCAGATGCCCTAGCCATTGCGGCAGTTAGAGTTTCAATTGAAATGTTTTTAAGCCATTCATCTTCACAGTGCCAGTCCACACTTACAAATCTATCCAATCCCTAAGACTCATGCATGGTGGAAGATTGTAAATTTATAATGTATAGAGACAATATTGGTAGATCCAAAGGGTACGCCTTTGTGACCTACAAATTTGTAGAGGGCGCATGGCCGAAATAGGGAGAGATCGAGATCTTCTGTCGGAAGCGGCAAGCCCTCATTTCCGGTCTCCAACATGCTCTCAATCGGGGCATCACCAACCTTGCTGTGAAAGGCGAGAGTGAATTTGTTTGCGGGCAGGTAATGGAATTAAATGTTTAGGTTTTATTTTAGGATTTACTCCCTCCCTCTCCCATCCCCGCCTAATAAGTATTGTTGTATTGATTTTCAAGTGAATGGAGATTACAAAATCATGAAGCCTATGATGAGGAGGTATTAGAACACAATACAATCTTTGCTTCATAAATTCCCAAAAAATATTAAATTAGGACACATCATGCACAAGCAGAACAAGGCAATAGATGCCCTAGCCATTGCGGTAGTTCGAGTTTCAATTGAAATGTTTTAAGCCGATCATCTTCGCAGCGCCAATCCACACTTACAAATCCATCCAATCCCTGTGACTCATGCATGGTGGAAGATTGTAAATTTATAATGCATAGAGACAATATTGGCAGATCCAAAGGGTACGCCTTTGTGACCTACAAAACTATAGAGGGTGCATGGCCAAAATAGGGAGAGATTGAGATCTTCTGCCGGAAGCAACGGGCGCTCATTTCTGGTCTCCAACATGCTCTCAATTGGGGCATCGCCAACCTTGCTGTGAAAGGTGACAATGAATTTTTCTGCAGGCAGGTAATGGAATTAAATGCATTTAGGTTTTATTTTAGGGTTTACTCCCTCGCTCTCCCATCCCTGCCTAATAAGTATTGTTGTGTTGATTTTCAAGTGAATGGAGATTACAAAATCATGAATCCTATGATGAGGAGGTATTAGAACATAATACAATCTCTGCTTCATAAATTCCCAAAAAAGATTAAATTAGAACACATCCCATGCGAACAAAACAAGGCAGCAGATACCCTAGCAAAAATGATTGATTAAACTAGAACATTGTTTTTGAGGGTTAAACCGCGAGGATACCATGCAATAGGATCTTAAGCATAAACTTTTTGGTAAGCTTCAAACCACTTTTTGATTCAATAGCTAGCTTTTACATACAAATTGTCAAATACCCAAATGCGGGATGCTACTAGCTTTTTTTATTGTAAATTCTCAATTGTGGTGTATTGAAATACATCCAAGCAATGTTCTTGGTAATTTTTTCTTTCAAGTGGATTTTATGAAACCTTAATTTCCCTACTTATAAGAATTTATAGTACAATATAGTTGCCTACATCACTTCTATAGGTTGGTGTATTTATACAATGCAAAATCTACTTGATGCACACAAGTGAGCCATGTTACTGAAAGTGATGGTATGTTGTTAGGGCCTTGGTTTGGTCTTTGTTTAAGGCTTGTTTTGGTCTTTGTTTAAGGTTGTATGTTGTAAGAAGTATCATGTTTTCTTCTATACTGACTCCAAAACAAGGATTTGTGTGCATTGCCATGATAGGTTTGACTTTGTAGTATTTTCTCCCCTATCACTTAATTAGTGACATGGGCACACCTAGTGAAATAGGCTCCTTGTAGTATTTTCTCCCTTATCGCTTAATTAGTGACATGGACACACCAATCAAATAGGCTCTTGAACTATCACAAATGACACAATTGACTTTTGCACATAATTGGTGATATAAGATTTGTCTATGTCATGCTAAGTGTACTTGATGCAAATAAGCACCACACTACTGAAAGTGGGAG
Source organism: Taxus chinensis (assembly GCA_019776745.2). Taxonomy (NCBI): domain Eukaryota; kingdom Viridiplantae; phylum Streptophyta; class Pinopsida; order Cupressales; family Taxaceae; genus Taxus; species Taxus chinensis. The sequence continues at coordinate 898,833,083 of CM034147.1, forward strand.
TATGTTGCCAAGGACCTTAGTTTGTTCTTTCATTAATGTTGTATGTTGCAATAACATTGAAGTATCATGTTTTGTTTTGTACTAACTCTAGAACAGGGATCTTTGCTTTTGTTGTTATGACTGGTTTGAGTTAGCAATATTTCCATTTGCTTCTCTTATGGCTTAATTCGTGACGTGGATACACCTAGTCAAATAGCCCCCTTGGACTGGAAAATATGGCACAAATGACATTTGAGCATATTTGTTGATATAAGATTTGTCTAAGATGCATGAATATGGTTTGGTTTTGTAGGTTTGCCTCAAAGATATCAGAATTCTGTTCGGGCAATAACACCAGGACTACCACTATTCTTATATAATTATACTACCCACCAACTCCATGGAATTTTTGAGGTTAGCTTTACACACTACAAGCATGATTTGAAGTGGATATGCTCATTCTGATTCTAGACTTTTTTCATTTTTGCTATATCGTATACTATTTGAGCTCTTACCTTGGATCAACTATTTTGTTTAGGCTGTCAGCTTTGGAGGATCTAATATCCAACAGTCTGGGAAGCCAAAAAATGTAAGGGCGAATCTAGATTTCCTGCACAAGTACAATTACCTATTATCTTGACTAATATTGATTTAGATATGCATGCCAAAAATTGTATGATGTATAATTTATTTTTTTGATTTCATTAAGTAATGACAAGGGTATTGGACATGTTAGAAGGGCATCGACAAGCACATCAGATGGTAGAATTTATTACCAAGTAGTTGGGAATGTATTGACTGTCGAATGTGCACTTTTTGTAGTCAAATTGGTTCTTCAAGGCATGACATTGTATTTGAAATATTTTTTATAATACAAAGCGATTTTTATGATGTTTACTTTCTATTATTTGGCAACGAATGAAAGCAATCATATCATTTGATTTTTCTAACATTTAATGATTCTCATGTTCGGATTCGGGTGAGAAAGCTATGCAAACCGATGGAGGAAGATTCCTTTAGGCCTTTGTTACATCATTACAATGGTCCCAAATTTCGGTTGTAACTATTTGTTTCGGAGGTAAGATGATTAGTGATTAAGATATCTTTATGTGACAGGTTTTAGCTAATATAATCATCATTCATTGGATTTGAACTCGCGTATTGTTTTCACACTATCATAGAACTTATAGTTTATGTTCTTGTTGTTGATGTTAGGTTGTGGAGTTGAATTGCTTCACAAAGGCATGCATTTGAGGTTTATTGGTTTACACAATGACCGGCATTTGTTGGCTAACCAGTGTCGGTCACTGGGAGGAACCGACATCTGTCAAGGAACCGGCACCGGTCAGCATCAGGGAACCGACACTGGTCAAGAAACCAACACTGATTAGGGAACCAACACCGGTTACCTATGCGTTTACATTTGTATTTTAGATGAGAGATTTTATCCGGCGGTTGATTGTAAAGGTGATCTAAAGGTTGTAAATGCATATAGCTAAGGTCCCCTAAATTTTTCTAAGCTTATATAGGCTAGAAAACTAGGGTTAAAACATAAGGATAGAGGAAGAATGTTAATTCTCCTTGGTTGAAGATGGAGAAGAAGAAAAAGGTTCCATGAAGACAGAGCTTCAATGGAGAGAAGTTGAACAGAAGGAAATAGCAAGTATAGCTATGGTAGGTACATCTCAATGGTGAGAAGAGAGTAACATCGTCTACTGTATTTCCTTTGTATAGTTATTGTCTCATTATAATGGCTTGCATAGTATGCAAAACACTTAGAGTTTCTTCTTGTAGATCCACATGTTGGTGAGATCTTGTATTGTAGATCCATGAGATCATGATGTATTGTTGATCCATGTACAGATCTAGTCTTATATTGTTATATCCACAAGTGGTTGTGAAATCTTGTATTCATAGATCCATGAGATCATGTTGTATTGATGATCCATGTAGATCTAGATATTATAGAGGAGGTTGTCTTCATGTTTGCACATGTTGATGCAGTGATGGAGAGACAGAGTTACTTATTAGTGCACAATTATAGTTGCACATATGGTAGACCCATGTGAGAGGTCTTGTTGCAGATCCATAGAGAGCTTGGTTGCTGTTCAGAGATGTAGTAGTTCCTGGTTATGTGATATTTGCTAGTGGTTTGGAGGCAGAATTGTAGTGCACTCATGGAGATCCATTTAGAGATCTGGAGGAGATACTCTTGGAGAGATGGATTGTACTCTTGTGGGAAGATTTGGTTTGTACTCTTGTTCATTATTATATATATGGAATCTCTATCTTTGGTGGACGTAGCCCACATTGGGTGAACCATGGTACATGTTGTGTTATGTGTGAGTATTTTATTTTGATTTGGATTATTCTAGTTTATACTTCCACTACTGTAGATTTTGGGGAATTGTTTAGATCATGTGTGTATGATTGGGTTTGTTATTGAATCATAGCACTATTCTGCAATCCTAAATTCCTAACAACAAACTCTGGACTTGATGGACTTATGCAACCAGAACAACATGTGAAGCCCAAAGGCTTGGGTAATGTTATACTTCAAATGCATATAACCTACTATTTCTCTCAAATTAAGTGTGTGGTGTATGTTTGACTTAAGACAAGTTAAAATTCTATGTACTATTTCTATAGGGGAAGGACATAGTATTTCTTGTATAGAGAGGTGAGTAATGCATGGTTCAAGAGTTGGCTTCCCTTAACATATTTTGATCTCGTGGAGCTACTTAATAAAATTATAAGTAAGAGCTATGATGCTTAGCTCTGGGAGTAATGCAGTATATACACAATCTATAGTAGCTTTTGCGGTCAAACTAGTCATAATTAAGTGCTACATATTCATGCTTGTTGAAGGTTATTTGACCATAGAGTGGGTCAGTTAGCTTTTAGATACAGAGATCTCTTTTACATGTGCAAAAGGTGCTAGAAAATCCTTTCTATAAATAGGATGCCAAAGTAGTGTAAAAGCTTAAAAGGACCAAAATTTGGTGATGTACACAATCTTCAGTTCTTGCATGAGAACATAAGTTTTAAGAGCATGCTTCTATTGATGTTCAAAATTGTTAATGTCATCTTATGTCAGTGATTTGTTTTTGTAATTAGAATGACTAAAAATAATTTTATGTTATATGTTTAAGTATTTTGTTTATTGAACATGTTTGATATTGGGGTAAGTTTAGCAAGTTGGGGGGCCAAAAAGGGGTCATAACTGGGTATCATATTGCAAATAACAGAGAAATCTCGACTTGTAGGGATTATTAGCAATGCGTGCACTCAAAATTAAAAAAAATTATATAAATATGAATCATAGAATCTGAAATCTAGTTTTTAAACTACTAAAAAAAATTAAAACAGACAAGTTTAGCTATATTAAACACTCAAAATTCAATGACTTAGTATTTTTTTTAAAAGCCTATAAGATTGTAGTCTGTTTGCCTGCGATTTGGATGACCAAAACTTGATTTTTTTTCCTTTGGTGAAAAGTAAAATGCCATTGTCTATCTTGGAATAGATTTTATTTTGTATTTTTTTTAGCAATTTTTTTTTTATGATTTTTTTCCGTGAAAGTGGTCTCAAAACATAAAGAACACAGAGTACTTTCCGTTTTCCCACCATAACTTCATCAAAAAATATCAAAATCAAATATTTCTTTAAAAATGTGTATAGAATTTTGCCACGGTTGGGATGGTATAGGTTTTATCACATTTTGACAAGTGAAACAAAAGTTGCAATTTTAAACGTAGACATAAACATTCACGAGAAAAAGTGTCTTGAAGACCTACTATTTTTTTTTTATTAATGGTGAAAAGGGTTAAGGGGACCCTACCCCAATACATATGGAGACAAAGATATTGAACTAAAGAAACAAGTAGATCCAACCTCTTCTAGCGGCACAAGGAAACAAAAAACAACAAAATAGAAAAACTTAACCCAGAGATCCCTTCCCATGGATCGTAAATTCCTTTTAAAGGCTTTGTTTACAATTTTCCCTTTCTTCTTTTGACTCAATGTAGTCCAGCCCTTTTCGATATTCGGATCTTCATTTTCATTTCTATGAACTGGTATTTCAAAGTCCTCTTTCTCCCACAGGAACTTGAAAATCTATTGAAACTAAAGTTGGAGACTTTTCATCAAGTGAAGTAGAAGAATAATGAGGAGCAGGGTCCTCGTTCTTAGAGGCTGAATCATCCTCGCTCTATGAATCCACCTCCGAATCACTATCCAAAGGACTTTTAACAACCAACTGACAAAAGTCAAAATTCTTCCACCACGAGGTTCTACTCTTAACAGATTTCCTCACAACCTGACAATCTGAAGCTAAATGTCTGAGAGAGAAACAAGTTCTACATATGAAGGGAAACCCTTCATAGTCTAAATTCTGAATCCAAATCATGTCCTCCACTTTGAGCTCAATTGATGCAAGGAAATCTACAAAAATATTCAAGTCCACCAAAATACGGGCATAGGAGGTGTAGTCATAGGCCGAAGTCCTTGGGTCAATAGCCAGACATTTACCTAGAGTATTCCCAATTGACAGCAAACAATTCTTACTCAAAAATTGGAGGAGTGAATTTGGTAAACGGACCCAAACAGGGTTAACATAGAAAGTTACAGTCATCGGGTTAAAGAGAGGGAACCAAGGTTTCATTAGCAAAAAATGGGATTGAAAATCCCAAACTTTACCAAAAATCTCATCCTTATCAGGAGTTTCAGCAAAAACAATAATGAAGAAACCTCTTGATTGAGGGTAAATGTCCAATTTACCTGACATGAGAGGCCTCCAGTGAGTTGAGACCCAATCATGCAATGCCAGGAGCTTAGGGCAGAAATTGTTAAATCTACATATCAATCCATTTTGCTTGAAATAAGTCTCGGATTTCAAAATCTCTACACCAAAATGTACAGCAAGACGATTCTTTGCAAAATCCATAGGCTTAGAAGGGATCAGGGAAGTAGATCTAGCAATAGCTGCGAAACTTTGTTTTTCCCCCTTTGAGACGGGGTCGATTTCCTTGTTTGCAGCCGGATTTAACAGCACATGCTCCCCAAAACTGCCAGATACAGGGGAAGATGATCTGTCATGATTCTGAGCACGGCCTGTGAACAGAACCTTGCCTGGAGCTACCGATCCACCACGTTTTGAGCTGGCGACTCCTTCCTGTCTAGCGTTGAAGACCTACTATTAGTAAACAATTATAAAATGATATTTATCATATTCTATTCACTTTAAAATCAATATTTCTCCAAATCTAACAATCTCCCCTACGCAATGGTGCCATTTTTATGACATGTTTTTATTTTTCAGCATGGTTCAAGTCCACAAAAGAGCAAATTTGATGTTTTGTTGTTTTTAATGTAAAATTCAGGATTTGATGTCCATTTTTTGGTCCCCCAACTTGCTGCACTTACCCATTGGAATTTTTCAAACTCTTGTGCCATAAATCTTAGTTGCCCCACAGTGCAGACTTTTTTAACATGGAAGTATGTGTAGGCTATGTTAAAACTCCATTACAAGGCATTTTGCATGCCCACATACATAGTGCAGTTTCATAGGTTCTCTGCAAGGAAAATAAGACATTAGCACAACAAAAACTAAGCTCAACCTTTTGATCATTATATTGCAAATCTTCAATTTGAGCATTATGTTTAAGAAATCATGTACATCTATTACTGTTGCAAAAAAAAAATTGGAACTTGCAACCTTTTGAGCGTGAGTAATAGGTTCTGACAATTTGGATTTATTTTTTGAAACAATTTAGATTTGGAGAGACCTTGGTTTCTAAGCTCTGAATCTTTTTTAGGTTCTATTGCAACTTAATTGTTTTCTTTAGGTACGCAAGGAAAGTTTGCATTGTTTACGAATTTCTAGAGTTATTTACAACAATGAGAATAGGCACTAGTTGCATACGTTTTTAGATTATTTCTCCATTCCGAGATCTTCCACCAAGCGTAAACAGATCTATATGATGTTGTGAATGAGCTCGCCAATATTCCCACTAGAAAGCATAATTATTTGCACGATGCATAGGCCTAACATAGGAGTTACCATAAGTTTGAAATGTCTAAACTAATTCCAAATTCAAGCTCTTCCAAGGCTATCAAGAGACAGTGATGTAATTAAACTTACCATTTCCATTATGGTACATTCAAGAGGAGCATGTTTATTTGGCACAAATGTCTTTGTTAAGTAAGATTAGGATATCATAAATCATCATTTTCTTAGTTGAAGATGAATACACAAGGCAAGGATATTTTTAAAAAAATTCTTCAAAAGACATTTGGGCGTGTAGGCTTTCATTGCAATATTAGTTTTTAAATTTTTGATAGGTGGCAAAAATTGAGAAGATATTTTGACATATATATGAGGGTCTGAGCAAAATATATTTCATGCGGTCTACTTAGCAGAAACAATAAAAAAGAGTTTAAAGACTAAGAATAACTTTTTTTTTTTTTGTTTTTATAAACCCATATGGAGGGGTGGTTGAGTCAACATTGTTAACCCATCAACGGAAGTTACAACTGGAAATTCCCCTCATCCCCTCCATTTTTTTCACTTCCTCAATTTTCAAATCTTCGCCCCATCCCCTTCGACATTTCCATCGTACATTCCATGTACGATTGCTAGTATTTAGAGTTATTGAATTCACGTTGAAATCCGACGATCAATGACAATCCACATCGACGTAGAGGGGTAAGTGCACCAAGTTGGGGGACAATTAAGTGGACATCAAATCCTGAATTTTACATTAAAAACAGCAAAACATCAAATTTAGTCTTCCGTGGACTTGAACCATGCCAAAAAGTAAAAACTATGTCATAAAAATGGTGCCATTGCGTAGGGGAGACTATTAAATTTGTAGAAATACTAATTTTAAAGTGAATAGAAGAGGATAAATATCATTTTATAATTTTTTACTAATAGTAGGTCTTTAAGACACTTTTTCCTGTGAATGTTTATGTCTACGTTTAAGACTGCAAAATTTGTTTCACCTATTAGAATGTGATAAAACTTATACCATCCCAACCGTGGTGAAATTATATACATGTTCAAAAAAACAATTATTTGATTTCAATATTTTTTGATGAAGTTATGGCGGGCAAACGGAAAGTGGTCTGTTTTCTTTATGTTTTCATAGCACTTTCACGGAAAAAATCATACAAAATAAAATATTACTCAAAAAAATACAAAATAAAATCCATCCCAAGATAGATAGTGGCATATAACTTATCACCAAAGGAAAAAAATATATATCAATTTTTGGTCATCCAAATTGTGGGCAAACAGACTATAATCTTATCAGCGTTTTAAAAAAAAACCAAGTCATTGAATTTTGAGTGTTTAATATAGCTAATCTTGTCCATTTTTTACAAAAATTAGTATTTTAGAAACTAGATTCTGGATGCTACGATTCATATTAATATAATTTTGTCTAATTTTGAGTGTATGTATTGCTAATAATCCCTACAAGTTGATATTATGTTGTTATTTGCAATATGATGTTCACGGATGACCCTATATTTGTCCATCAACTTCCTGCACTTACCCTGGAATGCATAGAATGTGGTGAAAGGTTGCTAAAATTTGTTTATAAAATTTTGACCCTAAAAATCTTCTTGTAAAAACCTCAAAATGAAAATTTTATAGTGTTTTCTAAAAATAGTAATTTCGCTAAGTTTTTCATATATGTAATTTATGGAATACGAACCACCTCCTATCCCTCAAGATTTATGACCTTCCACATTCTTATATATTTCTCTTCATATTTATATAATTAGGTGTATAAGTATACACAACCCGAAAGGGAAGGACACACATCTCCTTTGCAGAGATAGCTATTGTTATCTTAGTCTTTTGAACAACATACGTCTTTTCAGAGATAGCCTTACTATTTACATCTAGAAAAAAAATTATTCTATCATTTAATCCCAAAACCCCTAAGTTTTGGATCACTAAGGGAACCTCAAAAATAATTTTCTCAACCTTTCAAACCCTAACCATGGATATAAAATCCTATAAAACAAACATTATTTGGGTTGTAGACACACCCATGTAACACCAACATTGTAAATAATATAAAGAGGCTTCAGACCACATGTTTTTTTCCACCTAACATGTGATATCTAGTTGTAGTGTAATTAGATTTGGCATTCTTTCTTTAGAAAATCTTAACTTGAGTTTATCTCTTGAAAATATACTTGAGTCAGTGACTTTGGATGCTCGCAAATGTGGGAAAAATTCCCATAGACCTAGTGGTAAGCTTCAAACTTGTAAATAGTGTTGCCTTAATGAATACGCAGAGGTATTTACGAAGTGTAGGAAGCATTGGGTGTCTTTTGTGCTAAATTTGTAAATAGGAGTCCATAAGAGTGCTAAGTTCTAAATGAGGTGAGTTTTACTTTCTTATATATGCTTCCAAATATGGTTTAAGTTACAAAGATCAAATAAGGATGAGTAAATGACCCAAAGAATAATGTGTAAATGAAAATTTAGGATCAAAGAAAACAAGGGAAAAATTGTACACTAAGGTCAGGACCATATGGCACAATCTAAACCTCATGTACATTTTTTATCCTCGAGAAGAAATATGAACTTTAAGGTTTGGAAGCTAACAAGTGGAGTATCTAAATGGATTTTATGCATTCAATTCTCAGATATTGTTGATAGATGAGTGTGTATGACCATGAAAGCTAGACAAGAGACCTTTAGATGTACCAAATGAGAAAGGGTAAAGTTTACTTGTATGAGAAAGAGAACAATGTCAAAACTAGAAGTGTCAACGAGTAGAATTACCAAATTTGGGTGTTTACATTTGCCCCCTTTTAAGTATGAAATAAAATTAAATACTTAAAGGAAAAGATACCTGAGTGTGTAGACATAGTTTTTCTTTTCTTGATGTTTGTTTTACTAAGATCTCATTGAAATGTTAGTGTTGTCATGCTCCATAATGAAACCTACAACATAGAGTGTAGCCAATATCCATGATAAAAAGTTGAAATCTTAACACACCCTGAAAAGATGTAATGTAAATGAAACTTTAAAATTATAAATAGTGAAATAAAGAGATGCAAGATAGTGGAAGGAATACACTTGTTTGTTTTGCAGAGAGAAGAGTTTATCATGGGTTGTGGGCTTACCCCTGTGGAGATTTGTATTGCTCGCCACTTTTCCAAAGAATTAGGGGTGATCAACTCCCAATTTCTTTAATAATATGTTAAAGTATTGGGTGTATGGAACCTGGCACATGAATGTTGAATCAGAGAGACTTGAAGAATGAGGAGTTGACAATGCTTCCCCGTGAAGGAAGAAGATTGTGTATGAAATTTACTTGGGAACAAATCTGACTATCTCCCATTGCTTAAGTGTAAGAGGAGAGAAAGAGACTTCCTATGACCTAACTCAGGCCACTTTGATACCTTCAATGACCCCATGAATCACACTGCTACAGATAGATCTAGAGCCTAATTTTGAAAATTAGGACACACGTCATAAGAGAACAAGCTACCCCATACTCTCTCCATGTGTCACATAACTGAGTAGAAACTAAATAGAGGTGAAATTGATTTCACATTTCTAGGTGATTTCACCCTTTTTAATTTAAGAATATTTTATTTAATAGACATAAAAATGATGAATAATTTTACATGTGGATATGCTAATTTAATTAACTTCCAACATTAATTTCACAAATTAGAATAAAACTTTTCAAAGTGACTAGATACTTAACAAATGAAAAAACAAAAGGGAGAGTGCCCACTTAGCTTATTTTGTGTGGATTTGGAGGAGTCTGGGTGGCATGAGTGCATGAGTAGGAAAATATAGAACTAGAAATGCTTCGTTTATGTAACTATGATATATAACTAAGTCTAGTCAAAACCATATAACTCAATCCATAGTGTCTGTATAGTCTTGACCTTTCTATATGGTCTTATACCTGTCTTGGAATCTGGGTCTTAAACTTCAAGTGAGTAATATTAGTCTACCTATGAAGATGATGTGAATTGAAATTTATAATGCACAAGATCTTCTTCACAAAACCATTTAAAATGGTCAGCCTGTAAACTCTTCTACAAACCCTCACACCTATGTAGTGCACAGGAGTTCCTCGTGAAGTAAAGTTAGTCTGGGTTGTGGGTACCCCTGTGCACCACTAACTGTCACCACTACTTTAAAGAGGGATCAAACCACACGTCATTCTCCTAGCATGTGATATCTACCATAGCGGATTCGGAATTTGAAAACCATACTTTGGACAATGCTTCAACTTGAGTTCCACACTCGCTCAAATGCTTGGGAAGAGTCACTTTGATTGCTTGTATGATTAGAAGATAAAGACTCTTAAACTTAAAAGGAGACTTCATACCTGGTAGAGGGTGCTTGTCCTAATGGATGTGCATGAGTATTTTGTAGCCACTTAGGAGCTTTATGGGAAACTTTAGTGTATTACTTTTAATGAGGAGTTCAAGTACTCGGTTCCTAAATGAGGTATGATTTACTTGCTTATATATGCTCCTGAAGGTTTTCAATGTCATGAAAGGATGCCACTAAAGAGGAATATTAGTTTGTATGAAGGTGATGGAATTGAAATTTTTAATGCACAACATGTCATGGTATAAAACCATATAGTAGGATCAATTGTAATTTATACGAACCTGACCGAAACTGATGTTTTTATGAGGGAGAAAAGTACATTTTAAATTTATGGGACTAAGTGGGATGTTTCTAAATGTATTTTTTGTTGTTAAACCTCAAAAATTGATAGCATAGAGGTGTGTAAAGATAAATAATTAACGAAGTTCTATAAGGGTGTGCTAAGCAAGAGTGAGGAGAGTGTATATGTACATGCAATTAGGTACAATGTCAAATGACATATTTCCAAATTTGAGTGTATGCGGGTAACTTTACATTAGGGAGAGGATCCTTTTACAATAAAAACTGAGTTGCATTATATAGAGAGAGAAGAGAAGAGAGAGGATCAGAAGATCTCTAGAAATCAATCAAATCACCCACTTCTCAACCACCAAAGGAACAATCAACATTGATATGTGCACACCCAAGAATGAGCGCCATGACTTTCTTGGATGATGCAAAATCAGATCAAATCACAACAAGGTTGTTCAAAACAATTCAATGTTGGTTGTTGGAGGTGACTTGATACTGATTAGGGCACCATTTGAATGAAAAACAAGCTTAAAAGGGCCCAGAACTCTGTCACAAAAATCTCCTTGATCTCTTAATTGTTCTCTATGAAATCAAACTGAGAATGAATCTCTCCTCGATACCTCTCTATTAATACTGGGTATATGTGAACAAGATCTCTAGATCAAAAGATATGTGCATTTGAAACAGACCTAGATTGTGCCACAAAGCTTAAGTTCAAAATGGATGTGTGGCCTTTTAACTTGATTACTTGATCATAAAACACACCTTAAGGGACCTGCAACCACTCTCATCATGATCTAATCCTCAAGATCTTTCCAACAAGACCAATTTTGTGTGATTTGGTGGTCCTGATCAAAAGATATGACCATTTAAATATCCACATGCCATTTGGTACAGATGCCAGCCACATGGCCCTCAAATTTAGCCTTTGGGTCACTTTTGCTTAAGTGTTGATCTCTCATTGGTTTCCCTTGATCTCATTTCCCACTCATAACTTGTGCCACATGTCTCCATTTGATTGGATCAAGGTTGCCTTGTGTTCTCAAGGATTCCGAGCTCTTGAGTCTCATGGGAGTAACTTTTGATCACTTTGAGTTTGAAGCAGCTTGTGTTTAGTCCACATTAACCAATGACGACCCTTTTGAATGTTCAGGAAACACCCTTGAAGGGTCATGATTAAACAAATGTTCTGGGAACAACATCTTAATAACTACTAATAACCTCTTTAAGCACCTCTAACCAAATGGTAAATCAAAACTATGTTTGCATGGAAAAAAATTCTGTGATCCCCCCTTGAGCCTTTTTAGTGGCTAGGTATTGGAAATCTACTAAACTTGTGACTGCAACCCATGACCCAAATTCCAATACTAATCTTTCTCTTCTCTCAAATGTTGAAATGATTTGAATATGAAATAATGAGGAATATTTTAATTATTCTCAAGTTCACTAACTCATATTTGGTTACTGCAAATAAATTGGTCTTCCCTTGATTCCAGAGTAAAATGCCATGTTGTTCTCTCTCTCTCTTCCAAACCTAGGTAACTTGGTGATTTTAAAATCAAACTATTGTGGAAAATGTTGACCCCTCTCTAACTTGGCCATTTGAACCTGCCTTGAGCTTGTATGCATAACATTGTTGAGATATGGAGAAGTAGAATCGCATCCTAGTTTTGAACTTGCTGACCATTACTATTTGTTATAGGTGACTAGATCTTTACCCTGCAATGAAAATGTAATTAAATATTGTTACTCAAGATTGACCAGCAACTGCCATTTAGTCTCCCACATCAAATTATATAATTCATTTAAAAAGAAAACTAGGTCTGTTATCCTGTTGATTTTTTTGACTATTTTTACATTTGGCTAGTTATACCTATTGTATTAGTTGAAAATAATTTATATGTGTGAACTCAATCAAAATGTGGAACATTGTAAATCTTCATGTGTTATGGAAAGTGTGTTATAGCCTAAATGGAATTTACTAAAAGTTGTAGGAACTAGTTATAAATTATCAGTGGTTGCCTAACCTTTTACTGAAGAAAATTGTAATCAAATCCTAGAAGTTTAGAAGTTGTAAACAATTTCCTAAATAATTTAAGAGGGTAATTGTTCTTTAAACTTATCCCTACACCTAGTTTTACTCCCTTGGTCGTGAACCAAAGCTAGTCACGGGGGCACAAAATCCCTTACCACCTCATATAAAAGCCACTTATTTAATTCTCACAAAATGAAAGTACTTCACTTATACCGTGCCGAACCTCCTATGAGATTTCACTTAAGCGAAGATTTCAATCTCGCTTATAATCTCAATAGTCGATCTTATTGGGGCTTGTGGAAGCAAGATGTCCTCCCATGGTAGGAACCTTGATTCCTACCGATGAATCTCTCTTCCTGTATAAACAAAACTCTAGAACCTACTTATCTTGATTATAATGATAACTTGACAGGATAGTGGTCACATGTCTTGATCTCGAGTACTTTGGGTAGCGGTGAAAATAGTAAAACCATCCTTATGACTGATTATAGTGTCATTGCATTCCATTGAAACCTCACTTGTGGTCTAATTGGACAGTATCATCTATGGACCTTTCATATGCATGCTACTTTCTCACCCCTTTGGAATACCGATCTTTGCTACCTAGATTCATGCGAAACTATTGGCCTTGGTGTTTCGGCTCTATTTGAGTCTTAAAATCATGAGATCCTTTCTTGTGTCTGAAGCCACAACCTATTTAAATATATTGTCAATTTTTTATGGGACACATAAGGTAGTCTAAGAAGGGCATACGGGGAGTGTTGTAAACAAAGAAAATACTACAAAACAGAAGAACAAACAATGCAACATAAAAGCAAACTAGATCATTCTTTGCATCTCCTTGCAACCTTAGATGAGAAATGTTGAAAATTGGAATCAAGTACAAAAGTGTGTTGAATCTCAATGATGAAATTTTTGTGGATGCTCCAAACGATGTTCCTAATGGAAGTAGATTTCAACTACGAGCAAAGTGATTGAATGACTGATTTGATTGTTGATTCGTGATCAATTGGATAGTGTAACGACGTGTAGAATTGAATGACAAATGGAGATGAATGAATGTTTATTTATAAATGAGGGAAGAGAATCCCAAATCCTTGATTTATGTGATTGATTTGTTTGATCTGAAGCTAATTAAAGCATGATTGGAGAGATTTGTTTGATTTTCTAATTTGATTGGCAAGATTTAAGTCGTTTGAGCTTGATTGAATGAGTTATCATTGAGTTGACAAAGGTGGCGTGCCTTTTGAATATTTTTAGCTTTTGCACCAAAAAAGTGGCGTAAGTTTAGCATAGGGGAGATTTGCTTTAATTTTGGAATGTCATGCTTTATGGGTTAACTCAAATGCATGATTTGATTTAATCTAAACTTGTCCTCTTGCATATATTTAATGATTCAATCTTTAATTGATTTCGTTGGCTCTAGTTAATTTAGGATGTTAATTAGTGAAGTGAAAGTGAATAAGTGGCAAAGTGGAAATGGATATATGTAGGATTTATTTAATCATTTTAATATGAAATAAGCTAATGGGATAGGGAATGAATAATAGAAGTGATAGGATTAATTAATTAATCTTAAGAATGAGATATGAGTGTAATACGGTTCATAGCATGAATATTTAATAATTCGAGATCTATGTATAAGCGATATGAATGATTAGGGGAGTTGTGGGATAATTTCGTAAAATGTTGTTAATGGTTATAAAATAGCGGAATATATCAAAAGTGGTTGAAAATGGTCGTAATGTATTGTGAAGTAATTACTGGGTAATTTTGGAGGTTTAAAATGCATACTACGATATTTTAGGGTGTCTAGAACTGCGCCCACCTGAAGAAAAAAAGAAGAGCAACCCATGTTGGCTCTACTCCGACAATTACTTCTTTTTTCGGATCCAATAATTGATCTTCCCTCTTTTTTCAAAATAAAGTTAAATTGCACTCCCGCCTATATCTTCACCCAACTATACTAAAAGTAGTCTTTCCATCAAACACTTACCATTCAGATTCTTCAATGCATAGGAAACAATTAATTCTTTTGCACCTATGGGCATTTCAATTACACCCCTTAAGTGTGATTGCTAGTGCTGCATGTGTTTTTATTGGGAAGCCATTTGGGTACTTTCGTCCTTAAACCTGACTTGTCCACCCTGAGATTCGCCATGTGTTTTTGGAATAATCCTGATCCTCCCAACGTGAAAAGTGGCGTTGGAATTTTTTATACCAAAGACAGATTATCGCTATTCTACCACAGAATTATTCGACATACTCAAATCTGATAAGAGCACACTAATCTGTACATATATATTGCTCAGACATAATGCACCATATTAGTAATGTAATCAGTCGGTACATGTGATTCGATTTGTCTTATCTGTACCCACCATGCGTGGGCTTTGCATGAACGTGCAGTCCCCACATATGGAATGGAATTTTTGGATGGACTCTCTTTTTCTGAAGTTTTCTTGCCACAGTCAATCATACCGGGGAACTGTAAACAAACATAATAATAAAATTATCAGGCCCCATTTTATAATGTATAACTAATCAAGCCATTTTAGTAGACATGCATACATAAATGTGCTATTAACCTTACCGAAGATACAGTTTAATCATCCTGGACTACATGTGGGCGGATATATTTGCAGGGAAAAATAAATTCATGAAGGAAGTGAAAGAAATCCAATGGGATTTATAAATGGAAAACAAGGGAAGATGCAGGAGCAAGGAGCAGGAGCTGGAGCTTACATCTGTGAGGTCTATATCATATGTGAAATGTTGATTAGTACTTACTACCTGGCAGTTAATGTCAAATGGAGCAGGTATATGTGCACGTGTGATATACCAACAATTTATATGATGATTAGAGTAATAAACATTTACATGAAAATGACAGTAAAATAGCAATAACCCAAACAGGGGATCACCGTCAATGGCTTCAAGCTTAGAAAGACCAATAAAGGTCTACATTTACGTTGCATAAGACTTGCTCTAATGATACCCTTTGTACTCAATCACATTTGGTTTGGGGTGTTCTAATCATTGATCTGCAAGTAGCAGGGATACCCATCTGTATGGTAGTAGAGCCCCACACTCTCCCCATTTGCTAATTCTTATCCTTGAAGCAACTTTAAATTTAAATACATCAACTTTCAAGTCAAGGAATGAGGTGGGTCTACTCATGTGGCCGTCAATAGTGCTTGCCACATAACTAAATGTGATGATTTTTGGCCCCCTTGTCTTTTGAATCCATGTATAACTGCACTATAGTGTCTGATTCCCAGAGTCGAAAGTTTCAGGGTGAAAAAGAAGAGTACTACTAAAAAGCTTTAGTGGGTACTATTAGAGACATGACTTTCTATGGGTACCTGTTGATTCTAGTTTTGTGTTTAGCAACCGGATATTCAACTTTTGCAGATACTGTCATATCAGGAACACCAGACGGATCTGAAGAGTGGGGTTATATTGAAGTCAGGCCGAGTATATATTTGTATTTTAGCTTTTTCTGTATGATGATAACTATCCATGCTGCTGGAGAGCCCTGTTTTTAATCAGATATTTATATGATTATCATAATGATAACTCTATCACAAAACTGCCAATTTCTTCCACTGTTCTAAAAAAAAAAAAAATCCAGAGGCCCACTTGTTCTGGTGGCTTTACCACAGTGCTGGAGGCACAAGGACTTCATGGCCCCTTATTCTGTGGCTGCAAGGTGGACCGGTAAGACCTTTACTTTGATTGACATAAAGTTAGAATCCTAAATCTTCTTTGTAAGAAGAAATGTCTAATCAGGAAATTTAAACATGACACAAGTATAAGACAGAAACCATGTTTGCTCTAAGGGTTGTGTTTTGTTCAATGCCTATTAAATCATCAACATGAAATTTTAAATATTTTGCAGGGGTCTTCAGGTGTTGGAATAGGAAACTTTCAAGAAATTGGCCCATTGAACACAAAATTGAAGCCTCGGATATCAACTTGGTTGCAAAAAGCAGATCTTTTATTCCTGGTAAATCATTCTATCTAAGAGTGGTGGGGTCGAACTTGACCCATGTAACTGGACACAACATTGTTTCCACTTTCCATGCATTCGAGTCTAATGCTATATACAAAACTTAGATACCCTGGAAAATGAATGTTTAGAAGAGCTTTATCTATTAAAACTAATTTCACGATGGTAATATAATCTTGCATGCAATATGCATGGTAATGGAGCACAGGACAGCCCCGTTGGTACAGGTATTAGAAGCTTGTTCTTTGATTTGAATCATAATTCCTTTCTCTACCTCCCAATTTCAAAATACGTTCAAGGCCAATTCTTGAATTGATCGCAAGCATTGGAAGTTTATGATTCCTTTTATCTTGATAGTTCTATTACTTTTGTTTTTTTCTGCAGGTTTTAGCTATGTGGAAAATGACACGTTGGTGGCTACAACGGATGCAGCAGCAGTAGAAGACTTGTTAACATTTCTCAAGAAATTTGTGAAAACAAGCAGAACCTTGCAGAACAGACCCATTTTCATAGTTGCAGAATCATATGGAGGAAAGCATGCAAGCATGCTCGGTCTTGCCTTGAGCAAAGCTATTTCTGCTGGGCAACTTAAGATTAATCTTGGAGGTACCCTCATATCCATGTTAATTGAAAAAAATAAGTAGAGAGAAAAGGGAAGAACAATGCCTTGTCTCTCAATATATAGTACATATGATATTCAAGCATTAACCACACCAAAACTACCAATGCTTCTTTGAACTATTTAGAACTAGATATATGTGAAATGATAATTTTTTATGTTCACTTTACTATTTAGAGGCCACATCCTTAGCATGATACATCTAGAAATTGTGCACAAGACCAAACTCTCGGAGATTTCGTCTCTTTTTCTGTAGCTAGACAGATTACTGAAAATCCACCGATGCCAAGAACTGTCTTTTAAGTTTTACCCCTAAACAAAAAAAAGGTGTTTTCCAATTTATATCTGCACCCAAGATGCCACAGTTTTGAAAAGCATAATGAGACATCTATTTCATGTTATTGGACATATAGTACCTATATTTACATTGTAATAGATTTGGGATGTACTTGAAGTTATGCCCAAAAAATTTCTGTGAGCTATCTGATATGCATTACTGTACATTTTGATGGGGTTTTCCAATTGGTAATACAATTATTTTTATCCTCCAAAAAAGTTAGACATCAGTCATCCTTTATAGGAATTTTTAATTGATTGTAGCAGTTGTCTAGTATGGGTTTCCTCATCAACATGGTTGTATCCATGTTGATTTATGATTAGCATGATCCTTTAGGTCAATGATTGATGGGGGAGAATTAGTCTTGCTGCATTTCCGGGAGTTTGGACAGTGCAATAGTTATCCTACTAACTAGATAGAAGCATAGAAGTATTTTTCTTTGTTACAGTCTCTCAAATTAATGAATTTTCTGAAACTGTCTGATTTATTACGAGAGCATGCTGTTGAGTAATGCCATGAGCTTGTCATTCCTTTAAAGACCAATCTAATATGCAAGGTTACTTTTGAATAACTAACTGCCGAGGTGAATTTTGATAAGCTATCTAAAATCACTTTGCCACATTTCTCCAATTGCCTCAAATCTTTTCAATAAAAAATCCTTTTTGGAATTTGAGATTCTTAATTTTTAATGGAATTGTCCCTAATATCTATCTATCAAGACTAAGGGGACTGTCCATATCCACTGGAAGCATGACCCCCCCCTTCTCATTTGATTGCCTTATTTGACCTTCTTTACTCTGATTCCCTTTTTACGACTAACATTATACATCCCTTTTAGAGACTGTATGAAATTCTCCCCTTTCTCCCTTTCCATTGATCATCCCCCAAACCATGGAACCTTCCACTACTTTCGAAATAGAATAAACCAAACCAAATCCACCTCTCCACCCTCCACACACCCCAATCACCCCCTTCTCCAAAAAACCAACACTTCATACCCTCTTCCAACCTGCCATCCACTTTAATATTGAAGATCCCCCCTATAATTATCATAGAAGATATTGGTCAGTGAGTGAATGTCTGTGTGCATGGGTAGGTGTCTTTTTATTTTGAGAAATGATGATTAGACAAATAATACCTTTTGCTTTAAAAGGATGAACCTCGTGTAAAACTACTTCCTATTAGAACTAGATTTTAGAATTAGTTGATTCCTGAACACCACCAATCAAATTCTTACTTGGGATTTTGTTTGGTTTGCACCCTAGGTTATCACCTAGAGCATGAGTTTACTACATCTGAAGCAGGGCACAAATTGGGAAGGGCTATCCGTATACAGTTATGATATTATAAAGGGGTTAAAAACTAATATTATCAGAGGTCAAGAACTAGCTTAGCATCTAAAGCATGAGTTTACCCACCTCTAAAGCAGGGCACAATTTGACAGGGTCTATACAGTTATAATATTATAAAGGGGTTTTTAAATAATATTATTTCAAATATAGAACAGGCAAATAGCTCCACTTAGTACATTTGTCATAGAGTTATTTTAGAGGACATTCAAGGTTATTCCAATGCTCATATAGAAACCAACGAATATTTGACACCTTTATTGATTAAGGGAGCAAAACATATCTTTCCCTTTGATCTTAACAATCTTTGGACATATAATCTTCATGGTAAGTAAGGTTGGTGCAGCAAGGAGTTCACTGTGAATCGTGAAACTATCTACCAGATGCTTGTTTCCAACTAACTAGCGCATGCATCTCCCTAATTTATGATAACAAGACAAGAGACAAATATTTCCAGTTCAGAGGAAACCTATATGGTTTACTTTCAAACGACATTGATTTCCCTTGTGAACTTCTTGATACAAAATTGATTCTGTTGAATGTCTCCTCTGCACCATTTGTGGCATTATTTCGATTCCATGTTGATTCTACCAACTGCTACATGGATTAAAGATGCCCTAGTGGACAAAGTACAGTGTGCTTTTGTCAAGTTTGGAGGCAATCAAGCATTACATTGCCTAAGATCGCTGTATTTTCTAGGTTTTCTTCTTAGAGCTAGAGTTTGAAAAGCATTTTATATGATTTTGTTCATATGCAGACTAATTAAAAAAGATTTCCTTGGAGACGATTTCCTTTACATGAAGCAATTTTTGAAAGAAAAGTCGTAAAGGATAAACAAAACTTTCTGTACTTTTTTTCAAGTTTCACCTAAACATATATAGGGGAAAATATTTCTCAAGAAAGAGTTCCCAAAGACCTTTACTATGTAAACATTAGACAAACATCTTCTAGAGATGGTTCTAGCAATCCTTAAGAATTAAGGCATAACTTGTATTAAGGCATGATAGTCCATTGAATTTTACATTTGTGAATGACATAGGATGGTTGATGCCAACTCCACATTTCCAAGATTATCTCTCTTCCTATTTTCAGGCACCTATGTTGACTGACTCTCCTTTAAGGGGAGATTGCTTGATCATCTTTTACAAAATTCAAAGGCTAGAAGCTTGCATAGGATTTAATCAACAAAAAGACCATGTGCTTAGCACTGTGGAAATGGTATCCACCATCAATATGTAACCAGATTAACCAGATTTGATAGTCCACTTCATAATGCCAAAACTAGTCAAACTTACCTATTCCATAGTTAGCATGTGAAAATAAGGCCTAGAAATGCCTATTTAGCACAATTCAATATATATTCTAGGCACACACATTGTTTACATACTCAGCGAGTACTCGCCCAAATAATCCCCACAGCGAGTTTTCGCCATTAAAACTCACGAGTCTGGTATTGCCAAGTCTGGGAAAGTTTTCCAAGAGTACTCACCAATACTCGCGGTGAGTACTATAAGAATATAAGGCATATTTATAAGGTGTCTCATTACAAGTTGGTTGTAACCGGTTGTAACTACATCAACCATTTTGTAAGTATTTCTTTTATAATAAATAGACAGACACACAGTCTCAAATGTGTGCAATCCACCTTTTCTCTATTCTCTCTCTGCATATTCTAACATTGGTATCAAAGCGTGGGGCAAGCAAAGAGAGGGAGGAAGAAAGATATTTTCGTGAGACCCATTAGGGCACGCTGAAGAAGGAAGACATTTTCGTTTTTGAAAGAAATCACGAAAAGATTTTTGAGGGTCGAAGTAAACAGTCTTGTTCGTGAAGATTTGTTGCACAGTCGGAAATCAAGGGCATGCCATAGGGCACGAAAAGTCACGCTGTACAGTCGCGAATCAAAAGAAAACACTCACGTTTTTTTCGTAAAAGTATAAAAAAAAAAGTCACAAAAATACAGTCGCGAATGGCACGTTTTTTAGGAAATTAACAGTATTTTCGAGCACAAATAGTCATATTTTAATAGCCACGAAAAATCGTGATTTTAGACATTTTTATAGTCGCGATTTGCGTTAATATGGTGCATTATTACAGTCACGAATTGCTAGGGCACAAACATTTTTCACCAGACATAAGGCAGGAAAGACGCAGAAGCAAAAAGACTACCTACGCTAGGGCACGGAACTGTGCAACTGGAAAGAGACAACACCTACCGATGCATTGAAATTGTTAGAATGGCAAAGCAGAGATGATAGAGCGAAAGCTATTATTGGCCTTTCTCTCTCTGACTCTGAACTTCATCATGTAGATCTAGACAAATCATCTAAGGAAATTTGGGATACTCTAAATAAATTATTTGGAGCAAAAGCAGTCAATGCCAAATTTTCCCTAAAACTTCAGTTATATAGGTTCAAAATGGATGAAGGGGTCTCTATGTCAAGCCACATCAATAATCTAAGGTCCCTGATCAGACAACTAGCAGACGTCAAAGCTGCGATTGAGGATGAGGATGCCAAAGCTATCCTATTAAATAGTTTGTCTTCCAAATATAGCAATGTAGTTTTTACCCTCAGTCAAATTCAATCTCAATCTCTGGATGATATGATAGCAGCGCTTCTAGCTGAGGAAAAACGAACCACAGAGGATGCAGAAGGTCATTCCCAGCAAGAAAGTGCATTCTATTCTAGAAACAGACAATATCGTAGAAGATCAGATAAAGATAAATCGGAGATTGAATGTCATTATTGTAAGTAAAGAGGTCACACAACATGGGATTGTCGTGTTCAAGCCAATGATGTGCTCAAGGGTAAAGTCATATCAAATACAGCCAATATAGCCATAGTTGAAGACCCACCGGATGCAGAAGGTACTGAGGACAGTGACAAATACGCATTATAAAGATGCTCTAAACTTTGAAGGCAAGAAAGGATAAAGAGTAGATGAAGCTCGGTATGGATTGTTGCTCAGATAGTTCGGGAGACTGTGGATCTTGGGAATTATACCCTCACAAGGGTCATGAGACAACTTGATGGAGCTTGTGGATGGCTCAGTAATGGATGGTTGTCCAATAACTTGGGAGATCTGTGATTCGGGAGTTCGAGGAGGTGGAATCCGGGAACTCGGGAATTCAGCTCGGGAGCTACACCTTTACGAAGGTCACGAAGTAGCTTGATGGAGCCCTACCTTATCATAGCATTGCTTTCAAAGTGAAAGTGTTTGAAGATTGCGTAGTTCTGTTTTTGTTCTAGTTTTGTTAGATTGTTTGTTTTTTTGCTTTATGTAGAATAAGCCTTAAGAGGGGGTATAAGAATATAAGGCATATTTATAAGGTGTCTCATTACAAGTTGGTTGTAACCGGTTGTAACTACATCAACCATTTTGTAAGTATTTCTTTTATAATAAATAGACAGACACACAGTCTCAAATGTGTGCAATCCACCTTTTCTCTATTCTCTCTCTGCATATTCTAACAAGTACTCATCAATACTCATTTGATACTGTATTTCACTATTTTGTATAAAATTTATATTTTCTTAAAAAATGTAAGTATTTTTTTAGTTGCCAAGTAGTGTCGAGTCAAATGTTTTTTGCTCCGCCGAGTACGAGTATGAGAACTATGGGCACATGTTTAAGTACAAGTACACACACCAGGTTAATTTAATTCTCTTGTACTAAGAGTTTTGTCTTTTAAAAGTGAAAACCTATTAAGTATTTTTTTTCTACCTAAAATTACACCCCCCATATGGAACAGTCTCCACTTGGAACTCATTTATACACTTTTCATCTTGCATACAGGAGTTGCTTTAGGTGATAGCTGGACGTCACCCGTAGATTATGTGGTAAGCTCTTGATACTGATATTTGCACCTTGTACACTCGGAAACCTTAAATATTTAACCTACTTCTCATAAAAGTCGATAATTTTCTAATTCATTTTCGAGAATTGACAGCTTTCATGGGGACCTCTGCTTAAGGCTGTATCAAGATTGGAAGATCTTGATGAGGCCAACAGGTATTTTGCTTCTGAATCGCATCAAGAATTTTATCTGGATCTAAAACTCATTTGAAACAAGTGTCATCATGCTATCATGCTCACCTTGCCGCATTTTGTTACTGTCTGTTATAGACATGATTTACTGCATTAAATCTCAAATAATAATGATGTTTTCCATGCCTACAGTGTTGCTCTAGAAATTAAGGATCAGATAGCAAAGGGAGAGTATCTCCAAGCAAAAGACTCTTGGTCCAGGTTGCAGTATATAATTAGCTCTGGCAGCAATAGTGTGGTATGTATGTTGACAAGATCCAAAGGATGGTAAGATAAGAGCTATAACTACTAATGCACGATTCTGCAATTATTAAAACAACAAGAAAGAGGCAAAGGTTTTCTATTAAATTTGAATGGAATCCAATTTTTGGGTAGCATGCAAATATTACCTTGGTGGGATTAAGTTCCAGCTACAGAATTGTATAAAGAATGCTGATTGTCATTACCACTTAAAGATTAATATGATTATGATCAAAAGATATTCCTGGTTGACTTTTGAATATGGTCAAAGAAATGCATGGCCATATCGAAAACACTTACAGGTTAAGTATTCCGACTGTTAAAAATGAATATGATGTAAGTATTGTTTAACTAATGATCATAAATCTTGACATTGTTTCAAGTGTACAAAGATGAATCCAAATTGAGTTTCACTACAATATACTATTGTTTGTTCATGCCAGCAAATTTCTTGGTTATGAATTACATATTGTAATTTGAAATAGCAATAACTTCTGTGTTTGACAGGATTTCTACAATTTTCTTCTTGATGCAAATGATGATCCTATTTCATCAGTAACTGTCGCCCTAGAAAGCATAAAAAGTGGGACTCCTAGACATTACTTGCGATATCTTAACTCCAAAATGAATTCAGAAGAAGACAACTCAAAGTTTGACCTGGAAGCATTTATGAATGGAGTGATCCGTGAAAAACTGAAGATCATCCCACCAAGCAGAAAGTAAGATTCTTAATCTGCAAGCTTTCATTGCATACATGTTTTCATGAATATGAATATAAGAATATGAGTTTAACCTAACCTAACAGAAGATATCCATGTCTCAATATTTCAGAACAATACTTAGTTCTAATTAAAAAAGTCTTCCTTCCAAACTCTTAACAATAAATTCTCCAAAACTTCCAATGCTATTTGTTTTAAAACAAATTTTGGCATTGATTTGATTTTATAAGTCAAATGTATTTCTCGGACATGGATAATTCATCCTTACATTCAGCAAACTTCCAGATTGTAGTTAGTGTGATTTCACATTTTTTTTGTGTAATAACACCTACCTATTTAACATGGAATATCTGAACCATTAACATATTATAAATGTCAAATATATAGGGGATAAACAGCTTTCAAAATTTAAGCAATGGTTATATTCCTGAGTTCCACGCAGCTTCCCTTGCAGTACACTCCAACCTGCTACAACTTATAACTATAAGCATGAATTTTATAGAAACAATTGCAAGAGATTTATTTTGAACTCTATGTTCTAAATAATTTAAATGTTTCCAAGTTTGGTTTGAGGAAGCAGAAGGTTTGGATTATCCTTGTGAGTCTGATAATATTACAAAATCTCAAGCTCAATCTTCCACTCTCCTGCCAAAAAGAAATACTGCTGAAGCTAAAGAAAAATTCTCTACTGCAAATATCATGCAGAGTATTGATAATGTGGCTACCAAAATTGATAAAAAAGTGATTGATATATCTCTCCTTGAAAGGAATCCCTTTCTGATAGTTTCATGTATGCGACAACAAAAAGATTGTATACTTTCTCTACATGTTGTGGACAGCTAGACAAAAGAATGCCTTACTTTCCTTGCCCGCAACTTCAGCAAGCTCCAAAGCCGAACTGAGGCTATTGAGAAAATTCTCACCCCTCACAGGAATAGAAAAGGGCTTGATGAACATATGCAATTTAATGTGCATCAAACCATGCTAAAACAGAAAAACACCACAACTCACAGCACCAACGAGGCTATCATAAGAGGAAATACAGGGAGCAATACTCTCCTGTCCTGCACATACAACTTCTGTTCATGTGTGAAACTCATATATAGTTTCTCAGGAGCTGAACATCATATTGCTGCCCATGCCCTTCATGAAAATAGTGGAGAAGCTGAATAAGTTTTTCTTTCTGTCTCGTTTTTTCTTATGGTTTTAACTCAGAGTTTGGATAACATGGACTTAACCAAATCTGCTATTTAACATCTACGGTCTTTTACTTTTAGGGCTGCAGTTTATAAGTGATATATAATCTGAACTTTTGTCTCTTGTTTTTGTCTTGGGGATTTTATACTACCCTATTTCTCTTATGAACTTGATGCATATATCCCCTCTTTCTTTCCCTTCACTTGCTGTACAACGAGAAGAAAGAAAGAGATTATATTAATGTCCATGGATGACCAAAAGTAGGTCAATGGGACTCGAGAATATCATCCAATTACAATAAAAAGTGCTAGGGTAAAAGGACCCTAGGCACAACAACCAACAAAATAAAAGCAAACTAAAAGCACTGAAAGTAAACATGGGTTAAACCCAATGTAGTAAACCTCCTAACCCATGTGGTTAGGGTAACAATATAAATAGTCAGATCTATATCAACTGAAAGGCAATGCAAAGATCTCAAAAATGCTTGAATAATGCTCCACGTGGAATATCTAAGGCCGAGGGGTGCCATTGGTTGGGTAATCCTAGGAGGAAGAAAAACACTTCTCCTAGAATATCTCCTAGCATCCAAGTGTGGATACTCCCATGGGAAAAAAAACTCGTAATGTGTTGCTTGCCTCTGCAGCCTAGGTGGTCAGCAAAGAAGCAGAACCACAGTGCCAAGGAGCAGATCCTTGACTGGCAACAGGATCCCAGTTGTTGAGCTAGTGCCTTGTGGTACCATAGGAGTAGAATTGTGCATAGAGATGAGCGATGCCCCACTAACCTACTCCCTTAGTGTGTGAAGCATTAGTATCCAAAGGGCACTTAATGCCACCAACCCTTGTGAGGGGTTGAAAGAATGAAGTGATCATCCTAGGGGGTTGTGGAGGTATAAAGGGCTCCCTGCAGTGATCTACGTGGAAGGGTGACAACCTCTCAAAGAAAAAGGGGTAAGCACCGTTGATCTGAGGTAATGAAAGAAAGTAGACAGAGAGTTGCTCGAGTCTTATGTAAAGACAATGGTATCTCCCCAAAATCTCATAATAAATAGGGCATCTGAAAATGAAGTGCTCCTCAGTCTCCACCTCCTGGAGGGGCAAAGATGACAAATACGGTCCCCATGTGGAATATGATGATCACTCTCAACCCGCAATGAGTGTGAGCATACCCTCAATTGGCCGAGGGCAAACCTCAAGCCTGTGATACCAATGGGGCTAGAGATAGTCAGGGTAATGAATCAACATCATCCACCACTTGCAAAGAAATGTTGGCATAAAAGGCAAGCTTGGGGCTAAGCGGCCGAAGAAGGAAAGGTCCAAGTGACTTGGATGTATTGCATATAAATATCCTCTCTAACAAGTCTAATGATGACCTCCTTTTAAGGGAAGAAGTCTGAATGAGGGGCATCCAAAGAGTACATGAAAGGAGTAACCTATCAATAAAGATGCAATAGACTGAAGGAGCAAACTAGTCTCAGAATACTAGCAACATCAATGTCTATTGGGGCCCAAAGATGCAATCCTCTTTGAAGAACATAAGGCTGAAATGGAATACTTCACATGACTAGAAGTTGAATCCCCATGGTTCTGAGTTTGTGAATGTAGAAAGTAAGCCTGAAGATAGTCTCAAGGCACGAGGTTGGGCAAAAACTCAACTTGGACAATGCATTAGGAATAGTGTGTTTGCAATGGATCATATGTTGAATCATGAGAGTTTGGACCCTCTCAATACAAGCCCAATCAACGAAACCTAGACTATGTCCCCAAACCTCAGACCCATACAAAATTATAGGCTTGATGATTGTATCGAAGAGGCACATCTTCGAAGGGATATCTTGGAAGTGGATTTGAAAGCATTGGCGTTCCAAGACAGAAAGGGAGGCATATCTCCCTTGCAAAGGCATTGAAAGGCATGCATGTAGTCAAATTTCATGCTAAAATATGGTCCGGAAAACTGGACCCCCAAGTAAGTGTAGGCCGATGTGATCTCCAAAGGTTCCCCTTTGTAAAGGAACTAGAATTGGGAAAAGAGAATGTTTGGAGGTGTTGAATATCATGACCTTAGTTTTGCTAAGGTTGACCACTAGTTGACGAAGTTCATAGAAATGAGCAAGGACATCAACTTGTCTTTGTAAAAATCAATAGAGTGAGAAAGGAGAATATCATTGGTAAAAAGGAGTATGACTATCACCACATCATGTAAAATGCAACCATCATCTGCATGGGTGTATGTTGAAGAAAATCCTCTAGCTCATCAATGTAAATGTTGAAGAGGGTCGGAGTGAGAGAGGGCATCCTTGCTTGACCCCAATGGTACTCTTCACAAAGCTAGAAAGACTGCGAGAAGTATGAAACTATCTTGACAACTATCTCATAGAGCCTCCAAGTGCAGTAATGAGAGAATTTGGAATGCCGTACATCACACAACTTTAGAAGAGCAGATGTCTTAGAACCGAGTCAAAGGCCTTCCAAAAGTCTACAAAACAACAAAAGACTTTGGAAGACCAATGACAAGCCTCCTCAATGATAGCCCAAACATGTAAAGATGTGATCAACTGTCTAGTGTTCTCTCCTGAAGCCGACCTGCCCCCTCGTTCTAAGATTCCTCCTCTCCAAGTGCTCTGAAAATGCATGTCTAACAATATGGTGCATAAAGTTTGGCAAATGTATGCCCAATCATAATGGTCATGTAGTTGCTAGGGTTGGAGCTATCCCAAGACTTAAGAATGGGATGGATTATGTGTTGGGACCAAGAACAAGGAAAACCTGAGCAAACAACCTCATTAAAAAGCTTTGCCAATGGGAAGGCAAGGGAATCCACACCATATTTGAGGAACTTAGCGTAAAGGCCTCACAATCTGTTGCTTTGTTGGTACATAACTTATGAATAGCCCTCTTGACTGTATTGGCAAAGAAAAGCTATCGAGGAAGATGGGGGTGGAGACAATGACATCGGTTTGCTTTGAGATGTTATAAAGAGAGCTAGCATAGAAAACCCATGCCCAGGGATTGATGTCAGAAGTGAGGGTTTCCTCGGGAGGAGAGTGTGCCAAAAAGGTCTTAGGGGAATGGTGGAGGGCAAGCAAGGAGAGCAAGTTTCTAGATGTAAGAAACTCAGGTTTCTTTCAGTTGGAGAAGATGTCATCGATAATCTCTATGAGTGAGGGTATAGAGGGAGGGTCATGGGCTAGGAAAAAAGTCGAGTCTCTGATGTAGGGTTTTACACTCATCATCATACCAATGGTTCATAGGGAAAGACCCACGGGGACGATGTGAGCTAGAGTAGTGCATGTTGTGGGGGCAGGAGTCAAGGGTTGCATCCCAGAGGGCATGACGTAAAAACTCATACATGGACTCTGTGGTGGGAAGAGGAAGGGAATAATAGCATGAACATAAGTTGGGAGAGTTCGGGCAACATAGTCAATGGTGTAATCATCATCAAAGTGGATTGTGGTGTGGTGAGTGTGGGGGTGATGGGAGGCAATGGGGGTGGAATAGGAGTGAGAAGCAACATGGAGGGTGAAAGTCAAGGCAACATGGTCAACAAGTGGGAGTTGATGGGAAATAAGGAAATCCCAGATGTGGGGGATGAGGGATTTGCAAGTGAGAACATAATCCACTATGCTCGCTCATTCCCCTAATGGGGAAACAAGTGAATTGAATAGACTTAGGAAACATGGAAGCCCATTGAGAATGTGGAGACTTTATGATTCCCCCATTTGGAGAAGGTGCCTCCCATAGGTTGTGAATAAAGTATTTCCATCCGTTGATTCTCTCTGTAAACCCAACTCCTCAAGATCCAAGCTCTTAAAGGCATAACTCGTTCTATGCAAGATCATGAATAGGTGTTTGGTGGATCCCTGTACGGGCATTGAAGTTGCCCAAAAGAATAACATTGCCTATTGAGGAATACTAGGGAGATTTCCGGATAAAGGTCAAGGTATGGGTCCCCATCAACATGCACCAAAAGGGTGATGAGGTGAGGGGGAAGTAACATACTGCAATGAAGACATCAGGGATAGGAGGTGGGACCCTCTGAACCTACAACCACATGTATTTGGAATGGATGTCAAAACTACCAACAATACTCTGGACTTTGAGGTTGTCATGAATGAGGCATATACTTATCTTTTATCCAAAAAAAAAAAGTTTCCAAGTTTTTAGTTTGGATCCACAACACTATTCATTTATTTCTTCAGAAGAAAAGGTAGTGTATTATTCCTCTACTTTTAACTGCTATTAAATTTCTTGAATGCACATTTCATGGTCTCAACTCCCCAAGATTCTAAACACGCTTTGATGTTCAAGTTTTAAAGCAAGAAAAGGTTGCTTCTTGACATAATTGGTTGTAAGAGGATCCCATCTTGGCTAATAGAATTTTGTAACCTATGCCCCAAATATGATTTAAAGAAATTGTGTGAGATTGTACTCGTGCATGTTTAGGTCATTTCAAGATGATCTCCATGAGTAATCATTATCTTAATGACAGCCATCCATTTTCTAGAAAGAGTCGCAAGGAAATGGGACCCACTTAGCACGAAGCACTATAAGCACTTGATGGTAGGTGGGAGGAATGGCGAATGTAATCCGCCACTTTGGGCTTCTCACCCTGTAGCCTCTTTCCCCATTGGAAAAGCTTTTGAAGAATGTAATGCCTTACAAGTCACCAGTCTCACATTTATATTACCAATGTGGGACTAACCCAATTACAACCCAATCATGTGTTTGTGCTAAGGAATTGAAAGATTCCACAAGAAATTTTAATTGGATTATTATTTTGGGGGGGGGTTTACTCATGTGTATAACAAATATGATGTTATACCATTCTTCTTTCTACAATAGAGGCATTTGGCCCTTTACCTTAGGGAAGCAACTGCTTTCAGACCTCTCTCTGGAAGGGTCTTCCAGGGCCAGTAGATTGATTTCTTCCTTTTTAAAGCATGTTTCAGCTGCTGGGGGTTTCAAGTGCCTATCAAATATGCAATCCTTAGCATGGATGGTGTGTGAGACAAAATCCCCCACCATGAGCAGACGCCAAGGTACTTCAAATTTTATTCTCGCTCTTCAGATAGAAGATCGGCAACCCTTTCCATTGATAGCGCAGACTACAGGGACAGTATCCCTTATGGGATACTACTTAAAAATGCACAAAATATATGAAAATTGCAGCAAAGTAAAATACTGATTTATGCAGATTTTTACAGCTAAGGACAACGAATAAATAAAATCAATATCTCCAAAATATTTCCACCAAAGTACTTGAAAATTTAAAGAGAGCTTGATATTATTATAAGGACTATAAAAACTATTTTTGGAATTTTACAAAATAAATTGCTGCCAGAAAATTACAGAATGCCCTAGGCGGCTGGAAAACTTCTAAGGTTCGTAAATCTCTAAATACAAGAGCAAAAATAAGGGTCTTTGGAAATAACATTAATAGATATAGGAAATAATATTTCCACCTTCAGATCTGAAACGACCGACTGGAAAACCCCCAAATAAAGGCTGCAAGTCGCCTCGCTTGGAATGGGGTCAGAAAATGATGGAGGCGCCTTCAATGATGCTGCCACGCCCAGCCCAAATGGCTGCCGTGAATCTGATCTGGAGCCCTCTGATTATCTTCCCCAAATGCCCCCAAAAATCCTCGAAATCCTTCCTCTGAAACCTCTGTTAATATCTCTGTAGACACAACCTAGAAAGCGGCTCCAAAATGACAGACTAGGGTAGATCTCTCACTACCGAAGAATGCCCTGCTAGCTAGGGACGGGTCTCTCACCACCGAAGCTAGGGTCCCTGTGGGATTTGACTCCACAAGCTGTAGATGCGCAACAGCAACAGCTGCACGTGAAGGAGGCTAAAATGTATGACAAAAAGTGCCTTTTCTTCCTCCCCCAGCTCCTTATATACTTCTCCTCGGCAAACGAGCCCCCATAACCCTAGGCGCATTTCATTCCATGGAGGGGCCAATAAAATAAGAGTAACTATAGTTACTTTTTTCCTTTTTGAGTCGCCATGTCCAAAAGTGACCCCCAAATGCAAAACTGGGATATTAAAACCATGGGGCCCCTTCCCAAAAGCTTCCAGCGTCCACAGCCCCCTGGGTCTGACCACGGTTTGGACTCGACTTGGCCCTTGGGCCATTTGGCGTAGGAAAAGGGGACATTACAGTCCTCCCTTCCCAAATTTTGCTTGTCCTCAAGCAAATGCAAATTAGGATGCTGCAAAATCTGCTCTCCCTCCCAAGTAGCATCCTCAAGTGGCAGTCCCTTCCATCGCACCAAATACTCGGTGATTACTCTGCTCCTGAGCCCCCTCTATCTCGTTTCAATAATGGATTCTGGTTCCAGCACCAACTTCCCTTCCTCATCTAGTGGTGGTAACTCTGTAGATGGTACAATATGCGGTCCGAGTGCCTTCTTAAGGCATGAAACATGGAAGACATTATGTATCTTACTGTGCTCGGTAGCTCTAGCTCATATGCCACTGCCCCAACTCGACGAACTACTCG
Organism: Taxus chinensis; assembly: GCA_019776745.2. Classification (NCBI taxonomy): domain Eukaryota; kingdom Viridiplantae; phylum Streptophyta; class Pinopsida; order Cupressales; family Taxaceae; genus Taxus; species Taxus chinensis. The sequence continues at coordinate 898,864,802 of CM034147.1, forward strand.
GTACGGACCATAAAATCGTGGTTTCAATTTCTCTGCACCCTTCTGCTTCAGTGAGGACTGCCTATATGGCTGTAAACGTAGGAACACTAGATCCCCAACCTCAAAAGACCTCTCTGTCCTGTGCCGATCTGCATATACCTTCTGTTGATTCTGTGCCTTCTGAAGATTCTCTCTGAGAGCCTTCAGAATATCCTGGTTCTCCTGTAACCAATCTCGAGCTTTGGGAGCTCGGCTATCTGGTAATACCAAATCTACAAATGTCCTGGCGTCGTACCCATACAAGGCTCAGAAAGGGGTCATACCTATGCTCATCTGGTAGGTGGTATTGTAGCAATACTCACCCATGTGTAACCATTTAATCCATGCCCGCTGGTGTCCTGTTACATAACTCCGCAAGTAGCCTTCTATCCACTTATTGACTATCTTCGTCTGCCCATCTGTCTGTGGGTGGTAGCTAGTGCTAGGAGTCAACTCTGTACCTGCTAGTCTGAAGATCTCCTGCCAAAAGGTGCTCATGAAGATCTTGTCCCTGTCACTGACAATGTTTTTAGGCAACCCATGTAGCCTAAAAATACCGGTATAGAAGATCCGGGCCACATCCACTGCCTCGTGCCCCTTGGGTAGGGAAAAGAAATGAGCATACTTAGTTAACCGATCAACTACAACATAAATGCAGCTATGCCCATGCACCAAGGGAAGCCCAGTGATAAAGTCCATAGATATGCTTTCCCATTTCTGTTCAGGAATGGGGAGAGGCTGAAGTAATCCTACTGGGAAAGAACGCTCGGATTTGGTTTGCTGGCAAACCATACACTCTCTGACATGATTAAGGACATCGTCCTTCATTCCCTTCCATGCAAATCTTTCCCTGATGAACCTGTATGTTTTGAAATACCCAGGATGTCCAGCTAGTGGTGTATCATGTACTGCACGAAGGATCTTCTCCTTCATTTTGGATCCTGGTACAAGGAAAATCCTATCCTTGTAGAAAATGAGATCATCCACTACTCTGTATCGGTCGTCCTGTATAATACCATCCATGATCTCACAGGAAAACTAGTTTTTGGAGTACTCAACAAGTATATGAGCCTTCCAATCCGCTGAAATCTCAGACATAGAACTAAGCATAGCAGTGAGGTAAGGCCTCCTAGATAAAGCGTCAGCAACAATATTATTCTTACCTCTAGTGTACTCTATGTCAAAGTCATAGGTTTGCACCTTGTTCACCCATCTTTGCTGGCGATCGTTGAGCTCTTTCTGTCCCAGGAAGAACCTCAAACTGTTGTGATCCGTACGAACCACAAATTTTCTGCCCACAAGGTACTGTCTGAACTTGGCCAAGGCATGCATGATGGCCAACATCTCCTTGTCGTAAATTGAATACCCTCTCTCCACGGGTTTCAATTTCCGACTCTCATAGGCGATGGGATGCCTATCCTGCATGAGAACTGCCCCAACACCCTCTCCTGATGCATCACACTCTAGAATGAATGGGCGGGAGAAGTCTGGTAATGCGAGGATGGGACACGAACTCATCACCTCCTTGAGGTGATCAAAAACCTGTTGTGTTGCGTCTGACCAAGCAAAAGCCCCCTTCTTGGTCAAATCGGTCAATGGAGCAGTCAACCGAGAGAAATTCTTCATGAACCTCCGGTAGTATGTGCACAACCCCACGAATCCTCTCAATTGTGTCAATGTCCTAGGTGGCGGCCAATCCAGGATTGCCCGTATCTTCCCTCTATCCACCTTCACTGTACCCCCACCAATTACATATCCCAAGTATAGAAGTCGGTCATGCCGAACTCGCACTTAGAGGCTTTCACATATAACGAATTAGCTTCTAATATCCCCAATATCTCACCCAGGTGCCTGATATGGTCCTCCCAAGTCCTGTTGTAGACTAAAATATCATCAAAGAAAACCAATACAAACTTCTGCAAGTGGCGGTTGAACACATGATTCATGCAAGACTGGAATGTAGCTGGAGCATTAGACAATCCGAAAGGCATCACCAAGAATTCAAAGTGACCGTAATGGCATCTGAACGTTGTCTTATGCACATCCTGCTCCCTGACTTTGATCTGATGATATCCAGAATGCAAATCTATTTTCGAAAAATAGATTGCACCATGTAGCTCGTCCAGCAACTCATCAATGCGTGGTACGGGATACTTGTTCTTTATTGTCTTCTTATTTAAGGCCTGGTAGTCCATACACATCCGCAGGGTCCCATCCTTCTTCTTCACCAAAACCACCGAAGAAGCAAAAGGGCTGGAACTCGGTCTAATATGCCCCATATCCATGAGCTCCTGTATAGTCTTCTCGATCTCATCCTTAAACCGTTTGGGGTGACGGTAAGGAGAAGTGACCACCGGTCTAGCATCCTCGAGCTCAATCACATGCTCAAATCCCCTATCTGGAGGTATGCCTGGAGGTATGTCACCAAACACGGCACTGTGTCTGTCCAATAGGCCCTGTATATCCACATGGTACTGCTGTTGTCCATCCTCTGATTTCTTGGTCGAAACCAAACAGTGTACTGCCCAATCCACCTCGTCGTGCCTATAGATCCTCTCGATCCTCTTGGCCGTAACAACTCAGGGTGCCCCTGAAGATAAGCCCCTCAAGATCACATTCCTCCCTTCGGACTTAAACTTCAGCTCCATCGTCTGGAAGTTAGTCTGAAACTCACCAAGGGAATGGAGCCACTGTACCCCAAGCACTATGTTGGTCTCTCCAATACCAACAATATAGAAATCATTGGTAACTGTATAGTTACCCATCGTGATGCTCAATTGGGGAACCCGTCGTGTGCATCTCATAGAATCTCCATTGGCTACAACCACGTTGAAGCCCTCAAATTCCTCTGTCTGTAACCCCCGCCTCTCAACCAATGAGGCATCAATAAAGTTGTGGGTTGCCCCACTATCAATGAGTACCACCACTCGTTGTCCCTGCAAAACTCCCCTAACTCTGAATGCCTTGTACCTCGGGGTACTAGACAAGGTGGCGATAGTCTCCTGGGGGAAAGTCTCGCTATCCTGCTCCACACCCGCACTATCTAATGCCTCATCATCATCATCCTCTAATGGCTGTGTGTCCAACTCCTCATCACCATCACTCTCCTCGAAGACCTCTATGTATTGGGCCCTCCCTCTACCCTTGCAATCGTGTCCTGGAACCCAAGGTGCGCGACAATCGAAACATAGTTTCTTTCACCTCAATTCCTCCTTGTCCTCTCTAGATCCGAATGGTCTCTAGGCTGTATCTTTCCTAGGTGGAGGTACCTTCGGCTGCGAACCCTCGGTTCTTGAAGGGAAACCCTTAGGCTGCACTCGAGGTGGAAACCTCGACTTAGGAGTGGATAACTCCAGGTCACGAGCTCTCCTAATAGCCTCATGCAACGAAGAAGGCTCAAATGCCCTCACAAATCCAGCGAGAGCGTCTGTCAAACCTGTTGTGAATAGGGAAATCAACCTCATCTCTGTAACATCAGGTACCATGACCGATAGTCTCTGAAAATCGGTGATATACTGATCCACGGAACCGGTCTGCCTCAGATGAGTCAACTCTCTAAAATACCTGTCGGGGTCCCTCTTATCAAATCTGCTCACTAGCCTCTTTGTGAACTCTGCATAAGTCGTGATGTATATGTGTCCCTGTGTAATCAACCCATGATGCCACCAATCATGAGCGTCTCCCTCTAGATGTAAGATTGCAAACTTAATTGCATCTTCCTCACGCATAGGATTCAAGTCGAAGTATGTCTTCAACTTCTGCACCCAAGACTGTGCAGTACACTTCTTAGAACCGTCGAAATGTGGAACAGAAATCTGTCCCAACCTCCTTTGCATCTCTGGTACCTGTGCCTGGTAATCTCTCCTAGGCCTGCTGCCAATCTTCATTTTGCAATATTCCTAGAATGGCATGTTGTCATGAAAGCCATCACTTAAGGTTTGGTACCTTTCCCAACAAGACTCCTCATCTACAATATCCCCTGGCTGTCGTACCTGTGAAACTTCCGGATCCTTCAAGAAAGAAGGTTCGTGAAACCCCAGAGGCCTGGTAGAAGAATGGGGGGACCGCTGTCCTGAATGTCCACCCTCACCTCTTTGACCATATTGTCCCCTGTTGCTATTTTCTCCTCTTTCCACATGAGTATCAAACATGTCCTGTGCTAATCTCTCAGTGAGCTGGCTCAAATAGAGATTGGTAGTCTCCTGCTGCTTTACCATGTTGGTGAACAATTGTTTCATCAGCTCTACCCCTATATCCTCACTGTCTTTGTCCCCCATCTTTCAATCCCAACAGGCTGGAGAAACAACTGCTCTGATACCACTGAAATATCCCTTATGGGATACTACTTAAAAATGCACAAAATATATGAAAATTGCAGCAAAGTAAAATACTGATTTATGTGCAGATTTTTACAGTAAGGACAACGAATGGTATAAAATCAATATCTCACAAAATATTTCCCTCGAATTGCATGAAATTTTGAGGGAGAGCTTGCAATATAATAATAAACACTATGAAAAAATTGTTTTTGGAATTTTAATAAATTACTGCTGCCAGAAAAATTACAGAATGCCCTAGGCGGCTGGAAAACTTCAGAGGTTCGTAACTCTCTAAATACAAGAGCAAAAATAAGGGTCTTTGGAAATAACATTAACAGATATAGGAAATAATATTTCCACCTTCAGATCTGAAAACGACCGACTGGAAAACCCCCAAATAAAGGCTGCAAGTCGCCTCGCTTGGAATGGGGTCAGAAAATGATGGAGGCACCTTCAACGTGCTGCCACGCCCAACCCAAATGGCTGCCATGAATCTGATCTGGAAGCCCCTCTGATTATCTTCCCCAAATGCCCCCAAAACCCTCAAAACCCTTCCTCTGAACCCTCTGGTAATATCTCTGTAGCACAGCCCAGAAAGCGGCTCCAAAATGACAGACTAGGGTAGATCTCTCACTACCGAAGAATGCCCTGCTAGCTAGGGATGGGTCTCTCACCACCGAAGCTAGGGTCCCTGTGGGATTTGACTCCACAAGCTGTAGATGCGCAACAACAACAGCTGCACGTGAAGGAGGCTAAAATGTATGCGACAAAAAGTGCCTTTTCTTCCTCCCCTGGCTCCTTATATACTTCTCCTCGGCAAACGAGCCCCCATAACCCTAGGCGCATTTCATTCCATGGAGGGGCCAATAAAATAAGAGTAACTATAGTTACTTTTTTCCTTTTTGAGTCGCCATGTCCAAAAGTGACCCCCAAACGCAAAACTTGGATATTAAAACCACGGGGCCCCTTCCCAAAAGCTTCCAGCGTCCACAGCCCCCTGGGTCTGACCACGGTTTGGACTCGACTTGGCCCTTGGGCCATTTGGCGTTCCTCATCCCCTAGAATGGAAATGTCATAATCTTTACAGACACCATACGCTGAGAACAAATGTGCAGAGAAGCCCATTTTTGCATTAGAAGGGCTGGCATAGAGGTTACAAAGCACTAAAGACCACAATTAGATAGCAGTAAAAAGGAGACGGGAAAAAACAACAGATTCAAGTTTGTGGTAAAACATTCAGATTTCTAGTTTCAGTTATCAGGTTTTCATTTATATTAGGAGATTACAGGTTAGGATCATAACAGGGGCAAAGTGAGAAGGAGAGCAATTTGTCCAACAACCAAAATAAACACAATTAGAAACCAAGAAGTGCATATTGTGCCTACGCACTTGAGAGATGCTGCAAAAAGGCTATCGGGATAAAGATTTATCAAACACATACAAAATCTGGGCAGTCTATTCAACTAACCAAAGCAAATTTTCTCTACTTTACTAGCAACATATGTGGTAGTAAATTGATTACATGATAAACGGGCCCAGTGGAGTGGCCCAAACGCTCTTTCCAGGTACAGAGAGGTGACTGAATGTGGGCTTTATTGTTCACAGGCAGTGGAGGCCCTTTTATCAGTGGACCTCCCGTTCTCATCTGTGATTGACGAATTCCTGTGATCGTCGAGATCAAACTCAGGCCAGATGTGACTGATGCAGTTGCACACATTAGGGATGGTGAACAGTCTTATGAGTGCAGGGAGTCCCCCTGGTGGCTAAAGTTCGAACTTGGAGGATGTTAAGAAGCCACTGCAAGCATTGAGCCCTGAGCATCACGAACTCAAAATCAAAGAAATCATTACGTGATAAATAATACACATAAAAAATATACACTCTCATTCACATGATACAATATGTTGAAAGAAGTTACTAGAGGATGAAAAAGTCAAAAAGATAATGTGTGCATGCACCTAAAATACTGTCTCACTCATTCTGTATGAATATTCCCTCTGCTTCCTTTTCAAAAAATTCTCTTGCTTCTTCCTATGTCTACGTATCATTGAATCTCCATACAATAAAAATACATATTTATTTTTTATCAGGAAAGTCGTGACTACTTCCTGACCTCATGCTCAACTTCAGAACACAATAATGTATAAGCTTTACTTTCTGCTAAAAGCTGACATTGATTATAATGTTATATTTGCCAGATGGGGCGCACAGTCGGATCTTGTTTTCAAAGCACTCGAAAATGATTTCATGAAGAATACAGTCAATGAGGTGATTTTACTACCCTCAACTTGAAACCAAATTTCTATGGGAGTAGAGCTTTTTTAAGTTAGATTTTTCCAACCAATTTGGAGTGAAAAATAATGTAAGTCAGGCATCCAAGTTAACTCAAACCGTGCCCCAATTTCATCAAATATGCCAGCAGTGTTGGGTCTCTGTGGTGGTCTCAGAAAATTTTATAACCAGGACTGTTTCTGGAAGGCCACAAACTGGAAATGAAACCACAAAATTCCACTAAGACCACCTGTTTGTTTGTAAACTGTATCTTCTGTTCAGATTAAAGGGTGTACCATTAACAGATTAAAATAGCTTCACTTGCATTATTTCCCTACTTGCCACAGCAATGAGAAATCAACCCCAGAATTCTCAGATTAGGATCTATTTTCTCAACTGCAAGCTTTTAAATAGCAGTGCTTCATCTGAAAATTTCAGGTGGACAAGCTATTATCTCGAGGAGAAAAAGTAACAATTTACAATGGCCAGGTAAGGTCACCCTGTATCAGAATTAACAGCTGAACTTTATTTAGAACTGAAGTTTATGATTAATATTGGAGAATTTAGGAGCACACTGTTTGATTTTGTAAACTCTGATAATTTCAGGTGGATTTGATCTGCTCAACTATGGGAACAGAAGCCTGGGTTCAAAGAATGAAGTATGTATAGAAAACTCAAATTATTTGTTCATGTTATTGGATCTGTCCCAGAAAAATATATGGGAAAAGAATTGAACCCCCGAAAAAACCAAAAGATTTGAGACTAAATAATAGGAGTTGTGTTCATGTAGAAAGAAAGAAAGTATATTGATGTCCCCAGATGATCAAATAAGCTTTGGAATACACAAAAGGAGTATTCAAGATGCCTCCGATGAGCCTATAAAAGAAAAGAAGAAAGAAAATTGCCCACCAACAATATTGGGAAACATGAAAATATAGCTAGTTAGTAGAAATTTCGATTTAATTTCCCGTGGTTGTTTCAGGTGGAAGGGATTAGCGGGATTCAATGCGAAAAAAACGTACTCCGCTTTACTGCAACAGTTCACAAACAAGTGGTTTTTTCAAATCATACAAAAATATGCAATTCTTCTGGATTCTTGGATCAGGGCACTTTGTAAGTAACAGTATATTTTGTTTTAATTAAGTAGATACCAGAGTTAATTAGTAACTGTTAAATGTGTACAACTTTCATGATGATGGTATGGATTACAAAATTAGTAACTGATAAATGTGTACCCCAAACTTCAATCAAATCATTTTTATGCTATCTATCCTTAAAATCTTTCAAACAATAATGTATTTTTGGTTTGATTGAACAGGTACCTGTTGATCAACCATGCTTGGCTCTGAAAATGGTGGACATGATCATCAGCAAGGGCAAACAGTGAAATAATTAAAATGTCTTTTTGCTCTGCTCCCCTGCAACATAATTAAATGGCTAAAGAAAAGCTTTCATGGAATTAGAGAAAATGTCATTATTTTATATACAATCAGAATTATGCTCATTGGTAAGAAATTTGCTTGAATTTCATCCATGGTATTGTTTTGCCATGCAATTCCAGCTACCAAAATTGTACCTAAACTTTGATTGGAAATAAGTAATTTGGGCAGATTAATTGAAAGTCAAATAACATATATAATGAAAGCAAACCTAACAAAGCCATGAATGGCATATCGTGCCGAAATTGGAGGAGAGAATTGTAAGGAGTGACAGCAGTTGGCAGTGGTTTTTCCAAATATGTTAATAATAATAGTAGTGTTATTGACAATAAAGCTGTGCAGGAAAAGTCGAACATGAGAGAAAATACAGCCGTCCAAAGAAGGAATCACGTTTTTTAAGCTTGTTATGAAGGAGCGTTGGCTATGAAAACACCCTGTTAATTTAAATTCTGCCATGAACATGGCCATTTGGTTCCAGTAAGTGCAACTAAGGATGCCCTGCCGCCACCTCCTTAGGAGAACAAAAACAAATCTGCATCAAGCGGAGGAAGCTCTGGCACAGCTTGCTTTCTTAGAGCAGCAGGTAAAGCCATGGCACAACCTTCCAATAAACAGGCCACCAACATCGCGTACACAGATGAGACCAAATTCTAAAGAGTTTTATTATGGAGAGGGAAAGGATCACCCAAAGCAACTAAAGTACCATTCGCCGATCATTTCGCTGCATTGGTAGGCACAAGTTGGAAGGGGGTTACAAAGGGAATCCACATTAACCCTATAGCAGAAATGGCAAATCAAAGAGGTAAGAATCAAAATCTGATCCAACTGACACCCTCACAAACCCGAATTGGAAAATTATTTGTATTTGTGTGACATTTGTGCATTCCACCAAATGGCACGTCCAAAGAAATTCCCAAATATGAAAAGCAGATTAAACTCTACGAAATACATGTCCATTGCGGAATAATACAAACCATCAGATCAGTCATTGGCGGTCTATGTTGAATCTTCTTTTGAAAAAACTGCTATCGGGCAGGCTGTCGACAACTTGTTTTGGATCTGCATGCATAAATTTGTACAAAACAGTATTTTAAAAGAGCAGTTTTTCGTGCTTTGAAAGCATAGCTTGTTTTTATCAATATGAAATTTCTCTCAGTAAATGTGTTGAATTGGTACAGAAGACGGAAAGATGATTCGAAGTGGGGAGCGAATTCAAAGGGATTCCCCACTGCAATTTTTGGGATTGGAACATTACAAAATGAAACAAGGCCGTGGTGTTGATGGCGATACCTTTCCATAATTGTTGGAAAGGAAATTAACATCTTGTGCGATCTCCTTCTGAATTGATCCTGCAATACCTTTGCCATCGAATCCCTGCGCCATTTCTTCCCAAACTAAATGCACTGCTACGGTGAATGCGAATACCATAAAAGCTGCTAGACTCGGCGAAGTTAATTTATATTACTCAAATAAATTGATTGATTTGGATATGAATCTCTATTCTGCGATTGATTTAATGTTGTAATTGCAACATTCATTGTAATGCTGATAATGTTTAAACTATAGAAATGAAAAATTTGAAAATTCCTGTTTTTATTAATTGGAAAATTCTTGAGATGCCTATAATTTATTTTTAGTCAATCAGAAAAATCAAATCATTTTTTTGTAAAAACCAAATAAACATATAATTTTGGAAAACTATATACAACTGATGTAAAATATTATATACATAGTTGTGATTGGTCTGACAAAAAAGTGAAATTAATTTTGTTGAAGCCTATATACATTTGCCTACGACAGGATAATAAGGTTGATTGTCAGTGATTACACAACCGCTCCAATGGTCTCGCGACTGTCAGAGTATACAAAGCAGTGTTTTCACACGCGACTTGTTATGTTATGGAGACTTTTCAAATGAGAGTAGTTGTCACAAACACAAGTGAAGATGAAGATGAAGCACTTGAGGTTTAACTTGAAGAGATTAGATGGGTTGACCCACCATTGAAGTTGCATTGGATGGAATGAAAGTCATCATTGAAGGTGTAAGAAGTGAAAGTGAAAATAATGTTCAAGAACTCAAAGTGCACGAGTGGTGTCAATCCACTTCTCAATTGCTGATGAACTAACAAATGTAAGGGATGTCAGATAATAACACTAACAAGTGAAGTGTCAAAAGTACAAAAGAGTACATGTACGTACCCAAAATTGTAAGGTACTGAACTGCCGAAACAACGTAACAGGTGCCCCAATGATGATGCAGGTCTCCTCACAAGGTGTTCGGGATCCGGAAAAGATCTCCAAGTGTGCGTTAACATCCCGCATGCCCTGCTTAGCCCCCGCGTGCTTTGTTTTTCCCTTTTCCCCTCTTTTCTTGGCCTTTTGCTCTTCAGTGACGAAACCGCCGCCCTGCTCAGGGCGGCGGTCCTTTACGTGTTTTCCAGAAAGCTCTTTTAACACGACTCACGTAATTTCAACGTTTTACCAGCTTTCTTTCACCGCCATAAGCTTGCATTTATGATTTTGGTTCCCTGGAATAGTGTTTTGCCATTGTTTATAGTTTAAGAGTTATATTTGGTTTTTACCTTGGGTAAATGCAAATGCTATAAATAATTGGCTTGTGCTCAAGCAAATGGCCCCTCAAATTTGCCTCTGAATTTCTCTTTGCAATAGATTTAGTTTTCATTTTGCTTAGAGTTCTTAGTTTCTTTCATTGCATGCTTAGTTAGTATTGTTTTGCTATTAGGAAGCCACATATCCATCTTGTGCAGGTGTTGTTATCATTTTATCCAATCCATTGGAGTAGAATAGTTTGGTGTCAATAGGAGGCCATTTAAGTTGCAGGTTTTGCTCCTCAAATAGGATAGTTTCAGGTTCTGGACGTTTTATGGCCAAAATTTATGAGTTACTAATTAAAATGTCTTTTTGCTCTGCTCCCCTGTAACTTAATTAAATGGCCAAAGAAAAGCTTTCATGGAATTAGAGAAAATGTCATTATTTTATATATAATCAGAATTATGCTCATTGGTAAGAAATTTGCTTGAATTTCATCCATGGTATTGTTTTGCCATGCAATTCCAGCTACCAAATTGTACCTAAACTTTGATTGGAAATAAGTAATTTGGGTAGATTAATTGAAAGTCAAATAACATATAATGAAAGCAAACCTAACATGCCCATGAATGGCATATCGTGCCGAAATTGGAGGAGAGAATTGTAAGGAGTGACAGCGATTGGCAATGGTTTTTCCAAATATGTTAATAATCATAGTAGTGTTATTGACAATAAAGTTGTGCAGGAAAAGTCGAACATGAGAGAAAATATAGCCGTCCAAAGAAGGAATCACGTTTATTAAGCTTGTTATGAAGGAGCGTTGGCTATGAAAACACCCTGTTAATTTAAATTCTGCCATGAACATGGCCATTTGGTTCCAGTAAGTGCAACTAAGGATGCCCTGCCGCCACCTCCTTAGTAGAACAAAAACAAATTTGCATCAAGCGGAGGAAGCTCTGGCACAGCTTGCTTTCTTAGAGCAGCAGGTAAAGCCATAGCACAACCTTCCAATAAATAGGCCACCAACATCGCGTACACAGATGAGACCAAATTTTAAAGAGTTTTATTATGGAGAGGGAAAGGATCACCCAAAGCAACTAAAGTACCATTCGCCGATCATTTTGCTGCATTGGTAGGCACAAGTTGGAAGGGGGTTACAAAGGGAATCCACATTAACCTATAGCAAAAATGGCAAATCAAAGAGGTAAGAATCAAAAGCTGATCCAACTGACACCCTCACAAACCCGAATTGGAAAATTATTTGTATTTGTGTGACATTTGTGCTTTCCGCCAAATGGCACGTCCAAAGAAATTCCCAAATATGAAAAGCAGTTTAACTCTACGAAATACATGTCCATTGCGGAATAATACAAACCATCAGATCAGTCATTGGTAGTCTATATTGAGTCTTCTTTTGAAAAAACTGTTATCAGGCAGGCTGTCGACAACTTGTTTTGGATCTGCATGCATAAATTTGTACAAAACAATATTTTAAAAGAGCAATTTTTCGTGCTTTGAAAGCGTAGCTTGTTTTTATCAATATGAAATTTCTCTCAGTAAATGTGTTGAATTGGTACAAAAGACGGAAAGATGATTCGAAGTGGGGAGCGAATTCAAAGGGATTCCCCACTGCAATTTTTGGGATTGGAACATTACAAAATGAAACAAGGTCGTGGTGTTGATGGCGATACCTTTCCATAATTGTTGGAAAGGACCTTTGCCATTGATTACCTGTGCCATTTCTTCCCAAACTAAATGCAATGCTAGGGTGAATGCGAATACCATAAAAGCTGCTAGACTGGGTGAAGTTAATTTATATTATTCAAATAAATTGATTGATTTGGATATGAATCTCTATTCTACTATTGATTTAATGTTGTATTTGCAACATTCATTGTAATGTTGATAATGTTTAAACTATAGAAATGAAAAATTTGAAAATTCTTGTTTTTATTAATTGGAAAATTCTTGAGATGCCTATAATTTATTTTCAGCCAATCAGAAAAATCAAATCATTTTTTTGTAAAAACCAAATAAACATATAATTTTGGAAAACTATATACAACTGATGTAAAATATTATATACATAGTTGTGATTGGTCTGACAAAAAAGTGAAATTAGTTTTGTTGAAGCCTATATACATTTGCCTACGACAAGATAATAAGGTTGATTGTCAGTGATTACACAACCGTTCCAATGGTCTCACGACTGTTAGAGTGTACAAAGCAATGTTTTCACACGTGGCCTTTAATGTTATGGAGACTTTTCAAATGAGAGTAGTTGTCACAAACACAAGTGAAGATGAAGATGAAGCACTTGAGGTTTAACTTGAAGAGCTTTTGGACAAACCAAAAGATAGGTTCTTGAAGGCTAGTGCTAGGATGGAAGGCAAGCCACAATCACACACCACTAGCTACTCATGAAGTCTATGTCATGAGGATCTCACTAATTGGATCGTTGAATTATAATTTCATTTTGACTATGAGTAAGTGGAGCATCCCAAGAGAGTAATTTTTTCTTGCATAAAATTGAAGGTCATGCATCCTCGTGGTAGGATCATGTGCAGATGGAAAGAGTAAAAAAAACAAAGAAAGAATTAATTCTTGTGATATGATGGTTGCAAAGTTGAAGGGTAAGTTCTTTCCCTTAGACTATCAATTGAATATGCTCAACAAATTGTAGAACTTGAGGCAAAAGGATGAATGTAAAAAATTACACTGAGGGGTTGTATAATCTCACCATTCGTGTTAGTCACCTTGAAGATGGTGACAAAAAGATATCAAGATAAGTGAATGGTCTTTTTGTTTCTTAACAAGATCAATTTGGTATGATAAGGTCGAGGTTAGTGGCAGAAGCACATCAATGTGCTTTAAAGGAAAAAAGAGAAGTATATAGGAGACAACAAAACACATTAAGAGCGAAAGAAAGGCATCACATTAGGGTCCCATGAGGAAGATGACAAGCAAACACTCAAAATAGGCATCACGTTCATGAAAGAGAAGCAAATACTTATCACAAAAACAATTTCAATGAAAACATGAGAGGAAGAGGGTATCCTTCTAGAGGAAGAGGCTACTTTGGTAGAGGAAGAGATAAAGCATTCATGGGTACATGTTATAGGTGTGGAGATGTTGGGCATATAGTATTTGAGTGCCTACAAGCGTAAAAAAACAACATTAGAAGAAATGAAGCTAGTAATCACATCACACAACCAAATGAGGAGAGTTTTGCTTCAACCCATCACAAGGAAGAACTAGAACATAGAGAAGCCCTCATGATGAAGAGAGTGTTGTTAAAACCAGTTGAGGAGAATGCCCCAATGTAAGGAAAAATTCTTTCAAAACCATGCGTAAATATGGAGGTGTTGGAATCTCCGCATGCTATGAAACCATGCAACATATGTGAATGCCTAGGAAACTCCTCAATATAGACTCACACCAACCATGAGAACTCGGAGATTGAACAAATAAAGAATACATTCAATCAACAAAAAGGCTCTCAATAAGTCTAGTCACAATACACAAATAGAGGTGGTCAATATATAACAAATGTCTGAGTTGTGTTCCAAAATTGTTTTTGACTAAGAAAAAGTAAAAGTTGTGAACCAACTCTATTTTTGACTATTTGACTGACACACATTTGAAGTGGTGGACACATAATGGGTACATGTGGGATGTGGTGGCAAGTGATTAGTGATGCCACTTATCATATTTTAAGCCTACAAGGTGTGCAATATACAAACCTAGCATAGTTAAGGTAACCTAATTTAACTTAATATTAGTGCAAATAGAATATGACTCCAACCTCCCCCTTAAGTGCAACTTAAGGGGACCTATACAAAATGATAAGGTTAAGAATCATCTACAAATGGGTACTGACAACCAATCCTAATGAGGCACCCATGTACAATAAGTACAACATGGAAAAAATGAGATACAAAACAAAGGTCTCTTAAGAAATCTAACTAAGTACTATGAAGATTGCATTAGATGGGTTGACCCACCTTTAAAGTTGCATTCGATGGAATGAAAGCCATCATTGAAGAAGGTGTAAGAAGTGAAAGTGAAAATAATTTTGAAGAACTCAAAGTGCACGAGTGGTGTCAATCCACTTCTCAATTACTAATGAAGTAAAAGATGTAAGGGATGTCAGATAATAACACTAACAAGTGAAGTGTCAAAAGTACAAAAGAGTACACCAGGAATGTCATCGACTACCTCAAGTAGATGTTATGATCTGTCAAAGGTAAGTAAGAGACACAACACCCAAAAAAGTAATGTGACTACACGCCCCTCTCCTTGCCCCCCATAATGTTGAATGGGGTGAAGTGGATGAAAGAATGTGTGTGTGTGTGGTCTGAATCTACTACTTAAACATTGAAAAATGACATAAGTTGGGTACACCAAAAAAATGATCATTAGAAGGAGACAAACTAATTTGAAAGATATCAAAGAATTTATAAATGGGTCACTCACTAATAACATGACACTAATTTATGGGAGTATGTGGCAACTAAGAAAATGTTGTGCAAAATAAGGTACACATGCATGAAGGTAGACTAGGTTATAAAAATGCAACAAAACCCTCATGACATTTTAAAGGTAATACGATGCTCTCAAGCAAGTTCTGATGTTGTCCATAAAATCTATGAACTATATCCATTGTACATACTATATCCTATTATAGACACCTAAATTTGGTAATTTATCACTTGATAATGTTAGTATTGGCTTAATCTCTTAAATCGTGACTTGTGTGCTCATTTCAATATTAATTGTTATATCCTAGTCCATCCTTTGTCCTATTACACTTATTTACTCACCTAATATTCTTAGGAGCTCCTCTAGCAAATATTTAACAAGTCTTAAGAAAAACTACCCTAATCTTCTTTAATCAAGAGTAGACATTATTAACAACCTTTATAAAAGTTTAAAGTGCTCTAAACTAGGTTAAAAGGATATCATGACAAGTCAAGAGCATTCAAATACAAATCAATTATAAAGTATCTACACACTAAAGTTAAACTTCAAGGGTTTTACTCCAACAAATATCTATCTACAAGCACTGTATTTTGGCACTCTACTTTAGTGCTCTATCCAACACTCACAAAGGGTACATTCTGAAGTATATCTAGTTACAGTTGCTATTAGTGTTGAGGCATAAGGGAAAAGATAGGGGGAGACAATCTAGATTTGCATTTCACTCTTACATGAGCACTAAAAGAACTACATGAAATTTGATCCCCTTATTTGGGAAACATAGTGTAACACTTGTTCATAATCAATAAAGGGGTAACGACTAAGGGTGGGTCAACTCCACAACATACAACTTATTTCTATCTAATTACCATTTAAGTTTTAATGCATGAAAATGGGGTTTTGATGATTATATGTGCATGCTCAAGGATTATGAAATAAGTAAAAGTATAAGAGGTGACTGAAGATGAAGATGAATCAACCCAAATTAGAGATCCATTAAGTGAAAAGTAGTTGAAACACTAACATGAATTAGGAAAGAAGTAGTTTACTCTAGTGTCCGTTTTTGTGCTAGTGTCCAGAAGGGTTTCAAAACTCCATTTTAGAGACGAAACACATTCAACAATGTCACAAGTTGATTGACCCAATTATATATTCACATCCTAAAAAGAAACAAAAAAGCTAATTGAACTCATTATTTTGTGTTTTACTATATTTAGCATGTGTCGTAATTGAATGTGACTTCTTTACATCATTTTACATGTATTGTCATATATGAATTTTGGAGAATTTATTTATTAGGGTCGTTACATATTTTTGCATTCAATATTTCAATCCTAATTAGAATCCCTTTAATTATAATTTAAGGTAAATCATTTCGTGAACCTACTTACTGATTTTACACAACCTTCCCCAGCCTCTAGGGTTTTATATATTCTTTCTCATAAGGTGTTGTTTAAAATTTCTATTCTAATTTTTGTAGCTTAAATCTAATTTTCCAAAATTACCCTAGGGTTTCATCCTTGTTATACCTATTTTATGGTCTACACACTCTTCAATATTTCTAGCACAAAAAATAGGCCTTTTATCCAAAACCCTATATGCAATTTGAGTTTCTTTTATCACATATCTTGTACATCGCAGTAACACTCTATTTCACTCACCCTAAATGACTTAAACCACCCTAACCACTTAAAACTCATCTTAACCCATTTAAGCCCTAACTTTCCAACCTCCCAACTCCTTCAACACATTCTTAACCAGTTGTACTCACCCCCATACCCAAATTACCCTTTTGGAAGTGGTTGAAACCACTTTCAAGTGGGTTTCCCAACTTTTTCTAGGTCGTCGGTGATTCTAACTAATCGTCGATGATTATATAAGGATCATCCAAACTTCATGAATATGGATCCTAGGCATTACATGAAGCTTTGTTACTCTGAAGACTTGGACGACAACATTTCACACATCTTGGCACCTCCATCATCCATGTCACATCCTTGAAAGCTCTGCAAACTCTGTAAGATTCCCACCACACTGTGCTGTAACATTTCTCAGCAAAGGTAAGCTTTGTCTTCTGTTTTCATATTCAATTTTTTCAATCATCACATTAAAGACCATATTAGTTCATAAATTACTTGTTGCATTTCCAATTTACATCCTATCAAAGAATCAACATTTTGCACAGTAATCACCCAGCAATTTGCTATAAATCATCGTCAAATGTATATAATCGCTAGCAATTCCTGTATTTTTATCACTTTAATCACATTTCTCATATTTGCAATCAATATATCAATATGTTTTTCATCTAATCAATTTGTTTCCAAGTTGTTTTACTTGTAGATGACTGTACCAGGTCAAGCACATCCAATTACCAATACCATATGATCTTCCGATCATCCAACCATTTTTCTGGGAGCAATTCGATAACGCACATGAGTTGAGTCTTTATGCCATCTCTTTGACACCAAACATCGATGACATAAAAGATTATCTTGAAATCATATAAGAAGAACGAGATGTTGCTAAATGAGGATTAGTTCAAATACTTTGAGAAGTTCGAGCTTGTACACGTATCTCTTACTTGGGCTTGTTATCACGTGGAGCAAGATCTCTCTTTCACTTTGGATTTTTATTCGTCCTTTCATTATCAATTTTCTTTCTATCATTATCACTTGATTGTAAAATGATTTGACACCCTTCAAGGAATCCCTTTAGTTCCTGGGATCGGCCTTTTCTGAGCAAAGGGTCATATCTTTATCTAATATATATCTTGTTTAGTTATTTGTGTATGTCCTAGGTTCTCCCATTCGTTGGAACAAGAGTATCTCACATCATTTTTGCATTCACACATCTCAACATTGTATTGTCGATGCATGTATCATTAAACCATGTTGATTCCTCTACAATTTTTAGGTGCCTTGTTGCATAACTAATGAACCAAAATTCATCCATAAAGACCTCCTACCCATGTTATAAACCATAGTTGTAGATATGAGGCAATCCCAAAACCTCCATGCCCACCTAGTACCATTGATTCTCATTAATTAGAGGTAACTATCACCTCTCCAACCCATTTTATTGATGTTCTCTCTTACTTATGGCCAAGACACTATACCTAGTCTTAAGGATGCACATGTGGCATGTTTTGATGATAATCATAGTGCTTATAATTATGAGGATGATTATAGTGACAAATGCAATGATAGTGGAAATGATGTTTCAATCAAAGTAAATGTTAAATCACGTGATTTTATCTCTTTCTCTTCTCTTGAAATGGAACATAATAGTATTTTATTGGAATCATTTCATTCCTATTGTAGTATAGGGAATGATATGATTTAGCATGATTTCTCTTCTCTTCCTCTTAACATAGGAAATGATACACTTGAGTGTGCCCTAACTCTCTTGTTTCTATTAAAATGAAAAATGATTCAATTAAAAGCACTCTTTATCACTTCTCTTATTGAAATGGAAAATGATACAATGGAAATTTCTCTCTCTCTTATTCCTATTGAAATCAATAATGATGCATATGATTGTGATACTACTCTTTTTCTTGTATAGGATAATGTGATAAGTGATTGTAATAAATATTTCTCTCGTATTGAAATAAAACATGTTCAAATGATTACTCTAGGGTTTACTTCTATTGGAAATAATACACACAATTCTTCTATAAATGATACAATGAATTGTATATTATTATCAATGATGTCTCTCTAGATAATACAAGTGGTACTAGTCCCCTAGCTCATTATGTTACTCTTATACAAAATGTTAGTGCTCATATTAATACTTCTTCATCTCCCACTCATTCTTCCCCTAGATGGAATGGTGCTACCCATGGCCAATATCAATGGAAAGATTGAACTCCTCAATGAGCTTCTTCACACTTTCTATACCTTCCCAAGACGTCATATCTCTAATGTGTATTGTAGGTGCATTACAACACAAGGTACATGCCCTATCTTTAGAAATAAAGCCTTATAATTCATGGATAAGTTATTAATGATGCTATATATGGGGATCCAATTGTACATAATATTCTTTACTCCTCGTTCCCTATAGACATTTGTATGCATAAGTTTCAATTATTTGACAAGAATTGTGGCCTTTTCCTACATCTTAAACAATACATAAGTTCCATGGCACCATATGTTATTTACACCCTTTTTAGATTACATAGTAATATGATGTGTTACTTAATCAAAATTTGATTTAATGAGGTCATATTTACACTAAATGGATGTAGATTATATACATGTGGTTACTTTGATTAATTAGCTTCCAACATTAACCATATAATATCAAAATAATGTTCTAAAGCATGTAATACGAGATATGAACTTGAAAACAGAAAGGAATGAGTGCACTTAGCTTGCTACAAATGATTCCAAGGAAGTGCATGGTTATGGGAATTTGAAACCTAAATGAATTTTAAAACTAGAACTATGAATGTAAACCACCCTGGGTCAAGAGTGTATAGTTCTACCAGATACCGTACCATACGATCTAGCCCCTTCTATGCATTCTTGTACCTTATCTTCTTCTAATTCTATTAATTTTTAGTGATGTTCACCTTCTTATATTTTTCTGTCACTATCAAACCCTAGTTGTCATATGTACAAAAAATCTCTCTAAAAGGACTTATCTTCATCTCAAACCCTAGCCATGGATGAATATTCCTATAAAAAAACATTATAATGGTTATGGGTAGCCTCGTGTACTACCAATGTTGGCACTACTCTAAAGATGCCTCAAACCGTACGTTGTTCTCCACCTAGCATGTGATATCTATGTAGATCAATTAGATTTCACAACTTCTTCTAACAATGTCTTGCTTACAACTTTGGCTCTTGTTAAAAACTTTAGAGAGGATGTTTGAGGGCTTATGGAAGAGAGAGATGATTTTCTTGACCTAGTTTGGAGATTCATACTTGATGTAGGTGCTTCCCTAATGACATTAGATGTGCTATTGCTGAGATTTATGGAGTTTTGGATGCCTTTTGTAAGTGTATGAAGTGAGTGCTCTAGTGCATTGCCTTAGAAGTTCTAGGTTAGCAAATGAGGTAATGTTTACTTGCTTATATAGGGTTCCGAAGGCAATTTTTCCAAGAAAGGCTGACCCAAATGAAGTATAAGACCCAAAAAAAGATATCATTTTGAAAGAAGAGTTGGAGGACATGTTGGTCCAAGACTGTACAAGTCAGTTAAGACTGGATATAAATTCTGACAAACTATATGACCTTAACTGGGGATAGAAAACATGTCAAATGAAGTTTGGGGCTTGTCAATTGATGTTTGTCTATGGATTTTTGTACATTGTATTCTCAAAATGTGTTGACATGTCAGTGTGTAAAGGATAAAAACTAGAATAATGGACCTCAGAAAGTGCTAAGTGAGAATGAAGAGATAGTATTTATCATAGAAAGAGTGCATTATCAAATCAAGTGTTGTCAAAGTGCAAATTGTACCAAATTTTAGTGTTTACATTTTCCCCCACTTTAAGTATGAAATGAAAATTACATGCTTAAAGGAAAATATACCTGAGTGTCTAAACACACTTTGCCTTTGCTTGAATGTTTTTTTGCAATTTTCCATGTTGTTTTGGTGTTAGCATTCTCCATGATGATAACCTCGCAACACAAAGTATGGTCAATTTCCATGATAAAGAATTAAACTTTAACTCAAATATAACTTGTATTGTGATAAATATTTGCCTTTGATGTAAACAAGGAAGGAATACACATGTTTGCTTTGCGGAAGAAGAAGAACAATGTGCTTTTATTGTGCTTGGAGATTTGTATTGTTGAACTTACTAGGAAATTGGGGGTGATCAGTCCCCAATTCATATCATGGAGAAATTAGAGTGTTAGGTTTATGCAACCCAACATAGTAAATAATGTAAAGAAGAAAGAGGTACAAATGCACCACCGCAAAGGAAGAAGACCGTGTATCAAAGTTATTAAAAAACTATGATATCTTCCCCTTTGAAATTCAAGAGGAGAGGAAGGACTATCTATGAAAGTCCTTGGTTGCTTCAATACCTTCCCTAACCCCACAAATCACATCGCTGCAAACAAATCTAGACCTAATTTTGGAAATAAGGACATACAATACAAATAAATAAGTGCCCCCAAACTCTCCCCATATCCATACAACTAATAAAAAATGAGTAAAAGTTGAGTATAAACTAAAAATGGGCTAAAATGTCGATAAAAGGAGGAGACTCATGCCCCCAAGATTCATAGAAACTAAAATGCAATGGTTGAAGGAGTGAAGTATTTCATGCCCCCTGTATTGATCTGAGTTAAGTGAACTAAGTTTGAAAATGTGTCAAAAACCTGAGAATGAAGTTGAAAATCTAAAACTGATGGATAAACTTGATGTTTTTGCCCCTTGGGAAAAAAAATTGTGGGAAGGTTGGGATCAATACCATACATTCTTGACCCAACTGTATAGTTATGAACATGTGAATATTTTGCCAAAATTTATGTGCTTGACATTTATGAGTGTTTGTACTGCTTATTGTACTTGTGTGTGCCCCCAAAATTATGTTTGTGTCTATTGTAAGTGTAAAAATAAACTTAGATAGATGTCCCCTCTTTTGAGGCATGTGTGAAAACCATGTTGAGCATGTGGATTAAAATAAATAAATGTGTGCTAATAATAGATGTCTAAAAAACTACATATTAGAGTGTAGAGTGTTAAAGCGGTGGCCAATGGGAATAACTTGTACTTACAAAAAGGAAGGTGTTTGTGCATAGTGGTAACCATGGCGCACAAGAAAAAAAAATAGATAAAAAAACCACATAGGTAATAACAACAACAATCTAAATGCATGTAAATACAACAATATTGCAATTAAATGCAAGAAGTATGAAAATGATGTCACACAAAAGGTGTAAATCCTGTAAACATGGGACACCCACGGTATCACAAAACAATCAAGGCATGTAGGCCTATAAAAAAAAATAGAAATTGAAAAAAATATAGTCATGATTCTACAAACATGGGACACCCAAAATGTCATAAGACGATAATCAAACAAGCAATAATACACACACACAAACAAGTATGCATGAAATAGGAGTGTCAAATCATGATAACATGATATAGTAAACAACATAGGTAATATATGTGAAATAGGAGATGTCAACGTTGCATAATACATGTGTTAGTATTATTAGTCTAAAAAATATCAATTACACAATGTATGTAATTGAGCATAAATAAGGAAGTGAAAAAGGTACTATAATATAACCATAACAATTGTAGGAGATGGAGTTGATGCCCCCAAGAGAAGAATGTAAAGAGCGATGTGTGCTCCAATAAGCATGTATCATCTGTGTCCCCTGCATCCAACTCAATATACCAAGTGAATGCATGTGTGTAAAGAAGAAATAAACATCCTATCTATCAAACCAAAATATTGAACAACATGAATAATGTAAAGTGCTAAAAACTCAAGTGAAATGCACAGGTTCTAATTTTGTATTTTCTCAAATATCTGAATGTTTTTGTATTATTGGAATGCATATATATGTACAAAAGATATGAATTGCATGAAAATTATTCAATGAAAACCTCCTTAAGAGGTTAGAAAATTGTCGAGGAAGAGGGAGGCTTAGGCCTCAACTATGATCCAAATGTTAGTGGTACTATAGTGATAATATGTACCAAGGAAAGATGAGGAGATAAAGTAGGTGTAGATTTAGCATTGGAAGAGTGGTGCTGGCAAGGTGGACTAGAAGAATGGGTGTGTCGAGTCCTAGGATGTATTGGAGAAGTTGTGTAGGTAGCATGTGTACTAGAAGACTGACGTAGGAGGTTAGGGGAGCGAGGACGGTGAGAAGTATGGCATGGGTCTACTATCATATAAGGATACCTAGATCTGTGAGATGTAATGTGTGTAACTAGGGGTCTATTAGGAGACCTAGGTGAATGAGGGTGACCAAGAGTAGGATGAAGGAGTACAAGCCTAAGAATGAGCCTAAGAGTGCTAGAGCTATGAGAGAAAATGTGAAAACCAAATACCTATCTGTAGATGTATTAGGACTAGTTAAGATAGAGGAGGAGTCTCAATGGGAACTCCTCTAAGTATGATAACCTATTAATTATAAATGAACTTGAAACATTGGTGAATTATCAAGGGAATATCCCTAAGATCACGTAACCAAGGGAGACCTAACCACAAGGTACTAGAGATAATACTAGAAGTGACCAATAATGAAACAATGTAGTGATATCACCAATAGTGATAGGTAAAGTGATGTTTTGGTAATATGGATTAGTATCAAGTGTAAGATTTCAGTGTGGAGAATGCAAGAGATTGGAGTAATGTGAGGGAGCAGACATTATCCTTGTTATGTGGATCAACCAAAACACCGTATATAGGTACTTTATTAATAGACATAACGATGGGCAATATGTCTAAAACAAGTGTGTCATCTATATCAGAGTCATCAAAGGTAATAAGTGGTGTAGAAGATGGTGTGTGAGTAACAGTAGCAATCATTGCATCTAAGGGATTATCATAAGAAGGCATTGGAGGGAATACATGATAAGTATTGTGCACTTCATAAGTAGATTTTTTGGTGTTGTTCTTAGGAAGGGGATCATTGAATATTTTTAGCTTAGAATTTTGGTTGGTTTTGAAGATTTAGTGGGATCATCCCATTCAATAGCTTTAGAATCGATAAGATCTTAGATAACATGATGAATATTTATACATTTATCATTGGGGTGACTAGGAAATCAATGATAATCACAATGGGCATTGACATCCAAACTCTTACTTTGAAGCTTACTCATATCAACCTTTAATGATGGAAGGAGATATATGAGATTGTATTCAAGCAATTTTTTAAATACAATGTGAAAAGGGATTGGTAAACGAGTAAATGGGTGTCTTATGGGATGAAGTTGTAACTTAATAGGTTGATAAATAACATTAATTATATCATGAGAAACAACCTTAACATCATTAGTCTTTCCTTTGAACATTGGTTTGCTAGAATACTTGACATTAGAGTGCATGGGGAGTGTTAGCAATGTATTTGAGCATGTTCATATGTAACAACTTAGCTTCACATTATTTCAAAGTATGGTAGAGATGGTCAGATGATAAAAAATTGTCAAAAATGATCGAGTCTTACAAAGGAGAAAGAAAAATTTGTGTAAATAAGTCTTGTAACTCACTATTAGCTAAAACATTGTTCATTTTGGTGAGTGTAGTCTTATAGTGCAACACATAATCGTTGAGAGGTTCATTAGACCCTTGTCGTAGTTTAGCCAATTGTTAATAAGAGATTTTCTCCCCAATGTTGATTGAAAATTGTGCCAAAAACAAATTTTCCAAAGCATTAAATGAGTGTACAAAGTGAGTGGGGAGAGCATAAAACGATTGTAGTGTGATGTTTTTAAGATTGCGAGGAAAAAATCTTGGTGAGAAAAATGTCATTTGAAGAATAATAAAAATAATATACTTGAAGATGCTCAGTGGGGTCCCCTTTTACATCATAGATATGAAACTTAGGAGAAACACAACCAATAGGAAAAATGATAAAAATAAACTACTTCAGGTGTGAGTGGATTATGAAGCAACTGCATATAATCCATGGTGTGAGAAGAAACATATGCACCTTCTTGCAATTGTGATATTTTTTCTTGTAAAGCATGAACAAGGGATTCAAGGGTGTTCATGCTAGAAGATTATATATGTGAACTATGGGGATTATATATGGGTTGCATGGTGACCACTATAGTTGTAGGGATAGCAATGGAAATGTTGGATAATGATTGATGAGGTGCACTCAAGGATGTAGGAACCATCAATGTATGAACAATAGATGTAAGCAAAGTGGAAGAGAGTTGAGGCTACCCAATAAGGGACACTTCACTAGACTTCCAATCATGATCCAGTTTAGCAGCAAGTGGGATTTTAATGATACGATCAACATGGTGAGAGTTCTAATGAATTTTTTCACAAAATTTAGACACAAGTTACACTGGATCATGGTCGATGATGGTACCATCATCATGGTCATAATTATAAGAGTTTTCACTATGGGTTTCGATGTAATATAGTGGGACCTCATTAGTGGGTCAAGGATGGGTGGATTGATAGAAATATGCATAGGATATTATGTCATTAGATTACGACGCTTGCAAATAGGATGATAAATCTTAGTATGCTCAATGGGTTTATTAGCAAGGAGAATACTATGTTGGAAGTGTATAGATGAAAAACATATATAATTTGAAATAAGAAAATATAATTAAGAAAGAATAACAACATAACCGTTAAGATAGCTAGGTTTTTCATATCATCATACCTAATGCACAAAGGACTAAGAAGATCCTAGATTATGTGAAGGGTTGATCAAAATAGGGTTCACCAAAATGTTTACACCCTTTTTATATTAAGAATTATATGATGTGTTGTTTGATTTAAATTTGATTTAGTGATGTCAGATTTCCACTAAATGGATGTAGGCTAGATACAAGTGAGTATTTTGATTAATTAACTTCCAACATTGACCACATAATATCAAAACAACATTTTAAAGCATGTAATACGAGATATGAACTTGAAAACACAAAGGAATGATTACACTCAGATTTCTACATATGATTTTAAGAAGTTATGGGATTGTGCACTGCTAGAAATGGGTGATCTAAACCTGAATGACCCTTGAAACTAGAATTATGACTATAAACCACCTTGGGCTAGGACTGTACCATATGGTCTATCCCCTTTTGTATAATCTTGGACCTGCTCTGCTTCTACTTCTGTAAATTTCTTTGATGATCACTTCCTAGATTTTTTTTTCATTGTTAAACCTTAGTTTTTACACGTACGAAAAAGCTATCTAAATGGACTAATATTTATCTCAAACCCTATCCATGGATGAAAAGTCCTACACAATAAACTTAGAAGGGTTGTGGGAATTCCCACACACTATCGATGTTGACATTATTCCAAAGAGGCATAAAACCTCACGTCATTCTCCACCTAGCATGTGATATCTAGATGGATGATTCAAATTTAAAAACTTCTTTGACAATGCTTGCTTTGGGTTTGGATCTTGCTAAAATACTTGGAGAGAGGATGTTTGACTGCTTGTGGAAGAGAGATATGGTTGCCTTGACATGGTTTGGAGATTCATACCTGATGTGGGTGCTTCCCTAATGACTTTAGATATGATATTGCGAGATTTAGGGAGTTTTGAATGCCTTTTGCAAGTGTATGAAGTGAGTTCTCTAGTGAATTTCCTTAGGATTTTTGGCTTATAAAATGAGGTAATGTTTTCTTGCTTATACACGGTTTCTTAAGTGATTTATCTAAGAAAGGCCAACCCAGATGAAGTATAAGATCCAAAAAAAGATATCATTCTAAAATAAGAGTTGGAGGACATGTCAGTCCAAGACCATACAAGTTGGTTAAGACTGGATACAAATTCCCAACCAAACTTTACATCCTTGACTAGGGATAGAAAACATGTAAAATGAAGTTTGGGGCTTGTCAATTGATGTTTGTCTATGGATTTTGTACATTGTATTCTCAGAATGTGTCAACATTTTAGTGTGTAAAGATAAACAATCTAAAAAATGGACCTGGGGAAGTTCTAAGAAAGAATGAAGAGATAATATTTATCATAACAAGAGCGCGTTGTCAAATCAAGTGTTTTCAAGGTGTAAATTTCCAAATACGAGTGTCTATAATATGTTAATGATAGGATTTTATTACAATATTTTCCTAAAATTCTTATACGTCTAACCTTGGAATGGATTCACCACCTCCATAGTGGATCCTTGAGTACATTTTAAGAGCTTGAAAAGGCATTTCTCATTATCTTCATCAATATAAAGATCCTAAGGTTACTTATGAGTGTCTCCCTAAATTGCATCAAGGTCAATCAGAATCAATGTGTGACTATATCTTATGCTTTAAATATTGCATGCAAAAATTAATTTATCAATTGACTGATTTGGAAGCACAAAATATATTTTTCATGGTCTTGTCTATCCTCTTAAGGAGAATTTAATATACGATACATGTGATTCATTTCATGGTGTTTGCCTTCAAGTTTTTCTTAGGAGTAAGAATTTACTCCTCCATGGGAACAAATACATAAGCGCTTTGATGATCTTATCTCTAGTAAAAAACCCAATACAAGTTCTATTAAAGATACATATTATAAATTAGGACAAGTTAAAGTCTTACATACATGAAATACTTCCTATCATACTTGGCCTAAGGCACACACACGACCTCCTATAGTACAGACGTGAGAACCACTTTGCTTTGATAAGTCTCGAGATAGACCATGTGATATTTTACATGTTTAATTGTATAAAAATTTGATTATGCTACTACCTCATTGTTATCACCCTCCTCATAGGATTGAGAAGGTAAAAATTCAACTTTATTGCAATTATCATGACATTAATATACATTATGAGAATGACTATTACACTTTAGAGAAAAAGATAAATTAACTTGAAACTAAAGGTGTTATTTCTTTCAACATACTCTATATTTCATCTTCTAAATCTCAATCTCCTCCTCCAATGCATCACTTTACAAAGACCGAGATGTCGCATGATACCCCTTTATGGCATCCATTGGTCCCTCAGCCTCTTATGAACAATGGTCATTTGAATATCATAAGTCTATATGGGTACCTAAAGCTAAGAAAGCTTACATTAAAGAGGATATGAAAGAAATATGTCATTTAAATCCTCATTACAAGAATCACGTCATACTATTCAAGAAAAATAACATGACACAATATGACTTGAATGAGATAAAATGGAAAATGAAACATTGCAAAGGGAGCAAGCCAAATATAAAAGTATAGAACAAGAGAAATTGCATATAGATATAGATAAATTAGAGCATACATAAGTATAGTTAGAGGGAAACATGAAGAAGTATTTTTTTTTCCTCCTCAATTTATCATTAATAATGAATACGAAACAACAAAATACTACAATAACTAATTGGTATGACAGTGACGATGAGAAAATATATATATGATATGAGTGTTTTTGTAGACATTCAAATTTGGTAACTTATCCTTTGGAAATGACAATTTTGGCTTTTCTTCTATACTATGACTAATGCAAGCACATTCGAAGCTTAATTGACATATCCTTCTATCTCTTGCATGGCTTGTTGCTCTCTACACACTATTTTTTCGCTCATTCATGCAAACTCATTTATCCAAATGAGTAATTTATCCTTAGGGATCTTTCTTGGAAGTTGAATTTGTCATCACTGAATCCTTGTTGGGACCGTACAGTACAGGAACAAGCCATACCATATTTTAGGATGAATTGTACGGTCTCTTCCCCTCTCTTCTAATGGATATTTTCTTAATTTGAATATCTCTTATGGGTCATTTCATCTCCCCTAGGTCAGCCTTAATGTGGTATATAACTTACGAAAGCCTATATAAGAAAATCAAATGCACTTAATGACTCACACGGAATTCTCAAGCACTCTAATTGTAAAATATCATCGCTAAAGAACTCAAGGATTTCCTTAATATAAAAAAAGTAGAGGCACATCTTTTAGAGTAGCCACTACATAGGATTGAAGCACTCAAAAGAAGTTTCAAGATCCTAGATTCTTCCATTATCAAGCATTCAAAGGTCTTAGAGTTATGTCTTAGAAAGATCAAGTCACTCCAAGCAATGCCAAAGGTACTAAAGGATAAAGGGAATCAATTTAACATATGAAGCACATCACACTATATCACTACTGCACTTGGTATATCTCTATTCTATCTATAGTTAGGCTTGTTATTCTTTGTGTTGAGAAACACAAGAACAACATAGGGGGTTGACTTAGATTGCATAAACTATTTGAACCAACACTATGAGAAATACATGAGGCTTGTTCCCACTCAAGGGGATGTAGTGTAGTGTATAGATTGATTCAACAAGTATTGACTACCAGGGTCAGTCTAGCCTCACCCACACATGGATTTATCTTTTTTATCTAATCATTTTATGAAGGTTGTTTAAATTATCTAGGGTTTTCCTATTTTTTACAATTTATACATGTGATGCCAAATTTGTGTGAACCCTAGAGAAATATAGAAAATCTCATTTTTAGACCAACGATAGGTACCTAAAGTTGTATCAATCCACTATTTACATGTTTAAACCCATATGAAGGAGGATCACTATGTACTATACCCAACTAGATTTGTACAGTTCCATATAGGGGAAGTTTGTAGTTACTATCAGAAACAAAGAATCTCCAAGTTTAGATCATCTCTTCAAGCCATCCTACATACTAATTTATTTTTATACCTCTCTACACAACTAAGTATTCATTCATTGTTTCATTTCATGTTATTGTTTCATCATTTACTATTTTAATAGTTATATTAGGGATTGCATATTTAATGTGGAATAATTTATTTAAAATATTCTGCTTGTAACATTCTTACACCTAATAGTAAGTAAGGAAAGAACTATTATCAAACCCTTATACCCAATTATTATGATATTTAGTGGTAAACATTTTATGAACCTAACCCTTGATCTAATCTATCATTTTAACCATAGTTTCCCTAGGGTTTATCTTTCTTTATGTGGTGTATAACCCTTGGATTTGATTTTTTTGTATCATTATGACTCATCCTCAAATATCTTATGATCTCCACCTCAAGCTTAACAGTTCACTCCCTCACTCTAATATGGGACACTATCTCGTTAACTAGGTCCATGCCCATACTCTACTTGAGAGATGGGACTTATATGATTATTCTACTTGCTTCATGGCCTAAAATCAAATGAAACCTACTTATATTAATGCACAACATGAGGTCATTGCTACTAATACAATGCATCCATCTTTGTTTACACCCTATATTATTCCTATAGGATTCAAATTCAATGTGGTTACTACCAATCATAATAAACAACTTGTTATCCAAATAACTCTCCTAGTTTTTTGGATAGCTTTTGTTTTCATTCTGACTCTGATGTTTCATTTCAGGTTGCGCATACTCAAGATTTTTCTTTTGACACCTTGGCACAGTTGCAGTTCCTCTGTGCACCCTTGTGTGCTTTCCTATTTCCCCTTCCCTTTGTATTCTTCTATCTCCTCCCATTTTCCCTTTTGTGCTTTTCCGTCTACGTACCCGCTTTCCTTCCTTTCTCGTCGTGCACCCCTTGCGCGCACCTCTACAGACTTGCCTTCTAAATTGGCTAAGTCCTTAACATTCCTCTTGCACACATGTATACACTAAGCTCCCCCGCATGCCACTTTTCTTCTGCCGCCACGCACCCTCTTTTAATTAAATGCTCGTGCCCCTTCCCCATACTTATGACATGCAAGTATTCTCTTATTCCTCCTCGTGCACCTGCCTTTTGCTTTTGTGCCTTACACCTTCTACTGTGCTAGTAACTGTGCCACGTCATATTCTGTTAGACTTGAGTGTGTAACACGCAACCTATAGAAGTGTGCCAACATGGCACCAAATATGTATAACCAACTGGTGATTGACACGTGGCAGAAATGATAAATCAAATGAACACTTGGCTGACTCCTTTAGTCAATCTATGCGCATGCCACGTGTCAAAGTGACCTGTAGACTTATAACATCCATAACTTCCACTATTAGTGCTTATATTCCCACACGCCCGGTCTCATTTGAAATTTGTTGACATCAGCTACACGTTGGAATTTTCAAAATCAGATTTAGGTGGGATTTAGTAGGTGAAAATAGGGAAAACATCTTTTTTATCATCAATGCACACATATAATCGACCTCAACCACCAAATTTCAGTAGATCTTGCCTTCTTCCTTCTTCTACACACCAAACATACATGGGGAAGTGCATCTGATAACCTTGCAGGTGGATTTACAGGAATTTATTACTGGCTATTGGTGGTTGAATATTTAAATCCAAGTTTCCCTCTGTTTCTCCTTCTCTTCTCTCTTTCTTCTTCTATAAATAACAGAGTTCTGATTTGTAAAAAGGATCCCTCTTTGTGATAACGGCACCATGCCAAAATGGTGGCCAACTTCCCACGAGTCTCAGACCTTGGCATGGTCTCTGCAATGTATTCTCGCCTCCTACCATGAATGTAAATAATTGTGCATCCCTTAAGAAATAAAATCATGTTTTGTGGAACTCTCATATTCCCTTTCTCATTTTTATTGCATCTTGCCTCTCTATTTGTGTTTTTTGGCATGTTGTGTGTATTCCCACTTACGGTCCCCACGTTCATGTGTTACGCACGCTGGAAGGTCGAGCCCACATGTTGATATATGCACACATTGTCCACCCTCTTCTCCCATGCCATCTTTATTTCCCTTGCCACTTGTGGAGAGAGATCGACCCTTTCCCTGGCGCTATCGCCTTCCTTAGCTTAGGATTTCCCCTTTCTGCACATCCTTTCATCCCTGGTCCCTTGACATGTTTAGTGTAGGATTTTCTTTTGAAATTAAGATTAGAAATAACATTAGAGGTAGGTAGAGGATCCATCCTTCTCCAGAGATTTTTCTTAAGCGCGCAGGGTCCCACAATTTGGGGAAGGTTCCATTGTTGTCTCAAAAAACTCGATTCTTTTGGATCCGAGACGTGGGTGCAAGTTTGACAACCAACACAACCAATCGGGGGAAAACCACCTTTACCTCCACAACCTATTGTTCCTATTATTAAGCCAAGAGCCCCTCCTAAAGGGTATGATACACTAGAAAAACAAAGAAATACCCCTTTTAAGATATCAATTTTATAATTACTTAATAAAACACCCATCTATAAGGACATCCTATGTGACACATTGCAATCCATTATTTTTCCTATTGATACTTAGTTTTTTTCCATTGCATCTATTATGGACACATTTAAAACTATGGATAAGGAAATTAATTTTATTCTAATTGAGATTCCTCCTAAACATGTATGGATCAATTCCCATCATTGCTTATTGTGCTTGTATCCAAGGATTTCTCATCAGTTGTTCTTTGATTGATTTTTTCTAGTCTGGATATTTTCCCTTACTCATTTCTTTAAAAAATGTGTATTTCTATGACTATGATTAATACGAGTATTATTGTTGTATGAGGCTTTACTAATATCACATGATCATTATCAGGCGATATCACCTTGGATCTCTTAGTTGGTTCTAAGAATCTCCCTACTTCATTCCATGTCATGAAAAATGCTTTGCATTACTATATCATTTTAGAACTCCCTTGGATCCATGTTATGGATGTTATCCCATCCAATAGACATCAACATGTCAAGGTTATAAATGATGATTATGAATACATTATTGCCACCAATGATGAGCCTTTCAAATATTGTAAAATTGACTCATTTGATTATTTTGCACCTATAATCACTCTTTCATCATAATCCATTCCTATGTATAAGTTACATACATATGTGTTTGGTGAAATAAACAATAGATATGATACTACATTGGTTAAATAAATCCCTATTCTACCTTCTCCATCTACTAAACAGGTCCCTGTTGATCACTCTCACTCTATCATATCTCCTCCATTTGTTGTTACTCCTCTTGAGTAATTGGATAATGCACAATGGCAGATAACTTGTTTCTCCTTACACATATAGTGATGATGATTATACTTATTGATGAATATTTGTAGTAGCCTTGGGCATTATCGGAATAAATCTACCATGGGAGATTATACTACTAAACAACTAGATGTTTCTACTATCCCTTTAAGTCCATCTGATAATACTAATTTTGATCATCTAATACCCACTATGATTATCCCTAATATCATATATCATATTGTTCATGTACTTGATATTATACCTAATATTAACTTTTTTACTATTATTGGGCATCTAAACACTCCTCAAGAACTATTATCTATTTTACTTCATCTCCACTTACTTACATTGTTGACTACCTACCATCGCTCTACTACACAATTATAATGACAACACAGTAAGACCTTTTTTGAATACCCTTGTATATCTGGTCACGACATTAATCATTGTCAAATCCTCTTTTATAAAACCAATGAGCTCAAAGCTAGGGGAACAATTAAAATCATTAAATCCCCTTCACACACACCACCTATATTAGTTAATCCATTTTGTCTTTCTTCAAAATCTGCATGCCTCTATTGGCCCATAATTACAATTTACATCAATTGCAAGTATTGGGAGCATGTCCCCCCCAATATGGATAAACTGCATAACATGTACACTAGGGAAGATCTATAGGAATTTGGCTATACTACTATCACACATTGTATATGATTCTAGACGGCCTCATTATTATACTTCTTAATATATTTGTGGATTGTAGAATGTATATTACACACATTACCTTTGGGTCCCAAAATATGGCCAATTAGATGCAATTTGTTTTAGTGAGCCTTGGTTCCAACACCTTTACATAATTCCAAGCGATGATCACCATCATATTTTCTTTCCCCATAGTGGTAGGTTTATCATTGTTCCATGTGACCTCTTATGTGTATCACCTGTGTAACCTAACACATTCAAATTATCTTCCGATACAACATGAAACTCCTATAACTTATGAGGATCTCATTCCCGCTATATTTTTCCTACGATAATTTATAACTTTGATGTTCATTTCCTTCAATGAGTACATCACTTAGCTTATCTAGGATCAACTATCCCTGATTATTATGATGATTTGATGGATTGATCATACATAACATCTCCTTATAAATAATTTAAAAAATATTAGAACTTTCAAATAATCATATAACACAAAAACATTAAAATATTTACAAAAGAACAAAATCAGGACCTACATGTGACTTGATTTGCTAGCTTATTACTTTACATATGATGTTTGTTATATTGGTATGATAGATACCATATTTTTCTATATAATATTTACACACATGTGTTCACAAGGTATGATGAGCTTGATGTAAGGCATAAACATACATATACATAATGATACACAATTATGAGAGTTGACCTAGACCCTTCCTAGTTAACATTGATCATCTAGGGACATCTCCCACAATATATAGGTGCTTTTATATCTTTACATTTATTTTAACTTCCTAATTACACTCAATTACTTATATTTTGTATATGTTATCATTTGAACTAAAATGACTAACACATGTGTGTTGTGTAACACTCACTTCTCTTGTGTTATGTGCCTCATGGATATTGTTTGCTATTGATTATTTGATTTTATGTATGTGGCCTATAGCCTTTGCTATGTTTGTTTGATGAAATTATAATGTCCTTTGGTTGTGGCTTATACAACCTCTTGTTTATGCTTATGTATGTGACACCTTTTTATCCCATGTTTGTGGCCTCTTGAGCCTTTTGTGTGACTAACATATATGTCATTGCTCATGTACTTATATTCTAGATTACTGACGTACTTGTTTGACTATGTGTTTATTTATTACCATATTTTATTACTTATATGATTATTGTTTGCTACTTTATTTCTATCTTTTGTGCACCATGGTCTCTAACATGTGCACCTCATTGAAGGAACATGATAATATAATAGGTCATTTACCTTAGCTCATGTTCACCTAGGTACTTTATTTACCTTCTCTTTTATTTATCCTCACCCACTTATGTGTGGATATTTATTTTATCTTATTTAGATATTAGGAATATATTATCTAGTTGTTAGGATATAGTTATTTCCTTAATATGGGCTTGACTAGTTCTTCGATAAACGGTTCTTTCCTAGATCTATGGTCTTGACTAACTCTTTGTTGTCTAGTTCTTTCCTTGATTTGTGGCTTGATCTATGTCCCTTGACTAGTTCTTATATTGATCTTCCTTGCCTATATAAATAAGGCCCCTTCTCATTGTACTCCATAGAGTTCCATAAAAATATATGACATTGTTGATCATTTGTTTGTAAAGGTTTTTGTAAAGTCATTTTGGTGAATTTCTTTCATCTTATTGAGTGTGGTGTTTTATTATCAATTGAGTTTTTTGTAGCTTGGAATGATATGTTTATCGTTCCTTTTATGGTATCAGAGCAGTAGATTTTTGTTGATATCTATCTGTAAATTTTTTTGCAAATGAGGGTTTTTAATATTCATATTTTTCAGAATTTATTAGTATTGTGTTTAAGCATGCATTTTTATGTAAAATAGAGGGCTCCAGTGGATTCGAAAGTTGGAAAAACCACAAAAATGATTGTATACTTAGTCTATGACGGAGATATTTTGTTTAAAGTTTTTTTGGTTTTACAAAGGTGGATGCATGTACAGATCCACTTGGAAATTTGTACCGATGAGGTAGAAGAACAAGAAAAACTATTTTTAGGTTTTGTGCGTTTACTTCTAGTTTTTTCTTCTATTTTGAAGAGTTCTTATTTGGTGAGGATACGAAGATCTTAAAAATCCATGCTGAGGTCTTAGAAATTTGTGCTGATGAGGAAGAAGGGAAAGAAAAACCATTTATGGGTTTTTGCACATTCGATTCTAGTTTTTTCTTCTATTTTACAGAGTTCCTACTTTGTGAGGATCTTAAGATCTTAAAAATATATGTCAAGGTCTTGGAAATTCGTGTCGGAGGCTAAAGGGCAAGAAAAACTATGTCGTTCAGTTTTACGAATTTGATTTTGTGTTTTTAATTATATTTTATAGAGTTCATGTTTAGTGAGGATTTGAGAATCTTGGAAATATGTTTCGAGGTCTAGGGATCAGAGGTCTAGAAAAATAGTTTCTGGGTTTTTCTAGGTTTTTCATGTTCAATACTGATTTTTTTCTTTCCATTTTGCAAATACAAAATTGGAAAGTTTTTTCTTGAATAGTAAATTGAGGAGTGCATACAAAAGAAATTTTATGTTTTTAAAAAATAAAAATATTAAAGCACAAAGTAAAAATCTTATAACTTTTGATAGGCAACTCGAAATCGAGTGAATTTTTTTAAAATGATTTTTTTTTCATGTTTGTTCCATTGGAACTATTTATTTTGAGAAACACGCTAAA
Source organism: Taxus chinensis (assembly GCA_019776745.2). NCBI lineage: Eukaryota > Viridiplantae > Streptophyta > Pinopsida > Cupressales > Taxaceae > Taxus > Taxus chinensis. The sequence continues at coordinate 898,900,853 of CM034147.1, forward strand.
ATTATAAAGTGTTATATTGTAACACACACTAAATTATAAATTGCCAAATCTAGGGAGTTTTGTTACATTCCTTTATTCATGCATTCTTTTTGGTGATTTTGAGAATGTTGTATTTATCTACTTTTGTATTAAATCAAATTGAGCCATTAACAACACATAATTACCACACATGGAAACCAAGAATGGAAAACATCATTAAATGCAAAGGATTGTGGGATTTAACTTCTGTAAAACAACCAATTTTCACTAGAGAATATAAGAAATTTTAGTACCAATGTGAATTCGATGAGTATATGGGTTTCATAGGAACTTATGTAAGTGATAGTATTTTATTTCATTTGGAAAAATGTACTCTCCTTTTAAAATGTGGGAGAAATTGGAGGCCTTATTCGGTAAGGTGGATCACATGAGAGCCATACAACTTGAAATTGAGATCACCTCTTTTATTCCTAAATATTTTCCATCAATTATAGACTATCTTACCAAGTTCAAGAATTTGTTGACACAATTGAAGGGGAGTGGAAGAGATAAGAAATATGAAGAGTGTGTTTACCTATTTCTATCCAAGTTGAGAGGTCCATTCCAAATATTTTCTTCTACCTTTTTCTCTAGCATGGATGTCTTAGGTAACACATTCAAAATGCCTACCTTAGAAACATTTTGTGAAAGAATTACTAGGGAAGAATCCAAATTGTCTAACCTTGAGTCTTTCACCCTCAAAGGGAATTATTAGCATCTAATCCTAAGGGCAAGGGAATACCAAAAGGTAAATCTAAGTTCACCCCTTCTCCATCTCAAAATGCTCTTAAACCCAAAGAAAACAACTATAAATCCAAAGAGTCTTCTAAATCAAAGAATAAGTCTAACCTTTCATGCTCTTTTTGTGGGGGTAGTGGTCATGAAGAACATAGGTGTTACAAGTGAATCCAAGCCTTAGAGGATTCAGTCAAGAAACAAAAAATATCTATCTCCACTCCACCTCCTTCTAATCAACATGACAAAAGCACTTAATGTTGTTGGGATATCTCAGTCACCACTTGCAGATAGTGGGTTATAGATTCTAGTGCTTCTCATCACATGACTTCTTCCAAGGAGTCTTTTGTATCTCTAAGTTTGAGTTCTACTTCCAAAATTGAAGTTGAAGATTCTTCCTTTCTTTTTGTTAAAGGGAAAGGTGATATACACCTTGATGGTGGAAGTATCCAAGATGCACTGTATGTTCCTAACATCACTACAAATTTTCTTTATGCATATCAAAATTTTCATTTTGGTCAAGGCAAAACAATGAATTTTACACCACATGGGGCAGGAGTACAAACCTTGTTGGAGCTTCATTCACTTATTTCTTAATGATCATATTTATAGACTATATCACTTCGAGTCTTTCGATTACATTTCCTCCATAGGGACAAGCTTAGTTTCTTATGAAGATTCAGTAAGAAAGCTTTGGCATGAGATATTTGGACATCTCAATTACATATATTTCAAGGATTTGAGCACTGATGGTATGATTGATGGTCTTCCTAGAGTTTCTTGTCTTGAGGGAGTTTTCCCTAGTTATGCATTAGGGAAACAACACCAAGATCTATTCCCTAAGAATTTGTCCAAGAGAGATTCTTCACCACTTGATCTTATGAATATTGAATTGATGGTTTTTCCTACCCCCTCTTTCAATGGAGCTAAGTATGCACTTACATTTATTGATAATTTATCGATGTGTACTTGGATTTATTTTCTCAAGTACAAAAGTGATGTTTTTTCACACTTCAAATTATATAAGGCTTTGGTCGAGAAACAATCTTCTAGTTGCATAAAGAACCTTTTCTCTGATAATGGGGGGAGTACTTCAGCAAAGATTTTTCTAATTTTTTAGCAACTCATGGAATTATTAACCAAAATTTTGTTCCTCATACTCCACAACATAATGGATTAGCATAATAGAATAACTAAACTTTGAAGGAAATGGATAATTGCATGATGCATTCTAGAGATTTACCTCCTATATACTGAGAAAAAGTAGTTAATTGTGTTAACAACATTTAGAATCACACACCACACAAATCCCTTGAGTATTTAACTCCTTAGGAAGATTGGTCCAAAACTAAGCCTAAAGTCTCATTTTTTCGAGTGTTTGGGAGTCATGCTAGGTCCTTTATGCCAAATTAGAAAAGGAAATACTTGGATAAGAAGAGTAAACCATTGATCTTTGTAGGGTATTGTGAGGACATGAGAGTTTATAAAATTTTATATCTTGATACTCACGAGGTTATTTTTCGAGCATGTGTTCATTTTGATGAGCACTTCTCTCTTTATGATTGTCCATCTTCTTCCATACCTACTTATTTGTATAATCTTTAAGATCCCTTATTTGAGGAGGTTACTGAGGAGGTTATAGATGCCAATGAGGATCCTATTCCCACTGATGTTGTCACTATCACTAAATTGGATTGTACTACAATTTCTAAGGAAACACCTTTCATACACGATCTTCCACCCACTAGGTGTCATCATGCACATTCTACAGGTTCTGGACTTTTGTGTCAGGTAGTCTATGAGGATCCACAATATTTTTCACAGGTTCATGAGATACATGATTGGAATGATGTGATGATGACTGAGTATTCTTCTTTGATGAAGAATAATACTTGGGATTTGGTATCTCTTCCTAAATGAAGAAATATGGTTAGGTGTAAGTGGGTATACCAAACTAGATATGCAGTTGATGGATCCATTGAAAAGTATAAGGATCATCTTGTTGCAAATGATTTTTTCAAAATTTGAAGGTATCAATTATTTTGAGACTTACACCTATTGCTAAGATGGATTTTTTGCGCCTTGTACTTTCTATTGTTGCATCACATGGGGTGGCACCTGTATACTAGATAGATGTGAAGAGTGCCTTCTTACATGGATATTTACGGGAGGAAATATACATGGAGCAACCTGTTGGATTTGTTCATGACTCTTCTCTTGTTTGTAGACTCCAAAGGTCTCTCTATGGTCTCAAACAAAACCCTTAGGCTTGGTATGAGAAGATGGATTATTTTTTTCTATATATTGATTTTGTTTGCTACTACTCTGATCCTACAATATATATCCAACATGTTGGTGAGGATATTATGATACTTGTCTTGTATGTTGATGATCTTCTACTTACTGGTAGCTCTTCTTACCACATTCATATTATTCAAAGGGTTCTTTCCACACATTTTGACATGACAGATATTGGGTTATTGCGTTATTTCCTTGGTTCACATATTTCTTAGATAGATTTAGGGATTCATTTGAGTCAAAAAAAGTACACCCATGATCTTCTTCAACACTTTGATATGGCTGATTTCAATACAATTCCATCTCCTTACCAGTATAGGTTTACTCTTACTTCCACATGTACCACTCCACTTTGTGAACCTACATTATATAGGCAGTTGGTTATAAGTCTCATGTACTTGACCCATACTCTCCATGATATTTCATTTGTCAGTAGGGATTGTATCTCAATTTGCACATTCTCCTCATAACAGTCACTGACGGACTGTTAAAGGGATTTTGTGCTATTTGCAGGGAACTTCCCACTATGGACTACACTACACCAGGGGTTCTACTCAATTGGTTGGATATATGGATTCATATTAGGTAGTTTCTATTACTAATAGTTGTTCCACTTATGGCTACCTATTTTTTGTCTTGGTTCTTATCCAGTTGTTTGGGCCTGCAAAAATTAACAAGTTATTGCAATTTCATCTTCAAAGGCAGAGTACAGGGAAACAATTACAACAAGTCAGTAGATTATTTATCTTTGATAGTTATTGATAGAGTTTGGATTCTCACAGGATTCACCGACTTTACTTTAGTATGACAACCAAAGTGCAATTCACATTTCTCGCAACCCTATTGAGCACCAACGGACCAAACATATTGAGATTCAAATACACTTCATTTTTCAACACATTCAACATGGAGTTCATTGCTTGGAGTACATTCTAACTCAGCAACATGTTGCCGACATATTTATGAAGCCTTTTGCATCACCTTGTTACCTTGAGTTATATGGCATGCTTGGGGTTTTACATGTTATTCTTGGAGAGTGTTCGTGAGAACATATTAATTATTCTTATTTCTCTTTCTTTCTAGAAGGATTTATTTCCTACTTTTAGTTCCATATTTTTTCATGGATATATTATACATGAGTACTTGATCAAGACTAGTTGCTGAGAATCATATTATGGATGTGCCACTTTTATTTTGGGCCCCTAGCTTCACTTGAGGGGGGGGTGTTATAGTAGGTTTTTTTACCTTAGATCATGTTCACCTAGGTAATTTATTTATCTTATCTTTTATTTATCCTTATCCACTTATGAGTGGATATTTATTTTATCTTATTTAGATATTAGGAAGATATTATCCAGTTGTTAGGTATAATTTATTTTCCTTGATCCATGGTCTTCTGAATAGTTCTTTGATGACCAGTGTCTTTCCTAGATCTATGGTCTTGAATAACTCTTTGTTTTTTATTTCTTTCCTTGATTTATGGCTTAATTTATGGCCTTGACTAGTTCTTAAATTGATCTTCCTTACCTATATAAGCAAGGCCCCTTCTCATTGTACTCCATAGAGTTACATAATAATATATGATATTGCTTCTCATTTATTTACAAAGGTTTTTGTGAAGTTATTATGGTGAATTTATTTCATATTATTGAGTGTGGTGTTTTATTAACAACCGAGTTTTTATGTCTTGGAACGATCTATTTATCATTCTTAATGACATCCACCACCACAACTTCTCCATGTGTGGAAGGAAAAAAAGGTTCTTGGATTGATGTTTGAGGGGATAAAGTTAGTGATTTTTGAGTAGTGTTAGTCACAAAGGCATGATGGGGTAAAAAGGGGATGTATGTATGAGGGATAATATATTGGCCAAGAAACTAGGAGGCGAGGTGGGTATTTCTAGAGGCAAAATAATAGGAGAAAGATGAGAATAAGGGATAATATGATCCAAGTATTTCATGATATTACCAATGAACTCTTGTCACAAGGATAATGGGTCATTGAAAATAAAATTGTTAGAGGAAGACATGTTAGAACATGGAGGAAGTGGGTCGTTAAATGTATCTAAGTGTTGGTTTTGTGGAATCACATGATTATCTACTTGGATGTTTCCTTTATTAATAATGGCATGAATATGTTACAAAATTGGTAACAATTATATTTGGAGTGTCTCATAATTTTATTATAAGCACACCAACCATCTGGGGGATGCCACAAGGGATTTGGTTGATTGACGCTTTCTAACATAATTGCTAGAAGAGTTGGAATATGATGGATAGATTTTTTGAGGAGTTGGATCACCTTTAGGATTGGAAAATACTTGGAGACTGAAAAGGACCCATGGAATGTGACCAAAGTTTAGGAGGGATGGATGGTGACAATTGAAAGTTAGGGTGTATTATTTTTGGGGTGAAAATCTTGTTTGAAGCCTACTGATTTAATCTAAATTAATTTCAACCTTAATTTCAGAGTAACAACTATAACAAATGATATTCCAATAATAAACTACAATAATGGACAAACAATAAGCATTCAAATATATGAAACCCTAAGAAAATGAGAGAGGAAGATGACTTATTTGATTCTATGTGATTTAGAAGTGATCTGGACTAAGTATCTACTGGAACAGGCTAGAGACATTATCGTCAAAGATAGATGAAGATTCAGAAGTACAGAAACATGTAGGACAAAAATGTCCAAAGGAGGACAGGAACACCCTGAACGCTAGTGACCGATCCAATTACTAGTGTCCGCTTATATACTCAGGTTCTGACTTTTTCTGTGTAGGAATGTCTTCACTCCAATATTCATTTTGTCACTTTGACTTCAGTGTTAGGATGTCAATCACACCTGTAACTTGAAAAATAGATGACTAACTACACATGTTCACAAACCACATCAAACCAAAAAAATAATATGTAGAATGGTGAGACATACTGACCCTGATAGTCACCGAAAGATTTAACTTATGAGCCGAGCATTGCACTACATCTCAGAATCCATGTAGTTCTCCATGATAATGTGTGCTGTGATGCCCTAGGTTTCCCTTGTGCAAGTTTGCATGATGATAGCGGGATAGATCTAGAATTTACCGACTATGTAGAATGTGTGTGATGAAATAGAATGAACTCCCCTCCTATGTTATGTATGCATAGTAATGCAACCCTTTTTCCTTGTATGGGTGTGCTACATGTATGCCTTGTAATGTTCTTGTGCCTTTGATGCAAGCTTAAGTGATGATAGATAATGCTTATATTGTTTGGGCCCCTTGTTTGAGATCAATAACTAAGTATATTTATGATTCCCTTGTTTGAATTTTGTAATTGAAAACTAAAAGGCCAACCCAAAGTGTTTAAAAGGTGACCAAGAAGTAGAAATAGGACCCAAGATAGAGTAAGAAGAAGATAAGAGAGGGACAAGAGCGCCTAGGAGGGACATGAGTGCACTTGGGTGCTTATTGTCCCAATCGCAGTGCAAAGTGTTTGAGGCCATATCAAAAGGAAAGTTAGTTAAAGTGCTAGTAGAACTGTAAGATGTGTAAACCCAGTAAAGAGTAAGAGATAAAGCAATCAAAAATGTCCAAAAGGAGTTGTCAACTACTAGTTTTCTTTCTTAGGACTCATGTGTACATTAGTATTTTTTAGGACCTAGAAATGTTACCCAACTACATAGATTTTGTGTCTACATTTTCCCCCACTTTATGTTGTTGAGTGAATAGGCTCGGTAGCATAAATTAGATAGAAGATGTGTACCTTGTAATCCAGTAGCATACAGTTTAGTCGATACCATGTTGAGAGCATAAGTGAAGCATGAAGTGATCGTAATGTGAAATGTGGAAAATATGGGAATTTTGTTTTGCTTGCATCATAGCATTTTACGTTGGAAATATGTTCTCATTGATGATGACCATACTTAACTTGCTAACATTAAAAATTTTCAAAAAAAAACCATACAAAGACTTGTCGAAAGTCAGTCATTTTTCACAAAATCAAAAAACACTTTTTTTATTTTTTGTTTACACCATATAAGAGCTAAGGACAACATTGCACTTGATGTATGAGAGAGTAAGGATAGAAAGTTTTAGCTGTTTACTATCAAAACATGATTTTTGGATTTGAATGTACATATGTTCCGAAGGGTTGACAACATATACTATTAGCCGATCTCAATTGCTATCAGACCGATAGTCATTATCAAATAATTTTCCAAACTATTCCGTAAGAGCATAGTTTCCTTGGGTGATCTCACGCCAATGATTTCAAAATTTCATTTTCACAGGATTTTCCAAGCTAATATCCATGAAGTTATATTTTGGTGGGGGTAGGTCTTAAAATTATCTCCTTCGCATGACACTTATATAGTGAGCACACTAACTGTAGATGGCACATATAGGTGTTGTAACTGATTGTACATTAAATGACTGGATTCTATAAATGGAAGGCAAATTATAAATCAATTAATAACGATGCTTGAAACTATGTTGAACTGAGAAACTGCCAAAAGTGATTACTCATCTTAATATCACAATTTAACATGAGTGGTGACATCCAGCTCCCAAAATATCTTGTCTCAAACTGACCATTACATTCTACTAAGTTATTTATCCAAGTATGATTATAGCAACACTATGTAATTGATGTGCCTTATCCATTTTGTATATCACTAAATAAATGTTATGGAGCTCTGAGCTAACTGAAATAGGATGATTTGGTTCCACCCAATGTTGCTGTTTTCTTGGCATTTTATAGTACTATATTCCTATAGAATGTATGAGGATGCATCCCAAATCTAGAGGACTCTAAAACATGATTTACATGGATCATTTAATGAAAATATTGCATAGACATGTAAAATCTAAATGCATCTTTGGTAAGCCTTTCCTAGATCCATTCAGCATTACTAATGTATACCTTATTCCTTAGAAAGAAAAACTTTTGGTTGATGTCAACGAAGAAAAAACCTTTTTTCCCTTTATCTCTTGGACTTATTTTGTATGGGAATGTACAGGCATACTATATTCTTGTCCGTAGCATGATTGATTTATCTTTTAACGACTCAAATAATTTGAAGTCTATTTTGAATTAGATATTGCTTCCATGTACCTCCTATCACTCATGAGTACTCCTAACCCTCTATTTCCTTTTCTTATAAATGGGAAAGGTATCTTAATGTATCTCGTTGGTGAATCTTTTAGTCCCATGGGTAATGGCCTTCCATTTGTCAATGACAGATGTTATGCCCATCAACGTTTAATCTACATATAAACCATTTGATAAATGGACCAAAATATAGGGGCCAACGACTAATGCATTTTGATATCTATCATCCGGGTAGCTTAGGATATCAATGCACAGTGATGACATTCCATAGCCTATAAAAATATTAACACATCCATATAAGGGACAAGGTCTTATCCATGTCAAAAATCATATGCATACTACAACCTAGTTGAAGTGTTTTTATTTGTGTATTGGATAACACACATCCAATAAATAAATTGGAGCTTATACTTGATCTAGACTATGGTAAAAATATGGCTTTGCTTAGAATTTTGCACAAGGCTATATTCCTAGGGAACTAAACGTGAAACACTACATACTCAGAGAACAATATTCATGGAATCTTAGATGGAAATATTGCATCACTTGATAGAATAAGTGTCACTCTTCAATAGTGATTTTCCTACCAGGGGTCACATCTATAATAAAGTATTGATACAATTTATTTTGTTTGATGCCAGCTAAGAAATGTGATTTTTTTCATATTTCCTAGGTAGACATTGTTTTATGCATGGAATGTACATGTGTTATTGAATCTTTTGTAGTAGCATATGTCAGTATACTAACTTAACAAATATTGAAGGTCATTAAATGATTATTTTTGTAGACCTCTTAATTTCAGTGTGAGCATCTACACTCACACTAGCATACATTTTAGACGCTAGTGCCTGAAAGGTTCTATTCTCATGTGGTACATGTTCAATCCATGTCAATGAAGCTATTGTCTATACATATGAGTTTTTTTTTGTATAAACCTGTTCTATACAATGGAAAAAAGTTATTCCATCCTATTAACCATAAGAAACATTGATCCCATATGCACTACCAGTATCACACCATTATCAATTGAATTCAATGTTAAAAATGTCAGTTCTATTAAAAGGAATTTATACTTGAATAACCATGAGAGAATGTTTATGCACTTACCTATAGTTTATCACTATATATATCAGTTAGTTACAAGTAGAGACTCTAAAAATATGGGGAAGGAAGATTACTTAAATTAAATCACTGATGGCATGAAAAGAAAATGCTGAATGACCCTCATTATATCAAAAATATATAATCTATTAATGATAAAACATTACCAAAATTCTATCCTATTTTTCTGAAGAATATGAATTTTGTTTATACTAACAATGGTGGGTTTTCTAGCCTAAAATTTCATAATTGCATGTGCCTTTGATGTAAAAATAACGTGAACTTGCATTAGACACAAACTGTAGGTAACGCTAAGTGCATCAAAAAATGCATAATCAGTTGCATATCCTCTCCTTTGGAGTACATTATTATAAAACGTTGATGTGGTTGCCATCACAAAAGAAAAAAATGGGACATCAAATGGGTGAATGAACCAAGTCCTTATACTAGCTCAAAGCATACTTATTAATGCTAACATAGTGACAACTAAAACATCAAAATATTATAGTGATTAGAGAATGGTCCAGAATCATACTTGGGAGATTTTTCTACCACCATCAAGGAGTTTTTAATTCTGGAATCATAGTCGGTAACGAAGCTTCTTGTCCCTCAGTGAGCGCTTCCCTCTTGGGGGGAAATTTTCTACAAGTGGTATTAGTTCAACAAAATCTTTAAGAATCAATGTATGACATGTGACCTTCTTATATCACTTGCATGAAATTGCAAGTACAATCTAAACAGATGTTCATGGATAAATCCCTTGGAATTGATGGGTTATAATTTGAACAACATTTTACCAAGTCGTGTATGGACGATCTATAGTGGCGAGTTATTGCGCAAGCGTCATACATGGAAAGAAATTCTACGCCAATCTCCCCAACAGCTTATTAATCATGGTAACATCAAGTTCATACCCAAAAAAATCACTCTTGGTGTGATAATGAGACCATAAATAACTAGTTCCATATTGATCTTTTGAGATATGTCCCAATAATACTCACTAGCTAAAGTGTCTTGCTACCTTCAAATGAGGTCACCATTTGCATTCCTCATCCAATCTGCTCCTACAGAAAATTGGGTTCAAATTTGCAATAGGTACATTGTGGACTAATTTTATATCATCTTGTGAACATATGGAATGGGTTTAGTTCACTTGGAATACTTAATTCTACATTCATTAAAGTATGATTTTTTCACAGACGATCACTATGACATACTTTCAAATGGCCTCTTATCTTGGCTATAGTTACAAACTTAAGGTTTGCAGGTGAGAATTTTTTTAAATTGTTAAACATGATAACACCAAGGACATGCTGGGTATGTATCATAATTCACCCCTATGGTCATACTTCCCTTCCTATAATCCACATTTGGGTTTTTGGATCCATTTGGAAAGGTTTCACTTTATCCACTCGGCAAGCCATGTAGTATCATTATTCATATAAGTAGGTTTTCCTATATTTTAGACATATTATACCTACTAGAAGGCTAGTCAAAAGTATCCTCTTTCGTCAATATCAAAATAAAATGGTGCAAAATGTAGGTACTATTTCTATGACGTTTTCCTACATTTCTAGTTGAAGAAAAAGCATCTATTAATCTAATTCCATGGAGTGTTCTGACATTTTTTGTTTAGAAAACTAGTTGTCAACAAATCCTTTTAGCCTTTTTGCTTTATCTCTTGTCTTATTTTTGGTCTTACACATCTTACAACCCTGTCGGTACTTGACTTAATTTATCTTTTATGGCCTTAGACACTAGTGCACCTAGTTAGGAAAAAAGCATCCAGTACACTCCTATCCCTCTTGGGTGCTCCTGACCCTCTCTATCCTTTTATCACCCTTTTGGGTCTCTTTTACTCTCTTGGGCATATTTTAATACTTTGGTTTGGCCTTATAGTTCTCAATTATGGAATTCAAACAAGGGAATCATATATATATATATATATATATATATATATATATATATATATATATATGTATATATATATAGTTAGTTAGCTTCTCCAAAATAAGGCGCCAAGCAGCTAAGCACTATATATTATCACCTAAGCTTACATCGCAATGGGCACAAGAGCATTTCAAAGGCATTTATGCCTAGCACATCCATACAAGGGACAAGGGTTTGCATCACTCCACATACACATCATTTGAGGGTAAGCTAATTTTATTCCATCTCACACATTTTCATACTTGGAGCATTCTAGGATCTAGCCCGTTATCATAGTGTAACTTGCATAAGGGAAACCTAGGGCATTGTTACACACACTTTCACACATAGAACTACATGGAATATGAAATGTGGTGCAACACTAAAAAATAAGTTCACTCTTTAGGTGATCATGCTGGGGTCAGTCCGACTCCAAATTACTACATCTTTTTTATTAGATTTGTTGTGGTTTGTGGACATGTGCAGGTAGACAATTATTTTACAAGTTACAAGGGTACAATCAAAAATCTAGGAGGAACGAAGTTAGAGCAACAACAATGAATATTGGAGAAACAATAGCTCCTCCTACACAAAAAAGGATTTAGGAACTTTAAACCATCTAAGCTAACACACTAGTTCACTTAGATCGGATCAGTAGCACTCGAGCACTCAGTGTCCTCCCATGGGTGCTTCTGGTCCTACAAATTTATGTAGTTTAGAACCTCCAGTGAAGCGTTATAAGACACTACTTATAGTATTCTTTAATGGTTCTCTTGCCAGCAAATCATCTTTAGATTGTGCAAAATCAGTTAAGTCACCCTCTCTCTCTCTCTCTCTCTCTCTCTCTCTTTCTCTCTCTCTCTCTCTCTCTCTCTCTCTCTCTCTCTCTCTCTCTCTCTCTCTTTCATAGGGTTTCATATTATTACATGCTTATTTCTTGTGTCTTACTATAGTTTATCACATGTATATCATTAGGTACAGTAGTTACTCTGAAATTAATATTTAATTATTATTTAAGTTAAATCAGATACCAACAGGGGGGTAGGGGATGTGCATGGTAGAAACCAAGGCCCATGAAAACAAAGTAGGCTAGGAACAAATGTTAGTGTAAAAGAGTTAGCATGCAAATATAAAACAATGTAGCAAGTAACTATGCAGACAAGAGGTACTGTGAAAAGTAGGTTACATACAAGGGACATATCTCACAATCTCACAAGACAATCTGGGTCGAAGCAGTCATAAACAAACAATGATCAAGCATAACATAGGGAATAGCCCACAAACAATAACAAACAATATAAAGTAAAAAGTGATAGATAACCATGGTTGTATATAATCCTACAAGGAAAATGCTACACATGAAGCACCAGTTAGCATGTTAAAAAGATAAATAGTATGTCAAAGCATGTATATATCAATGAAAAGAAAGTGATAGTGACAATAAGTAGTAAATGTTTTAAAAATAGGACCTGTGATGTGTGAAGTGTGAGAGTAAAAAAGCTAGATGCCCCTAGGAGCCTTAGCAGGATTGGTAAAGAGTGGTGTTGAGCATCATGCATCGTGTAAGAATATATAGGAGTCTTGAATTCACCTAAAGATACCATTTGAAAGCACATGTGTGTATAGAAAAATATAATGACATAATGAGTATCCAACTAACATAGGAAAAAAGTGTGACATGTAAATAATATAATCTATCAAGAGTAAATACAACCAAGATGTGTAGATGTTGTGTGAAAGTGACGATGTGTTGCAATATGTAAGATGTGCAGATGGGAGGAGGGTGCATTTCCCCCAAGAGTATGTGCATGACATGAGGTTCATTTAATAATTAATCCCTTAATTGTCAAGTATTGAACCATAGAACAAGATTGTGTCATCAGGTAACGAAGGTAAACTATGTTAACTAGAGATGTGGTGATGCTCAGAAAGATACACATGAATCACAGAGCATGAGTAGCCAAGATTTGACAAGTGAGGTTCATGGAGAAAGTACACCCTCAATAGTCAAGCATGAACCATAAAACAAGAGTGTGTCATCAAGTAATAAGGGTATTGTATGTGATTGAATTCAGATGTTAGGAAAGATGTATCATAAAGGCACAGAGTTTTGAAGTAGAGTAGATAAGTTAATAGTAGGTGATAGAGATAGCTAGGAGTGATGAAAGAGGGGGGGAGAAAGTTCGATGCCCCCAAGTGGTCTGAGTGATAGAGATTTATGTGATGATGTGAGAGAAGACCATGTCTATGGTTGTGGATATTGAAATGTGTCCTGAGTAACCAAGATTATGGTCATTACAATGGATATGAAAGGAGGAATTATAAGTCTGAGATTTAATGGAGGAAATGGTAAGTAGAGCGATGAATCTTAGTTTGTGGTGAGGGAATTGGTTGATTCATTCCTTTGATCGTTTCGACCTCAAATGGGACTTGTGGTGACTCTTTGTGTTAATAGAGAAGGAATAGGGAGGTGACTATTGTGTGATGCTCGCTAGACATAGAAGGATTAGGTTTGGGAACTCATTAGGTTTTGGTAATTGAAGATAAATGTGTAGTAGAAGAGTAGTGCAGAAAATGAAATAAAGTCCTTGATGCTCAAGTTTCTTGATTCTTCATTCTAAATCATAAAAAAATAATTATCATGATGTCCATTAATTCTATGTGGTAATTGAAAAATGATTGACCTTTGTATTTCATGTAAGTTAATAAAGAGGGCTAGTAATGAGTATTTGGCAAATTTTGGTTAACTGGTGATTGAGGATCTCAAATAGAATATCATGTTTCCTAACATATTCGATCTACACTAGAGAGGCGCTTGTTATGGTAAGACCTTGACCTTCACTTATATGAGCATATATAGTAGACATGGGATTAGGATGAGGTGTAGAAGAAGAACTACCATGGGCATGAGAAACATCCTTGAGATGTTAGATTTCAGTTGTGAGGGATGTAATCATGGTTTCCATAGCTTTAAATTTATCTTGAAAAAAAATATGTAAAGCTTGAATTGACTCAAAGATGGATTGATTAGTTGTGTTATTAGGACTAATATTGGGGTCAAAAATATGATTGCAAATTTCACTTACTTGTGAAGTTGGTGTATCATGAGGGAGGTACATTGTGTTTAGAGCCATTTTTGAAAGTATATTTTCAAACTAGGTTCTTTTGAAGTAATTGAGACAAGGAGACTTGAGTAACTGTAGAAGCCATGATATGAAAGAAAAGGTAAGTTGCAAAATAAGAGCCCTGGAAAGTGACCCAGAGGATATTACCAAGGATGAAACCCTAGGAGAAACTATGTAGATCAGAGGTATGATAGACAATAGATGGAAATATGAACCTTAATGCAACTAGGGTTTGGGTTTGGAGAAGAACAAAATTGGTAGAATATGTAAAATAAGGATCTGAGTGTTCGATCAAGAGGTTGGGCTCACCACATGATTTAATATAAATTGATTTAAAGGTAATTTTAGAGTAAATACTGTAACAAATGATATTATGATAATAAAATACAGTAATGGACAAGCAGTAAGCATTCAAAGTTATGAAACCCTAAGAAAATGAGAGAGAAAGGTGACTTATTTGATTATGTGTGATCTAGGGAGTGATCTGGACTGAGTATCTCCTGGAACAAGATGGAGACAATGTTTTTCAAGGCTTGATGAAGATTCATAAGTACAGAAACATGCAGGACAAAAATGCGCACATGAGGATAGGAGCGTCGCAGGTGCTAGTGACCGATCTGGGCACTAGTTTCCACATAGATACTCATGTTCTAACTTTTTTTGGGTTAGAAGGTCTTCACTCCAATATTCATTTTTTCACTTTGACTTCATTGTTAAGGTTTTCGATCACACATATAACCTACAAAATAGATGACTAGCCGCACATGCCCATAAAACCACATCAAATCTAATAAAGAAGATGTAGAATGTGGAGTCAGAATGACCCCAATGGTTACCCGAAGAGTGAACTTATGACCGAACACTGCACTACATCTCAAAATTCATGTACTTCTATATGTTAGAGTGTGTAATGATGATGCCCTAGGTTACTCTTGTGCAAGTTGCAAAATGATAGTGGGATAAATCTATAATGTACCATGTAGAATGTGTGTGATGGAATAGAATGAACTCCTTTCCTATGTTGTGTATGCAAAATAATGCATCCCTTGTCCCTTGTATGAGTGTGCTAGATGTGTGTCTTGTAATTCTCTTATGCCTTTGATGTAATCTTAGGTGATAATAGATAATGCTTATATTTCTTGGCCCCTTATTTGAGAGCAAATAACTAAGTATATATATGATTCCCTTGTTTAAATTTTGTAATTGACAAATAAAAGGCCGACCTAAAGGTTTAAAAGCTTACAAAGAAGTAAAACAAACCCAAAAGAGTAAGAAGAAGATAAATAAGGTCAGGGAGTGTCTATGAGGGATAGAAGCACCTAGGTGCTTCTGTTTCTGAACTAGGTGCTAGTGTCTAATGCCATAAAAGATAAATCAATTAAATGTCGAAAGAGTTGTAAGATGTGTAAGGCCAGTAAAGTGTAAAAGATAGCAACCAATGGACCCAAATGAGTTATCAACCACTAGTTTTCTTGGTTATGAATAATGTATATATTAGTATGCTTTAGGACCTAGAAATGTACCCAAGTGCATAGATTTTGTGTCTAAACCTGCATGACCACATGGTTAACATGCATATGGGATATATAAATAACAAAATACCATTCATCTAACGTAATATACCATCACCTCTACGTACATGGACATCCTAAATGTGTCGAGCTATTAATATTACTTGCTTGAATGTGTGAACTTGGTTAATTTACAAAGTACATGAGATATATTGAGTGCAAATTTTGCATAATGTTGTATTAATTTGGGTTATGTGATAGGAAATGACAACTAATGAACCACCATTTGCTAATGCAAAACATAGTCTACGAGGGGACTCAATGCCAATGTATTTCATGTCAGAAAAGTTATAAAAGGTGGTATTTTTAACAATATTGATGGAGAAGTGGCTGAGGAACAAATTTTCTAATCATTCAAAAGAATTTATGTTTTGGCATAGTAGGCTTGTATACCAATCCAAGTCTTGGCCAACTAGAGAAAGAGAAAATTTGTGCAACATAATGGCATCGTCTTGGTTGATAAGATAAAAAACATAGCTAAAAATGCACAAATGGTTTTGGGAATCCTCCTTATACTTAAATTTATTAAAGTGTGTCATTTTTGAAGTGTGGGGGATATGGATGAATAAGCACCATAGGATGAATAAGTTCATTTACAAAGTTGTTATAGGTCAATTTGGAAGTACAAAAGCCTTGGTTTTTTAATTCGATATGTGATCTAAGAGGTGATGATCAATAATAATGGTGGGAGTGGAGGCATTGGTAGGAATAGATGCATTAGTGTGAGTGATGCAGCCTAGAATTTACCATATAACACCCTAGACGCGCCTAGCACATCACTCATCCTAGACTGAGCGCTCACCCGAAGCGTGCAAAGGTACCAGGTTCCTCTTTAGGGTTACTGTAGCAGGATGTTAGCATGATGAAGGGAGAAACATATAGATTCATAACTAATCCATCATTCTACAATGCATGCCACATTCAGATCTATGAAAGAACAAGCTTAAACAATAATCATGATTGAATCAAGAACATGCACTACTCAATTACACACATGAATGACACTTATATTCAACCAATAGCTTCCATATATTAATAAACACAGAAGCTCCTTACAATAATGGCATTATATACCGATGCACACATGGATCTAATACAGTAATCCAGTCATATGCACATATCTCTTTATTCATACCTCTTACGCTCTGTATATATCTATATATCTCTTTCCCTATATCTCAATATCTACTACTATGTGATTCACATCATATATATAGGGTGGGGACTTTCCCTTCACTGCTTATCTATTCCAAAAATAGGTCACATGCTACTAATAGCCATGTGTCATTTACAAGCATAGCCACACATGTAAGTGTGCTATCTATAGACCTCTTACAGTTAACTACATAAGTGACAACCCTATTCTAGAGCTCGTCTCCATGTAAAATGCTTTGATCCGATCCTCTAAAGATAGACAATGTGTAGGCGCGCACATCTTTGCATCGTTGGTGTGTTCCACACGCCATCTTCTAAAAATAGGTCTTCATGCTCAAAATCAGCTAAGTCCTAAATGCTGAACTTGCCCTCCGCACGCGGGTTCTTCTTATCCATTCACGCCCTTAAACCTGGCCGGCTCTTTCCTGTGCACGGAACTTATTGTGTGAGTTTTGTCAAGTGTTCTCTAATCAACATTACCCCACACTAATCTCATTGTTGCCCCGACAATGGGTAATCTCCAAAAATTAAAGTAAAAGAAACAGAAGAATTAAAAGAATAAGAAATAATGTAGATGAATAAAGAATGTTTTTACGAGCCATCCTCCTCTATAATCAGTTTGAAGTATCAACTATGGATACTCCTCCTTTATTTTTGGCCTCCAAGGCCTACCATTCAGTGAGTGCTTGTTCTACTTTTTTTTAGAATGTCCGCAACAAATGGGACTCTAATTCATCCCTTGCAATCTCTCCTTTTTCATTTTGCAGAACCAACACAACGTTGGACATTGAGGGTCATTCTTCCGTCTAGAAGATCTATCTTCTGTGCAAGGAGATTCCCAAGCTCTTCCAGCCGAGATTCTTGCGCGGCTCTTGTGCTACTGTCAGGGCCTCACACTTTTGCTTAACCATTGACAATATTTCTATGCACGGCCCAATGTTTCATCCTTCATTGCTCTCTAGACCTCATTGGTTTTCTTCTATGGATCTTTATGTTGAATAAGCGCCTCTTTGGAGCTGTGCAGATGTTCAAAGCTCTAGTCCTGCTTTCTTCAATTCTTCTTGTATCACTTACAGTAGCATCCCTTCATAGGATGTAATCTTTTTCACATCACTGAAGATTTCTCTTGTTCTGCCTCTTGTTCTAAATTCCTTGGCACTGGCATGCACAAAGGCTTCATCTTCAAGTACCAGGTCCACCAGCTTTCCTACATAATGTATCACTGAGGGAAATGTCTGTGGTACCTTGGCCTCTAAGTGTGGCCTAGCTCTTATGACAAATGTCTCCAATACCCTCTATGATGCTGATAAATACTTTGTTCTTCTTCTATGCTACATTCCCTCTCTTGCGTTATGCACACTATCTCTACATCCTTTGTCTTTAGCTCCTCACGCAACGCTCTTATTGTTATAAGCTTATCCATGTTTTCTTCTTACAACTTCAATAGAAATTTTTACCAATGCGTTGCTGACCTACTCATCTGACATGATAGTAGGATTTACTGTCATATGTCTAGCTTGTGGTGCCTTCTTCAATCCATCTCGAAATGCATGTACTCTTTTGCATATATCAAAGTCCAAGGCTCATCCATATGGGTGTGCAATTGACCATGATAGTTGCTTTTGAGTGCACACAGTTGCCATATCCTCATCCATTAGCTCCCAGCCAAATAAATCCTTCTGTGTTATCATGCTCTAGCAAGTAGGCACAGTATAATTTTACTTGCGTCCTCTACATACCCCATGGCTGGTGGAAATGTGCTCTCCACTCGTTCTTTCTAGACTGTTGCTGCTTAGGGACTTTAGCTTCCAAATTTGGGACTTGTTGTTCTCCAATGTTCTTGAATAGTTTCTACAGTCTGTCTCCTATAGTCCCTCTTCGCCCTCTCCTCTTTCCTTTGATTCCTCAACCGTTTTGGTTCTTATATGTTCTCTGGAAGTGTAGGAGAATTAGGCGTGCTTTCCTCTTACTCTTCCACCTCCTTGTTTAACTTCAGTTTCCTCCTTCTTTGGATGGTTTCCTCCTTCTGTGGAGAGAGTCTAGGTGATCTACGCAGCATGTGTTTGGAGTAGCACCTTGGGTCCTTGTTCTCCTGAACACCCTCTTAAATTTTTTCTCCCCTTGGACTACATTCAAGTCCTCATCATCCCCCTCTTATGGCTGAGGTGGTGGTTGTAGCGGCACACTCAGAGCTTCACCCTTATTTATAGGATGTCTCCTACCTCTATCCTCCAAACCACCACTATCTTCACGCTGCTCCTCTTCCTCATCCTCCACTTTAATTGAATTATGTGGGATTAGGCACGTTGGGATATTCTTCATTGTATGCTTTCCCTTTGGTGGTACTGGAAGTGCAAACTCACCTTCCACATACTTAGTTATTATCCATTTTTGGCTTTAGTTATAGATACACCAGCACTTGTTCCAATATCTCCCACCACCAAACTTGTTGGTTTAATGCTTAAAACATCGTAAATGAGTCTTTTAACATATGCACCTCGCACCTTGGATACACATATTTCTTCCTTAGTGTGTGGTAGTTGCAATCTACCTTATCCACATTGAACATCAATCGTTGTGCATCTGTAAACCTATGTACTGATGCCTGGAGTAGTACCTTGTTGTGAATGCATATGATAACTTGCACCAAGGACTCCATACTCCATCTTTCATGGAAAACCGGCGCTATTACAGAAATGTGTTGGTATACAGCAAACTGAACTGCCTTTCCAACCACCAAAGGTAAGTCCTTGGGGACGCGCCATTCTTCCTCAAAAGTCTGCACGAATCCTATCATACCACTTCTCAGCCCATTGCTTAACCTGTACTCTTTCATGGATCCCTCACACTAAAGTACTTCTTGAAAGCACTCTGTAGGTGATATTTTTGTTCCATTGGATGCTCCCATACCTTCTCCTTCAGTCTATCAGGTACTCTAATCTCCATGAACACTAATGATAACAAAACATCTCCAAAGCTGATCTTTCCTCTTGCGCACACTTCTTCAACAAATATCTCTGCAATATACTATGAAATGTTGTAGAATACTCCCTTCAGACATCTTTTTGGCAATGTGCAGCCACATGGTGTTCACTTGTGAACACCTTTCCTGGTCATTGAGCTTTGTAATGAGATGTGTGGCCACTTGTACAACTGGATACTTCTTTAGTTTGTCGATGTCCATACCGCATGCAGACCCTTTGTATATCCCAACTCCTTTCTGGTCTCCAATATTGTGGTTTTATCTGTCAGATCATCTCTACAAATCATCTCTTGTGCCTTTCAACCCCATTACCATGGAGATGAGCATGGCTGAAATTCTGACTCTACATTCTTGCAAAGTAGAAAAAATCCTCGTGCACTCTGCTCATGAGCCACTGGTACAAGGGCTCATACTTCCCAAAATAAGGGAACTCATAAAGTTGGTAAACTCCTATCCTCTGTAAGAGCTTCTCACAACATCATCATACACTGGCATATCTTCCGTCGTGCGTTTATTTGTCTTCGTGTTCAATAACGCGTCAAGCTCCTTCTTGTTCTCTATGGTACGGTGATTGTACTCACTCACTTTGCTTTTCCTTATGTGAGAATCCCACTCCTGGCCGACGATAACCCCCTCTAGATATTACATCTCAGAAAAATTTCTTTCTGGAGCCATTTCTTCTTCTTCTTCTACCACCTTCTTCTTTCCCTTCACTCCTGCTACAAGTGCTTTCTTGGGTGCCATTTCTACCTTGCAATCCTTTTATAGATCCTTACCACTCAAATTCTGCAAGGTGTGAAGCAAACCCTAGTTTGATTCATCATGCCCTAGGTGAAATTACATGCCCCTAGCTCATCTCTGTCACCTCGCTTCACTCAAACCCTTCACCACTTGGGGACACAAGCTTCTTCTGTGCACAGATCTCTTCATCACGATTGGTTACACACCTCTCATACCTTAAAAAAATCACTCGGCTCTTCGCACTTGGATTCTTTCAAATACTCTTAATTGCAACGGTAAAAATGAATTCGCATCCCATCCTTATATAGTTTTTTCAAATTTTGATGCATTTATTGCTCCTTCACCTACCAAATATCCTCTCATTCATTGACCAAATTCATTCATTCTGCACGTGTACATCTTCACACCCCAGCTATAACCTTCTAGCGCGCCTTCCTACCCTCTGGTCACAAGACTTCTCTTCAACGCGCGCCCTTGCACATTGAGTACCTCATCACTCTACCTTCTCCTGGTAGTTATCATGGTCCTCTACTTACCTTGCGTTATACTTGTCCTTTCATTCATCTCCATCCTTGGTCACTTTTGAGAAGCAATCTTCTTTTGACTTAAAGCACACCCATAGCAGCTTATTCCTTTCACCTTTCAATTCCCACAGTCTTGTACCTGGATATCAATAACCACCCCACACTAAAAGTATGTGCAGTCCTCTGTGCATAAACATTCTTCACATAGTAATTAGCTTCATGCGCGGTAAGCGTGCTTATGTACATAATAACAACTAAATTGATAAAGCATAACGACAATGAAGGAAATACATTAAGGAAATACATGGAATGGAAACCTAATCTAAATGACAATACTGCCTTATTACAAACACCAAGAAGACTTATTTATATTAGGGCTTCAGCCTACTCCTCGTTAAAGTAATCTGGGTAGCCGTGTTCCATCAAGTGCTTCTAACTGGCAAGCACCTGATTCAAGTATGTAAGTGATGACATACGGCCCCAACCAATGTACTTTGAGCTTGCTTGGATGGTGCAAGAACTTAGAGTCATAAAGAAGTACCATTTGTCCAATCTCAAACTTCTTATCCCTTATGTTTCTGTCATGCCATGCTTTCTACCTGGCCTTTTCCTGCTTCTGACTCCATCGTGCTATGGCTCGTTGCTCATCCAACTGAATCATCTTCTCAATACACTTTTCTAAAGCCTGCTCATCATCTAGACCTCCAGCGTGCGTAATGCGCAAAGAAGGTAACATAAATTCTATAGGAAGAATGGACTTCTGTGCCAAACACCAACTGAAATGGTGTGGCTTTGTTCAATCTCTTATAAGTTGTTCTATATGCCCAAAGAACAGCTGAAACTTTATCATCCCAATCCTTTCTTCCAACATCACAAATTTTTGTCAATGTCTGGCTCAAAATCTTGTTGAAAGCCTCAACAGTTCCATTTGCTTGAGGGTGGTAAGGTGTAGTCTTATGGTGGGAAACCATAAAACTCATCTAATAGAATCCTTATGGTTTCATTTAAAAAGTGTGTACCCCTATCACTTGTCAAACTTAAAGGACATCCATATCTTGTAAGAACATTCTCCCATAGAAACCTAGCTGACTGTAGATGTTGTACAATCCTTCGTAGGTGTTGCTTCTGCCCATCGTGTGAGATAATATGTGCAAGTAATGATATAGCGTGATCCAGTCCTATGTGCATGACTGGTGAAATAGGTCCTACAAAGTCAATGGCCCATTTCTCAAAATGGTTCAGCACTGATAATAGGTCTCAATGGCATTTCATATCTTTGTCCTAGTTTTCCTAGGCACTGACAATGGTCACACACCTTACAATATTCTTTACAGTCTTTATACAATGTCTCCCACCATAATCCAACAAGTAGGATCTTCTGGGTAGTCGCATCACCTGCATAATGGCCTCTTGCAATACCACCATGGGCTTCTTCCATAATATACTTGTGCTCATGCTCTAATACACAATGATGTAATACTTCATCTCTTCCTAACTTGTAGAGGTCACCACTGATTAACATAAATCATGTCACAGTGTGTATAGCAAGCTTGTTTCTTTTCTAATGCCTTCATTCCTTCTATTGCCACACCAGTCTATAGAAAGACATCAATGTCTTCTAATTCTGATGGCGCGCATGTTGTAACCTATATAACTATGCATCTGGCATGGTTTCTTCAATTGTCTATGCTTCCTCTCCTGAGTTGAATTCTAGACAAGTGATCTGGTCCAGAGTTACTTTTCCCTGGCTTCACCACAACTGTGAAGTCAAACTCTTGAAATAGGAGTACCCATCTACATATGCACCCTTGCAAGATGGGTTTGTTCACCAAGTACTTCAATGCCATGTGATCCATATAGAATACAAATGGTGTAGCTAGCAAATACTGTCGAAACTTGTGCAATGCATAGATCATTGACAAAGCTTTGTGCTCTGTAGTTGTATAATTCTGTTCAGTAGGAGTCAACTTCCTACTAGCAAAACAAATTGGATGATCGACAATACCTTCTCCAGGTTGAGCTAATATTGTGCCAATGGTATTGTCAGAGGCATCCACATGCACATGAAATGGTTTATCCCATGAAGGAAAACATAGGATAGGCGTCGTAGTAAGTTTCTCTTTCAATGTTTCAAACGTGGGCGATGTTGCGATTCTCCCCAATAGAATGTACCTTTTCCTTTCAGTAACTCCTCCAAAGGTGTGGAAAATTTTTACATATCCCTTGATGAATTTTCTATAATATCCTGTGTGACCCAAAAATCCGTGCACCTCACTTTGACTGGTAGGCGCTTCCAGGCCTAGAATGACTGCAACCTTAGCTGGATCAACAAGTAATCCCTCCTTGCAGATTATGTGTCCCAATAGTATTCCAAAAGGTGTAGCAAATATGCACTTCTTGATGTTCAAAGAGATACTCAATTGTCTGCACCGTTCAAACATTAAGTGCATATATTGTCACAGTGATCCTTAACAAGCCCATATACTGTCCAATCATCGAGGTAGACCTGTAAGAAGTTGTGAATAAAATATTTGAATGCCTGAAAAACTATGTACGAGAATATAGTAGGGCACATTTTTCAATCCAAAAGGCATCACAGTATAGGAAAAACTGCCCCATTTAGTAGTAAAAGTTGTCTTTTCTTGATCCTCCTGAGAAATCCTAACCTGATGATACCCTGGAAAACCCATCTGTGAAGGAATATATTTTGCGCCCTGCAACTCCTAGTATTTCCTCAGTAAATGGCATAGGAAATGGGATCTGTTACACATGCAACATTTAGCTCCCTATAGTCCACACATATTCAAATTCTACCATCCTTCTTGATATTGATCACCATTGGACTAACCCATTCTAACTCATCAAGGGGCTTGATAATTCCAGATTTCAACATTTTATCAATTTCTTCTTTTACCTTTTCACGCAAATTAGGATTCATTCTATAAGGTCTCTTTCTCACTGGGCATGCACCATCCTTAAGATTTATCTTCATTTCCCCTAGTGATTCATGCACACCTTTAAGTTCATGATACCCTCGAGGGAATAAGTCCTGATAATCCCTGAGTAACTCAATGATCTTTGCCACCTTTGAGTTATGACCAGTAGTCTCCAATTATGACCTCCTTAGGCTCAGCCTCTGATCCTATATTGACCTTCTTTTTCTTCATTGGTTCATGGTATGTGCGTGTATCCTTATCTGCACTATCCAAGACCTCGTTTGCGCCCCATGTGAATGGTCAATATCTAGGTTCTCAACTTCCTCATCATCCACGATGTACACCATCTTTCCTTTTTCTTTCTCAAGACAAGCACGTTCAAGCAATATGGAGTCTTCTCCTTCTTCTTCAAAATGTGCGCCTGATTCTGTCTCGCCCATTAATTCCTGTATGAGTTCCTCCACCTTTGCACTATCTCCCATGGTTAACCACTTGACAAACTTTAATGCCTCTTCTATTGGAGGTTGGGAAGAAAAGTAGTCAAAGGTCTAGATCATTCCTGCAGTCAAATTTTTCCAGTTTCCAATCTCTCGATGTAGTTCTGCA
The DNA here is from genome assembly GCA_019776745.2 of Taxus chinensis. Taxonomy (NCBI): domain Eukaryota; kingdom Viridiplantae; phylum Streptophyta; class Pinopsida; order Cupressales; family Taxaceae; genus Taxus; species Taxus chinensis. The sequence goes on from CM034147.1 coordinate 898,925,674, forward strand.
TATACATACCAAGCGCGTGCGCACCCTTGTAGAGTGGAGTACAATTTATGCACCCAGAGTGAAGGTGGTAATGCTTCCTGTCCTACCATCCAGAGTCTCTCACACTGTTGAATGTGGTGCTTGAACAGGTTGATCACCATTATAAGTACAAATCTTTGTAGGTGCATTGCTTCTTACAAACCTGGTAGATAAGTGCAATCCTGATCTCCTCCCACTCCGTAAGATTATCTCTATGAACTACCCACCAATGTGTTGTTGTCCCACGCAAGACATATACTAACATGTCTCTTCTCCTGACCTAGTCTATACACTGTGCCTCCATGGTTTTCAAAAATATAGGAAGATCTTCTGCTCCTATATACCAAGGTACTGCACCACCTATCCGTCGAACAGAACGAAGTCCATTCTTACATGCAACCATGCTTTTTACCTCGTGCCCTACTATTTCATATGTACCATGAGCCCAATTGTCACAAACAATACTCATAGTATCACTAATAGAATGAGAATCCTCCCACTATAGGATGCCTTCCTTTGATGGCTCATTGACCTTTGGGTCCTGAATAGCGCGTACATAGATTTTGTTTAAATCCTCTTCACTTAGAGGCTCAACATATGGTGTAGAATTCCCATCTGTCAAAGGTATCAAAACCCTTTCCTCTTTGTTCTCAAAGCTGATATACCCCTTATTGAATCTCAAATCAACATTATTCGCATAACACCAAGGGCATCCAAGCAAGGCTGGAAAACTCTCTGCTTCTGCAAGTGCTAATACCTCAAAATACCCAGTGAATTTGGCCCCTTGTATAGTTATTGATGCATCCTTCAAAACTCCTATAGGAGTGGCCTTAGTCCTATTTCCATAAACAACACATTAGATGATGGCTGTAATGGAGGCCTCCCCATTTATACCCATGCATCTAATAGTAAGCACATTTACTTCTGCACCTGTATCAATCAAAACATTGCTCAACAACCATCCATCTACAACAACATTCAGAGTGATCTCTTTATCATAGTCAATGCTATCAGGGGGAAGATTTGAATGCAGGATCTGTTGTCTGGTCTCAATACTTGCGTGTGGAGTGTTCCCTTTTAACCAACTTCCTAATAGTGGGATGATGTTCTCCTGGTGCAACATTTTGCACACTTATCTCAGATCATCAATATATCAGTTTGGACTGTCTCAGATGCTTTTTTCTTCTCCTTTAAGTATTGTATCTCACCCTGAAGATTCCTTAGCACTTCCATGGTATCCTAGTAAACTTCCTTCTGATGAGTAGGATCTGGGTACCTTGCATGCAAAACCTCCTCCTTGGTGATCGTAGGCTTCTGGTACGATGCCTCTCTTGTGCGTGCCGCTTCAGCACACTGTGGTAATCTTTACAGTTAAGGCCTCAGGTTCTGGTGTTATCTTGGGAATCCACTTATTTTCCTCCATGTGTTGGATCCTAACCATCCCCGTGACGCCTTTGTTTTCCTGCTTATGTTGTTTACTGAGATGCTCATATAAGTTTAGGAACTCCTCATAGCTATGATTCTTTCCACAAAAAGAACATGTAACATTCTTGGGGACATTCACGCCTATAGTGTTTAGGGGATCCACATGTATAGCACATTCCACGAGGGAACTCACTTCTTCCTGCACCACAACCTCATCCTCCATATCCACCATGATATACACGTCCATCTTCCATGACCTCCTTCAAAATGACCCTCATTCCTGTCATAGCGTGGTTGATTATGATCCCAATCTTGGTGCTCGTTCTTGTTCTTAGAGTTATCCGTTACACTTGTCTATCATACCACAATGTCTATAACATCATGGATCTGACCAATTAATCGAAAATCCTCAGTATCATGGGTTGTGGACATGCAAATCTTGCAAAAGTAGGATACATTCTTCCTTATCATGCGTTATAATAAAGGACAGTGGCTAGCATCATGATTCAAATGACATATTTCATAGTCTAACAGTAATGAATGTATAGATCTGTGGGGGAAACTATCCTTGGTGTGACCTTCCACTTCACAATCTTTACACTAAATCCCTAAACGCGTTTCATGGGCTGAATTCACTGATAGCTTCTCTAACTATTTTTCCATAGCTACAATCTGTGCCTCTAAGAATGGACTAATCCCAGTGTCAATGCTCCCAATTGCCTCAGCATGTAAAGCTACTTCCAGTGCTTTACACGGATCAGTGTATGTCTTATGTGACAGTGCTCTTCTGAATGGTGTAATCAATCCACCAAAGAACCATTGTGCATGTTGGCTTGCGTGAATATCATAAGAAAGCTTAGATAGGAGTGTTTTAAAATGAGCATCATACTCACATACACTCTCAGTAGTGCCTTGCTTAATATCCTTGAGTGCACTTATACTCTTCTACTCAAACTCAAGGATATGGAACTCTTTCAAGAAAGCATCCTTCAGTGCTGCATAATCCATGCAAGTTTGATCAGGGTCAAAATTCCTATACCAATTGTGTGCATGTCCCTGTAATGTAGTAGCAAATTGACTTTCCTTGCACTCATAAACCATGATCCCTTTTGTGTGCCACAATATTTCACACATGTGCACATGCTTGGCAAGCATCCTCTATACCTCTATACTCTGGGAGATGAAGAGACATCTCCATATAGATATTTTATGGTTACTGCGGGCCTTGACCACCTGATCTAGAACCTCCTGTGTTTCCTCTGCCTCCAGAACCACCAGATCCACCAGAACTAGAACCACATATACCTCTTGATCCTCCACCTGTAGCTGGAATAGGACCTGTAGATGTACTCCCCTATGCTCCGATAGTAGTACTATACTGAACCCCTCCAGTCTGTGAGGTAGTTCCACTTCTAGAGGTGAATCCAACATTCTGTGTGCTCATGTTATGTGTGGATGATGCACCTAAAAATGTTCCTCCAAATAAAATTGAAGCCATTTGTCCTGCCATTGATGTACTTGCTCCCTGACTTACTCCTGCTCTCCTACTTCCCAAGTTAGCTTGCTGGTTACTTGTCGTACTAGATACGGGAAAACCAAGTGCAAGGGCTAGGTCACCAGGTGGATTAAGATGCATGCTCCCATGGCCCAGGTATTCTTTGCTGGCGCACTTCTATGTGAAGCCAAGGGGGGATCTCTGTCATGCTTTCCAAGATGGGGGAGTTCCTGATGCTCTGGCTCCACGTCTTCTACATGAGCTTCAAATCCTTCACAAGCCATCTCTCTCCTCAATGCCATACTTTCTGCAACAGTACACTGCTTCTTTATCTCCCTCTCGCGTGCCTCATTATACTTAAGCCACCTTTCCTCTCTCTTCCTTTTTGCCGCTAGGTCTGCCATCTTTCACCAAAATTGTTCCTGCCCTTACAAGTGGTGAAGTTTAGTTAGCCATCGGTTTACTCTCTAGGTTCAAAGTTACCATCAAGATCTTGATCACTAGTGGAATACCTTGTAGATATGCTCCTCTAGGATACCGCAAAAACTAGAATTCAGCTACCTCTGGGAAAGAATATGTCGAAATTGAATATTTTAGAATATAACTATTTAGAACACCACAAAACCATGTATCCACAATGCGAGTCTAGATCAGATCAGCATCATAAAGGGCCTGAAATTCTTCCTGTGTCTAGACAAGTGCGTGATACCTCCAATTCCGCTTAGATGCATACGACAATCAGCCATTCATATAATTCTACTGGAAAGATGGACAAAAATATCTCATATAAGCTGTCATACAGATTTTGTTCTAACCAAGTGCATGCATTAAACTCAGATCCACTGTTAAACCGCCATGCATATTCTTCCTCCAGATCATGTATCCACTCCTCAATACTTGCTAGAGTTAACCGGTATGTCTTCATCGCGAACCATCCTAAAAACAATTAAAAAAGAGGTCCCACGAACATGGAACCAATGATGCAGCCTAGAATTTACCAGATAACACCCTAGATGCACTGACACATCACTCAGCCTAGACTGAGTGCTCACCCGAAGCACACAAAGGTACCAAGTCCCTCTTTAGGGTTGTTGTAGCAAGATGTTAGCATGATGAAGGGAGAAACATATAGATCCATAACTAATCCATCATTCTACAATGCATGCCATATTCAGATCTATGAAAGAACAAGCTTAAACAATAATCATGATTGAATCAAGAACATGCACTACTCAATTACACACATGAATGACACTTAGATTCAGCCAATAACTTCCATCTATTAATAAACACAGAAGCTCCTTACAATAATGGCATTTTATACCGATGCGTGCATGGATCTGATACAGTAATCCAATCATATGCACATATCTCTTTATGCTTACCTCTTATGCTCTGCATATATCTATATATATCTTCCCTATATCTCAATATCTACTACTATGTGATTCACATCATATATATAGGGTGGGCACTTTCCCTTCACCACTTATCTATTCCAAAAATAGGCCACATGCTATTAATAGCCACGCTTGTTTATAGGCATAGCCACACATAGCAAGTGTGCTATCTATAGACCTCTTACAGTTAACTGAAGTGAAAATCCTATTCTTAGCTCGTCTCCATGTAAAACGCTTCGATCCGATCCTCTAAAGATAGACAATGCATGGCGCACATGTCTCTGCATCATTGGTGTGTTCCGCGCGCCATCTTCTAAAAATAGGTCTTCATGCTCAAAATCGGCTAAGTCCTAAATTCTGAACTTTCCTCTCCACGCGGGTTCTTCCTGTCCATTCACGCCCTTAAACCTAGCCTGTTTTCCCACGCGGACTTCTTGTGTGAGTTCTGTCAAGTGTTCTCTGATCAATAGTGAGGAAAAATCATTTTTGGTGTATAAGAGGTGAGTAGTATATGAGTTTTGAGACATCTAAACAGTATTTTATAATATATAGGTGATGTAGAGTACATAGCGCCAAAGGATGCATTGTTGGGTCTTAATGAAATTTGAGGCTTAGGGGGGAAGAGCAGATGTAGCCAAATGATGAGATAACGAGGAGCAGGTGGATACTGTGGAAGGAGAAAGAAAAGAGAAAAAAAGGATTTAGCAATTCCAACCAACCCAAAGAAAGATATACAAACTTGAACATGATAGAGAGACCTAAAATTTCTTGGGTGTATTGGGAATAATTTGCATATGAAGTGTGAATTAACTACTCAAGTTATGGATATTCTCTATGAAATGTAAATGATGTAAGGTATTGGTGTATAATGTAGAATGAAAATCACATGTGTGAGTATGGTAAAATGTGGTGGTGAAATACAATTACATTGAGTAATTATGAGATGTATAGCAAGTGATGTGGAAATGTGGGAAGAAAACAAGAGAAATAATTGATTAAGATTTTTTTTCAAGCCGAAAGTGGTAATTTGGATAAAATAGGATATTATATGTTATATTTGGTTAGAACAATGACCAAAATATAGTTATATCTCACATAGAGGTCACTTATGTGATTGGCATTGGGAATTCAACATACGAACTAATTGTGTGTTGATTCGTGAGGAAGTATAGACAAACCAAAAGATCATTACAACTCTTGGATATGCATTGGAAAATCAAGTTGATCTAGGTAGACTCGAGGGTAGATATTAAAAATGGGTGGGGTGACAAAATGATTGTGACAAGTAGAAGGGGGGTCTAGATTCCCTAATAATACACACTACTCCTTGCACATTACTATTTAGATCATTATTCATCCACATCTCATTAGAATTAATTAATTAATTCTATAACCTATAAAGCATACACTATGCACTCCTTAGCTAATTTAATTAGCTATTTATATAAATAAAAATCTAAATTGAATAACTCACCTTCCACTCAACTCCACTTCAGTAACTCACTCACTCAAGTTCTAAAAAGCTACAAAAGAAGAAGCTAAATTACATGTACCGTTGAATAATTCAAGAGCCAACTATTCAAATTAAAGCCTCTTAAATTCTTATTCAAACAAGCCAACTGCACAAACTAAATCAACATGCTAAATCAGAAAAATGCATTCATTAACCTGAAACTCATTCCAAACTTGATCCTAAATCCATGACCTCTCCTTTAACTATAAATAAGAGGATCATCTCCTCACAATTACATCTTTGGAAGCTCAAGGCATTTATAGTGTAACTCTGTCAAATTTCCACTCAATTACACACACCATTATATTGTCCATTTGATCAAGGATCTCATAATCAAACACATCATACATCCTCATTTCTTGTAGCATGAATACACCTCCATTCATAGTCATATTTGGAGCATCCACATTCAATCCATTAAAGATATTCAAAAAACTTGGTACTTCATTCCACGCTTCAGCCATCTCATCTGAGGTTGTAAGGATACGTGAAGAAAGGGATCAAGTTTGCACTTGTGTGTTTAGTTTCTTCCATTATTAGTTTTTCTCTTGTTCACATTTTGGCATGCCCAACGGGAATCCCACACTTTATCATTCACTTTAAGTCATTCTAATATCATTTTCATGTTTTTTGTAAGTGTTTATAGGTTACTAACCAATTTGTAGGTCATTTGGTGAGCTGGTTTATGAGAAATTTTAGAAAAACCAGTCATTTTGGTCGTTTTCTAACATTTTTGTAGGTATAGTTGACTTACATCTCCACAATATTCTTTGTGTTAGTGTGGCATGTTTTTCTGCGTTATCATTATAGTCTCTATATTTTTCATCGAACATGCACTACCGTCTAAGCACACGTTTCTTCGTTGGCAGACCTACATCTTTGTCACCAGATCAATGCTTCTATTCATCTACATGAGCTAGCATGCATATACCCGCATCTATGTAATTCGTACATGCATTTATATTTTTATGCCTTTATTTTTTAGATATGTGTTTATGTTCTAACACCTTCATTAACGTCACATTAGATGCATTAGTGTTATAGATTTATAAGTTTCTATATTTAGTGTCTTCTTTTTTACAAAGGTTCATATATGTATCTATGGTGTATGCTTTTTGTTTCTACCAAATACCGTTGCTAATAAGTGCGTTAATGTGAAAATAGATGCATCGGTGTTAAAGTAGATGCACTAGTGCTCTATGTAAATTTCTATTTTTTTCTTAAATTTCCATAATGTTTCTCCTTACCTCCCTACTATTTTCTGTGAAGTTCTGACCCTGTTCTGCAAGTTTATTTATACAATAAAAATATTTAGAGATAATATTCATCATTTTTCCTTTCACTCATCCTCTCTTTTGAAGTCAAAGTCGTGTATGCTCTTTTCTTACGCCTTCGGGTGATCTTGAGAATCAAAAGCGGTAGAAATTATTTTATTATTTGTTTCGTTAATCATATTATTTTCTTTTACAATCAAAATCCACATATGTTATTCTCTTATGTCTTTAGATGATCTTGATAATCGGAAATGGCCAAGATCCTTTAAAATTTTCTCATAACGTTTCCTTGCAAAAAAAATACTAATACATTTCGTGCAGGACCGCTTCATTTAAAGGAACCTTTATTAAATTAAAACAAGCAATAAAATACTAATTCATTTAGACGTAGGTTTCCTTTGTCAAATTTCACTAAAACATTACTAATTTTTTCCTAAAAATCAAGTATAACGTTACTTTCATTGATGATGCTACAAGAAAGGTATGGGTTTATTGTATTAAACGTAAATCTGATGTTTTTTGAGAATTTTTAAAAGATGGAAAGCCCTTATAGAAAATGAAACAAACTTCTAAATTAAAGTGCCTTAGATCTGAAAATGGTGGTGAGTACTAGAACAAGGATTTTGATTATTATTTTTCATTGAAAATGGAATACAAAGAGAAAGAACATGGTTCCAAGAACACCACAAGAGAATGGTGTTGCAGAAAGAATGAACAGGACAATCATGGAACGTGCTAGAAGCATGAGGATACATTTTGGATTGCCCTTGATAGTTTTGGGTAGAAGCAGTTGATACAACAGTTTATTTGATTAACTGTGGGCCTTCAAGTTCACTAGATGGAGGAATACCAGGAGGAAGCTTGGACTGGAAAAGAGGTAGATATTTCTTTTCTTAAAGTTTTTGGTTCAGAAGCTTTTGTGCATGTTGATAAGGAAAATAGGAAAAAGTTGGATGCTAAAATCCAAGAGATGCACTTTCATTGGTTATGGATCTATGGTGATTTCAGTTTCGTTTTTGGGATTTAGAGAATTCTAAAATTCTTAGGAGTCATGATGTTGAATGGAATGAAAAGAGAATGTACAGGGATCAAATTTTGGTGCCTCAAAGGATGAAAAGGTTGAGAAGTTTGTGAATCAAAATGAACTCTCGGATTTAAAAGTATTACCTACAGTCGGTTACTACAGTAACTGTGGTTCGGGTTAGCCCCTAACTGACATCAGTTAGCAAAACTAGAAACAAAGAAAACGGTTACAGAAGAGCCAAACTGGAATCAGTTAGCAGAACCGACCGTCGGTTACTAGGTGACTGGCGTCGATCACTGTCAGAAATTGGATACAAATGTCCAGGAGGTCCAAATTGAGCCTCCGGTACCCCAAACTCTTGTGAGAAGGTCACAAAGGGTAAGTAAACCCCCAGAAAGATTTACACCTTCTCTATTTTATTTATTATTGATTGATAGTGGTGAACCAGAAAGCTTTGAAGAAGCAATACAGGACAAGATCCACGTTTAGTGGGAGCATGGCATGGATGAGGAGATGGACTCCTTGGAACAGAACCAGACTTGGGATTTGGTTAAGTTGCCAGCAGGTAAGAGAACATGTAAAACAAGTGGGTTTATATGATCAAGGAAGAAGAGGGTGGACATGAAAAGGTACAAGGCAAGGCTTGTAGTAAAGGGATTTACACAGAAAGTAGGTATTGACTTTGGTGAAAATATTTTCTCTTGTTGTTAAGATGACTTCTATTCGTACTATATTAAGTTTAGTTGCAGTAGAATATTTACATTTAGAAGCAACTAGATGTGAAGACGGACTTTCCTTCAGTGGTGATTTGGATGAAGAGATTTATATACAGCAGTCATTTGGTTATGAAGTCAAGGGTAAGGAGAAACTTGTGTGCAAATTGAAAAAGAGCCTATATGGGCTCAAACAAGCTCCAAGGTAATGGTATTTGAGATTTGACAGTTTTATGCATGAGCATGGTTATATGAGATGTGAATCTGACCATTGTGTTTATTTTAAAAAGCTTGAAAATGGGAGCTATGTTATTTTGTTACTGTATGTGGATGATATGTTGATTGCAGGATCTAGTATGCAGGACATTGGTACACTTAAAGAAAGGTTAGCTCACACATTTGCAATGAAGGATTTGGGAGTTGCAAAGAAAATCCTTGGCATGAAAATTTACCAAGACAGGAAAAATAAGAAGTTGTATTTGTCTCAGGAGGCTTATATCAATAAGGTGTTGGAAAGGTTTAATATGCAAAGATCAAAACCTGTTAGATACACCTATGGATGGACACTTCAAATTGAGCAAAGATCAGTGTCCTTAATCACACGAGGAGGTTGAGTACATGGCACATGTTCCCTATGCTTCAGCAGTAGGAAGTCTTATGTATGCCATGGTTTGTACTAGACCAGACATTGCACATGCAGTGGGGGGTTATGAGTGAGTTTATGGCTAATCCAGGTAAAGAACATGGGAAAGCAGTCCAATGGATTCTTAGGTATTTTAGAGGGACATATGGCATGGAGTTATGCTATGAAGGGTCAGATACTTATTTACGTGGATATGTTGATTCAGATATGGCTAGAGATTTGGATGGCAGGAGGAGCACCACTAGATATATTTTCACAGTAGGTGGAACGACAGTTAGCTGGATTTTGAGATTGCAAAAGTTTGTGGCTTTGTCTACTACAGAGGTAGAGTATGTTGCAGCTATAGAAGCTAGCAAGGAGATGATATGGATGAGCAGGTTCATGGAATAGTTGGGTAAGGAGCAAGAGGATTGCATATTATACAGTGATAGTCAGAGCGCAATTCATCTAGTAAAGAACTCAGCATTTCATTCAAGAATGAAACATATTCAGTTGAGGTATCACTTCATATGGTAGGTGTTGGAGGATGGACAACTAAAGTTAGAGAAAATCCACACGGATGATAACTCTGCAGATATGCTAACAAAGCCATTAGTAAGGGATAAGTTGGAGCTTCACTCCACTTCTGTTGGTCTTCAAGTTTAAGACTTGAAGAGGAAGAAACGGGCCAAGGAAAAGGAACCAAGGATGGTGATGCATAGTACAGTGCATCAATTGATCTCCAAGTGGGATATTGTTGAGAATGGAGCTTAATTGCTTCACAAGAAACTTGCTTTTACATGTTATTGGTTCTGACAGTAACCGGCGTCGGTCAGGGTGTAACCGGCATCGGTCAGTCCAGGTCAGGAAGTGATCGGTGTCGGTCAGGTAGTAATCGGCGACGGTTACCTGTGCGACGCACAGTTTTAATTTTTTTTGATGAAAATTAGAATAAATTAATTATTTTAAAGATGATTTATTTATTGTAAAAGTAGAGTTAAATTACCCAAAATAGATATATATGCATGTATGCATTGTATTAGGGTAAGTAAGGAGAGAATATATATAGCAGTTGTTTGCATGTAATTTTTTTCTTAGTGATCAAGAAAGAGTAGTTGAGTGAGGGAAAAGTATTGAACATCATGTGAGGTGTTGGATGATAGTAGATATTCATTGTATTTCCTCTGTAAAGCATTGAATAATAATATTGGTAGTTTCTTGGTGGACGTAGCCCACACTGGGTGAACCACATTAAATTTGGTGTAATATTTCTCTTGTTTATTTTATCTTCTGGTTATTTTTACATTCATTACTTGTATGATTACTCTGATTATAGATCTGTACAACACTGTTATTTGGTTTAGCCCCAACACCTAAATCAAATCTTATACTTTGGATATTCGCGTCATCAAAAATCTAAACCCAATCCAATCATATTAAAACAACCTCAATTAGAGTCTAATCCAATCCTTTAAATACTTACGTTTTGATCACGTCACATTGATTCTTACCAAACAAGCTAAAAAATCACTATTATCAACCTTTTAAGCTCGAGTTTTTTCAAACTTCTAAAAACCTCAAATCACCTTTTCACTTAAATAGGTATATCCATACCTTTAAAACAATGGTGGTTACATGTAGCAAAAGCACTAAGCTCTATAAAGATTATGATAGATTCAACCCCTTTGGAAAATATTATTTTGAAGAAGAAGACAATGAACAACAACCCGAAATAGCTGAAACTGAAAGAGAAGCTATTAATGACCTTATAAGGAAAAAAAAAGAATCACTACCTTCTTCGCCTCCTAGAAATGGGAGTAAATCTATTTTAATATTTCAAACATGAAAATTTAGAACATTTGTTAGAAGAAACCCAATTCTAGCACAAAAAATCACAAATCAACCGCTACATCCAGCTCATCAAAGGAAGACTTATTAGTAAAAATCAAAGAGCTAACACACCAACTTTCAAAAATCTAAAATCCAAAAAATGAGGAAGAAAAGAAATCTACTCGTGAAAATGATACAACCATGGAAACCCCTCAACTAAAATCCCCTTTCACACAAGAATGTAAGAGTATAAAAGAAACCATAATGGGATTACAAATAAGTACAAAACAATTTAAATTCGATGAACTATGTCGTTACCCTTTTGATAAGGACATGTTATGCATACCTTTTCTAAAATCTTTTGAAACACCCAAGTTCAAAAAATACAAAGGTAAACATGATCTGAGAGAGCATGTAAAAGAATTTTTCATGGCATGCCAAAAAGTGGCATATAACAATATCTTTTTCTTGCACCCTTTTCCTAAAAGTTTAGGAGGCCAAGCTTTGGACTAGTTTTTACACCTTCAAAAGGGGTCAATCACAACCTTCGTAGACCTTTCAAAAAAAATTGTTAAACATTTCTTGTTTAATTTAGATTATGAAGTCACAATGATGGACCTTTGCAACACAAAGCAAAGGAACAATAAGAATTTCACATTTTTTCTTCAACGGTGGTGAGGGATCGCAAGACTATTCCCTTATTCTATACCCAAGAAATAGTTAGTTAGTATCTTCATTCCTAATCTTAATTTTGAATAAGCATTTCAAATGTACATGCATTGCTTGAAAAAAAATTGAAGATGTCATAGAAAAAGAACAAAAATTTAAGAGGGTTCTCATCACTAAGGGCCTAATCATGACTTCTTCAAAAGACCAATAATAATAATAATAATAACACCAATCTTCAAAATCATGACAAATACAAGTTTATCAACTGCAATCGAAATGTTGTGAATGACGGGATCTTTAGTTCTCACCTCGTTCAAAACATGCAAAACCAAACCAATCAATAAACGAAATAAATAAATAAATAACCCATAATCCTCTTTCATAAAGAAACTACTTCGTGTGAGGTCAAACGATGACAATTCACATCTCTCGAAGAAAGTATTTCAAGTGTACTCCATCAATTAACAAGTGCTAAAATGATGACCTATCCATTTACATGACCCTTTAAAGAAGGGAAACCAAAACCTGTGTGGTATAAGGAAAATGAATATTGTGACTACCATTATATACATGGTCATCCTACAGATCGTTGTGTAAGACTACATCACTTTATCCAAGGTTTAATTGACAACATAGACATTGAAAAAATCAATCTAATAATAAAAATTCCAAATGAAAATTTAAAGGTCTTCCAGGACCCCTTCCCTAAGCATGGTACAAACAATAACACTAAAGACAAAGGCCAAACATCAAACAATGTAGAGTTTGATTTTATCATTTCAACATCTCACATTGTGGCCACTTTAAAAATCAATAATCCTACTTGTATTGTATCAACAAGACAAAATTAGGCTTGGGTACTCATTGATAAGAAAACCTCCATGTCCGCAACACCACAAAATATTTCCAATCCTAAGTCCACTATTGTTCCACAAAAGTCATCAAATGAAAATTCTTTATCTGACTCATATGATATAATCAAACAGTTATAGAAGAAAAACACATAAATTTCCCTCATAGACTTACTTAAAATGTCACCCACACTCTAAGGTATCCTTACTCGTGCACTCCATGAGGCACATGTTCATAAGCATATTAACACCTAATAATTTCAAGCTTTAATTAAAAATTTATTGCCAAATAATCCAATTTAATCATTTGGTCCTCATGACCTCTTAAATCCCAATATTATCAATAATTCCTTATACATCGAATCATTCATAACTCATCATAAGATCAAATGAGTTTTTATAGATAACGAAGCTGCATTGAGTACTTTCTCCAGTAAATTATTAGGATGCCTTGGATACATTAAAGAAAGTCTAGGAACTAATGTCATTACTATTTGTGGTTATGATAATAGTGAAAGACAATCTACATGTACCATCTCTTTGACATTAAAAGTTGGACCTCAAACCTTGGACACATTTTTCCATGTTGTGGATGTGGAAACATCTTGTAACATCCTCCATGGCCTCCCATGGATTCATGTCATGCAAGCCATCCCTTCTAACTTTCATTAATGCATAAAATTCCCTTATGAAGGCAAGGAATTCACATTACATGTGGATATTAAACCTTTTGAATATTGCAAAATTTTAGAAGGAAGACATAAACATGTAAACGATTGTCCTTTTGTGGAAAAATCCTTGGCTCCCTAACTTATCCAATTTATAAATGAAAATAGCATTGACCCTAAGGTCTTGATACTTCAACATGTAGACAAAAAATCATGCACTTGGGTACATTTCTAGGTCCTAAAAGCATACTAGCATTTACATGATTCCTAAGGGAGAAAACTAGTAATTGACAACTATCTTTGGCCTCTTCTCTTTGTTTCTTTTTTCTATTTGGTCTTACACACCCTACATCCCGACTTTACTTGCTTATCTTTTATGACTTCGGACACCAAGTGCCCAACCAGGACACTAGTGCCCAGGTGCCCTCGTCCCCTTTGGGTTCCCCTAACCTCTTTCTACCTTACTCACTTTTTTTGGGACTCTTTTATCTTTTGGGCATATTATTTTCTTATGGGTTGGCCTTCCAGTTGTCAATTATGAAATTCAACCAAGGGAATCATATAAATACATAGTTATGTGTTCAAAATAAAGGACCAAGCTCTAAGCATACTATCTATCACCTAACCTTGCATCCAAAGGCATCCAAAGCACTCAAAGGCATCCATCTAGCATCCATATAAGGGACAAGGGACTGTATCCATTTTCTACATACACAACATAGGAAGGGGAAGTTCATTCTATTCCATACACACATTTGCATCTTTTAGCAAATCTAACATGATATCTAGTACATCTTGCACAAGGGCATCCTAGGGCACATTCTCTCACACACTCACAAGAACTACATGGAGTCTGAGATGTAGTGCAATGCTCGGTTGTAAGTTCACTCAATCATGTGACCGTCGAGGTCAGTCTGACTCCCCATATTACATATTTATTTTTTGGATTTGATGTGGTTTTGTGGGTTTTACAGGTGAACATATCTTTTGTAGGTTACAGGTACATCTAATGATCAAGGTGTGACATACAAGACCAAAACTGAATAAAAAACACTTGTGTGACATAAGAAAAATTAGATTATGACCATTTGCACAGTCACAGGTGCATAGTAGAGGTCTTTGGTGCCCAAGTTGCCCTTTCCCTAGTCCAGGTGCCCTAGTCCAACCTTGTCTGACAGTTCCAGAATTTATCCCAGGCAGTGATTGTGACATTGTTATCATCTTTTTCATCAGTTTTCCCAACCAGATCAGTTGGATCAAACGCAAATCAGATAAGTCCTTTCCTCTCTCTCTTGCACTTAGGGTTTCATATTTTATTAGCTTATTTCTTGTGTTAAACTGTATCTAGCAGTTGTATTTCATAGTTTACATTCAGTTACTCTGAAAATTAGGGTTTACATAATTCTATTTTGTTAAATAATTTGGTGAACCCCTACCATTCAAACACTCTTGGATCCTCATTTCTTCCTAGCATCAATATCCTAGGATCCTCTCACCATGGATATCTCCATCCATGCCTTCTTACACGCTAATCCTGATTGTAAGGATAAAATCAACTCTCTCCTAGCTAATACTTACATTCCTTCCAATACTTCTCAGATCATGTATATCGGTTGTTCGTAGCTTGTATTTTTTCAACAACTTACTTTCCCATCTAATGTAGCTACCACTCTTTCTGTTTATGAAAATGATCCTCCTCTTTATATTCAGGCTCACATCTATAACATAGGCATTAGGCGAGTACTATTCGACAATGGATTTGAGCTCAATCTTTGCAATCTCACATTTATTCAACAACTTGATATTTCCTTAGCTAATATCATTCCCTCATCCATTTCTATCCATAGCTATGATTCTTATGCACGTCCTGTGCATGGGCACTATCACCTTACCTCTCACAGTTGGTCCTAAAACCATTCCTACAGTATTCTTTTTTATTGATGCCAAACTCCAATACAATTGCTTACTTGGTAGGCCATGGTTTCGTACTATGCAGGAAATACCTTCTATAGTTCATCGGTGTGTTAAATTCCTACATGATGGCTATGCATATACTATTGTTATTGACCGCTGACCCATTCAAATATTACGACCTAGACCCAATAACTATTATGCCCTACTCTAAATCTGTATCACGATGCTACATCCCCATACTCCTCCTACATATCTCACTAATGATTACAACTCATAACATCTTGCCTCTACCACTGACATCCTTCTTATCTAAGGATCTATTAATACATTGACATCATACCATCTACCTCATCTCACTTTGCCTCAATGCTCCCTCCTTTCACATGCACTCTTTTCATACATAACTCTTATTGGCCTCATATACCTTTCAATCCCACTTTCTCTGAAACTGTTTGCACACCCGATGGCTTAGCCCATCTTGGATTCACACTTGATGATCTCCACCCACCACCTCATTCTCCTCACCTTTATCATGGATGTGTCTTTTTTACTACTGCTTATGGCCTCCAAGTCTTCCATTTATCAATATTCATTTGCATGTACTCCTTGTTCCTCTCCACTTACACTTGGGCAGTCTTGGCTTGACTATATTGGTGGCACTTTGGATCCTAATCACACTAGTATCACATTTCCCATGCCTTTTGGCAGCATTTCTATTTGTAATGATTCATTTCTCAGCTATACTCATAATCTCACATGTTGGTATGCACACAGTTGTCCACAACCACCTTTCACTGATGAAGAATATGTTATGGGCATGTATAATCTATGCCATAATGGCTCATTTATATGATCAACCTCATACTATTACTTACCAAGTTTCTGATTCATCTCGTTTGGCTTTACGACCATGACAATGACAATCTTCTAGATGATGTTACTTGATTCTTCTCACATCATACACTTGGGGGGCATCACACTTACTTTCTCCCCCTCCTAGCATCATTAGTTGTCTATCATTTCTATTATTATGCTTTGTGCATCATACTTCCTATTTCTAAGAATCATTACACAACTTGATACACATCTTGTATCATCACTACCCTATGACACACTCTTTTGATTAAGTTCACACTTGACTGTTGAGGGAATACTACATCCATGAACCTCACACACTATACATTTCATGCTTTGTGCTTCATGATACATCTTTCTAGCATTACATTCCCACACATCATACTACCCTATGAGGCACTCTAGTTCCATAGTTCATACTCGACTACTGAGGGTCTAAATCTGAAATGAACCTCACCATCATTCTCACTTTCATGCTCTATGCTTTTACACTCTATCTTTCTAGTGCACATTTCAAACCATTATTCGATGACACACTCTTGTTCTATGGTTCATTCTTGATTGTTGAGGGGTATTTTATAAATGAACCTCATCTCATACTCATCCACATCCACTTGGGGGCATGTTTCTCCTATCACATTCACATTTCATACCATTCCATCTCACTCACACATAACATATTGCATATCTTGGTTGTACTTACTCTTTCTTGCTTATACTTACATGTACAATTTGTTTCCCATGCTAGATGGATACTTAGTATGTCAATATATTTTCTATATACACATGTGTGTTCACTTGGTCTTTAGTTGTGAATGCAGACTTCCTACATATCTTTACATGCAACAATGATGTTTAGCATTGTACCTCTTACCAGTCCCACTGAGGCTCCTGGGGGCATCTACATTTACTACTCTTACACATCACAAGTGTTATTGTTTCATTATATACTACTTCCTACTCTTACTAGCACACTACTTATTCTATTGATACATACATGTCTTGACATACTTTCTATCTTTCTAACATGCTAACGGGTGCTTCATGTGTAACATTTTCTTTGCAAGACTATATGCCACCATGGTTGTCTGTTACACTTTGTTTGTCATTGTTTTCATTGTATGTTATTGTTTGCGGTCTATGCCCTTTGTCTTGTATGCACATTGTATGCTTTTGGCCGCTTTCAGCCCTGATTGTCTTGTGACATTGTGAGTGATGTCCCATGTCTGAAACCCATTTTTCATGGTCTATCTTGTCTTCTTCTTGTTTGATTGCACATTGTCTTCTAATTGCATACTAGCTTTGATTGCACTAACACATGTTACTAGCCACTTTGTTTGCATGTGCCTTGGTTTCTACCATGCACATCCCCTCCCCCTACAGGGCATTCACTTCATATCATTTTTAGGTCCTCTCCTTTAGACCGCATGCTCCTATAAATGTCACATGCACCCCAAATGAGGGGGGCATACATTGGGTGAATCATTCACCCCATACAACAGCTCAGAGATACAATTCAGATATGCATAATATAGGAACAAATAGGACTATAGTTACAAAAATGACCCAGAATCTAACTTGGGTCCTCAGTTCAGCACAGACACAAGCGTCCACATTCAGACACTAGCACCTAGACACTCCTAACCTCCCCTAGGTGCTTATTTCCTGGGGGTAGATATAGTTACTTTCTCATATCAACACAGTTCACAAGAGTCTTTAGAGTAGTTTTCACAGTACATGCACAGTCCTCCTGGAAACAGAATGCATTCTATCTCCCTTCAATCGGAATAATTAGGAACAATACAAAACTAATTTGGTACAACTTGGAACAAAAATAGGGACACACCATCTGTAGTGGTGTTTATCAGGAAGAATTCATGGAAGGAGAGTAACACTAGACCTCTCTCCCCAAACACTCTTTTGTCGTGGTGTGAGATCAGCCAAAAAAATTGTGCTTGGCATGAGATCACCCAAAAAACTTGCTCTTGCATGAGATCGCCCAAAAAACTTTTGGCCTGTGAGATCACCCAAAAAACTTTCTCCTCTACAGCATTTTCAGGACATTTTCTATCCTTTATACATTCTATACATCAGGTGCACACTTTCCTTTTTACTACTTTTACATTTTTACATATTTTTACAGAGTTTTCATAATACATGACTTTGACTACTCTTTTCTCTTCTTTTTGTAGGTCATCCTTAATAATAAAAAGAACAATCCCTACATCAAGCATAACGTCAAGCACAACAATGGTACAACACATATGCTTCACCCCTAGGGTCACTTCCTCTTTCTTAGTTTCCACGCTTCATTTTTATCACTTCATGCTTTCACTTGTCTCTTTGGCATGCTATCACCATCACACTCTACATGAAAAAAGGTACACATCTTCTAACTATTTTATGTTATCGAGTATTCACTCAATAACATAAAGTGGGGGAAAATGTAGACACAAAATCACACACTTGGGTACATTTCTAGGTCCTAAAAGTATACTAGCATTTACATGATTCCTAAGGGAGAAAACTAGTAATTGACAGCTATCTTTGGCCTTTTATTTGTTTCTTATTTTCTATTTGGTCTTACACACCCTACATCCCAATCAGAACTTTAATTGTTTATCTTTTATGACTTCGGAACACTAGTGCCCAACCATGATGTCAGTGCCCAAGCACCCTCCTCCCCTCTGGTGCCCCTTGACCTCTTTCTACCTTACTTGATCTTTTTGGGCCTCTTTTATCTTTTGGGCATCTTATTTTCTTATGGGTCAGCCTTCCAGTTGTCAATTAGGAAATTCAACCAATGGAATCATATAAATACATAGCTATGTGATTGAAATAAAGGACCAATCTCTAAGCATACATACTATCACCTAAGCTTGCATCCAAAGGCATCCAAATCACTCAAAGCATCCATCTAACATCCATTAAAAGGGACAAGGGACTGCATTTTCTACATACACTAACATAGGAAGGGGAAGTTAATTTTATTCCATACACACATTTGTATCTTTTAGCAAATCTAGCCACTATCTAGTGTATCTTGCACAAGGGCCTCCTAGGGAACCATACTCACACACTCACAAGAACTACATGGAGTATGAGATGTAGTGCATCACTCGGTTGTAAGTTCACTTAGTTGGGTGACCATCGGGGTCAATCTAACTCCCCATATTACATCTTTATTTTTTGGATTTGATGCAGATTTGTGGGTTTTATAGGTGAACATATATTTTGTAGGTTATAGGTACATCTAATGATCAAGGTGTAACACATAGGAGACTATCAGTGACACTTGTGTGACACAAGAAAAGTCATATTCCAACCATATGCGTAGTCACATGCACCCAGTAGAGGTCTCTGGTGCACTCGCCCCAGTCCAAAGATGTCCCTAGTCCAATTTATCTTGAGCAATTGCGACACTATTATCTTTATGTTCATCAATTTTCCTAATGTGCACTAGTCCTCAGATCAAGTGCAAATTAGCTAATTCCTTTCCTCTCTATCTTGCACTTAGGGTTTCATATTTTATTAGCTTATTTCTTGTGTCAAATTATATCTAGCAGCTGTATATCATAGTTTATATTCAGTTACTCTGTAATATTAGGGTTTAGCATAATTCTATTTTAGTTAAATCATAACCATCCACTTCTTCTACTCTACATACGTTGTAAATCGTTGAAAAAGGTATTGGAGAATATGAACTCCAAAATTCCCTCCACTTTAGTAAATTGCCTTTATCCCCAAGTAGCTATGGTAAATATAACCCTCCCCACATCAAAATCGATCCCATATAAAACCTTGGTAAATATGTTTGGAAATGGTTTGGATATCTTAACAAAGAACGCATTCATGGTTCTTTAGGCTCTTGGCTATATGATGATAGATTTGCTTGATAGATTTGCTTCTTGTTATGAATCATTTAAATATAGTAAAGCACACATAATAATGATAAACATGTAGTGGAAAGGTAAAGGACTTGGAAAAAATGAACAAGGACATCTTGATATGGTATCTTACACAGAAAATATTTATTGACATGGTCTTGGTTTTCGTTCATTTGAAACTTCACTGATACTACTCGATATATCAACTAGTCGTGAGGACACTGACTTCGACGATGAGTCAGGTTCCACACATAGCCTCTTTGATAACCTTGGTAGAAACAAACCTCTTTATTGAAAACCTTTGCATTAATACCATTGACTTCAAATTTGTCCATCCTACCCTTATAAGTGAGGATCAACTACATCACGTCTCTATGGATCTCTTTCAAAATGATGAGTCCATTGAAGAATTTATGGGGACTCGGGATCCCATCCATCCTTTTTATCACATGAAGGAATTTGATATTGAAATATATGTAACTGCTTATTTTGGTGAGGAACTGAGGTACCCTGGTCCATAAAAAAGTAAAACAAAAAAATTGAAAATAAAATCTCCCATGGTGAAAACCTCATTGAGGCGCTATTCAAGAAACAAAAAATCAAAAAAATGAAAAATAATGAAAATAAAAGGAATATATCTCCTAATGAAAACCTTTATGATGCACTAGAGAGAGGGGACTCTAATTCATATAAAAATGATGATTTACATCAACCTATGAAATATTTTACAGAATAATACACATCCAAAATGTTATTTTAAGAAATAATTGACATCGACATCGACACACATGAGCAACCAAAAATTCTACAACTTGGTGTTAGTCTTACAAAAAAAAGAATTCACGATATTCCTTGTGTAAATCCAAGAAATTTTCACATGGACATATGAATATATGGCTGGGTTGGATCCTTCTCTTGTGGTACATCCTTGTGGTAAATTCGATGCAACACTTGTCAAGAAAAAACAATGCGAAAAATGCATCCCAAAGTTGCATTACTTGTAAAAAAACTATTGGAGGTGGAATTAATCTGGCTAATCAACTACTCAACATGGATATAAAACATAGTACATGTTGTAAAGAAAACTCCAAGAATCATAAATACATATCGATTTCCATGATATCAAAAAAACTTGTCCAAAAGATGACTTTCCACTACCAAACATATATATGATTGTTGAATCGATGATAGGTCACGAAATGTTTTCTTTAATGGATGAATTTTCTGGCTATAATCAGATACAAATTATTTAATATGATCAACATAAGACAACATTCATCACACCATGGGGCACATTCTATTATAAGGTCATGCCTTTTGGCCTTAAAAATATAGGTGCTACATATCAAAAAGCAATGACAGTCATCTTTCATGACATGCTACATGACATCAAGGAAGATTATGTGAATGAAATTTTAGTGAAATTAAAAACATGAGTACATCACTCGGAAGTGTTGAGGCACATCTTTGAAAGATTGTGTGATTACAAAGTTCGGGGTTAATCCTAAAAAATGTGTGTTCGGTGTAACATCAGGCAAACTCCTAGGATTCATTGTTTCCAGAAAATGTATAGAAGTTGATCCTACAAAGGTCAAATCTATCATAGAAATTCCTCCTCCAAAAAATATCAGATAATTAAGATGACTTCAAATAAATGTTCAATCTATCAGACGGTTCATTTCACAACTTGCGGACAAGTACCATCATTTCAATTAGTTGTTGAAAAAGGATGTAAAATTTTGATGGAACCAAGAATGTAAGGATTATTTTTCAAAACTAAAATAAAATTTATAAATTCCACCATTACTCATGCTACCAATTTCACACAAACCATTTTCTTACACATCTGCCACAAATTATGCAATATGACCATTGTTAGCACAACATAATGATTAGGGAAAAGAACAATTAGTCTATTATCTTAGTAGAACTCTCATTGATCATGAACTTAAATATTCTCAAGTTGATAAAGTATATTTAGCAGTGTCATTCACATTCCAAAAGCTACGTCATTACTTACTCAACCATACAACAAAGCTCATTGCATAAGTAGATCCACTCAAGTATCTACTATCTATACCTATTCTCACAAGCAGAACGTTAAGATATGTTGTTTTACTTAGTGAGTTTGATATAGATTTCATCAATCAAAATGATATAAAAGGAAAGCACTTGTAGATCAAATTTTTGTGGCACCTCTACTAGGATTGGAACCTCTTCACTTCAAATTTTTGGATGAAGAACTCTTGTATATTGATACAGTACCTTCTTGGACTCTATTTTTATATGGATCTTGTAATGTCCATGGATTAGGAGATGATAATCTACTTATCACACCGAATTGAAATGTTATCCCAAAATATTTCCACTTGGCCTTCCCCTACACAGAAAATATTGCATAGTACAAAGCACTTATAATTGGATTGAAATTGGCTATATCATGGAATCTCAAAGAGTTTACATTTTTTAGTGATTTGTTTCTGTAGACACCCCAATTTCACATCTATCTTAAATCAATTAATTCCCCTTCCTCATTTCCCACAAAAATACACTTCGAATTAATCAAATATAATTTGATTAATTATCCATTTCAAAAATCTAAAAAATAACCCAATCCTTATGACATGTCATTATTCTCCATGTTTTTCCACTATTGAATTAAAAATTCAAATTCAAATCCTCACCCACCCTTCGTGGTCCCCACTCACCTAAAATCCTCCACTTATGAATTAAAAATATAATTCAAATCTTCACCCATTCTTCGTGGCCCCCACTCATCTAATCTTGCCCACATTTTCAAACCATGATTACTTAAATTAATTTAAGCTAATCACTCCCTCAGGCTATAAATACAACCTTACCCCTCCCCTCTAAACACACGGAGAATAAGCTTTCATGCCATATCTAAGTTCTTGCATCCTTTTGAGCAAAGAACATCATTTTTCCTCGTCCTAATGCCAAAATAGCCTCATAATCCTTTTTCTCATCTAGTGCAAAGTAAGAAGATCGTTGTTGCAGGAAGGTCTTGCTCCGTCTTGAAGAAAAGCACCTACATATTACAAAATCAGGGTTCAATCCAAGTTTCATAGCCCATTCTGAGGTTTTCTATGGAACGCGAAGGAGGAGGTATGATTATTGGTATTTTATTTCCTTGTTAGTAGTGTATTTTTCCTAGCTTGCATTCTGGCACGTCCGGTTACTTTCGATCTGTTACCATTAATTTCCCAAGTAGTGGTTTTATCTGTTATTTCTTTATTATTGTTCATTATTATTTCATTTTCTGTTCCTTATGGTCTTCTTTGGTTAACCTTCACACTTTGGGTAGTGTTTTTGTTGTGTGGTGTCTTGTGGTGTATCTGCAGGTTATAGCAACAATGAAACTCTGAAGCTCATCCTGTCTTTGATCTCCTCGGTGCTTGGTGTTTAGTTCCCAATTTTAATTTTGCTATTTACTCGCCATCTGTAGAAACACATGAACTAGCCATTAGTTTATTATTTTACTATCATGGGACAACCAATCCGGAAAATGTATTTATTTATTTACTTTTGCTAAAATAACTGCTTTGCAGGAAGTTAATCATTTTTTTTTCTTTTATTTTAGTCAATCATTTTGCGATCTAACTCTTTCTTTCTGTTTATTGTTCTTTTTTAACCTTGCTGTCAAAATTTTAGCTTCTCAGGTAAAGTACAGAAGTCAGAAAATAAAAAAAACAGCTCCCGGGACGTTTTTCTCACGTTCAAAATTTTCATTCAGAGTGCTACCGTAGCCCATCTTTCGGACGCCATAAATTTTGCTCCCAAACTCGGAATGACTTCATTTTTTTTTAACAGAAAGGTATTGAAAAGATATATGCAATGAAAAAAAAAAATAGATTTAGACTTACAGAAAAATTTTGGTTTCATTTCTTCTAACACCTGTCTTTTTAACAAAAAACAACAAAATTATAGTTTTTTTTTTAAATTATTATTTTTATTTTATTTCATTTAACAACCTCACACGTATGCTCTTTCCTCGCACTTCAAAAGTGATCTTGGAAATCAGAAACGTGAGGCCACTCGGGCTCTGCACAACAAATTTTTTTAATTTTTAATTTTTTGCCTTACATTTCAATTTTTCACGGACAACACTTCTAGGTAACGTTTTTCACCCTCTTCTTTCATCATTTTTCTTTTTTGTGAAAATAATCATTCTCGCTATTTTGCAATCATGATTAATTACAATAATTATTAACATTTTTAAAAAAACTATTCAAATTGTATCCACATATGCTCTTTTTCTTGCGCCTTCGAGCGATCTGGAAAATCAGAAACGGTCACAATTTTTTTAGTTTCTTGTTCTAACATTGCAAGATCCTCTAGCTTTGTTTTCCAAATATCATTTTAATAATTATTTTCGCTTGTCATATTCTTAATATATGTTTGGTCGTTGGTTGTGTATGCTCTTTTCCTATGCCTTTGAGCGATCTGGCAAATCAAAAACAACCATGATCACTTGTCTAACATTTCATTTGCAAGGATAACTACTAATTTGTTTTCTGTAGAACTGCATTGCTGAAATATTGTCAAAAATAAAAATAAAACAAAAACAACAAAATCCCACAAAAATACCACCATTCAAAGACAATTACTAAAACTAAAAAAAAGTACGCTCAGGTACGCAATTATTTTCTGCTAGTGATTTATTTCAAGTTGGAAAGAACCTTGCATTTAATCACTTTATCATATTGTTTTTGCATGTAGACGAGGTGGATTTCATCACCACCAAAGCTACACCGGTGACGTGGACTTGACTACCACGCACCAACAGCATTTGCATCTGCATTGCACTTTGAGGACTTAGTCTCATCACAACGTTCAGTATTTACCTCGCCGCTGCTCTTCACTTACAGGTAATGCTGCCGTGTAGCACATGTGAGTCACGCCTTCTAAATAGCTGTAACAATGAAGCCTGGGCATCGTCCCTGTAAATCTTCGGGGATTTATAAGGACACCATACACATTCATCCCTCCATCACCTTCCACCTTTTCACAAAACCTGTTCTGGACATGGTGATTCACTCCGAAATAGGCAAGTAAGAATTGGGTGAGTCTCCTCCAGTGCTCTAAGGGTTCTCCGTACCATTTCTGTCCCCGTACAGAATTAGGTATATCAGGACTAGGGTATATTAGAGGACGCATCTTCTTGGAGTAATAAGAGCCTACATCCACCATTTCACAGCATACCTTGTATGATTGCATGAAACAATAATCATTCATGAAGAAGTTACCTTATAAGCCAAAACAATTGAATCCACATGATTGCTTGCTATTTGAAAACAAAATAGTTTAGCATTGTTTTATCATAAAACTTGGCTGATATCAATGTGTTCATTGTAAAAGTTCAGACCCTATTTGTGTTCCACAAAAAAATCAGTTCTCGACCAATTCAATACCAAGCGAAAACATCACACCATTTTCATTAGCTCACTTTAGCCAATAATACATCTGTCATAGCTTGTCTTTAGCTATATCCAATAGATATTGAGTGACTTTGTGTTCACTCCTTATCTCATCAATTGTCAGAACATTCTTTCTAGCTTGTTTCAAGCTATATCAAAATGACATTGGGTGACTTGTTTGAGTTCACTCATTATTTTATCAGCTGTCGAGTTTAAAAAAATCTCATCTGACACAAATCCCTTCAAAACTCATTTTGAGTTCACAACTGTGTTAAGTCACTTGTTTGAGTTACTCTTCCTATCAAAAATCCAGAGCTTTTTAAAGCCAAACCAATCAACATATTCATCATAGCTTGTTTGAGTTACATCCCACTTGTATTGAGTACCTTGTTTGAGTGTACTCCTTACATTTTCGTCTGCTAAGCTTGTTTAATCCAAACCAATCAACATATTCGTCATAGCTTGTTTAAGTTATATCCCACTTGTATCCCGAGTAGCTTGTTTGAGCTTACTCCTTATAGCCTTGTTAAAACTTGATTGAGCGAAAACAAAGATCATAATCAATAGGTTGAGTTCTTCATTGCACATTTACACCCCTTGGAGAAACTCTCTCTAGTGTTTTTCATCAACTTAAAGAGGCTAAACTGATAAGATATCCAATTACAAAACCCTTTGTCGAAGGAGAATCTAAGCCATGTTGGTAACAAACCTAACACATACTGTGATTTTCATCACATTGATGGTCATCACACAGATAAATGTGTGCGATTTAAGAATTACGTCCAAGACTTAATTGACAACGATGTCATCTCTGTAGAGCTTGATGAAATTGCTCTTGCAACCAATGACACATCCAATACCACAACTTTCAATGAAGAGCTGACTACTGGCGAAACTCCTATATATACTGAAATTCCATGAGATCATGACGACAACAGTCAAGACTCTCTAATTCCAAACAAATCCATATCTTCT
Source organism: Taxus chinensis (assembly GCA_019776745.2). Taxonomy (NCBI): domain Eukaryota; kingdom Viridiplantae; phylum Streptophyta; class Pinopsida; order Cupressales; family Taxaceae; genus Taxus; species Taxus chinensis. Next base: position 898,952,245 of record CM034147.1, read on the forward strand.
TCAAATTTCCTTCCATTAGTTCAAACATACATTGAACCTGTTTTTGGACAACAACATTCTTCCAACATCTACTGAGTACTTAAATTTATTTCGAGACTCTTTTTCAACCCAAACATACATTGAACCTGTTTTGGACAACAACATTCTTCCAACATATACTAAGCACTTGAACTTATTTCAAGACACTCTTTCAACAGAAACATACATTGAACCTGTTTTGGACAACAACATTCTTCCAATATCTACTGAGTACTTGAACTTATTTCAAGACACTCTTTCAACAAAAATCATACATTGAACCTGTTTTGGACAACAACATTCTTCCCCACATCTACTGAGCACTTGAACTTATTTCGAGACTCTCTTTCAGCCCAAAGATATATTGAACCTGTTTTGGGTGACAACATTCTTCCAACATCTAACAATACCTTGATCTCGTTTCAAGACTCCCTTTCAAACCTTGATATTATTGTAGACACTACAGATGAGGTTCCATCAACAGGTACCATTACGTTTGATTCTATTCTTCCAATATTGGCTCTTATGCCTAACATCTCTAGCCTTGTTGTCAAAACACAACCACATCAAGTTTGGACACTTGCAACAATGCAACCTGTCATGTCCATCATGCTTTCAACGATCGATCTTGCAGGCATCTCATCACTAATGATTCTCACCTGTCAAGACTTCTATGTGCATACATTCTACAAGGGTATGTTAACCTAGGAATATCTTTATGCCACCTTTTCCATCTTTAATTGTGAATCTATCCTCAAATCAATCAATTAATGGATAAACAAAAGCAACAAACCAAATAATACAACCCATCATTGTCAACACACATGGAAGCTATCGGCTTAACCAAATCTACCCCACTCTTTGGGCTTACCGACATCTTATCACACACCTACTAGAGCCACTCCTTTCTCCTTTGTTTATGGTTAGGAAGCTATTTTACATGTCAAGGTTAGAATTTCCATCCTTCAAAATATCCCTCAAAGATGTAAGTCAATCAAGATTATTATCGACACTCACTCCTTAGTGAACTCGGGCTTCTTGATGAAAAATAAATTAATGCCCTAGATCATCTTCTATTTTATCAAAATCGGCTATGGCGTAGCTACCATGAAAAATTCAAACCTAGAAAATGTAAGGTCAATGATCTCATTCTCAAAGAAAATCGAAAGAACACACCCAAAAAACGAGACAAACAAGACAAATTTGAGCCCAACAAAATTATAGATAATTTTGGGTTTGGAGCTTATAAATTGGCCATTGACACAGGCCAAGTCCTTGAAAAACCCATGAATGCATTCCATTCAAATAAATTCTATTCTTGAAAGCACTCTCTATTTTGGGAAACAACACCATGTACATTATTCAATATGTTTTGCTTATCTCTGAATAAATTTATTCATTTCCATTGACAAATATTTTCTTTATCAAAATCACATCTTCATATTTATCATCATGAGACAAGTGCTAATATAAATCCTATTAAGTTTATGAGCGTTATACTTCTTCCATTTTCAGTCGCTTTCCTCTATGGTCATACGTAGAAGCTTACTGATGGTAATAAATTCCCTTCAAATACATTATCTCTTTCATAACAAAGCTCTAAACTTCGCTACCCAGTTCGTTTGGTCATCCATCTCAGTCTTCGGTGTTGAACCCTTGCGTCCTACTAGTCGTGGTGGGGCTGAGATTGGGGGCAGACGTTTCTTCCCAAATACAAAGTCACTATTGTAAAAAAATCTATCAATTCAATAACTTATGAATTAATTCATTGTCACATCTTTCGTCCTTCATAGTCTTTTGGTGATGAGCCCACACTTCTTACTGGTAGTGTGAGACTAGGAATGGAGGAAGGTGCCCTTACTCGTCTATGTCTTGTCTTCGGTGATAAACCCTTGCCTCTTACAAGTAGTATGGGGAAAAGCGTAGAGGGGTCATTCTCATACAAGCATAAAAACATTGCAAAATATTTTTAAAAAAAACAAAACAAAACAAAAAAAAAGACAAAAAGGAAATTCACTCGCCTATATTTTGCCTTTGGTGATGAGCCCTTACTTCTCACTAGTAGCATGGGGCAAGGCATAGGGAGTCATTTCAAAAATACAAAATCTTTACAATGCTTACAAATTATAGAATCCCCAAACACGTAATTTAGATGCCTAAGTGAAGAGAGAACTATCCCCTTAACCTCATATCTTATCAATCAGCAGGCCACATAATTGTCTAAGTCTAGCATGTGACTCATAAAGTGAAAAGCCATTTTTGAAACTGGTTCAGTACCATTATGAAGAATGGAGTCACAATTTCCCAAAGGGATTGTTGTTAGCATTTGTCTCTATATTCATTATCTACCTCCTGCATCCTTCTTGATTCTCGGTGATGAGCCCACACATTCTTACTAGTTGTGTGGAGTCAAGAATGGAGCTGGAATTCTTTTCATCATATCATCACCACCATATCCTGCCAATGGATAAGAGAATTTGTGTTATTCTGAGCATAAGTTACAACACGGAACATGGTACATATGGATAAAATCCATGTTTATCGCCTCACAAAAATACGTCTGCCACTTTGGTCCATAAATTGCCAATCACAATGTAAAAATATAGAAACATTTGAAAATCATCAAAAATCCAAAAACAATGTAAAAATCTAAAAATCCAAAAACATTTGAAAATCGTCAAAAATCTAAAAGCAATCTAAAAATCCAAAAAACAATGTAAAAATCTAAAAATCCAAAAACATTTGAAAATCGTCAAAAATCCAAAAACAATGTAAAAATCCAAAAACATTTTGAAAATCGTCAAAAATCCAAAAACATTTGAAAATCGTCAAAAAATCCAAAAACATTTGAAAATCGTCAAAAATCTAAAAACAGTTGTAAAATCCAAAAAACCCAAAAACATTAGAAACAATCATCCAAAATCCAACAAGAACATTAGAAACCATCGTCCAAAATCCAACAAAAAAATTACAACTCGTCAAAAATCCAAAAACATTAGAAACACTCGTCAAAAACCCAAAAACATTACACAAAATCGTCAAAAAATTCAAAAACAGTTTAAAAAATCGTCAAATAAGTCAAAAACATTTTAAAAAATCGTCAAAAAATTCAAAAACATTTTTAAAAAATCGTCAAAAATCGAACATCAGAAAATATATATATATATAATAAACAAAAATAACAATATTGTAAAACTCCACAAAATCGTATAAAAACTCTAAAATAACCAACACAATTCAACCTTTGGACTATTATCCCAACGAATGATCCAATCACCTTATGACTACCAAATTCAAACCACTTCTCCTTGCGTGAATCCTCGCTTGGGGAAAATCTGGCTCTCATTGCTTCCTTGTTTGAGGACAATGACCCAATATTTTACTATGTCCTCGTGCCCCTTTTTGGGGGCACATCCGATCAATCCTCACTGTGGAACACGTTAGGGACATGTTTATTGGTTCTTGTGTTGCATTATTAGTTGTAAATTATTAATTACTTTCTTGCATCTTGCTATATTACAGGGGGCATCTCGGTTTTATGTATCCTGGTGTTCTCTGTAATATTCTTATGTTATTTGATTGCATGTCGTACTGGGGCATCATACTTTCTTGATGGCCTCTGTCTATACTCTCTTCCATTTGCATATCGTACCGGGGCATCAAACCTTTTTGATGGCCCCTATCTATGCTATCACGCATATTACAATCTAGTCATCCTGATCTTTTATATCATGATGCATCCTGTTATGTGCTATATTAAAATTAAGATACTTTTCATCACGTGAGTATCTTCCTGCATGATCCACATCTTACTTTGCACCCCATCCATTCACCCATACTAATGCATTAGCCAGTTTACGAATCCTACTTGATCACCATTGCAGTTTGCGAATCCTACTTGACGATCTTTCTCAAGTAGCATTTACTATCCAGCAGCTCCTCCTCCCCCACCATGATCACCATGTATTTGATCCATTCATTCTCACTCCTCATTTTTACTCCTCCGCCGCTTATACCCATATTACCCTTCTCACCATTCCTGTCCCCTCTCACCCATTGGTATTCTTTCCTTTCACACTTTTACTTCCTGCTTGACAATCTTACTTACTAACCCCTTCTATATGGAATCCTCAGTGGAGGTTTACCCTCTCCCTATGATCTTCCCGCTGTAGAAGCTTCTTCACCACCTGCCCTCTCATCAAACAACCATCACCACCAAACATAACTTCCCACTCCACCTCTTCTACTTCTCATTCTCGCATCATTACTCTCACCACGCGGGCATCCCAATTAAGGATTCCCCTCACACTCTCTTCCCTCCAATACATATATTCCTTCATCCATTCATGTTACACTCATTTGTGTCATTTCTTTCTTATTATCACCTCATCTCATATCATATACCACTTAGGCATACATCACTCACTCTTTTCTCATCCTTCCCCAAATCCACCTTATGCCTGGTCATCCTACTTACACACTCTCATAGTATGGCAAATTCACTTGAGGGTTCCCCTTTAGTCCATTTTGTCATACCCTATTCCCACCAACTCTACCATCATCCTTCTTCTTCCTCAGCTTGGCGATCTTACTTAACCATTCCAGCCGCATGGCAATCTTACTTAAGACTTCCACTTAAGGTTGATCTGCCCTGTGGCCTTCCCCCATCCCGTCATATTTCTCCCATCTTATTTCTCCCACCTCTCATCGCGATCATCTTCTTCACCCTACCATTCCACCCCTATCTCCAATATCATTTTGTCTTTCTCTTTGCATATCATCCCTGTTGGTTGGGTGACCCTACGAAACCTCTCCAGCAGTATGACAATCTTACTTAAGAGATTCTCTTAAGCATGACATGTCATCTTACACTCGCCCATCACTCTCCAATCTCACCATCCATATTTCCTCTTCATTCCCCATCATCACATCTTTTTACCACCACTATCACCCTCCTCTACTTGGCAATCTTACTTAACCACTCACTCGGCATGGCGATCTCACTTAAGAGTCCCTCTTAAGGATGATCTGTCTCCTTGCCTTTCCCCATCACTACACACCCTTCACCCTTCATTTTTTCTCGGCATTCCCCATTATCACATCCTTTCACCTCCTTTTCGATTCTCGCAAACACCACTTCTCGTTTGACCATTTGTCATCTCCAGTTTTGCTCACATGGCAATCTTACTTAAGCACTTCCGTCACATGACAATCTTATGTCAAGGTCCTCCCTACACTTAGCTTGTCATCGTGAACTTCTCCCCCGCCTCATTCTTCATCCACTTTGTTGATCGCTTCTTCCGCCTGGTATCTCCTACTACCCACTTTTTCCTCCTACTATTATCCTTTCTCCACATATCTTCTTACACCATACATCTAATCTCTTCCTTCTACAATCACATTCTTTTCCCCCATTTTCCCCTTCTTGATCCATCATCCTTCATACTGTTTCTTTCCATTATTTTCAGAAAGTAATATTGGGGAGCTCATTTTTTCACGATAACTTTGGTGATGGATGAAAGTATAAATATCATGATACCAGGGATTTTTAGGACCAACTATTTCACAGACCATGGTTAACTCAGGAAAATCGTAGGCCAAAACCAGAATATCCAAATCGACTCAATCATCATTGTGGAACACATTAGGGGCATAACTACTTGTCTTTATTGTAAGGTTGTGTTGCATTGATTATGTTTTAATTAACTCTTGACCAATTATAAGTATTTTTGTTTATCATCTTGGTTCATTTATAGCCATGGTGTATACATTTATTGTGTGTATTGGGTTTATTTAATTTTTATCTTTTTTTATTGTGTTTGTGTTGGTTTACGCACATAATGAGTTACTCTTCATGGTTCTTTAATAATCATGATGTAAACTATGTTGTGCAATAGAAAAATAAGTTTATCTAAAGTACAATATCTGAATGAAAGCTCGAGCTATGAGAAAAATCACTCATATCATCATCAATATCATATATATCACATCATTTACCATGATAATAAACTCAACTAACTATGCATCCATGAACCATGTTATAATGTGTAAAAAAATAAAACAATCATCATCTATATACATCAATATACATAAATATATCCAAAAGAGTGTCATATACATGAATATACATTAAAGTTCCATAATCAGCATTTATACAAAATAATATGCCTCCATCATGAGGTGTATACAAAAAAATATGTATCTATCATACAAAGAGTCATCCACGACTCTCTCTAACTCGTGGATTGTTGGATCCATCTCCTCTTTGCCTTGGTTTGCAGCATCAAAATTGATCTAGTAGATTTGGATTGTCCGTGAGATATAATTGATCTCCTAGACCTCACCCCTATCTTCTGGATATATCCTAGAGCTATATGATTATGCTAAAATGTAAAATTATAGTGTAATCTAGATGTTATAGTAGCAATAAATAAATGAATCATGAAATGCTAAACTCTTAACCCAAGCAACTAAGAAATAAATAATGAAACCCTAATTGAAAAGAGGGTTTTAAAAAGCCTTAGTTGATTCACAAAGGTTATTGGACTATGTCACAGTGATGACCAGATGAACAGATATGGAAGACCGTCAAATAGAAGCCTAGAAAATTATAGATTTGGAGGATTTGGTTAGATTGGGGCACCTGGAGAGGGATGGGGGTGCCCGTGGGCACCATGGTATTGTTTATGGATTCCCTGGTATGCTTAGATGCTCATAAAACCTCCTCTGAGGTGTCATAAGAGGTTCACACTTGTTTTCCTTTGATTTATTGTATATCGTACATGGATTGACGGTGGTACTTAAAAACCTACAATGAAGAATGCACCTACAAAACCCTCAAATAGATTTCAACTCCTCAAAAAGAAAAATGGAAAATGAGGGGTCAGATTATCCTTAGCTGCCACAATGATAGACTTACTACTGAGCGTTGCACTACGTCTCATACCCAATGTAGTTCTTTTTGTTTGTGTGGAATTGTGCCATAGATTTCTCTTCTGTTTGTCACACTTTAAGTATCTAGATGTAGAATGTAAATAATGTGTGCATGGAAACAATAGACACCCCTCCTATTAAGTGTGATGCAGATGAACTAACCTTTTTTCCCCTATGATGGATGCTAGGTGGATGTAAATGGAGCTCTAGATTCCTGAATGGATAGAACCTTAGGTGGTGATAAGTAGTGCTTAGTTTTTTGTCCTTTATTATCATCACATAACTTTATATTTATATTATTCCCTTGCTTGAATTTCATAATTAACCTTGAAAAGATTGAATACCAAAAAGATAAGATGCTCAAACAGCTAGAAAGGACCCAAAAAGTGTGACCGAAGTATAAAGAGGACAAGGGCACCCAGAGGGGGGTGGGGGCACCTAGCGTTGGTGTCTTGGTTGGGCGCTAGTGTCTAGAATGGTAAATGTTGAAAGGTGAAAAGGCATATTGAGAAAGTAAGAGTGCAAGACTAAAAGTATAAGTATAAAGCAAAGAAATATGGCCAAAGACATGGGTTAATCATTACTTTTCGTACTTAGGAATCATATGAATAGTATTATGTAATCACAAGCTAAATAAATACCCAAAGTGCATGATTTTGTGTCTACACTCTCTGGGATTGTTGCCTTATACAAACCTTTGTAATAACCCAAATCATGGGTTGTTGTCAGTAACTCTTATAAGATATCCCCCATCCCACTGGGCTCAATAACATGAAAAGCCACATCCCTCTCAATTATCATCTTTTGCGTCTCTATTTTCATCTATTGCATCTTGATCCTCATAGATTATAGTTGTGTCTGCATGGTCTAAAAAACAAGGAGAGAGGAATATCTCTAGCGTATATCTATGTCTCTTTGGGCATGGGATGCCAATAACAATGTGGATAGACCTAGAAGTTATACTGCTGGAATCTGAAACCAGATGCCAACTTCCCTTATCTCCCTAGTCGTCACATCTAACTCCATCACCATCATCTCCACCTCTTGGACTAGGTACCATATGTGGCAAGAGTGGTACCTATGTACCATGTACCTATAAAACTTGTCCCGCATGTGCTTGATTACTTTGTATTCATCCCTGTATCTTTCTTTGTGCATGTCTCTATATGGCTACATATACATATATCTCTACATAGTCCTATCCAACTCCTCCTCCTCCTCCCTGACTATGTCGGGTCTCTCACTCTCCTACCTCTCCGTCGTAGTGTAACCCTCGCTTTTGTTGTTATCCCTACTACCATCAATGTATGAGGGATGATCAAACAAATAGGTACTATAGTTTCATACCACGTTGCATACCTAACTGATACACTAGGGTCCATGATGTCTACTTATACATCTCATACTTTTGCTAACACTCCTCCAAAAATTGAGCTCATTATGCTTAAAACTAATGTGTGGCCCAAAATCTATGGTCTCTCATGCTACCTGCAAATATCACTCCCTCAAGAATGTCTTTTATAACTCCAGGATGTCGTTATGACCCTATCAATTCTATACCACTTAATGATATATGATCGGCTACCAATAATATAATGAGATATCTCAACTTCCCCTATCTCTGCCACATCTTTCACCCACATATATATAGTCTATATGGCCTCCATATAATCAATCACAACTGCAAATCATCCATCACTCATCTATAAAATACAAAAGCTCCTCGATGACATCTCTAACTGCCATGTACTATCTCCCATCTGTAGAATGATGGCTCCTCTCAGGTCTGGATATCTCCCAATATCCCCATTGGTCAACCTACTGCAATATGGTTCCACGCCCAAATCTGTAATAGTGCCACTAGGCCAAAAATCCTCTAACTCCTATACACCACCATATGTAAGTCTCTGTAGAAATGTGCTAATATGCGTAACCCACATGCAAAAACTATCACTAAATCCATCATCTCCACTACAATGTTAATCAATCCACGCTAAATATGCCTCCCAATCTTATCAGGTAGTAAGTAGCTTCTAATAAGAGTCATCAAGTAAATCGGAAGTCACACTAACACATCATCCTCTATACACTCTATAAGGTGCACCACCACACCCTCTCCATAAAACTCCTCTACTCCAAACAACATATGTGTTTGTAACTAGATCCATGTTGCACTCCTCTCCACTGAATCAAATGAAACTACATAGGTACCCTTAGTATGCAGTATACATCCTCCAGTGTCACAAACATCTCCCTAATAGGAAATTTGAATTTATGGGACTTGTTGTGTCATCACTCTACTAACACAATCAAAAAACAGTGATCCAATCTGATGTCTGATATCAATGCTATTTGTACCAATCCTGATACCTCTAGTATTACACATAATCCTCTCCTCTTTGACCTCGTCATCCATTTCTCGAATGATTGTAATCATGAGTGTCTCTCTTGTACATTCAAGGCATATAATATCTTTTGCACACATTTCATTACTACATTAGTCCTTTACAAATCATTTTTAACTCTTGTCTCATCTTCTATAGCTTCTATTTCACTAACTCATGTTAATACACCTCGTGTTATGGTAGCACACATGTTTTAATTCTAGTGCACTCAGTTTCATACTAGTGTATTCAATTTCATGTTGATGCACTTCATTCTAGCACACTTTTACGCAAACTAGCACACATATTTTTACACAAAATGACTCACTTTCACATTAGTGTAAGAAATCCTATGCTAATGCAATTTTTGGATTATACTAGCACATGCATGTCCTTACGCTAGTGTTAATTTTTCACTTTTTCCACCTCTAACAAGTAATAAATGTCCAACATTAATTTTTTTTTTCATAGTCACTAGACCATCGTCGTCAGGACCCCTCCTGAACTCTCAAACCCAATCCACACAATGAACACATTTTTTTATATTACACCATCTCTCTCATAAAACATAGAAAAAAACAACAATGTATCACTAGAATACACTAATAGCAAAAATGACTAATGATTTTTTCCCTTTTTCTCCTATTTAAGCCTTCCATAAACCCTAATACAAGTTTGTAACTCCTAATTCTAGATTTTAGCCATCTATTTCTCCTTTTTTGAGTTTGTTTTACCTATTTCTATTGTGGCAGTTTCTTTTCCTTCCTATCAAGTGGTTTTCCACTACTTTGTCATGTCACCCGTCCACTTGAGGGGGCACTCCCATAGCATAATTTAGACTCGTTCGGGCATCCAACTTATTTACTAAGGAAAATCAAGCAGTCCACCACACTTCCCTATCATCTTCTCATTAATCTACATTTATCTACTATCTTAAAAAAGCTATTGCTTCATAAAAACATTTAAAAGAGGGGAAACTATAGACACATGCAAAAAATACACACTACTCTTTACACATTATTCTTTAGATCATTATTATTCCACATCGCATTAAAATTAATTATATTCATCCACATCTCATTATTATTAATTAATTAATTCCATCATACATAAAACATACATTTACACTCCTTAGCTAATTTAATTATCTATTTAAATAGAAATAAAAGCTAAATATCCATTCACCTTCCACTCATCTCCACTTCACTAGCTCACTCACTCAAGTTCTAGAAATCTACAAAAAAATGAAGCTAAATTTCATGTACAATTAAATAATTCAAGAGCCAACTATTCAAATTAAATCCTCTTAAATTCTTATTCAAACAAGCCAACTGTATAGACCAGATCAACTTGCTAAATTAGGAAAATGCATTCATTCATCTGTAAATCATTCAAATCTTGATCCTCAATCAATGTCCTCTCCTTCATCTATAAATAAGAGGCTCATCTCCTCACAATTTATTTTTTGGAAGATTATGGAATTTTTATTGTTACTCTATCAAATTTCCACTCAATTGCACACACTATTATGTTATCCATTAGATCAAGGATCTCACAATCGAGCAAAATATTTGTCCATTGCTTGTAGCAAAATATACTTCCATTCATAGTCATTTTTAAAGCATCCACATTCAATCCATTAAATAGATTCAACAAGCTTGGTGCTTCATTACAGGATTCAATCATCTCATCCGAGGTTGCAAGAGGAAACAAAGGAAGGAATCAAGTTTTTACTTGTGTGTAGTGTTTCTTTCGTTATTAGTTTTTCTCTTCTTTACAAGGGGCTGTCACCTAGGTGACCCAGGCTGAATATAAGGACTGAACAAAGACTCCAAACAATTAAATTTAAAGATGTGATGGTCAATGGGTAATAGTAGACCATAGGGTGGGTTACATGGGTGGTCTAAAAAAAATTCAATAAAGTGTGATAAGTTAGGATAGAGTTATGTGGAGATTTTATTAGATATGGCTATATTTCACTTTGTTTGAAATTCACACATGCAATTTAGCTTATACAATTTTTTTTTGTTTTTTAGATTTTGACAAGTATCTAAAAACAAGAAGACAAAAGGAAAAAATGAACTATAGCCCTAGAGATACAGGTGTGTGTTTTTTTAGGTAACCCACTAATATACCCCAAGTATTTTACAACGTAGATACATGGGGGTAGTATGGGGGATTTTATTTCTTTACCAACAAAGACACAACAAATAGGCTTATCTACACAAGGATAGAATAGCAGTTTCTAATAGGGAGTCCTCAGGTATACCTTTCAATACATGAATCCCAAGTCCATGTTAGGGGAGTGGTTTCTAAGGTGTGGGCATTAGAGGGTCAAATTCCCCTCACTTCACTCCATGTAATTTACTAGAGCTCCACCAAGAATAACAATTCCTTCCCCAATTTTTTTATATCCTGCTTGTACATAGGTTCTAATCTATTAGACACTTGGTGATTAAATCAAAGTTCCCTCCTAAGAGATTGGAATCGTTTCTAATTCCCAAGGTCATCTTACGTTATGAGGGAAGAGCACATGCAATCCAGTCGGAATATAGAGGAGAAAAATACGAAAAACACAAAAAACATGATTTTAATGTTTTTCTAATTTTTACTATTATATTTTTGGGGGAATTAGAGCTCAATGGTGCATTCACATATTTCTTTCATACTTATTCCTCACATGTTTATATGCTTTTCTGACTATTATAGGTCATGGACTCTTGTATATACTCTTACACACATTCTTTGCTACATACTTACTTGCATATCACATACTGGTTTGACACATATAATACTTAACACACATTGGTTGACACATATCTATTTAACACATCTTTGATTCATATATTTTTTTAAATATATTTGTTTGAAACGCATAGAGCTTGGTACATGCATGATTGACACATATTATAATATAACTTAATATTTGACAAACTCCAAACACAACTAACTTTTACTAACACTGGTCGAGTTTTCATAGCAATGTCGTTTCTGATATCTAATCTTGTGACGAGCCCACCATGTCATGTCATGTTGTGAGTCCCAAATTATCCTTTAGTGTCGAGTCATGTTTATTCTAACATACTTCTCTGTTGTTTACTATTACACTCTTCGCTATTGATTTCTATAGATTACTAGATATGTTTATAATAATGCTTAGTCACATGAAGATGACACATATACTACTTGTTTTCTAATGATCGTATCTTATGCATGCTACTTTTATAAACATGTTTAGTAGACATGATTTATTTGGTTTTATACACTAGATGATTTGATTATACTTATTACATTTTAATCACTTGTCTCTTTTGAGTTGAGTGATACATGGAGGCATCTCTTACCTCAAAAGAGGCACATATTGTGGGGATTTCTCATAAGTTCATGCAAATCATAGCCAAGTTCCATTGGGTAAATAAATTGATAACATCTCATATAGTTTAGATCAAATTTACATGGACTTTACACATTTCATCATAGATGTTTAGATACATTCATACAATTCATATCAATTTTTACATGGAATTCATATAGTTCATCAATAATAATCAAATGCATTTTATATAGGTGTATCAAATTCATTACAGAACTTCAACAAATTTACTACAGACACAACGATCAAATTTTGGCCTGAATGGCCTAGGGTTGACATATAAACTTTGACACATGATTCACATTCATACTAGAGTTACAATAGTTCTATCACAAACATGAAATTTGACTCTCTGAGTGGCTCATAGATACTATATGATTCCCTTATTAACCCAAGAATGATAAATGGCTACCTCGATAGCCTAAGAATAATATGTTTCTCCCTCAGTATCTCAAGACTGATACATAACTCCATAAGTAGGCCAAGACTATTACATGGCTCCCTTAGTATCTCGATTGATATTTAGCTCTCTCAATAGCCCAACATTGATATTCCACTCTCTTAGTAGCCAAAGAATGATACTCAAATTTAGCATCCGGAGGTTGATCTCATGTGAGATATTACATCACCAAAAAAAATTCACCACCTACTCTACATGGGGTCAAGCTCTATGACACACTTCACATACAACATCGGTGGCATGGTTTGGCATGACCAATCTAGTGTATTCGTTCCATGCATGTTTCAATTTACATACTGAGATTTTCATATACTGATTTTACATTACTCATGAGAATTGGTACATGCTTTTGCCATGTGGTTGTAGGTTTCACATTGGATTGGCATATGGATGCATTTTCAAGTTTCAAACCACCCTCTCATGGTCGAGATGTGATATTTGCATTTACTTTCTCTTTTATTTTAATCCAAAATCTATCAATACTAAATTAAAAGGGGGTAACTATACTACCCACAAGTTAGTCTTGTGAACTTTATGATATCAATTTGGAATTTATTCTAATGTTATTACCATATACCTATTAATTGACAAACTTAAAGCTCTCCATGCTCCATCATGCATCTTGAGTCCATTAGTCCACAACTATTCTCCAACTTAGCAATTATTGCACACTTTACATAACACATCTATAAACTCTCATTTGTCTAAGAATTGATTATGAAATTAACCTAACCAAGTTTGTGGGTATAAGATAGATTCGACTATGAACCTATTCCACCTACTAAGAACATATCCCTTGTACTTGCAACACTCATATTTTCAAATACAAAATTTAGCTTGGTTGGCCTATGTGGTACTTTTGGGTCAATTAAGTGAACAATTTTTCAAATGGTTAGTTATATAAATACATTCATCCTACCTATTTAGAGGAATCAAGGGATCTCATATCAAAGGAACACTTTAAGGACATTAAAGAAGCATTGAAAACATCTATTCCTTAGAGCACCACTACAACAAGCTACTCAAATTATGAATACATCTCTATTGTTTCCCTAGATCACAATCCATGCGCTACAATTAAATCACAAGTGTATATTGAGAAGTGTGAGAATCGAATTGACTCAATCTTCTTTATATTGTTTATCACTCTCCATATCATCATAGGACTAGGAGAACTACATGCGGCTCGATCTGTCTTTGGAGTATTGGTACATAGTGCAACACTCATTGCATCAATGTGGGTATGGTGAGGTCATTCTAGTTCAAATAATTACTAGCCCCTTTTAAGGATACAAACAAGGAAGAACAATATTCAATCACTCCACAATTATTGCATTAGTTTAAACCCAAATCCTAGATATTTTGATATAAGTGAACTAAATTTCAGAGTCAAAAATCAGCTCAGAGCACTAAGGGACATATTCATAGCCCTAAATAATTTTTTTACCACAAACCTATCCTCCCTATGACGAACATGTCTTGCACAAACAATTATGACTATTTTTGGAGTGTTTGGGTGAGTGGGTGAAACAAATTCATAACTTATTTGTGCTTAAAATTCACGTCATGTGAGTACTTTTTAGTTTTGCATTAAAATGTGTCGAAACCCCCAATCAAGACAAACTAGTGGTTTCAAAATACTCGGTCTATCTTTGCCGATAATTTCGTCATGGTTGATTAAAAGAAAATCCAAGGAAATGTGGATTGTAAATTATCTTAGTGAGCAGAGATCAAGGAGATTTGATTGAAAACCTAAGTGGAAATTTCCCTAGGTGTTGCCAAAAAGGTATAAAATGTAATAGGGATGGAAATGAACTTCTTCATTAACTTGGAGGCAATTGCTCATCACTAAATGTTATTTTTCCATTTTAAGGTGTGTACACAAACCTCCAACTAGCATCCTTCCCGTGGGAGGCGGCCTCTTAAAAAAATTTAGCTGGTGTGGAGAGTAATTTTAGGAGTATTTATAGTAAAAATGGTCTCATGGTATAATTGTTTTTAGAGTATGTTGCAATTTTTAGGGAAGATATATACAAATGGTATATTTTAATCTGCAATAAAATTCTAAAACAAAATTGCTCATTTATAAATTGATATTTAGCATATTATGTTCCTATAAAATAGAAGTGGGTAGGGGAAACTTCTAGCCCTCCTTTTTTACCATCCCCTTAGGTTACAGTCCCATACAAGGGGCAAGCTAAACTTTTTGAGCAGGTGCAAGATAGAAAAAAATAGGATATTTTAGCATTAATAGGGTCCTATGAATTTTTATTTTTCTTTACATAGACAATATATGAGACTTTACCAATAGTAGAAATATGGTCCTATAAATCCCAAACAAGCTATTCAAACGAAAAATTGGGAGGAAAGCTCAAACATAGATGCCAAGTGGCAGAAAAGTTTCCTAAATTTTTAAGCCACTTTTTTTTGTGCCCCCCACTATTTTATGGGGTTGAAAATCCTCTCCTTAACTTATAACGGCTCATAAATTTGGAGATTTGTTGGGTTTAAGCAACACCAATAAAAAATTTGTACATAAAACCATATTTTCAAGATAAAGAAGAACAACAGCCTCCAACATGAGACACGCTCTTAAAATACATGGTGCTACTTGTTTTTGGAAAAAGATTATAAAATTTCTTGTTTCCCTAAATTTACGTTGTCATGGAACCACCTGTTCAATAAAAATAAGAGTAACAACCCCCTCCATAAAACCCATTCCTAATAATTAACAAGCAAATATTTTGGGACTCATATCATGTCGTGAGTCCCAAATTATCCTTTGGTGTCAAGTCATGTTTCTTCTAATAGACCTCTAGGTTGTTTGTTGTTACACTCTTCGCTACTGATTTCTATGGATTACTAGACATGTTTATAATATGATTACCCATGAGATGAAACATATACTACTTGTTTTCTAATGATCACATCTTGCATGCTACTTTTATAAACATGTTTAGTGGACATGCTTTATATGGTATATACACTAGATGATTTGATTATACTTATTACATTTTAACCACTTGTCTCTTTTGAGTTGAGTGATACATGGAGGCATCTCTTTCCTCAAAAAAGGCACATATCGTGGGATTTCTCATACGTTCGTGCAAATCATAGCCTAGTGCCTTAGGGTACAAAAATTGATAGCATCTCATATAGTTTAGATCAAATTTACATGGACTTTACACATTTCATCATAGATGTTTAGATTCATTCATACAATTCATATCAGTTTTACATGGAATTCATATAGTTCATCAATCATAATCAAATGCATTTATATAGTTGTATCAAATTCATTACAGAGCTTCAACAAATTTATTATAGACACAAAGATCAAATTTTGGCTTCATTGGCCTAAGGTTGACATATAAAATTTGACACATGATTCACATTCATAATAGAGTTACAGTAGTTCTATCACAAACATGACATTTGAGTCTCTTAGTGGCTCATAGATATTATATGACTACCTTAGTAAGCCAAGAATGATAGATGGCTCCCTTAATAGCCTAAGAATAATATGTGGCTCCCTTAGTATCTCAAGACTGATACAAAATTTTATAAGTAGCCCAAAACTATTACATGACTCCCTTAGTATCCCGATTGATATTTAGCTCTCTCAATAGCCCAACACTGATAATCCACTCTCTTAGTAACCTAAGAATGATACTCGGCTTTAGCAGCCCAAGGTTGATCTCACATGAGATATTACATCACCAACAACATTTCACCACCTACTCTACATGGGGTCAAGCTCCATGACACACTTCCCATATAACATCGGTGACATGGTTTGACATGACCAATCTAGTATATTCGTTCCATGCATGTTTCAATTTACATACTGAGATTTTCATATACTGAGTTTACATTACTCATGAGCATTGGTACATGCTTTTGCCATGTGGTTGCAGGTTTCACATTAGATTGACATATGGACACATTCACAAGTTTCACACCACCGTCCCATGGTTGAGATGTGATATTTGCATTTACTTTCTCTTTTATTCTAATCCAAAATCTATCAATACTAAATTAAAAGGGGGAAACTGTATTACCCAAAATTTGGTCTTGTGCACTTGATGATGTCACTTTGGTATTTATTCTAATTATGTTGTTCCCATATACCGAGTAATTGAACAACTTAAAGCTCTTCATGCTCCATCATGCATCATGTATTTGGCAGAGTAGGAGAACGTACCCGTGAAGGAAATGATCTTTACGAGGAAATGAAAGAGTCGGGAGTAATTAATGAGCAAAATATATCAGAATCCAATTTAGCACTTTAGGAATTACTGTACACTTTACAAAACACATCTATAAACTGTCATTTTTCTAAGAATTGATTCTAAAATTAGCCTAAACAAGTTTTTGGGTCCTAGATATATTCGACCATGAACCTATTCCACCTATTAAGAACATATCCCTTGTACTTGCAACGCTCATATTTTCAAGTACAAAATTTAGCTTGGTTGGCCTAGGTGGTACTTTTGGGTCAATTGAGTAAACAATTATTCAAATGACCAACTATATAAATACATTCATCCTACCTATTTAGAGGCATCGAGGGATCTCATATCAAAGGCACAATTTAAGGACATTAAACAAGCATTGAAAACATTTATTCCTTAGAGCACCACTACAGCAAGCTACTCAAATTATGAATACATCTCTATTGTTTCCCTAGATCACAATCCATGAGCTACAACTGAATCACAAGTGTATATTGAGAAATGTGAGAGTCGAATTTGCAGACTCAATCTTATTTATATTGTTTACCGCTCTCCATTTCATCATAGGACTAGGAGAACTACATGCGACTTGATCCCTCTTCGGAGTATTGGTACATAGTGCAACACTCATCACCTCAATGGGGGTGTGCTGAGGCCAAACCAGTTCAAATAATTACTAACCCCCTTTTAGGATACAAACAAGGAAGAACAATATCCAATCACATCACAATCATTGCACTAGTCTAATCCCAAATCCTGGATATTTTGATATAATTGAACTAGACCTGAGAATCAAAACTTAGCTCAGAGAACTAAGGGACATATACATACCCCTAAAGACAAGTTTTACCACAAACCTACCCTCCCTATGACAACCCCATCTTGCACAAACAATTATGACTATTTTTGGAGTGTTTGGGTGAGTGGGCGAAACACATGTATAACTTAGTTGAACTTAAAATTCACGTCATGTGGTTGTTTTTTAGTTTTGCATTAAAATGTGTCGAAACCCCCAATCAAGACAAACTAGTAGTTTCTATCTTAGCCGACAATTTCGCCATGGTTGATTAAAAACAGATCCAAGGAAATATGGATTGTAAATTATCTTAGTGAGCAAAGATCAAGGAGAGTTGATTGAAGCCTAAGTGGTAATTTCCCTAAGTGTTGCCAAAAAGGGATAAAATGTAACATGGATGGATATGAACTTCTTCATTAACTTGGAAGGAGTTGCTCATCAGTAAATTTTATTTTTCCGTTTTAAGGTGTGTTCATAGATCTCTAACTAACAACCTTCCCATGGGAGGGGAGCTCCTAAATTTTCTTAGTTGGTGTGGAGAGTAATTTTAGGAGTATTTATAGTAAAAGCGGTCTCATGGTATAAAAGTTTTTTGAGAGTATGTTGCAATTTTTTAGGGGAGATATATATAAATGTTATATTTTAATTTGTAATAAAATTTTAAAATAATACTGGTCATTTATAAATTGATATTTGGCATACTATGTTCCCACAAAATAGAAGCAGGCGAGGGAAACTTATAGCCCTCCATTTTTACCATCCCCTTAGGCTACACTTCCATGCAAGGGGCAAGCTAAATTTTTTGAGCAAGGTGCAAGAGAGAAAAAATAGGATATTTTAGCATTAATAGGGTCCTATGAATTTTTATTTTTCTTTGCAAAGACAAAATAAGAGACAATTAGGTCCTACTAATCCCAAACAAACTATTGAAAAAGAAAATTGGGAGGGAAGCTCAAATATAGATGCCAAGTGGTACAAAAAATTGCCTAGGATTTAAGCAACAACAATCATTTTTTTGTACATAAGACCACATTTTCAAGATAAAGAGGAGCACTAGTCTCCAACATGAGACCGCATTCACCACATTTTCAAGATAAAAAAGAACACAAATTTCCAACATGAAACTGCGCTCTTAAACTTTCCTATTAGAAAACGATTCTAAAATTTCATGTTTTTCCTAAATTTACTTTGTGATGGGACCACCTGCTGAATAAAAATAAGAATAGGAGACCCCTCCATGAAACCGCTGCCTAATAATTAACAAGGAAATAGTTTGGCACTCATATTTTATGAGTAAAAATTCTCGCTTTCTCTCTCTCTTTTTTTGAAATCTTTAACTGCATGTGCCTTTTTTTCGTCTTGTTCCCTACCTACCGGATACAAGGTCCACTTCGTGATTCTTCTTGGAAACTAGAAAAAAAATGTTGATACTGGTGAAATATCTTAGCTGTGGTGGCCAATTTTGCAGGTAGCAGAGATTGCGGTTATCTTCTAACGTGGACCCGAGAACTTTCTTGGCCGTAACTCGTGTGTAAATTTTTTCTTCAGAGAACAATCGCTAGAAAAAATTCAGAGTGGTTGCAGTCAGATGATTACAAAAACTTTCAGAAACAAATCCCGACAAAATTTTGTTTATGCCCAACCATTGGACCACCAGCTAATGATGACAATGCTAGCTAACTTGCAAAGATCCCGCTCATTGTTGAATAGATAAGGGGAGGCATCAGCGTTTTGTAACCATAACCTGCATAAAAATAGTCGGTTTCGGTTTCTTTCTATTGCTATTATCATGTATAATCAATCAGTTTGCCTCTAGATCAATTCTATCATTATTTCTACACAATTCAGTGAAAACCCAATTCAAGTCTGCCATGAACAATAATTTACTTGTACAAATGACTTCTCAATCAATCACTACAGAGCCAGAAATCATTTTTATTTCTTCCTAATTCAAGTCCGCCATGAATGATAGGTGACTTGAACAAATGACTTCTCAACCAAACTTATAAATGTTGCAAGGATACAATTGAATGGTGAATAGGGAGAGAGAACCCTGTCAACACGCAAGAAATTGGCCTTTTTCTGCACGCAATCCGGAGCATTAAAACGGCACCGGTCCCATGTCATTTGGGCTCTTCTAATCGTTTACTTGTTTGTCAAACAATTCATTAGAAAGACGTACAAAATCCCGCATCAGGTACCTTCCCCTTCCTTTTCACTTCTCAAACACCATTTCCTACGTCAATAGAGTGTATAGAACACTATTTTGTCTACCTAATCCTTCCTGGATATACCCAATTACTGTGTATAAAAACCCACTGAGCCAAACTTGTCTGTTTGCATATTCATTTGTGCAGTCTGTATTTTTCCCCTTCATTATATACCAAATGATTTGAAAAAGGAAGCTCTTTCTGTTTACACGCTTTCAAAAAAATCACCCTGCAAAGTTGCCAGTCAGAAGGTATTGTTCTTTTGCTTATTTATGTTGAGCAAAGAAAACCAAGACTGATTTATATAGCTTTTCTGAACTAGTAGCAGCTAATACAGGGGCCAATTAAAGCCTAGGTAAGCCCTGTATGAATATACTAATAAAATTTCGTATTAATAACTTGCATATAGCTGTAATCAGACCCTAATAAATATACAAACAATCTTCATCTATTTTTCTTTTTCTATTGTTTATGCAGAAAATTATTAGGAATCATTCTGAGCAAGATTTTGCCATGTTTCTGTCTGGTGTGCTCGTGTTTTTATTGGGTCTGCTATTGTTTATGGGAATCAGCAGTGTCCAATGTAAAGGGAATGTAAGGTCAGGAACCCCTGATGGATCTGAAGAGTGGGGTTATGTTGAAGTCAGACCAAGTAAGGCTGATCTGACTTTATTTTACAATCTTTGTGATGATTGCCATTAGTGGACTGACATGTTCAATATTTTTGTGGACAAAAACCTTTAACAAGATGTTCAATACTGATGTGAATATCTGCAACAGAGGTCCACATGTTCTGGTGGCACTATATCAGTCCTCAGCGTGCAGGAGTCGACTGGCCTATTATTCTGTGGCTGCAAGGGGGTCCGGTGGGTGCATGAAAGTTCTTCCTGTCATTAGTGCTTGATTTTTTGTGAAATTTATGTTGCAACCTACTGTTTGATGATTGCTCCTTCTAAATTTTAAATAATTGCAGGGGGCTTCAGGGGTTGGAATAGGAAATTTTCAAGAAGTTGGTCCATTGGACACTCAATTGCAACCTAGAAACACAACATGGCTGCAAAAAGCGGATCTGTTGTTTGTGGTAATGGTTCCTATTATGTAATAAGCTTACGTTGTTAGTTTGAAGTTTATGTTGTAAAATGAAAAATAGATTGTTCCTGTGTAGAGAGTTTTTCTTCCCTATTATGTAGTCTATATGCATCTCACATGGTTTGTCAACTTAAAGTTTTTTTTTTTAAAGATGTGATACTCACTCTTGAAACTATGCCTTGTGATGCAATTATCATCAATTGAATGGTTGTCAGGATAGCCCTGTTGCTACAGGTATAAATCTTTCATTCAAACCATTCCAATACATTCTTTTTTGGGCATTAATCTTCATATACTGCACTTCAATATATTTTAGAGAATCGATTAAATTGTGGCCCTTCTGCAGGTTTTAGCTACGTAGAAAATGAAACGTTAATTGCTAAAACGGATGCAGAAGTGGTAGTTGACCTGTTAAGCTTTTTGAAAGAATTCTTTAAAAATAGCACCCTACAGAAGAGCCCTCTATTCATTGTGGGAGAATCATATGGAGGAAAGCCTGCTAGTATGGTAGGGCTTGCTTTAAGCAAGGCAATTGCTGCTGGTGATATCAAAGTTACACTTGCAGGTACATGCATATCTATACATGTAGGAATAGCCTGGGATTATACTGGAGGAAACCAACTTTTCCTTTTGCAAATAATATCTAAAGATATGGAGAAAGACATTTTCTCTCAATAACTTTAGCTACCCAATCTATCAAAATTTCATGAAATTTAAAGAAAAATATTGTTACCTTACTAATATTGCCTTCAGTGAGCACAAGTTTTATAGAAATTAGAAATTTTAGATCACGGTTATCCACATAAAGCTGTACTACAGGAGTAGCAAATTCTGCTCAGCAATCTCATTTCCATTTCATCCTGCTGCTTAGGTGTTTTACTGGGTGATAGCTGGATTTCCCCTGTCGATTTTGTGGTAAGCTTAGTATTTACAGTCAGCCTAATAACTGATTATTCTTCACTTCCAATTCATATAAAAACTCATCTAACTAACTTTAATTGATTAACAGCTTTCATGGGGACCTTTGCTTAAAGATGTGTCACGTTTGGAGCTTGTTGATGCCAGAAAAGTCAATAGGTGCCGCCGAATACATTGTTCTACTAGCATACAAACCCCTATCTTGTTTTAGAAAACAGCAAATTGTCCCAGCAAGTTGAAAACAAGTATTTTATCTGGAAATACAATTGTTTTTAGTCTGACTTGATATAGAAACATGCATAATCCCCATCTATCTCTAAGTCTTTCGGATTAACTTGGGTTAACTCTTTTGTGCCACAGCATTGCTTTGAAAATAAGGGAGCAAGTTCGTAGTGGAGAGTATCTGCAGGCTACAAATACTTGGGCAGACTTGGAGGGTGTAATTGATTCAACCAGTAACAGAGTGGTATGTGTACCCTTGAGACCATAAGAATGTGTAAACTTAGAGGAGACATTGGCTTTCAGAGACTTAATGGTGTGGTATGTGCACCCCTGCAACAATAAGACTGTATACTTGAGTATTTGATTGCTGAGATGCTTGTGCGCACCTGATTCTCATTTCATGTGAACAAAAAAATATTACTACCCACTTGATTGCATCTGAACACAAATACATTTATTTGAATTGTATGTGGGCCTAACTTTGTTTTTATTATTATATTTCTATTTACGAGCTACATGTGATTCCGAATCCTTTCCCCTCTCATGCAGGACTTCTACAATTTTCTACTTGATTCAAGTGCTGATCCTCTTGCTTCAACAGCTACACTGCCAAAAAGGACTAGCAGAACTCCCCAGCGATATATACAATATTTGACATCCAAACAGATCAAAGGGGGAACAGAAATTTCTTTTGACTTATCCTCATTCATGAATGGAGTGGTTCGCAATAAACTAAAGATCATTCCTTCAAACATAAAGTAAGTAAGATCATTTTTACTTCGAAAAATTGCATGCATGTTTCTTTAGATGATTTGTTAGCTATGTGGGGTTTAGAATACTAGAACAAAAGTGGAAAACTCTTGCAATAGAATCTCAACGATATTAAGTAATGTTCAAGTTCTTAGATATCACAATTTTTTTCAATCTCAGTCATGTTCATTTCTTATCATGTTTATATTCTCTTTTCTTCAATCAGCAATAATCTCACCTTATCATGTTTGTCTTCAAACAGCTGTGTAAGTTCTTCCAACCTTATAAATGAAATTGACTTTGTAGTTTAGTGTCAGCTGCGATTCACCAAAATTGTGCGTCTTTATGAGATTGCACAGTTGTAATTTTTTTAACAACTCCTCCATGTTTGATGCCTTGAATCGAATCCATAAGCATGTGCCCATGTTTCAAGAATTGTTTGTTGCATATTTTTAGATAGTCGCTTGATAAGCAACGGTCTGACTCTAGCTCATTCTCATCAGCCGTAGTCTACGTTGCCAGGATACGGATACGATACGCAGATACGTCAATTTTAAAAATCCCTTGGATACGATACGTCTTGGATACGTCCGTACATATATATATATATATATATATATATATATATATATATATATATTTATTTATTTATTTATTTATTTATTTATTTATTTATGTACATTTACTCATTTTTTAGTCCATAAAAAACTGAAATAGTAATACAAAACTTGAATTAATGTTCAAAAACATTCAATATACTTAAGACTTTGCATTTTTATTGATCATGTGGCTGCCATACATATGATTTACGAATATCATGTTAACATGAATATGAACAAAACTTGAAATTTGAAAAATATACTAGTAACTAGATCCATGTTCAAATTTTCAAAACAAACAATATACTTAAGATTTTACATTTCATTGTTCATCGTGGCTGCCATACATATGATATAGGAATACAAACAAATCTAGAATATATCATCTAGATTTTCCTCAAAATCAAGTTCATGTGTGCCACTTGCACTAGCTCCACTCTCATTAACTCCACTCTCCGCTCCTTGCGAACTCTCTTGAGCGTCATCTTCGCCATCAAATAATGAGGTGTATTATTTTATTCATTTAGTGTTTAAGGTTCAGTTTTAGGAAGTAGAAAAGTCAAACATTAAAAAAAAATGAAATAGAACTAAAAAAAAACATATTTAACATTGGATACGCCCCTGATACGTACGGGGTATGTCAGGATACGTGACGGATACGTCTGTACGTATCCGTCACATACCCTGGCGTACCCCGTACGTATTAGGGGTGTATCCGGGGAGTATCCGTAGCGGATACGTATCCAGCAGGATTCGAGGGCGGGTTTTCAAGTATCCGTGCAACGTAGGCCATAGTCCTGTTCATTGGTTGCCTGGATGTATTCTTGATTTACATTGTTTGACCACTATAAAATTCTTGGATATCAGCTTTCTCAACCCTCATTTCTCTTTCCAGGTTTCAACATTTGAGTTTTAGCCATTCATGGCAACATGATTGATTATTTGCAAGCTTGGATATGGTTCTAGCCTCTCATTTATGCATTTTTCATTTCAACTCATTTCGTAGGACACAAGCTCTACGTTGTTCCTGAAAAACGAAGAGTTGAAGGAAAACAACATCTCAGACCTGCAAATTAGCAATACAAGGAATCAGATATAGTCACACAACTTTTCATTGACCCAAAAAACTCACAAGTCAGTACCAAGTCAGACTGCTGCCTTATCTTTCATCTCCTTTGCTTTTGTTTTCTGTTGTTATAATCATTTTGAATGTTGGTTTTCTTCCTTGATGACAGTTTCACACCTCCAAGAACTAATTTCTTTCCTGATATTAGGAAATCATTCTCAGCTTAGTAACAGAAGCTGTATCTACAATGATGAATCATAGACAATGACGATTGAAAATTGGATCGTTGATATGGTGTATCTGACAAATTTTACGTGCTCATTTACACGTCAACTGTCTACATGAATATTGATGTGTAGACAATAGATTTTTAAAGTATGGATTTGTGTCTACTTTGATACTGTGAATATGTTTATTATGTATATACTGTTTTTTTTTATGAGTTACAAGTCGCTCTTGATTCATTGACTTGATAAGTTCTTTCCAGCTTGAGTAATGTGACTTTTGAACCAGTGAGCATCCTGAACATTCATGACGATTATTGAATATCATAGGTGCCCCTATGAACTGGTACTAAACACAGGCCCTGCAAAACTTAATGCTTCCAACCAATTTCTCGTGTTCATGTCACTATTTGTGCATATATCCAGGTACCACAACTGGTCCCGATTGGAGGCAATCTATTCAGTAGTGTCCATTGATCCAGTGATGAATTTAGAACCTGAACTTATTTTGAACATAGAGCATGGCTTCTACTAACACCTCTTTCCCTAGGAGCCTCAGCTATTCCTATTACAGTAAATCCTTTCTTGTCTATTTTCATAGAATTATTTACAATGGATGTCCCTTTTCCTTGCCAAGTTTCTTCAAACTGCAATGAACTAGGTCCTGCTTTCATAAAAATATTATCTTTGTTTATACAACATTACCTAGTGTTCTGCTACAAATGATATTGATGATACTTTTATCTTGCAGGTGGGGCGAGCAATCAAATGATGTCTTCCAAGCATTAGGGAATGACTTCATGAAGAGTGCGGTGGATGTGGTAAGTTTCTTGCCAAGTGAAATCCAATTTGAAAGCCAAGCTATACCTCCAACAATTTGTCTTTAAAATTACATGTTACATAAAATATCCTGTTCCTTGGTGGCTGGGCATCCAAATATCAGACAGGTACATTTGGAACGCGTACTTCGTAATTTACGGAGAGAGACAACTCCATGGAAATTGAACTACCAAACACAGCAGTCAGAAATCGTGGCATTTTCCTCGTCTCGGTCTGTGCATTGATAATGCATCTCAATAGCTTCAGATTGCAGGGCATTGCAATATCGGGCATGGTTGAAGTCATTCTCTCATGCAAGAATTAAAGAATCTATGCGTGCAGAGCTTTTGTGCATCTCAATAGCGTCAGAGTCCAGGGAAATTGTCTTGCAGTCTTATGCATTGTTCAAATTATTCTAGCATGCAGGAAGTATAGAATGTGTTCATCCCAATAGCTTCAAAGTGCAGGGCATTGCATTGTAATCCTAGGCATGGATCAATTCATTCTTGTGTAGGAATTATAGAATGCATACATGCAGAGCGTTAGAATGAGGTAATATGAGGACTCAAATTGGCAAGGCAACTGTGGTAAAAATGGTATTTCACCCCTCCTATCTTGCCTAACTGATCAGGTGCTTCTGGAGAACATAAGAATCCTATTAGGGCTAAGTTATATAACCCTAAAATTGGGTAATCTGATAACCCTAAAACTTGTTACCAAGGACAAACAGCAGTTGCTAGAAACCAACATTCTCATTACAGAGGCTTTCTCAGGAGCCATTACCCTTGATATCAAACTTTGAACTGAAGTGGGTAATTTCTTCATGATGACTGCAGGTGGATGAGCTCTTATCTCGGGGTGAGAAGGTGACAATTTACAATGGCCAGGTAAAACTATTATATCTCAACCTACAGCTGCCTGCTATCCTTCACTACCATAAACAACAGAGTTCACTATAGCATTGGTTTATAATGATCTACCATGAAACAAACTTGCAGGTGGACTTGATTTGTGCAACCATTGGAACAGAAGCATGGGTTCAACAATTAAAGTAAGCTGCAAACATAAATAGTTCTTTGTTTTAGTTGGGATTCCTTTCAAAACCATATCATTGACAATAGCATAAAAAAAAAAAATGTTTCAGGTGGGGAGGGCTAGATGGGTTCAACACAACAGCTCGAACACCACTCTACTGCAATGGAACGGTTACAAAAGGGATATGTTAAATCATACAAAAATCTGCAATTTGTCTGGGTTTTGGGAGCAGGGCACTTTGTAAGCAGCTTTCTTAATCAATTTTTTCACTTTTAGGAAGAAGGTAATTCAAAGTATGAAATCGGTGTTTGTTGCATGAACAGGTACCTGTGGATAATCCGTGCGTGGCTTTGGCGATGCTTGATTTAGTCATTAATTCACATTCCACTAACCAATCCTTGTAATTTTATTTATAATAATTAGCCGTTGAGCAATGTCCTCATGGATAGGAACTGGGTTGTCTTATATAACTATTTCAATGATAAATTCCGAAGGTCGGTTAAATTCTCTGCCTCTTTTTCAATTTCTTGCATCTCTTTTCATTGAAAAACTCAGATTTTGGGAACGGTTTTTTAAATGTCGCTTCCGACAGGACAAGCTCTGCATTCCCTTCTGTTTTCTTCGCAGCTGCTACATTTAGAGGCCGTCCACGCCTGCAGATCATTCTGATCGTTCTAAGGAAATGGCAGGAGCAGCATACAAATCATCTTATGTTGCAGTTTTAGCACTAAGTAATAATCATTGCAATGATTGTGTTCCGTTTTCGCATTGGATATTCAAGGCTTCTTACAGTGCAAATTCAGTTTTTCGTTGCAAAATCAATACATCTTGTTCCGGTGCTGTCATAATCACTCGGACGACTCTACGACCTCTCATATTTTAATCATGGACATAACATTACATTTTCTATTTAGTGCAAGTGTAAGCTATTTAAAACTTGCACACAAGTGGTATTAATGGAGACATGGAAGGGGAAGTAAAGAAGTTAAATTGAAAGGATCAAAGCGGGGAATCTGGGTGATGAAGAAGAGGATCAATGGAGAAAAAATCTTGTGGTTGGTAATAGTTAGAGTATGGAACATAGATGATCCTCTTACTTATTTACTTTTTTTTAAGTCACATATGGATGAGACAATGTGATTTGAAAATTTGGGCAATGAATTTTGGAGATAGTTTTTAAAAGTAATTCGATCTGATAGCACTCCCAATGTCAATAATTGTGTTGAATAATGTTAGCTCTACCAACATGAAAAAACCTATTTTTATATGGATTTGTGACTTCTAAGGATTCGTGCAATGACATTGTTATGTGTTTTAATAATAAAAGTATTGAACTCATAAAAAAGAAATGGTAAAAACAACAAAACAATATGACATACTAAATTCCAACACATACTCTAAGGGTCACATCAAATTCAATAACTTTAAATCTTATTAATAAAATATATATCATATACATTTGAATGAAAGGGACATTAACTCTTCTCTTGACAAACAATCAATAAAAAAATAGTGTTAAATTAACCTTTGAGTGGCACTCTTATGAGGTGGAACAGTATGGAATGGAGATGTCAGATGTTGACCATAGTGATGGTGCTCGCAGGAACACAACATCCCATCAGACAAGTTGGTGGTGACTTGTATTTTCTACATTATACCTCATCACAAGAACATTCAATGACTTTAACAGTTCCTTCTTGTGGTGGTCCACCGAACTGTTTGTTGACAATAGATGTTGAGAGCATTAAAAATGAATGATTTAGTACTATGAAAGAATAGTATATTCGAGACATGCAGGTGTCCCATTCATTGAAATCAGCGTCTTCATTTCATATTTTGAGCAGAAGTTAGAATAAAGAGGCTCATGTTGGGTTACTTCCTTGTCAAAAAACCTCACAACAGAATTGACAAGGTGTATTAAGAATAAATTTTGACACATGTTTTAAGGGTCACAATAAACAGGACACCTTTAAGTAACACTATGATGAGGTGGAATAGTATGAAGTGGAGATGTTGCATGTTGACCATGGTGATGGTTGTCACAGGAACACAAAACATCCCATTGGCCACATTGTTGGTGCCTTGTATTTTTCACATTGTACCTCACGATACAAGAACATTTAATGACTTTAACATTCCCTTCTTGTGATGGCCCACTGATATGTTTGCTACAAATAGATGCAAGGAGCATTGAAAAGGCATGATTTAGTGTTTTGAAGGAATAGAATATGTTTGAGACACGTGAGTCTCTCAACCATTGAAATCAACCTCTACATTTTGTATATTAAGCAGGAGTTAGAAGAAATGGACCTATGTTGGGTTACTTCTGTGAGAAAAACATCACAACTTAAAAACATGGTATATTAAGAATAAATTTTGACACACATCGTAAGGGTTGTAATAAATTAAACAAATTTAAATATTATTAATAAAATATAAGTGTAAACATTTACGTCAAGGACTCAAAAGGAAAAATATTTGTACACATTCATCACCCCAAGGAAAACAAGGGATATCGTTAAGTGTTACCCTTATGAGGGGAATCTCATGAAGTGAAGATGTCATCTCACAAGATAGTTGGAGGACCTTAGACAGATTCATATGATGTTACAAATGGGGAACCCAGTTGAAATGATGGAGTCATTCCAAGTCGTGGTTTATGCCCACCGAGATGTACTGGTCCACTCTTTTTGCCACACCATCGTCATTTTGCATGATGTGGCGATTGAACATCAAGGCATTTCCCATCTCTATCACCTCCTCCACATATATTGTCACCAACGTCATGACCATGTACCACCATCCATGTTGCCAATCATCGGAAAGGAACCTCTATGCTTGAAACTGATGGAAGTTGCATAATCTAGAGCACATGTTGCCTATGGCGATGGTGCCCATCGAAACAAAAAAAAATTCATTTGTTTTTTTGTTTTTTTCCACAATGGCATTTACCTTAAATTAGGGATTAAAAAACCAACCTATTATAGCTTGCACCTATTGGAAATGATGGAGCCAGCCTATGTTATGGTTCATCCCCACCACGATGGATCAGTCCACTCTTACCACCAAACCATTTTCACTTCACATGATGCAATGGATGAACATCGAGTCGTTTCCCATCTATGTCACCCCATGTACATTTTCTACCACCCACCTTGTACCTTGTGTCACCGTATCCTCAATGCCAATCACTGAAAAGGAACCTCTCTGCTTGAAATTTCATAGCATAATCAACGACATGTTGCCTATGGTCATTGGTGCCCACTGAAAAACAAAACATTTTTAGGTTGCCACAGTGGCATCTCCATATATTAGGGATTTAAAATATTATAGATTTTTTGTATGTGTCTTTAGCATTGTCAAGATTTATACCTTAGTCATTAAGTAGTATGTGATTAACTAAAATTGGAATATGTAATAGTTAATCTAATCTAGGAGGACATGTAAATGTAGTAAATAAACACAATAAAGAAGTAAGTAAATGACCCAAGCAACTATGAAAAAAAGAAATGTTAACCCTAATATGCAAGAGAGAAGAGGAAATAACTCAGCTGAATAGAAGATGCTTGCGGGGGACTGTGTCACAGAGGTGACTGTGGAAACCGGAAGCAAGAACGACTGTGCAGGAATCCCGAAAAGGATGGATCTGGAATGATTCTAGCTAGACTGGAGCACTAGGGAAGGACTGGAGCACCTACGAGCGCTCTAGTCTACAAAATGGGCACCTTGGCTTGTGCAAAATCTCTAGAACTAAGTTTCACAGGTTTGGTAGATGATCTGAAACCCTCGTTGTTTGTCACATCAAGTTCGTTGCACTGCTTCAGATGTCATTGATATCCCAAGATGAATAGAAACACCTGCAAAACCCTAAACAAACATCAATTCCTAAAAAATAAAAATGCATATGATATGGTCAGACTGACCTCAGTTGCCATAATAGCGGGCTTACTTACTGAACATTGCACTACATTCCAGACCCAAATGTATTTTTGTGTGTGTGAACATGCCCTAGGTTGCTCTTGTGTCATTCACACTTTGTGATGTAGCGACCTAACTATGTGTAGAAAAATGTAATAGATGGTGCATGGAATAAAATAAAATCCTCCCCCTATGCTTGTGTGATGCAGATATCCCAGCCTTGTCCCAAGTGATGGAGCTAAGTGAATGCAAATGATCTCTTAATGCAATAGATGGATGTAACCTTAGGTGAGTGATAGTAGTTCTTAGTGCTTGGTCCCCCATTATGGTCTCATAACTTTATATTTATAGGGTTCTCTTGATCTAATTTCGTAATTAACCCCGAAAGGGCCAACCACCAAAAAGATAAAGACCTCAAATGACTAGAAATAGCCCAAAAAGTGGTGGGAAAGTTCAAAAAGGATCGAGGCGCCCTTGGTGGGACCAGGGCACCCCAATACCAGTACATAGGCGCCCCAGTCAAGGATAAAATGACGAAAGATGCTAAAAATAGATTGGGCATATGTGCGGTGAAGGTCGGGAATGACGTTGGAAATTAAATAAAAAATGGCCAAGAGACATGGGTTAATTAGTACTTTCTTCACTCAAAAACCTTCTAAATAGTAGTATGATATCGGGACTAAATATAACCCAAAGTGCATGATTTTGTGTCTACATTTTCCCCCACTTTATGTTGGTGAGAGGAAAGCTTAGTAACATAAAGTAGATAGAGATGCGTACCTGATAACCATGTAGATCGAAGAAGAAGGTGTGCCAAAGGACTAGACAAAGCGTGGAATGACAAAATGAATGATGGAGTGTGTAAACTAAAGATGAAAATGTGCAAAAAAGTGATGAGAGTGAACCTATGGTGGAAACACATGTGTAGCTGCTAATGTGATGTACCTGCATGGTTAGTATGCGAAGTGTTGTTGCCGCGAAGTGTTGTTGTTGATTTGTCGTTATTTTTTTGTTGCCCCCATTTGACTGCTTGTTTCTCATACAGTCAAACCTGCAAGGAGAAAATGATCAAGTAGTCAAATATATATGTATGTATGTGTAAAAACGCTAATGTAAAAGATGCATGTGTGTGTATGTAAAAATTATGTAAATGTAAAGTACTATAAATGAAAAATGTAAATGGAACATGTGCACCTGATCCATGTCAATAGAGAAAGAGTGTAGAAGGATATCCTGTACTGTCGTAAGGTTTTTTGGGTGATCCGACGCCATAGGCCAAAGAAGTATATGGAGGAAATGTTGTTTCCTCCAACCTTAAACTGCTTACCTTGAATGTGTGTGAAGAGATCTTTGTACTGTCCTGGTTTTTTGGGTGATCCGACGCTAGTGGTAGAAGAAGTATTGGGAGGAATTCCTGTTGTATCCTCCAACTATTAATTGCTCCTTCGAATGTTAAGGACAACCATGTCATGTAAAATCCGTAGTGTATGGGGTTCATAGACTAGTCTGAACCCACTCATTGTATGTAACCCATAATGCTAAGGGTGGAAAGTGCACTGAACTGAACCGTGTAAATGCGTTGTGTAAACTGTAAAAACCCCAAATGATGGCCCCCTCTTTGGGGCGCATGCAACGTGTCACTGATAGGAGAATGTGGCCCTAAAAGAGGACCAACCACATGAACTATGTGCCCTACCAAGGGGAAAGGAATGCACTTGGTAGAAACCAAGGCACACAAAAACAAGATGGCTAGCCAAATACAAGTGTTAGTACAAAAATGAACATGCATATAGAAAACAGTATATAAGCTACACAAACAATGTATAAGCTACCAAACAAAAGTAATGTAAACATGCAAGAAGACAAAGTAAGTCACACAAAGTGGGTCACAAACATGGGACATCACTCCACGATGTCGCAAGAAACACAAGGCCATCATGGCCACATAATAACAAAACAAGTGTGCACACCAAACATAGGGAAAGGCCAGCAGAACAAGAGACAAACAATAGACAAACAATGTAACAAACAAGTATGGAAGCAAATATCCTTCCAAAACATATGCTACACATGAAGTACCCATTAGCATGTTAGAAAGATCACCAGTATGTCAAAAGCATGTATAAGCAAATAATGTAAAGCGTTACATATGAAATGAAAATAATAGCACCTATAAGAGACGAATGTGGATGCCCCCAATGACCATTGTAGGAAGGGTAGAAGGCGACCAACCATGTTGCCATGTGTAAGATATCATATATCTTTGATCACAACTAGAAAAATACGTGAATGTGCAAATTTTTGGATGATATAGATAAATTAAATACAAGTAATCAAACTATCATGTGTAATAAGAGCGGCCATTGAACAAGTAGATGCAAGCAAGAGTAAAAGTAACCATAATATGTAGTACGTTGTGGATGGGTGGAATGGAATGAAAAATGGAATGATAGAAGTTGTGTGCCCCCCCAAGTGAATGGAAAAAGTATGCAATGAGGTTCATTTTGTTTTCCCCCTCAGAAATCAGGAATGAACTGTAAACAAGAGTGCATCATCAAGAAATGGGTCGAATAGTATGTGTTGTATCTAGCGTGTTGTGATAAATTCATAGTGTGTAGTGATGCATGTGAAACCTAGTGATGAAGTGACATGCATGAACCTTATACCCTGAAGCATAGATCATGGACTCTATGAATGGATGAGTGATGATTTAGCCCTAAAGCGTATATCACTACACGATGAATAGATGAATGATGGCAATTTAGCCCCATAGCATATATCACTATAAGATAAATGGTAGGAGACTGGTGATTTAGCCTAAAGTGTATACCACTAGGAGATGATAGAAGTAGAGTGACGATTTAATCATATAGTGTGTATGTCACTGATCCTGAATAAATGTTGCATGACGAAAGGTAAAATTTTAAATGCGTGATGAATGTAAGATCCATTTGATTTGTAAACCCTCAGCAGTCGAGTATGGACCAAGGAACTAAAGTGTGTCACAAGGTAGTGAGTCCAGTGCACATATAATATGATGATAATAGTATATAGTGATGAATATGATAACATGACCATATGGTTAATAGAATGTGTAAATGACGCGGTGTGTAGAATGTTATGCAAGATGTGTATATACTGTAGAAAATGTAATGTAGTAATGCACAATGTAGTATGCGTAGATAGACTAGTAATGTAGTATGTAGGGATGAAATGTAAGGCTAGACATATGCATGTACTGACGACTAATATAAGTGTGTAGAAATATGCGTAATGTGGATATGCCATAGTGTATGATGTAAGGGATGTGACACGAGATGTAGTGTAGTGACACTACGCATCGAATTTTATGTATTATGTGTAAATAACCTAATATTATAAAGTGTGTGATATGTATAATGGACAGTGACTGATGATATAATATGCAACACTAGAGATAATAGAAGTATGATATATGTATAATGATGACTATTATGATGTATGACATGTACAACGTGTGATGTTTGATGAAATGTAATTTGTGGTCTTTGGTACAGTGTGCGGGGTTCATGTGTAGTAATACCTCAACAGTTTAGTGTGAATTGAACCAAAAGAGTGTGTCATCAGGTAACGACGGTGCTAGAATGTGTGAATGAGTATGACATATGATTAGGAGATTGATGTAAAAGAATGATACATGACAAAGGTGAGTGGGGGGGGAATGTATTATATGTGATTATACCCCCAAGTATGTCATGAATGAAATGACCTAACAAATAAAAAATGAAGGAAAAAATTCTATCCATCTCGATGTATGTGGATGATGAAAGCATATGATGACATAATGTATGTACATTGATGCACATATGAGATGATACTAAGATGCGAGTATGCGATAAACACTAGTGAGTATGATGTAGCACTATGTAATGAATGATAATGCAATGATAGATGAGAATATGTGTCCTATGATTGATATTATGATGAGGGAGGGGGATACGTGAGTGTTATGTCCCCCCAATGTATGCGTGATGTAAGAAGTTATCATGGAAATGTCATCGAGAAGATCATCGTACTCTAGGATCATAATCAAATGGGTGATCATGTGGTGACTTGATAAGTTATAGTGTTAATGGTTGATCATATAACGAGCCGTTAAGGCATAAGTTCGATGCATGCCCATAGAATACTCCTCATCGGTGAATGGAGAAATTGGGACAACTGTGTGCATACCAACGGGTGATATTATGCATATAACCTAGAAAAGAGCTGTTGTACAGATGAAAAGACATCCAAAAGGCATAGGAAATGAACTTTCTGTATGAGTCAGAATCTAGATGTTTCCCCAATATAAGTCCAGCTATGATTCACCTATACATGTAAGTGGTTGAAGAAAAAGGAATGCGTGGGATAAGTATGGATCGTAAGACAAAACACACACCTAAACCATAAGTAATGATAATGACGTGATACAAGACCCATGATAGAAGATGAGGATCATATGATGTAGGGGGATGAGAGGTCCTCAAAAGTGGAACCATAACCGAGATCAGACCATCAGGTGAACAGTATAGTGTCATTACATGAAGTAGGATCAAATGGAATGTGCTCCCAATATGAGTCATTCATGAAAAAATTGCAAATAAATGGTGGGCTTACTGATGTAGAGTGGTGCAAAATGAAGGTGCGTATGATACAACCACATCCATAGACTAGAAATTCCCCTTATATGGAATCATAGTACGGTAGCAGTAGTAGGTGGCATAGAAGAGACACTGCATCTATCACACAAATGGTCACCCTAAAAATGGTGGCAAGTGAGTTAGTTCATCCATAGGCTGGGGATCATCCGTAAGAGTCTGTGTGTGGAATAGGAAGACCGGTATTAGGAGCTATGGTTGCAATATTGGAATGGATCATGGTCAACCACAAAATTAATAGTATGCTCAATACCCTCATGTAAAAATTTGACACAACTGATGTGCACAATGGAGGCGAAAAGCCTACATGGCATGAATCCACGGCCTACGTAAGTAAATAATTGTAGGAGATTAGGAAATCCAGAATGACAAAAGATGGCAATGTGGATGGTGTTTGGGCCACCTATGATGATAGGTAGTGTGACATGACTTTGAGACATGGGTGGACAATAACCATCGCAAACATGTCAGTGTAATAGAATATGGACTAATTTAATGAGAAGAAAGACCTAAAGCTTCAAGAAATGACATGGGTCACAAGTTAAGTTCAGCCCCCATTATCATATTAGAGTGTGTTTGACACCAAGCATTGTTAATACGCCACATGATATGCAAAGGTGGATCATTGTCAAAAGTATGGACTTTAGCAGGAGGATTAGCACTTAAATGCTATATGTTGTAAAGAAAATG
Source organism: Taxus chinensis (assembly GCA_019776745.2). Lineage (NCBI taxonomy): Eukaryota > Viridiplantae > Streptophyta > Pinopsida > Cupressales > Taxaceae > Taxus > Taxus chinensis. Next base: position 898,988,663 of record CM034147.1, read on the forward strand.
CATCAAAAAATGTTTTGATAAACTGAGTTTAGATGCATGTCGGCATCAATAGGGACTCAAGTAGTAACAAGAAGATGTTGGATTCTATGTAATCAAATCAAGGATGAGCAAGTAGATAGTCATTGATTGATATACTCATGATGACCAATTACCCTAGGATGACAAGCAGTGCCTGAAACAGTGTGAATGAAGGAAGTGTTGAAATGTGGGGTTCACCAAAATGATTAACTAAAATTGGAATATGTAATAGGTAATCTAATCTAGGAGGACATGTAAATGCAATAAACAAATGCAGTAAATGACCCAAACAACTATGAAAAAAGGAAATGCTAACCCTAATGTGCAAGAGAGAAGAGGAAAGACTCGGCTGAATAGAAGATGCTCGCGAGACTGTGTAGCAGAGGTGACTGTGGAAATCGGAAGCATGAACGATTGTGTAGAAGTCTCGAAACAGATGGATCTGGGTTGATTCTATGGATTGGAGTGCCTGGGGAGTGATTGGGGTGCCTAAGGGTGCTCTGGTCTATAAAATGGGTGCCCTAGTCTATGCAAAAGCTCTAAAACTAAGTTTCATAGGTTTAGTAGATGATCTGAAACCCTCAAGTGCTGTTTGTATCAAGTTCGTTGCACTGCTTTAGATGTCTTTGATATCCCAAGATGAATAAAAATACCTGCAAAACCCTAAACAAACATCAATTCCTAAAAAATAAAAATGCATATGATAGGGTTGGACTGACCTCGACTGTCACAATAGTGGACTTATTAACAGAATGATGAAAATATTTGGACAGAGTTACTCAAGAAATCACAATATTGTTCACAGAATAATAAGCTTTCATTCAATTCATTTTGGATACATACACAACATACAACTCTCTCTATATATGTAGGATTTTACATCCCTAGAATCTAGGAAACTGCTTGAACTACCCATCCCAAAAATATCTCACATTTTCATATATATATATATATATATATATATATATATATATATGAGTTATTTATTAACAAATTCACATATAAACAAAGATAATAACAAATGTAACAATTAACCTAATATTAATAATGTGAGTGCTAATAATATAATTTCCTAACATTCTCCCCTTAGTGCGAACATGGAGGAAAAACAATTGCACTTCCTTCGCAGCTTGTCGCACGTGTGTGCTCATGATCTGGATGGTTTTTCAAAACAACCAACAACTTCTACAAGGATGGTTTTCGAAAGACAACCAACAACATGCAAGGATGGTTTTACAGGACAACCAAAAACCCAAAACATATAGATGGTTTTACAGGACAACTGACAACCCAAAACATACAAATAGTTTTACAAGACAACCAACAACCCAAATATCATGATGTTGCTTTTCCTTGTGCTTTCATCTTTTCCAATATGTTTTTCCTTTAGGGAATTATGTAGGAAACATTGCTCACTAAATACAAATCGGAAAAAGAAGAAAAAGAAACGGAACATTGAGATCATGTTCCCCCCTTAATGTGAACTTTCCACTTATTCACGCAAATTAGGAACTCTAAAATCATACTGCACACAACTAAAACTGGAACTCTGAAAAAGAGACACATTGGAAATCAAATACTGAAAGAAAATTCACAAACACATTGTCACCATAGCTTGGTGCGGCCCCGTTGTTGGTGACTGACGAGAAGTCATTGATTGACCTCCTACCTCCGATGCCTCTGTCCTCCAATAAACGATGTTGTTTACTCAACAAATGCAATCTTGAAGTACATATGTTTCCACATTGTGTTTATTTTCTCCCCTGCACTATGAAACATTATTTTATTGGACGTTGGGTTACACCGAAAATGCATCAATGAGGATTTTTTTTAAAAAAAATATCAACACTTTGACTCCGACTCAATAAAATTTTGATGAGACACTCGACAATAATATGTTTAGAGAAGGCGATAATGACTCAAATTTGACTAGATGACACTTGACTATTGATGACACAAAAATGACCAAGACACCTTGACACAACAATTCAAATAGAACTTTTTACAATGACACTTACAACAATAACTCACAATGACATATTTATGCAAAATGATGACACAATACTTTAAAAATGAGACTAACACACACAAAATAACTGAAGCTCACAAATTTTATACTAAACATTTGACTTATAAATAAACAACATAGATATGTGACTTTTATCGAAACACAAACATAACAATTTGTATGGTTTGAGTAACCATATGACGAAGTTCTAAACAATACAAAATAAAACTATGCAATCTCTCACCAAGCCGTATACGAAGGGAGCTCGCATGTGAAAAGTTCAAATCACGAGCTTGACATATCTTTCTCCAGCTATTTCAATTTTGGGAACGCATTTTAGAGGTGCTCCATGCAATGTGTGTATTGAGTGATAAACTTGGAAAGCGGTGTAATTTTTATTGCAAACCAAATGGTGAACAATCTAATCTCTTATCAATAAGGACGGTTGAGAAGTGGGTGATGTGGCAGATTGGAATTTAAAATTGCATGCAACAAAGAAAAACTCGGGCCAATATGATTTTCATGTATTCTAGAGACAGGCCAATAAGAGTTGTTTAAAAAACTTCCTACCTTCATACCATCACACGTTTGAAAGCTTGGATATGACGATAAAAAAGATAGTTGTGGCCTTCGTTGTTGGATATATTTCCATGCGATGAACGCTATCGACTGGAGATCAAGTGCATACATATCAATTGATGCTGGAAATTGAGAATGATAATTTCCAAAACAGTAACTATACGGCCAAATAATCAGGTCAGGTAACTATGCAGCCAGATGTAATGCAGATTGTGGCGAACTTGAAGACGTAACGTCAAGACGTACAATCTAAAGCCAATTATCTCAGAAAGGATGCCGCAAAGATTTCACAATGCTATGACTGTATTGCAGAATTGGCAGTCATCCTTTGATTGAAATCTATGAACACGTGATTTTGGGGAAACTATGAGTTGAATGTGGATTAAAGAAACCACATCACCATGCAATTCCGTTTCAAGCATGACACCACGTCAAAAGTATACAATCCAGAGGAAGGTCGATACAAAATTGTTTAAATGTCACCAAGTTGAGATTAATGAATGTTGTTTACGAAGGAATCTGAGAAGATTCACACAAGAATTCATACACTTGCAAGCAAAAAAATTTATATCTCTGTTGTGACAAAAACTCCACACGTTTCCCATTTTTACCGACCTCTCATTATCCTTGCTCTAATACCAGATGAAAATAATTGGACATAGTTACTCATGAAATCACAATATTGTTCATGGAATAATAATCTTCCATTCAATTCATTTTGGATACATACATATCATACAACTCTCCATATATGTAGGATTTTACATTCCTAGAATCTAGGAAACTACTTGAACTACCCATCCTACAAATATCTCACATTTTCCTATATATGTGAGTTATTTATTAACTTCACATGTAAACAAATATCATAACAGACATAATAATTAACCTAATATTAATAATGTAAGTGTTAATAATATAATTTCCTAACAAGCGTTGCACTACATTCCATACCCAAATGTAGTTGTGTGTGTGTGTGTGTGTGTGAACATGCCCTAGGTTGCTCTTGTGCCAGTCGCACTTTGTGATGTAGCGAGCTAACTATGTGTAGAAAAATGTAATAGATGGTGCATGGAATAGAATAGAACCCCCTCTATGCTTGTGTGATGCAGATATCCCAGCATTGTCCCAAGTGATGGAGCTAAGTGAATGCAAATGATCTCCCAATGCAATAGATGGATGTAACCTTAGGTGAGTGATAGTAGTGATTAGTGCTTGGTCCCCCATTATGGTCTCATAACTGTATATTTATTGGGTTCTCTTGATCTAATTTTGTAATTAACCCCAAAAAGGTCAACCACAAAAAAAGATAAAGATCTCAAATGGCTAGAAAGATCCCAAAAAGTGGTGGGAAAGTTCAAAAAGGATCGGGGTGCCCCAGTCAAGGCTAAAATGATAAAAGATGCTAAAAATAGACTGGTCATATGTGTGGTGAAGGTTGGGAATGACACTGGAAATTAAATTAAAAATGACCAATAGACACGGGTTAATCAATACTTTCTTCTCTCAAAAACCCTCTAAACAATAGCATGAGACCAGGACTAAATATAACCCAAAGTGCATGATTTTATGTCTACAGTATGGAATAGTGGAAACAATGGAGCCAGTCCAAAGTGTAGTTCATACCCACCGTGATGGACCGGTCCACTCTTGTTGCTACACCATCTTCACTCTGCATGATGTAGTGGTTGAACATTGAGTCAGTGCCCATCTATGTCACCACATACACATCCGTTGCCACCACCATCACACCATGTGCCACCATATCCCTAATTCGATCACAAAAAATGAACCTCTTTGCTTGAATTTACTTATAACATAATCGACCACATGTTGCCTATGGTGGTGGTGCCCACTGGAACACAAAACATATATATTTTATTTGTTGCCACCATGACACTACCTTAAATTAGGGATTAAAAATATTATAGCATGCTTATATGTTCTTATAACATTGTTAAGATTTATAGCTTAGTCATTAAGCAATATGCATTAGGATTTACCATTTCTAGAATAATGTCTATTCACTTGCCAAAATTTTCATCGACACAACACAATATTCTCTCGTTGCAGGCTCTATTCATCGGTGAGATGACCGTGAAATAGATGGCCCTATAGTACCTTAAAATCCTTACTTTTCTTGATGTCTTTGAAACTTTTTGGGATTGTTGTAATTACATTATTATGTGTTTACATAACATAAGCATATAACTAAAACACCAACGAAAATATTTAAACACACTAAAAAATTAAAAAAACTCGGGAACAAACAAACATGGTATATGACAGCAACAAATTTGATAAATCTAAATAATATTAATAAATATAGGTCTGATATATCTTAACATAAGGGACATTAACTCCTTAACCACAACAAATAAAAAAATTACACTCGTTATTGCAAAAATGAAAATTCTAAGGCAATATTTATAAAATTAAATTTTTGTTGCTGAAAGATTCATGAAAAAGCTCTTTACGCATTTTCACTACCCCCAAGAATAACATAAATATTTAGAAAAGAAATAAAATCCTTCCTCAAAAATGCAAACAAGAGGATAGTGCAAGTGGCATCCTTTCAAGGGAAACAACAAGCATCATTTCTAATCGTTGTCCCATCTGCATCATCCCCCGGAGAAAAGAAGAGAAAAAGAAAGCATCACATTTTGAAGATGGTGTCATTGACAAGTTGAATTGGAAAGTTTAAGAAAATAAACTAGAGGAGGAAGAACCATAGAAATTAATGAGATATAGAAAAAAACTTACCAAATATGAGTTGAGTAACACGTCCTTTGAAAGTTTTGTTAGAGTTGAAAAAATTGTAGAAAAAGAGAAAAAAGAAAGCATCACACTTTGGAGATGTCATCATTGACAAGCTGAATTGGAAAGTCTGGGAGAATGAACTACAGGAGTAGGAACCTGCGAAAACTAATGAAATATTAAAAAAATGTTACCAAACATGAGTGACCACATTATTTGAAAGTCTTGTGAGAAGAGTGAAATAATATGACACAAAAAAGATCATACTTATTCAATCCTTTGCAATGTCCTCCTCAATGGTGATGTCTAATATCTTGGTCCTAATGGGTAAGTGCATGAAGTTGGGGGCCCAAAAAGTGGACAAAAACCCAAAAAAAATCAAAACACGTACATGTTCTATTATAACATGATCGCATTTTAAATTATTAGGTTTGGAATTTACCAAAGCATAACACGTACGCGTTATAACGTGTACATGTTATGTCTGCTATAAATTTAAAAAAAGAGGCCCAAGCCTCTATCATTTTATCTCCCTCAAATGCGAGTTTCAGAGCTTAATCGTGCCCTCGTGTTTTTTCATTCAGTTGGACCTCAAGCTCAAAGGATCATTTCTGGATCACCGAGAAGATTTGAATCGAATGATGGAGCTATCGGAGAAGAGGTAGGCACAATTATTTTCTCAAAATTGCATTGAAATTTGATAATTATATATTAAAATTTGAATTGAATACATTTTTTTATTGTTACAGTTGGAGGTTGAAGGAATCAACCACAACCAAACCCTGTTATTCCTATCATCCCTCCCAACAATCCCACAAATTGCTCTACATCCACCGGGTAGTCAAGAAGATTTAGTAACCCACATAGTTGAAAACAAAATTGAAATTAAGGATTTAATCAAAACAATGAGGGATTCACAATCTACAAACCCCCACTCGCACCTCTGTTGCAAACACATTGTAGGCATTACTTGATCAAGTTGATGTGGCAAATGGGACAAAGTGATTGTTAGACAAATTATAGAGAGGGTTGTAGGGTTTATTATTCCAAAAAATTGCCATATGTGGATGTAAATAAAAAAGAAGCTACAAAGTACCTCATATCCGCCTTATTCACGGACCCCTGCACTAATTTTCTTATTCCGTTGTCATGTAAACGATTTCCCATCAATTGGATGTAATAATAATTTGATTAAAAAAATTTTTTGGGACTAATTATGGATGGTGTTTGATTTTTCAGCTTGTAATAACAACAAGGTGCCACTATACTTTCTAATGAAACTCTATTATGAGTTTATCCTCAACGAGATCCCAAATTATTTTGATTTCCGAGATTTCCAGGGACCGAGGAAAAGGATCTACAAAAGATTGACCAAGTGCACAATGTGCACCTATTAAATAGGGATAGATTCCCCACACAAAATCCCCATCACCCTAAGATTATCCCTCAATAAATGAAGGAGACATTAGATATTGATACACTCCACGTGCTTCAGGGGATATCTACGACCCTTATTTGACATACAAGGGAGATTTCTGAGCCAGATGCTTGCATGGAGGTACACATATTATTCCCTTATGGAGTACTAACATGAGGCAACATCTTTGCTCTTCATGTGGTAGCATATGTTTGGTGCCCGAGGAGGAAGATACTTTCATGTGTACTGATTTTGGTGGAGTTAGTGCTAGAGGTGCACATGATAATGTCACTATGTCATATGTCCTTTTGAGTGAGACATTTGGATTTCAGTCAACGGCATCAACTTCATAGGTATTTTTTATGTTTTATTATATGTGTTACAAAAAGTTTGGAGTGCTTGATTTACTTATATATGTTAAACTTTTTGAAATAATTATATTTGTACATGTACATGCATTGATATTACAGCACCCGGGAGGCACATCTTCATCCTAACCACAAGCGGTGAGCACTATGTGTACACATGCATTCACAGAGGTAATTTAGAATGGTAATTATGTAAAATTATCACATACATGAATATATATATATATATATTAGTTTTGAATTCAAATATATGTATGTTCTTGTATATCCATCTAACTTATGTGATACATGTTTGATAAAGATGTTAACTTCAGTAGACACCCAACCATCTCTGCGACAAGTAGAGAAAGTTGTTTCCACTGTGATTTCATCTATGTAGACAACTCACTGAAGTATTCAAACAACATGTAAATTTTGTTAAATTTCTCGTGTAATTCATATTATGCTAAATTACATGTTAGTAATGTCTTTCATTGTAGAATTATTAAATTATGTTAATAATTTCCTTCATTGTGTATATGCAGGAGTTACCTGCGATATGGGTAGCATCCCTATTCATTTGATTCACAGGCGTGGCAGGGTAAAAATAATAGTTCTATATTGATAAAATTAGTTAAAATATTGTCATTATGTACATACATGTACTTAGTTCTATTTTTCGCTAATTCTGATGTTAGATTTTCTGATCTTATGTGTATGTAGGGAACTTTAACCCCCTCCATTTTGACTTCGAGGGCACGGACTCCTCCATCTTGTCATCTTCGTACCCCTGTTCGTACTCCAGGAGCTCCCGATGACTCATCTAAGCATGAGATGCAAATTCGACATGATCGACAACTTGCGGTAAGTTTGTGTATTTATGTAAATACTTTCATTCTAGCATGGTCTTAAATACATGTTGAAAACATATATAAATTAAGTTTTGACAAAAAAACATTGTTTGCATTTACAGGCTCATCTACAGGTGAGTATTTAGTGGAAGAGGACTCGTAGCATGGGCTCGGATGATCCAAAGTCATCTCATAGATCTCCATCTTCGTCTAAGGGAGGGCCTTCTTCGAGCAAGGCCAAGAGAGGGATAGATTTTGATGATTAGGAAATATATATGTCTTACATGACATTTTTTTGTATGCCTATGTGCATGGCATTGTATGTACACCTATATGGCATTTGAACTTGATGGTATATGACCTATTTGGGCATTTTTATATTTATTATGCACATTAAAATGCTATTTGGAACTTGATATTTTTGTATGAGACCTTACATTTCTGAGATTATTTTTGCATGAAACTAATATGATGTGCACTTGACAATATTTAAGACATTATGGATTATTTTTTCATTTATTGGTGTATGTACATGTACTAGCATTTTCAATGTATAATATGCATCAAACTTTGGAAATCAATATTTATATAATGCATGTATATAAAGAGTTACCTAATCTGAGTAATTATTCATTCAATTTATCAATGTGTATATGTGTATTTACCTTACTTGTGCTTCTTCTTGCTCATGGTCTCTTTGTACCAGTTCCTATCTTATCATGTACTTACTACATTCTTCTATGCTTCTTAGTCTTCTCCCCTATTAAAACACCTTAGAGTCTTCTATACATTACTCCAATACTTGAGAATGTCTTTAGATGTAATGACATTCTGATTCAGACACTCAATGATTCTTGATTGTCTAATCCACTCCAATACGTGTTATTACCTTTAAATTTATAGGAATTTGAAGTTTTTGGAAATCACATCACACCCTTCACTAGGCTTGATGACTACCCCTATCCTTTTGAAGGTGCTTTTGAAAGCATCCATGGGTTTATCATAGCATAAATTATCAATGAATGGAAGGTCACTAAGCCGTAGGCAAGCTAAATCCCATTCAAAACTAAACAAGAAATATTTACTAGGAGATTGATAACTCCCATGTGTTCTTAGACATTCCCCTATCAAATTCATTCTTAAGCCAATCTAGTCATTCAGGGCTCTTAAGGGACTACGCCCAGAAGAGGTAGCCCGAAAGCATGGGGAGTGTAGGGAACCAAAAAAAAACCTCCCCTAGCGTTTACCTAGCCACCCCGACATGTTGGCGTAGTTGGTTTGGCACCAAGAGCTTCCATTTGTAAAGTATTGTGTCTGGCAGCCTTACACTGACTCAAACTACACTATTTCACGAGTTTGCAAACAATAGGACAACGAGATAACTAAATGGAGATGGATAAAACTGCAAGAGGATTTTGTAGAGGGATTTGACATGGAGGTTTTGGATCTTACGAGACATCTCTAGGTGCCACGGAGTCTGAGAAATCACCCGTCGAAGATATAACGTGTTTTGGTCTCAGGGCTCTTAAGAGACTACACCCGAACTGAGGTAGCCGAAATCACGGGAGCGTAGGGAACCAAAAAAAATCCTCCACTAGCGTTCACTAGGAAATCCAGACGTGTTGGCCTAGACGGTTTGGTCCCATGAGCTACTGTTTGCAAAATATAGCGTCTGACAGCCTTACACTGACTCAGACTACACTATTTCACACATTTGCAAACAATAGGACAACGAGAAAACCGAATGGATATGGATAAAACAACGATATGATTTCATAGAGGGCCCCGACGTGGAGGTTTCAGATCTGTCGAGACGTCTCTAGGTGCCACGGAGTCCAAGAAATCACCTGTCGAAGATATATCATGTTTTGGTCTAAGGGCTCTTAAGGGACTATGCTCGGATGAGGTAGCTCGAAAGCATGGGGAGTGTAGGGAACAAAAAAAAAATCCTTCCCTAGTATTTACCTGGCCACCCCGATGTGTTGGCGTAGTTGGTTTGGCGCCAAGAGGTTCCGTTTGCAAAGTATTGCATATGACAGCCTTACGCTGACTCAAACTACACTATTTTGCATGTTTACAAAAAATAGGACAACGAGAACCAAATGGAGATGGACAAAACCACGAGAGAATTTTGTAGAGGGATTTGACATGGAGGTTTCAGCTCTGATGAGACGTCTCTAGTTGCCATGGAGTCTGAGAAATCACCCGTCGAAGATATAACATGTTTTGGTCTCAGGGCTCTTAAGGGACTATGCCCGGACGAGGTAGCTCGAAAGCACGGGGAGTGTAGGGAACCAAAAAAAATCCTCCACTAGCGTTCACCAAGAAATCTAGACATGTTGTCCCAGACGGTTTATTCCCACGAGATACCATTTGTAAAATATAGCATCTGGCAGCCTTACACTGACTCCGACTACACTATTTCGCACGTTTGCAAACAATAGGACAACGAGAGAACCGAATGGATATGGATAAAACCACGTTAGGATTTCATAGAGGGCCCCAACGTGGAGGTTTTGGATCTAATGAGACGTATCTAGGTGCCACTGAGTCCAAGAAATCACCCGTCGAATATATAGCGTGTTTTGGTCTCAGGGCTCTTAAGGGACTACGCTCAAACGGGTAGCCCGAAAGCATGGGGACTGTAGGGAACCAAAACAAAGCCTCCCCTAGAATTTACATGGCCACCTCGATGTGTTGGCGTAGTTGGTTTGGCACCAAGAGCTTCCATTTGCAAATTATTGCGTTTGGCATCCTTACACTGATTAAGACTACACTATTTTGCGTGTTTGCAAACAATAGGACAACGAGAGACCCAAATGGAGATGGAAAAAAAACGTGATAGGATTCCATAGAGGGCTTTGACATGGAGATTTTGGATTTGACGAGACATATCTAGGTGCCACAAAGTCTGATAAATCACTTGTCGAAGATATAACGTGTTTCGGTCTCAGGGCTCTTAAGAGACTACGTCTGAACGAGGTAGCCCGAAAGCACGGGGAGCGTAAGGAACCAAAAAAAATCCTCTAATAGCGTTCACCAGGCCATTCAGACATGTTGGACTAGATGGTTTGGTCTCACGAGCTACCGTTTGTAAAATATAGCGTCTGACAACCTTACACTGACTCAGACTGCAATATTTCGTGCATTTGCAAACAATATGGCAATGAGAGAACCGAATGGAAATGGATAAAAACACAAGAGGATTTCGTAGAGGGACTCGACATGGAGGTTTTGGATCTGACGAGACATCTCTAGGTGTCATGGAGTCTGAGAAATCACTTGTCGAAGATATAGTGTGTTTTGGTTTCAAGGCTCTTAAGGGACTACGCTCGGACGAGGTAGCCCGAAAGCACAAGGAGCGTAGGGAACCAAAACAAAGCCTCCACTAGCGTTCAAGTCTTGGTCATCTCTTTATGTAAATGCCTTGTCATCATGTAGTTTTTGGAAACTACCCGGTGTGGAACTGCATTATAACTCATCATCCAAAGATAAGAGGTTTTATCATGTTGATCGTAAGACGCTGATGGGGCTAGATGCAATCAGTTTGGGATTAGATCATAGTAATCAATAAAATATGGATTGCCAAACATATTTATCAACCATAAAATCAATGATAAGCCCTAGCTTCTTGTGCTTTCCAAATTTATCTTTAGACTCCTTCATTTTTGTGTAAGGTTTTGAGCATGAAATGGTTTATTTCATATTGTGTCTATTTCTTTTCTTTACAGTTACATTATTGTTTCTAATATTTCAATGACCTAGACTACAATGCTCAATGCTTTAGAAGTTGAAATAGATATACAAAATAAAGCACTAATAACTCATGAATATAAGTCTATATAAGGTGCATAAAAGGTGAGCATCAATCTCTAAATTGCTTTGAAGCAGTATGCAGACCAAACAAAATGTATGCAAAATTCTCGTGAAAGAGATGAAAGGTACGTTGGGGGCCACAATATATAAACAAAGTATAACGTGTACGTGTTATAACGCGTACACGTTATGTTTTTTACCTTTTCCAGCACCTGCCTCAAGGCTTTAGATCCGGTTTGGATCCCCAACCCTGAGGCATGGATCTGCACAAACACAACAAACAACATGTTTTTGTAGGAAAATGTAAAAAATATGATAAATCAAAATAAAACAATCGATCCATTTTTTTAAAATTATACCACAACGTAGAGCAGAGTTTCTTCTTTCTAAAAATATAATTTTTCAAATTTTCTAACTAATATAAAGTTTCCATATTATTTATTTTCTAACTATGCATTTTTATAGCTATTTTTTGAAGTTTAAATATGTCTATCTTTCATCATGTATCTTTTGTTTGGGTTATCGAAATTGAAAAAAAAATATACTAGCACAAAATAGGCATAATTCTATACATATTCAAAAAAATCTAATTTTTGATATTTTTTGAGGTAGGAAGGGGGGGCACGATCGGACCTCCGTTATTTTTCAAAACATAAAATTTATGTACTAGAAAAATCATACATAAAAAAATCTAAAACAATTCTAACACAAACTAGATACTCCTAACTATCTTTTTACCAAAGGGTTTTCAAATATACTCAATAGTGCTCAAAAAATGGTGGGGGGCATGAAAGTCTCTCTATTATGTTTTTTAACAAAAACAGGAGCACCTATTGGTATTTTAGTTGTTTGAACCATTTAAAATTATCTGTTTTCAATAAAATTTAGTATCTTAGAAGCCAGACTCAAAATTCTACAATTCATATGTCTACAACATCTTACAATTTTGAGTGTAACTATTTCGAAAAACTCGTACAAGTTGAAGTTTTTTATTTTTCAGAAAAATGCATCCACTTAAAACCCCCTTTTGGCCCCCCAATTTGGTGCACTTACCCTAATATCATCTACAATATAAGTATATGTTTTTCTATCACTTAATAATAATAATAATACCATTATCAGATTCACAAGAAAATAATTCTAAAAGTACATTTAAATCATAAAATATCTACTAATAAATTAAGACAATCTTTAGTGAGTAATGAAAAGGTTGTGGGCACCATTATAGCACTTTGAATATTTGAAAATCTATGTAAACTAAATCTTTCATGGAAAATTGAGATGCAATAGAGCAGTGACATTATGGAGCCTATATTAATCTAAAAATAATGAGGGTACTTAATTTGGAGGCTTTTATTTCTTACATATCAATAAGATGATATATATTAGATTAATATTTTATTATATTTTAAAATTTACAAGGTGGAGAAAGTTTGGTCCAAAGTTGGTGTTATAGTGGTAAAAATATGGCTTAATTTATGTCACATATGCACTACTCCCACCTATAAAATTAGAAAAACATAAAGTGGGAGGGCCCAAAATCCCTCTCACCTTTTTTTATTTTGATAGCGAGAGGAGAGGATAAATGAAAAGGATATGAGATGAGAAAGGAAATGAGAGAAAGGGAAAGGGGAAAGGGAAAGGACAATATACAGTGAAAGCAAAGATGGAGAGGAGAAAACAAAATGAGAAATAAAGGGAAAATGGCGTATTGATAGAGTCATCGTGGGAAAAATCTAAAATCTAGAATACAAGAAAGCCCTCCTATGCAAGTAGGGGAAGAAGAAGAAGAAGAGTATGTGCAAATCTAAGATTGCATGTATGTAGATTTTCACCTAAATTTGATGAATAATTTATGTGAATAATATAAATAGTATGAGAAACAGTGTAAACCTTAAGATAAATTCAAAGTAAAATATCTAAACTCAAGGGTAAAATTTATAGTAAATTATTTCAACCCTAAGAAAAATTGTAAAAACCCTAACGTAAATTGTATAAAGCCTCCGACTAATTATGTAAACCATGGGATAAATTGTGTACTCTGAACTAAATTATATAAACCTTATGAGAGATTGTGTAAACGTTAAGAAATAAATCATTCAAGGTTGAACAAAAAACAAATTTTAGAAAATAAATTACAATCCCATTGACAAACCCTAGTTACAAAACTTACCTTTAATATTTCGTGTTATATTTTTATAGCAATTTTTTTAGATTCAATAGAACAAATGCATTTCATAAAAATTTTACTTTCCAATATTAGAGAGGTCGTAATATGGTAGTAGGATATATCTTTGTACTTGTATATTAATAACGGTGTTTGATATATTTACCTATGGTGGATCTAGCATTCATGCTTTAGGACAAGATGATATTGAGGAGGATTTTGGTGAGGCTTATTATTCACCTCGACACTCTTCTATGATTAAATGTATGTTGACCTCTACATGCCCACCACAAAGGTATTAACTTACTGTTTATTTTGTAATTTAAAAATATTTGTTATCATTTAAAAATTCTAAAATTACATAACATGATGATGAAAAGTCTTTTACATATGGAACATAAAGAAGTTATATTAATGAGCTACTCCCTAGCATCCCTTATCCTCTATGAAACTGACATTAATGTTTAAATTTATAGCTATATTTAATTTCATTGAGCATATCAAATATAACTTGGGTATCATAGGTCTATTTCACATATACATCAACAAGAGGATAATGGTGTTGGGATGAGTAGGCCCCCTTTCTACTAAAAAGGAGTCACCTACACAAATGTATAATTTACATATATTTCTTTATAATTTTTTTCTTATCATTTAAAAATTCTATTACAACTTGATTATGACAGGTCGCTATCTTGTATCCACTGACAGAAATATTAGGGTAGGAGGATGACTAGAGTCATTTGCACAAAGGTATAAATTCATCATTTTTTATTGAAAGAAGTAATAATTGGTTCTATTACAATGAGCATATGTTTGTTGCATATCCTTAGATAGAGTACGAACCTCTCAGCTTGTTGGCAAGAAAAAAAATTCAAAAACTCAAACAGAGAAATTTTGCGCCATGTTTCATAAATGATCTACTCCTCAATTTATTGAGGGGGGTGATGATGATGACGAAACATTGACCCCCTATGTCAAATGATGAGAGACCCTATCTTCTTGTTCGTAATAATTATAAATATTGAGTGCAAAGAATCTCAAAATGGACCTATAGTAAATGATGGCATGGTGATATTAATGGATTTTTGGGACAATTAAGTATTTTAATATGTTTATTTAATTCATCATACTTTATTTTATTTCAATTTATTAGTTTATGTTATTTTCAATTTATTTTTTATTCCATTTATATGGATTTCAATACTTTTTGGTTTCAAGTATTTTAAGAAAATAATGGTTGAATGAACTCAAAAACTATTTCTTTTATATTTCCATGTAGAATGGTCATGAATACCATTTGAGATATGCAGAAATACGGGTTGAGATAATTTAGGTAACGTTCAAAAAGATCCGATATAAGATAATTTTAATTGAGAAATATGCAACATAAGGCTTTAGGAGAATAAAAAGGCATACAAGGGTAATTATGTCGCATAAATACAATTTTTATCAAGAATGTTATAATCTTTTAATAATCTTTCATTTTTACAATTTAAAGCTCTAGTACCAAGGAAACATAAGTGCAAAGAGAAGAGAATGGTAAATAGTAGTGCTAGTTTTTTCAGGGGCATTTTATACCCTAGGCAACCTAGCAGTTGCCTAGGGTGCATAATCTGCAGGGGCGCAAAAATAAAAATTTTCAGGTCTGCTTTACAGGAAGGGTCGGCTCTATTATTCGTATATTATTCAGGCCGACTTTGCAGGAAGGGTAGTTTGAAATAATATATAACTGCGGCACCGCCATTCATTATTCATATATATACAACTGCAAGTAAATTCATTAGACACGAAAATTAAAAGATAGGTTTATGCGATCAAGCAAGTAAATTCAGTAAATTCCAATTCTGTAGATCTATAGACTGTGACACAATTTTATACAGAGTCTGAACTTTGAAGAGTGGATGCCATGTCTATAGGACAACCACATGATAGAAATTTGGTGTTAATTAACAATAACGTAAATGGTGAATCGTGAGGCCAAGCACTAAGCTGCCGAGCGTGACAAAGGAGCATTTTATTTGGGTTTATTCAAAGGGAGGAGCTGGAGCATTTTAATAATACTATTTTTGGGTTGTGCTTAAAAATTAAGACATTGTTTGAGTAATATATAATATCAATATTACTAAATCAGTTTCATAATCAATATAATATTCTTAATTGTATTATTATATTGTAATTGATTGTGTTTGAACATGCTTGAATTGATTTTATATTTAGAGATTACAATTGTATTTAAATAATATATATCAACACTTACTAATGTTTCTTTAATAATTTTTGAATGAATGTTTGTAACAAGTATTTCATTCGCATATGAAAAAATCTCTTCCAAGAGCATATATCCGATAAAAAGGGTACTAAGTTTCTAACAATATAATTTTATTCACAAAACAAATTATTTTTAATAGTAAATTTAGTAATATAATTATTTCTCTTATATAAATGCTTTTAATTATTCTTATTATGTAATTGTATTTATTTTATTTCACTTTTGTAATAATATTGATTATAGTATCAACAAGTATACGGAGGGTAGTGCACAACCATTATATAGGATAAGTATTTAGTTCAAATGGATAAAATTAAAAAATTAAGTGGAGCTCAATTTTAAAAAAACATGCACCACAGGCAGATGGGTGGTCCTGGAGAAAGGGGGGGGTACACTTCAAGTATTGCCTAGGGCATTTTGAAACCTTAATTTGGCCCTGAGTTTTTTATTTGTATTTTGGAAGAAATATCACTCCCTCGTACATTATTGTATTATAGATGAGAAAATGTTTATTTTCTCAACTATAACATTATTATCTCATCGAATACATTAATTTATATATCATGTTTCCAAGTATAAAATATTGCTTTTGTTAAATTTTAATATTTTATTTGTGAAAATTTGTGTATAATAATTATTTAAAAATATATTTTTCATATTTTATAAAAGAATAACTTATTTATTTTATAATTTGTATATAGTTATAAATAATTAAAAAATAATAATGGAGTCGTAATTCCTTTTTTTACTATGTCAAATATGTATATAGAATATAATTATTTATAATTACAAATAATTTTTGTGTGTACTTTGCATTACTCATTTGTCCACATGTGCCATCTTATTTTCCACACAAAATTGGTACAAAGGTAGTCTAAATTAATGCAAATAAAAGCACTTATCCACTTTAAATTTATGTCACCAAAATAGATGCAAATTTTCACCGTTCTAAGTACCCAAAAATTTTGATTTTCAATGCAAATCTGATCCAAATCGGGGTAGAAATCATTTAGTGGACCGTATTGATCAAGTATGTAATCAATTTCTCATTCTCATATATTAGTACCTGCCGCGCAAGTGCAGATACTATTGTTTCCACCTTGCGCTATTAGTTTGCACGGGACTGCGTGCAAATTACATTTTATCCATAGTTTGAGTTAAATTTTTGAATATTGTTAGTGCCTTAAACATTTTTGTATTATTTATGTGTTCCCTGATTGGTGGAATTTTATTCCTCATTGCCAAGCCTATTTTCTACGGCCCAGATATCACCTGTTTTTCTAAAGTTTTAGTTGCCTCTTACAATGTTTCATGTGCTTGGAGGCCTGACAGCGGTTGTGTGGTTGAGTATCCACCTAGTTTCCTGCATGCAATTGCTTCTACCATCAATTTCCAGTTTGGAAAACATTTGCATCCAATTTTAATTTTGGCGTGGGGTCTTCTGCGTATCAGGTGCTCCACCTCCACTTCAATCTCCGTTAAATCTTCACCACCTGCCAAGAGTTATTCCCTGCACTGTATAGAGTGAAACATTGAAGGTGGGAGCATCTACACAGTTTGGCAAGAGACAAGAGCCCTTGGAGTGTGACTATACAGGTATGAAAATTTATTAGTTCCCTTATCCATTGACGCTTGTATGGGAGCTTGCAGGCAAATTTTGGGTGTCAAGCAGGCTCTACGTTCTGAGAATCCCTCTCTTGGGTTGCAGGAGTTAAAACCTTTTACAAGACCTTAAATTTATCCGAGCTGTTGACTCTACCAACAAACATAAAAAAATGTCGTGGAGGACCACAATTTTTAGGTGGGTCTTCCCTAAAAACCTCATTAAAAACAGGAATGGCCTTTCGAAGGATCTTGCATTTGTCAGATGACCTAACTGAATCAACAAAAGCAGAAAATGACTGTTAAGGACCACACATTTTCAGCTGGGTACTCCAGAAAAAAAAATAGAATTTTAGGATTTCAAATGCCCTCATATGTATCAGACCACCTGACTATATCAACAAACACGCCAAAAGCCTTCAAGGACCATAATTTTTTTGTTGGGTTTTCCCAAAAAAAGCTTTAAAATAACAGTTTGTCTTCCTCAAATTTAACAGCCCACCCCACTGTATCAATGCACACAGCATGTGCCTCTCAATATCTCGGTTTTTACCTGCTTATTCTACAGAGAAAAAATGAGGTTTGTTGCTTCAAATTAATCAGACCACCTAAATGTATCAACAAACACAACATAGGCCTCTAAACTCGAATTTTTCAGCTGGGTATTCTCAAAAAATCATGAGAAAAGAATAGTTGTTAGGCTTTTCCAGGCCTTTTAAATGCATTTGAAGCAGCTAGCTGTAAATAAGCAAGCATACATATCCGGTTCCAGATAAGCAAAATTCCATAAATATCATTTGTCCACATGCTTACAAATTTGATTCCATGTCTGCTTCATACATTTTATTTTTCCTCCCTTTTTCCACAATTTTTAAGCATTAAAAGTTTGTTTCAAGAATAAGCCTTGGCAGGAGCAAGCAGATACCTCAAACAAGAAGGAGAAGATGAGGGCAAAGAATTTGAGGGGATAAGACTTGGGGGAAGCGATCTCTAACCTTGTCGGTGGGGAGATTCCATGGTTATCCTCACGAGGCAGTCACACTGTTTCACCATATGCAACAAATAGGCCTTCAACCCAATCAGTTTACATTTGCCAACATATTCTCAGCCTGTGCCAAAATCGGAGCTTTGGAACAGGGTATGGACATCCATCAAAGCATAAAGGATAGAGGAATTTTGTCAAATGTGGTTGCAAATGTACTGGTAGACATGTATGCAAAATGTGGAACTGTAGACAAGGCACGTGAACTGTTCGACAGAATGCCTGAAAAAAATGTGGTATCGTGGACAGTCATGATTGCAGGATATGCCCAAAATGGATTTGTTGAAAATGTGTTACCATTACTTCGAAACATTCATGCAATTGCAATTGGCAGATGTAAAGCCAAATTCCACAACCTTTGTCAGCATCCTCCCTTCCTGTGCCAAAATGGGAGCTTTGGAACAGGGTATGGACATCCATCAAAGCATAATGGATAGAGGAATTTTGACTGATGTAGTTGCAACTACCTGGTAGACATGTATGCAAAATGTGTAAGCATAGACAAGGCTCGTGAACTGTTTGATAAAATGCCTCAAAGAAATGTGGGTTCATGGAATACCATGATTGCAGGATATGCACAATATGAATTTGTTGAAAATGTGTTATAATTACTTAGAAACATTCATGCAATTGCAATTGGCAGATGTAAAGCCAAATTCCACAACTTCATATCTTTTTGTACAACTTCATGGCCGGGGAAAGCTTTCCCACCAGTGATCAATGGAGTTGAAGGCCCAGTCATGCTAAAGATTGCTATTGATTGCCAAAGGAGGAATTTCAATGCTATATCTGCCCCCATTCTGCAACTTTATTAAATTTGGATCTGCCTATATTGATTTCTCTTTTAATGTTTTCTAATTTTGTGTTAACGAGTGACTCTACCATATATAGCTATAGAGCGGGGGGCACCTTTCCTGATGCTGTAGATTTGTTGAATACTTGAAATGACATTCCCACCTTCAATTTTGACCTTGATCTTGAAGCAGTAGCATGGATAGATCAATGTGTAGTGTAGTTGAAATTAGTGTTAAACCATAGTGGTGTGTAGACATTGGTTCGGTTGTATGCATGGCCTTTACTTCGCTGCAGTTACAATTTTATTCTTTGGATATATTCATCGTCAGATCCTTAGCAACTCAATTATGTTTGCAGTTGCTTTGGTTTCATGGCCTTACAAAATTGGTCTATTTTTCTTCATTTGTGTTCTTTTCTATTTGAATTGCCATCTTCAAATTCTTCGGATTGAGGGCTATTAAAGTTTACTATAAGAGTATAGGTCGATGTTTACATACTTCTAAAAGAGCATATGAAAACCAGACATCGGATTTTTCTAATCAGTCGTGCATTCACATCTTTATTCTATCGTCTTTGCTTACCATTAGCATAAGCCAACTTAGGACTGTTGCAGTGATGTTATCCTCGGCTTCTATAATAAACTTTTTAAATGCAAGAGATTTTGTGGTTTACTTGGGCATTTCCCCAACAGAATGGAACTAGTTTCATGTTGGGTCTATTGGGAGCTACAAGGATAACACATACAGCTCAACGGCTTGTCTCCATGGCCACCACCTGGCATTCATTATCCACCTGCTCCTCTCAATCTCCATTTGCATTTGCACATAACATTTTACGGCAGGTACTATTGCTGCAATGCAGCCCTTGTTTGCATAGTGACTTGTAAATCAAATATCTATCATCCTCGATCCATTTGAGTACTACACCTATAAGTTGGTATAACACTATTTTATCTAGTTTGAGCACAAGTGCCCAAATGTGATAAAATGATGCACTAATTAGACCCTAATATTTAACACAATAAAAATAGGTCTGAAATATTTTTTTTAAAGGTAATGGAGAAGGATAGTTGTTAAAATCTCAATGAGAACATATACCTAAGTCAAACATAGTTGAGTGTTGATAGAAATTGTAAAATGCTTAGAAGAGTTTCAAAGAACACTATGGAACATAGTGTAGAATTTTGAATATGTTCATATGAAGATTATAAAAAATAAAGGAAGATGGATAGTAGTGGTTTTTGATGATGGTAAGTGACTGGTAACCGATATTGATAATGACACAGATTTGTTAGTCATTTACATATTTTTATGACTTGAAACTATATGAGTACCTTCTTATGCTCCTAATTAGAGAAAACATATTTAAGATTTATGAATGTATGCATGAGAGTGTATTATTTTTTCTCGTTTTATCTATCCTCAAAACCCGAATAATTAATTTATACGACATAAACAACATGCAATATAATTATCCCAAGATACCCTTAAGTGGGTATTGCTCTGCATTGGTCTTAGAATTAGGGTTGATGTAGCTCTATGTAGATTTTTAATCCGTCCCAATGTTAGATAAGATTTCAATTCCTCTCATTATATGCTTCATCTAGAAATTATCCTTCTTCTTGTACAAGTATGTAGCAACATAAATAATAGAACAAGGAAACTTTATACATATAAATAGGCTCAAATTCTCTAGTAAGTTCTTATTTCTTCGTGAATGATAGATGTGATAAATTATGTGAGTGCACACCTCTCTTTTAAATGACATTTAGGATGTTTTCATATACATGTTCCCTAGGATAATTCTCCATCCAAGTTGACCCCAAGAACAAGTGAAGGTTAACCATAAAAACATGACCAAATGGATTCGAGACTTAGAAAAGTACGGGAACCATAAATTAGTGATCGTGAGTGATAAAAATATCATAAACAAAAATGGATAAGTCTACGGAGGTGTCTTGGATGTCCAAGGAAAGATGAGGATAAATTTAACGGTTTTTTTTTTTAAATTGCTGGTGATCGAAGTTGTTTAGGGTTTATTCAAATGGGGAAATGTATGCCAAAAGGATCCTAATGTGCACTAGTGGTCCAAGTCTCCAAAAATGTGATAAAATTTTATTTCTCACATGCCTTCTACTAAAAGTAGGAGTCCACATAATGCCCCACTTTAACGTGTGTGTATACATATAAAATTAGAAATAAATGAATGATTACTTAATGAGTGTATCTTATAGAGAAGTATATATTCATGAATATTTCTATATTAATAGTTGATATGTAGTGCTCAAGTAAGACTACCATAACCCTAAATAAGATTTAATATCCTGTTGATATATCTTCTTAAGTGCATCCACAACAAGTCAGGAATCACATTGTGTAAATTTTTAGATTTGAACCAATATCTACCATGATTATATTTGTTAACTCTGAATGTGAATATATGAAAGCTTGTACAAATAATGATCCATTAGGATAATCATTTATTGGATTCTCATGGTTGTATGATGAAATAGTTGGAACTCATTTATGCACATTCATGACCACGCGTATAAAACAATCTAAGATATGAGCATTGACATCATGTTGATATTTTTCAGAAGTTTCCATGTGGAGATGTTATTTCTTTGTCATATTTAGAGTGTATGATTTAGAATAGAATTGGTAAAGACTTTCAAATGTTTATTGGATTGTGTGACTTATTATTTCAATGTATTATTGTCCTTACATGAATGAGTTGCTATCAATTAGGTCCTAAATCATATGATCTAGTTCAAAGCATTTGTTTGTAGAATGACCTATAACTCTCATGTAATCATAATATGCATTCACGTTATAGTTCTTAAGTAAACATTTAGACGAGTCATTCTCGACTTAAAGATGTAGAGATATAATTTTTCATTTGAGAAATCACTCAAGCATTTGTTGATTACTCTTGGATAATTGTGTGGATTGGCTTTGCTCTTGAGAACGACAAGCCCATCAGGTGGTTGCGATACTATATTTATTACATTTATCATCTCATTATTATCTTTGAAATTAAAATGTATCATTAGCCTTAGCCTTGAATGTCTATTCACCTTAATATTTAGTTCCACTAGATGTAGGGGAATCAATCATGTATTTAAGTAGGTGGGTTTTGAGGAGTTTGATCTCATAGTTCTCAATTGTATGAAAAGCTCATTGAAATATTGATACGTTTGAAACATTAATTCTTCTTTCAGATAGGTTGAAGTAAACTTTGAGATAAAATATTATGTAAAGCATTATCATGTAATGGGTGAAACATATTTGTAAGCATTGCCTTGAATTCAAGCAATACTCAATAATAGTCTCGTTATGTATTTTCTTAAAGTTGTGCAACCTATGAAAACATGGCCTTTTGGCTAATGTTGATTGAAAATGAGTTAAGAAACTATCGACGAAAGCATTGAAGGAACATACAGATCCCAATGGTATGGTGTAAAACCAATCTAAGGTGTAGTCTTTGATACTTTTATGGAAAATCTTTGTTAGTAATTTATCATTATGCACAAAATCTAGACATGAAGCATAAAATGATATTTTATGATGTGAAGGATTACCCTTACTATTGAATAATTCAAATTTAAGAGAAATGAAACATTTAGGCAAATGGTAACTAAGGACTTCATATGCATAAGTATTGAGTAATATATTATGATGACTAAGAGTATGGATTTATTTTTGAGATCCTTGTTGTAGTTGTTGGAAAAAAATTTGTATATCCTAAATAGTTTGTTGAAAGAGTGCATCTTGAGAGATATGAGAAACATGTGTAGGAATAGGCACTCTAGTGTTTTGTGAAAGGCCTTGAACAAACGATGTAACTTGGTAAACATGTCTAGGAGGCATAAAATTAATATTATAATATTTCCATTGTAAATTGAGTAGTAACAATAGGTGTAGGAACCAAAGTAGAAACATCATGTGGAGGCACAAGAGTAGAAGCAACAGTAGTTGCACATTTAGTAACTAACACAAAATTGGAACCTCTAGCGGGTAAGATAAGAGCAATCAAAGGTTTGTTTGATACATGTACTTCCTCATATGTAGATAACTTGGCTAACATTTTCTTTTGCACTTCCTTCAAGATAAGAAATATGGAATTTATTTGTTTAGGATTTTCTTCAACACTTTGTGTACATTCAACAACTATTCTTAGTATTTATTGTCTACATCATCATGTTTAATGTTTCGAGGTCCACTCGCAGCATTGTTAAGTATAACATTGTCACACATATCATAATAAACATTTTCATTCCAAGCATGATCATTAAAAAATTGATATTACAAGCATCCATATTTGCATAATTCACATTTGTACCATTTATGTTGCCATCAATATAAGAAGCATGAATATCATCAATAACCACCATTTTCTTTTTCAATCAAGAATGAGATCCAAGCATAGGGATTTAAACTAAATCAATATGTGCACCAAACGATCTAGCACTTCACGTAGTAGGTATTATAGATCTAGCTTTCTTAATTTGCAGTAGGTGGAAACATAAAGAGCATTCAACAAATTAGGGCTAATGATATATCAATTAGATTTGAAAACACACAAAAAACATTCCCTAGAGGGAGAAGATGTGTAAAATCCTAAGGATATATGTTGAAACCTTGGATTGGGTAGTCAAAGGACTAGGTTCACCGATATGTTTTATCTATTTGAGCACAAGTAATCAAATTAGATAAAATTATGACTAACTCAAAACCTAATATAGCATAGTATAAACATGTTTGAAATATACAAAGTGGATAAGGTAATGGAGGACAATTACCTTAGGTAAACATACATGATTGTTAAGAGAAACTAAAAAAATATCAAAACAAGCTCAGAATGAAATGTGAAATAGAATCAATAAAATTGATTGTGCTTAGATGAAGCTTACTAGAAACAGAGGGAGATGACCAATAGGGATTGTTGATAATGGCAACAAGAAGTAGTGGACGATAATGGTATAAGCTCACCATTTTTGGTTGGGTAGGTTTCAATGACTCAAGACTATGTGAGTACCTTCTTCTGCTCCTCATCGAAAACCTCTTCCAGATATGTGAATTGATATGCAGGAGTGCTTGAATGTATTTTCCTTTGATTGAGCCCCAAAACCCTAACAATGTATCCAAAAAACATAGATAAAATGCAACAAAAATGGCTAGGGATACCCTTCAATGGGTGTTTCTCTACATTTCACTTATGGAATCAAGGCTTATGTAATTCTCGACGGATTTGTTACCCGTCCCAATATGAGAGAAGACTCAAAATTCTCTCTTCATGTGCCTGATCAAGTAAAAGCAAGCAAACATTCTTTTGGCACAAGTATTTGACAACAATAATAATAGAATAAGTGCACACTTCAGATAGGGCTAGATAGGTTTCATTGTCCTTCTAAGTGCTCAGCTCCTTGTGAATGATAGATGTGATAATTGATGTGAGTGCTCCCTTTTTTTGGGTTCCCTAGGATGATTTCCCACACAAGCCGACCCTAAGAACAAGTGAAGGTCTACCACCAAAATATGATCAAATGGAAAAGAGACTCAGAAAATCAAGATGACCAAACAATTAATTGTTTAGTAATTCTCATTCAATGTTGCATTTAAAGTGGAAAATGGATTTGTGTTTACAAGTTAGTGTTGATTAACATGCTATGTGCGGTGAACAAAAACGTTTTTAGGGATAAATTTATGTTTATAGATTGTTATTGTCCTTTGAAAATGTCGTCTAATATTTTACTAATCTTAATTCAATATTACAATTAATTCATCAATTCAATATGACTGTTACAATTGCACTGCAAGAAAAAAAAATGATTATCACAACTATCAAAGACTATCTTTCAAATGAATAAATTAGAAATAAATACTATAAAATAAAACTTTATAGTTCAATTGCCAAATCAATTGAAAAAACCCAAGCAATAAGTATTTATTTGATTGAAAATTACAACATTCTTAGGTGAATTATTTTATTTAGCTCATAGACGAGTAAGAACAAGTCTTTTACAACCATAATCAATCAATGACTTATCCCATGTGGCTTTATATTTTATATTTTCTCATAATCTCTTTTCAACAGGGCATATATTCTTCACAAGCATCAATGTACTCCATAAATCAATAATTGTGACTAGTAGTGAATCTTCCATTTGAGCTATTTATAAAACCATCTATATTCTTAAATGTGTACGGACAACCATCAGTGTAGGTGTGGCCAAACATTCTTCTCACATCTTTCCCTGCATCCATATCATACTTAAGGGACATTGCGTTTGCACTTTTCCAGATGTTTATATTCGATGAATGGATAATCTAGACCAAAAATGACATAATACATACTTCGTTCTAACTCTCTTTAAACCCACCTTCACGCCACTTAATATGAAAATACCGAAATCTCCATTGCATATGGTTGATAGATATATCACATACCGGTGACCCCAAAAAGAGAATGGCACATTGACTTCAGAAAGAAGCTTATTTACGGGAAAAGCTTTGTACGCCTTATAATTATAACTACACAAATGTTTAACAACCTCTGAAACTATGTATCTCCCTTACTATCCAAACTATAATCCCTAAATTATTTCTTTCGTCCTAACCAAAGACATTTCAACCAACTCAGATTTCTTACCTCTTATGTGACACTCTCCACTTCATCATCTTCATATTCACTATGTATGAAACCCCTCAAAGATGCAAAGAGGTCCCGCGATGAAATACTTCCTAAATCCCACAACATCTCTTGGAAAAAAGCTGAGCTAGAAATATGAATCAACATAAAAATAGAATAGATAATTTGATCCTACAAACTCTATTAATTTAATATTCAATATATATAATTTAGTATCAATGATTTTTTTTTCAATTAATATATAGCAAATATGATAAAACTTTAATGGAAAATTAAGATGAAGTGAGCATCCATCCTAATAGAGCTGAAGTGGGTCGGAGAAGAAGTGGGCCCCTATCCAATTTTTCAAATCTCCTTTAGTATCAAGCATATTGGTCTTAAACTATATATATATATATATATATATATACAAAATCTTTTGTGTATTGTGTTTTTTGACACAAATTTGATGTTTTTGCATTAAGGTGTACATTAAATCGACACTTCACAAAAATGTAATGCACTAGTGCATGATTCAAATGATTTGATGATTCTCAATATTAACACATTTTTCGTTAGATAATTTTTTTGATACAAAATATTAAGCACATGGCACAATAGGAAAAAAAAACCCCTAAATTTAGAGGTTTTCATAATGCAATTTACAAAACTATTACGTGATGTACTCAAATAAAATAAAATGACACTTTATCATTTATTCTTCAATATCTACCAATGTTGCTCTTATATTAAAACTTGTTTAGCCAATTTCATTTTCCTTCTCTAAGTCCAATTATTAAATTTAATATGTCCAAGTCCTTATTTCCATGCATTTGAAGATTTGATGTTCATAAAGCATGTCATTTGGGTTTTTTTTTCTATTTATCCTTATTAATTCTCATTTCAAACCCAATTATGGGTAAAATAAAAATATCCAATTGATTAGGGTGTCCTCCCATTTGAAGGTTGGTTGGATTGATTGGATTGATTCCTTATGGATTAGATACCTTAAAGTAGGGAAGCAGCTCAGTTCATAGAATACCTCTCAAGGTTCATAAATTCAAATGTAGTAGTTATTCCGATAAGTATTCCTACAATGGCACTCGGATAAAGCTGCAGGGTTGTAATGGAATGGGTGTATTCACTATTAATGGCTGACATAACAAAATAAAATAATATAATATAAAATAGAACCAACTAAATGTATGCAATAAATTAAATATATAAATATAAAAGAACAAATGCAATCAAATAAATATAAAGAAAAAAGAAAAAGAAAGAAGCGAAAAAGATTGAGAGAAAGAAATGCAAAAAAAAAAAGAAACACTAAAGAAATAAGAAATAGGAACAAAAACTTTTTTTTTAAATTTCTCATAGATTAATCAAATAGATATTTGAAAACTATGTTGCGAGATGTTTTCTTTATTCTTTTCGATAGCATAAAGATTATGAGAGGTAAGAACAAAAACTCTAATTTTTTTAGTTTTTCATTACCATGAAATAAAAAACCATAAGTCCTTTAAATTAAGCGACCGGGTTGATTATATTAGATTTCAATAATAAGAGTTTAAATTTTTTAATTACAATTATATTAAATGTACAGATAGTTTTAAGTTCCAAGAAAAAAGATAAACATAGGGAATGAAAATATTAATAATTGTGATATATTAAAAAATATAAAATGAAATCTTTGAGATAGATATTACTCAATGCTTTTCAGATAAATGTATCTGTATTAGTGCCATATAAATCTAGAAATCATTTTTCCCTAAAATTTCTGTTGTGTCATTCAAAAATTTGTTACAAAAACAATTAATAACATTGGCTACATGTGTTGTATTGATCTTTAGTTTTTGTTTTTATTGTATTACAAGTTACATATATATATAAATATGTTGATGGGCAATATTTTCATACATCCACCCACATGAAAAGACAAGTTAATTTCAGATGTAAATTTTGTCTCTCAACACACATTAAAGGAATACTTTATTTTACTGTATATAGTAACAAAATGAGTAATTGACTAGAACAGATATCTTAAATACAACCATCTGAAACAGAGCTATCAATCTTAAGGCCCATATCGTAAATTTTTAACCACCATAGAACAACTCTGCATAAATAAGACATTACCCACATCTTATAGTTTGTTTCATCTCTATTTATATCCATCTGAAATAATACACTTTTATAACACTTAAAATTTAATAATGAATAATCGTAAATGGCATTTTCATTTATAGAATAATTCCATAACGTAGGTTATATCCAGGGACAAAAACAACGGCAATTGATAAATTACTACGACCAGTTGGTCAATATCCCAAGCATGCAACAACCCAAAAAAAATCCAAACTACTACCAACCGAAAACGAAAAAACACCAAAAACTTGGAAGGCTCGAAACCAAGTTAATGTTTTCAGGGCATAAAATATCACTTAACCCTGGAAGTTTGTGTAACTATATTCTTAGTAAAGTTTAATATACTCTTGTATATTCTTAGTAAAGTTTAATATAGTATATACACAAACTCAAGCTCCTTAAGTTCTGGTGGTGGCCTCCATCAATGATATAGCCTCCTTTTACATTTTCCTCGAGTATTTAGACATTTAAAAGGATTAATGTGGGGCCTAAATTGAAGGTTAAGTCTACCAACATGAATGTGGAAAGAAATGTATACAATTGCCAGCACAAAAAAATGGTAATGACAATTTAGTAGAGACAATTCATTACTATTGCTAAAAATAAAAAGTTATAACTCCTCGTCGTGTGATGGTGTAGTGGTAATTGGGTTCTTTTACAAGTGAGAGACTGCAGTTCAAACCTCACTCTGTGTTAATGAGGGTCTGTAATAAGGCTACCTGAATTGAGATAGAAAAACATTTTCAGAATCTTGTTCCAAGGGGATTTATGCGATTCTACTCACTTCAACTATACATTGTTTCACTGCATCTGACCTCATTAAAAAAATTTCATAACAAAAATACTTCAACAATGTTACTTTTTGGACTGTTCTAACGCCAGTTAAATTTTCATTGTGGGATTATAACTTCCAAAGGATCACTTCTCAGGGATTTTAAAGTGCTATAAAGGAAATGTCCTTTTAAAATCCATATGCAAGGGACCCAAAAATGGGGTAAGAACTTTCCTAAAACCACAAATATTTACGCAATGTTTTAGTAAATTGGTTTGTTTTGTTGCCCAAAAATATAGAAGTGAACCCAGCTTGTTCTTATCGGAAATCTTCAATCACATTATAGAATCAATGCATCACAAGTAACTTCTATTATTATTGAGCTTAAAAAATTCAAGAGCGATGTGACAAATTTTGATTGAATACAAAACGTATAAATTCAACATGGAAATCAAAGCTCTATTGGAACACACCTGTTTAGGTCCAAGCCCAAGA
Organism: Taxus chinensis; assembly: GCA_019776745.2. Taxonomy (NCBI): domain Eukaryota; kingdom Viridiplantae; phylum Streptophyta; class Pinopsida; order Cupressales; family Taxaceae; genus Taxus; species Taxus chinensis. The sequence goes on from CM034147.1 coordinate 899,018,376, forward strand.
AAAAATTGCTGATCTGATTAGAGTAAGCTTCCTATAGAAACAATTGCAATGCTGTTTTGGAAGGTATATTACATTTCATGTCTTCTTTGTGCCTATATTTAAAAATATATTCTAATGTCAATAGTTTATGCTATGACTAAAATTTCTCAGGCTGTCTTGGGTCACAATTCCATGACCCATCCCTCTTGATCAAGAAATCATAAGGGAAAACAAGCCCAGATACATTGATGAGATAATAACTAGATTAAATAAAGCAGACCAAAGAATTTAAAAAATCAGGTGTGTGGTGTGAACAGTTTGAATATTACAGCTAATTGATCTCAAGTTCACAACAGCAATGTCTGCTTCATCTCTTAGATGCCAACAACGTTTAAAGCCATGGAAAACAACAATCTGTCCCACCATTTTGTTTGGAGAAGCCATCAAATGAAACAGATTGTAATCAATCTATTCACAAGACTAGGAAGTTTCAGAATTAGTTGGTGCGTCAATGTAGACGCTTATCTTTTCAAAGAAACAACCAGCCATGTCTTTTTGAATCCATGTTCACACCTACAGAGAAATCTTAAACAGAGTTGCAGCTGCAGCTGCGGTTGGGAATGTTTACTTCTTCACTCTGTGTGCATAGCTTGAGCATGATAATTGTCTAGCTCAGCATCGAGATCTTCAGCACTTTTCGTACTTTTCTCAGTTTTCTCTTGACTGCGATGCTTTTGACGGCCTCTACTACCTCTTCTACGCTTCCGACCACGTACCCTGTTTCTCACATTCATGGATAAAAGAAAAAAGAAATGATTTCAGAGGCCTCAATTGATTTCAGAGGCCTCATTTGCAATAAATTCAGGCAAAAAGTAATAGCTTAAATAACTATGGTTGAAGTAATTGGTACTATAATGTCAACAAAAACTATTTACTGGAAAATTAACAGGTCAATACTCAAAACAGTATCGAAGGATTCCAACCAGCTCTAAAGAACTTCTGTTTAATTTAGTCAACTTTCTTTTAACAGAAACATAACACAAATATCATGTAGAGGCCTCCAATTATATGCAGTGCCCTGGTCAGGTCCATGATTTTCAAGCCACGGCTTAAATAACTAGCCACGGCTTAAATAACTATGGTTGAAGGTCCATGATTTTCAAGCCACGGCTTAAATAACTATGGTTGAAATAATTGGTACTATAATGTCAACAAAAACTATTTACTGGAAAATAAACAGGTCAAAACTCAAAACAGTATCGAAGGGTTCCAACCAGCTCTAAAGAACTTCTGTTTAATTTAGTCAACTTTCTTTTAACAGAAACATAACACAAATATCATGTAGAGGCCTCCAATTATATGCGGTGCCCTGGTCAGGTCCATGATTTTCAAGCCACAGCTTAAATAACTATTGTTGAAATAATTGGTACTATAATGTCAACAAAAGCTATTTACTGGAAAATAAACAGGTCAATACTCAAAACAGTATCGAAGGATTCCAACCAGCTCTAAGGAATTTCTGTTTAATATAGTCAAGTTTCTTTTAACAGAAACATAACACAAATATCATGTAGAGGCCTCCAATTATATGCAGTGCCCTGGTCAGGTCCATGATTTTCAAGCCGCCTACTAGGCAGCTTTATACCTCACACCTGGCAACTTAGCCGAAGAGAATGAGTGTAATTCTATGTATGTTGTGCAGGTAGAGTGGGTCATATTTCAAATAGCATTCTCAACAAAATGAAAAAGGAAATAACGCAAGTTAGAAGAAATGTCCCATAATCTGAGGTTTCTATCATTATGAAACTGAATTCAACTTATTTTCAGTAACTGCACAGCAGTTTTTCTCAATATTAAGTTCAATCATACTTTTGATTTGAGTTCCTGAAGTCCTGCACAAGATTCTGTAAGAATCCGGCCCTAATGTCATATAATTCTAATTACCATCACTATTCTTAGTTCATTAACAGAACATAAACATAAAACTTCCAGAAGAGGATATCCATATAACACTCTGCTAATCATGCATTTGGCATCTTTTTAACACGACTCCACTCTCAAGCATTGATTCCTAATAGCTCTGAAAATCAGCACAAAGCCTCGAGCAAAAAACACAAAGTAAAATATTTCCATCTCAAATCAAGCACTTTTTGACTTCCGAAAAGACTCTTTTGGGCCACTTTGAGTTGAATTATCGAACACAAAAAATTAAACAATTGTTGTCTTGGAGATGAAACCATGTATAACTTCCAAGGGCAAGTTAACTGTCCTCTAAAGCAGTTATTTAATTGTGGCTTTGAACTTGCACAAATAGGATATTTTGAGAATATGTTTAAGGTTTTTCAACACACTCTTTCTTCCTGTTTTTTAGTGCATGTCAATTTTGTGCCTTACATTTCTGAGTTTTCTCTGGTTTATATTTTTCTTCCAGGTTTGAACTTGTCCAGCAATTTGTATCACAGCCAGCTTAACCAGATTCTCACACAGAAAATAATCGTTCAAAGAAATTTATGCATGGAAGAGGTTTGCAAAGTGTAAAAAGTTGAACCTTAAACGTTTGAGTAGCATTGGTTCCGAAGGAAGAAAACTGAAATGGATCAGCGGATCTATGAAAGATTGAGAAATTTGGAGGCGAGGGTTATGGTCCATGGAAATGTAAAATTCAAATGCTATAGATGGAGAAGACTTATGGAGCACAGTAGATTGCACAGTGAAAAAGGTTGACATCAATTTGCGAAACCCAGATTGGAAGAGATTCAATAATAAAGAGATGGAAATCATCATGCACTGTTTGAAGGATTCAATTCTCTTTGATGCCTTAAAACCAAAAACAGAAATTGAGGTATGGAATAAATTTAGCTTCCTATTTAAAAACTAAGACAGTAGTTAATAAAGTGTTCCTTACAAGGATTTTTTTCACATTAAAGATGAATAAACCTGAGAGTATTGCCCACACTTTTTATGCAAGGGATATCAGGATAAGGTTGTGTAGCTTTGCCACTCTCAACTAATAAGCTGTTAGTGTTTCTTCGTATAATGCATCCAAACAATTGAGTTGGATACCTTGAAAGGCCTATTACTGCAAGAGTAAATGACAATGTCATTTGAAAATGTAAGTGCTGATTGTCTTTTTTTTCAAGCGGCACCAAGAGCCAGAAGCAGAAATTGCTGAAGAGTTCACACTAAAATAGCAATAGCAGAACCAATGTTAGAAGAAAATAGTAGGAGATTATATGAACCATAGTTCAAAAAATCGTTATCAGCAATTAATCCGCAGGCCAATTTTTGACTCGGAAATCGGGAATCGGCAATTTATCGGCATTAATCGGCAACTTTATCGCTACTTTTAAAAACATTTAAATTCATAAAATAAACTTAAATTAAATGTAAAAACATTGTTAAATGATGCAGGAAGTGACTCTATAGAATGTCGTAGGCCCATATGTATATTTTCGATCAAGTTTTGACCAAAAAAGAGTACAAAGTTTGCAAACAACAATGTTCATAGAGTCATGTGACTTTTGAAGTATCAATAATATTCCATCCCATCAAGCACGCCTAAAATAAGTCTGTCGCAGCTGCCTCGTGGAAGTGGAAAGTAAAAGTTCCTCCTCTGCAACACCAACATTGTCATCTAGATCATCACCAACTCCTAATATCCCTGATATTATTGCTTCTTCGGTCTCCCTCTCCAAAGTTGTTATCTCCTCTGTAGTAAACATAGGTTCCACATCATTAGCAATCCAGTCATCATATGGATCAATGCTAGCCAAGTCAATTGCATCATAACTCTGTGCCCCCTCCACTTGTCTCGCATGAAGACGAAGATTGTATCGCACGAAGACAAGGTCATTGAGGCGTTGTGTTGTCAACCTGTTGCGCTTCTTTGTGTGAACAACTTCGACCATGCTCCAATTACGTTCACATCCAGAAGTACTGCATGGCTGACACAAAATGTGGATGGCTAACTTCTGAAGATTTGGTGTTTTTGCACCATAATCTTCCCACCACAAATCTGCAAATAAAACATTTATAATTTTGTAAGTTAACTAGGCTTGAATAAATAAAAGAATTCTTGACTTCTAGTATCTAGTTCTACGTGTAACAAGACTAAATACAAATGACTCAATTTGTTTTTACCTGGCTGAGAAGTGTTTCTTCTTTTCACACATAAAGTCAAAGAAAAGAGCCTCCCCTCTGCAGTCTTGTAAATCTGCAGCTCATCAACAATTGCATCTCTAATATCTTCATCAGATACCATCCTTTCTATGCATGTATTAAGGCCATCCATAACCTCCTCATCAGCCTTAAATGATGAGGAATAGAAAAACTTTGGGTTTAAGTAGCAGACTGCTGCATGTATATGTCGATGGAGTGTCTTGTTCCATCTCCGATCAATTATGTGTCAAATGGGTTCATATTTTCATTGATCATACCCATAATATTTAGCTATGGCCTCCTTGGCCACATTCATAGCCTCATACAAATAACCCATTGGGTTTTTTCTCCCCATCCACCATCCGTAGAACTCAAACCAAAGGCTCTAACACCTAAAACAAAATAAGTAATAACATATAAATTTAAAATCAAAATTAATACAAAATTATATAACAAATAAATGATAAATAAACAAATATTCAAGTTTAGGTTACATTCATGATTTCTTCCATTTGCTTTGCAAACATATCATCAAAAACGGTCTTCACGACCCTTTCCCCTTCGGTCTTTCTAGCATAGGGAGACTCCAACCATCGCGTGCTCAAAAACATTTGCTTAAGGGATGTTAATGAGGCTGCAATACTTTGCAATGTAATGAAGTTTGTGGCAAATCATGACCCTTGATCGCACAAACTCATTTCTATTGGTGTGCTCTCTCATCAAGTTTAGCACCCAAGTGTGATTGTAGATGAACTTCGTAATATTTCTTGCATCTTCAACCACATTTTTCACCCATGAGAATTTTCCTATGTCCTCTAATAAGAGATCCAAGCAATGGGTTGCACAAGGGGTCCAAAAAAGTGTAGGGTGCCTCTCCTCAAGAAGTCTCCCTGCTGCTACATATACCGCCGCATTGTCTGTCACAACTTGGATGACATTCTCCATGCCCCACCTCATCTAACATATCACACAAAGTACTTGCAGTTTTCACTGAGTGGGAGGCATCAATTGATTTCAAGAAGACCAACTGCCCATTTGATGCCACTAGGAAGTTAATCAATGTGCGGTTTTTCTCATCTGTCCACCCATCAGACAAAATGGTGCATCCTTTTTTTTGCCATACCTTTTTTTTCTTTTCTACAAGAGTTTTGGTATGTATGACAGAATCCTCCAACAATGGGCCACTCAAATCATGGGGAGTAGGAGTCTTGAACCCCTTCCCAGCAACAGTCAATGCAGTGACCAATTTCTCCCAATATGGACTTTTTGCCACATTGAAAGAAATGTTGTTGTAGTACCAAAAGTTTGCTATAGCTATTCTTGCTTCATTGTGCATTTCTTTATTCCAAGCAGTACCTTCGAGTGAAGGTTGTGAACCAAGACTACTTCGAGGAACAAAAAACATCGTTGAACTACTCTCAGTGGATGAGCCTCGTCCCAGTGTCTGACCTCGTGGAGTTGGGTCAATAGAAGATGCCCCAATGTCAAATCCTTCCCTCACTACCCTCCTATTTACTAGGGCTGCAAGTGCATCAACTTTCCTCTTCTTTTCATTTTTTTTCTCTGCATAAGCTGCAAGGAAAGCAGACAACTCTCTTTGAACCTCAGGTGGTGCTTGATTGCACAATGTCACTTCATTCCCTGGTATCTATGCAATGTAGAACTTAAGGAGATAGACACCTCCACTCATCTTCATTCCACAATAATTGCATACAACACAATTGTCTTCTGCTCATTCACAATGCTTCCAAGAGGGGTCTTTTGAGTTAGGCCTACTAAGAAAAACTGAACCTGAACCGGATGACGATGTCATTCTAAAAAACAAAAAAAAAACAATTGTTTTAAATTTACAAGCCTTGGAGAAATAAAATTGTATGACGAAATTAAGAATAATATTGCTATTGCATGAAGAAGAAATTACAACAAAACTATATTGAAAATGTATGATTCTAAATAAGATAGGGTGTTGTAATTTATGCATCATCCTGAAATTTCTCTCAATTTTTTTATAGCTTGGTCTATGGATAGACCTTCTCTTTAATCAAGTCATTTGATTACTTTGTTGGATCAGTCTACCAATGAAACTGAAAGGGACAATTTGCTGTATGTTTTTATAAAGTTGATGAATATTTTGAATTTTTGAATAATTAATTGCTTGTATATTGAGTGTTTCCAGATTTATCTGCATGAGGATGTTTAAAATGAGTCGTTTTGTTGAGCTCCTTCATCCATTATCAGAGAACAATCCAAAAATGGTCAATATAAAATGAATACCTGGTGAAACCTGGGATCTTTATTTTCACTAATTATTGATCACGATTCACATTCAATCACTTTTCCTGAAGGTTTAACTCAGGTCGCTGTAATTAACATGCCAAATTATGTAGGCTATTCCTGTTGATGCTTTCATACTTTCACCGTTCACTGGTTAACTCTGCCTGCACACTTTCTTTAATTACAGAAGATTGCAGCTGTTTATCAACTTATTCCTAAAGCCCAAAAATCCTTATGCAGTGCCAGACAGAGACATTATTCATGGATGTTGATATTATGAAATCTTGAATAACTTAATAACTATACAGTATAGTAGTATACAGTGTACACAACTTCCACCTTCATTGTTTCTAGCTCAATGAATCTCAGGATATTCGAATCAGAAATGCTGAATTCGAACAACATTATATGGCTCTTAATGTGTCCCAGTTATATTCATATCCCATAACTCATGTATTATTCTTTATATGCCATGATGTTGAATTAATATTTTAATTAGACCAGTCAATCTGAAATTATTTGGAAAAATATTCAGGGATAAAATATACGTATGAAATTACAAGAACTACTAAGCATGCTGAATAAGGAAAAACTAAAACAGATCCTAAAAGGCTTAACTGTATCTATGCAATAAAAGCATTTACTTCTATTTTTCAGGATTGGAAACTACAGAGAGTTGAAAATGCCCATCCAACTGGACTAATGTCTTCATAATACACACAGCGACATTATCAATTAACTCAGAAACCTGCAAAATCTTTTTAAAAAAACACGAATAATCAATGAAAATAAATAAAAAAGCTACCTAGTACCAACCCTGGTCGAAGGGAAACCCACGATTCGCGCAGGAGACTCAAAACACGATTCGCGTGGGAGAAAATAGCCACGAAATGGTTCCAAACGGGCACGCTTTATTCGCTTTGGTCGTTTTTTTAGCTAATATACCTAACCCGCGCGATTTTCCCAGCTATTTTCGACGGTTTTTTGGGGTTTTTCTCGCCGGAAATCGCCGATTTATCGGCAGTTCGAAAATCACGATTTTCTTGAAGATAAATCGTTTTCCTAAGCCCTGAACTATAAACTGCAATTTCTGGGCAATAAATCTTGATTTCTTATACAGAGATATGAACAAACTGAAGGAAACAAAAGACAAATCTTTCAGTTCACGCATTCTGTTCTTGATTTCAACCTGTAGCAATTTAATTTTCCGGATTTGTGGAATATTGATTGGGATCCTCCAAACATATGACTCTTCACAAGGAGTGTTATCCAACTATGAAAACATAAAAGATGGGTGAATGAGGTATTTGGGATATATCATATAACATAAGTTCTGAAATTGTAATAGACAGACTGGCAATTCGTCTGGAGTGACAAGAGCTGAAACACATTTTAAATGTTCCTCATGTTTTGGGATTTATCTAGAAGATAACTCTCTTGGTAAAACAAGTGATGATGGCTATGGTGTGAAATTTGGCATGAATGGTTGCCAGATGTATAAGAATTTCGGGGTTGTTATAAAAGGTAATGCAGGAGCATTCAGGTCCCCAAGAAATCCCGCATCAACCAGAAACAATTAAGAGTAGAGATAATAAGTGGTCGCGGTCTTTCTTACCAGCGATGATGTGGGATTCCTGGTGAAGTGTGTGCAACGGCCAGGAGCTTGCCAAATCTTGCAATTTTGCTCCATCTGCAACATTGCACAGATTTACAGGTATTAGAGTGGTTCTGCTAAGTTTCATGACACTCCATTTTTCTACGAACCTCTATGAACGCTTGTGATTCCCATTTCTGTGAAGCTCAGCATAATTATGCGCAACTGTTATTTACGAAGCTATGTGTCAGCAAGACCCTGTGACCTTTTGTAAACAATCAGTAGAATCCAGCAAGACTGCACAATAATCAATTTGTTCAGCTAAGAAGTGCACCATGACAAGCAATGTTCATTTGAAGGCCCCTGACTACTTTAGCATAACAGAGGAATTGGTGAAGACTCGCAAAGGGGAGCTGCCACATCTTAACTGAGGCGTATCTCTGCGAAAACACTTGCTGAGAAAGCGTATGGATAAAGGGAAGGATATCCATCAGAAGGAAGTTGGCTGGAGGGAGCTTGAAAAGCTAAGAATGGAGAGGTTGGCCTGAGCCGGAAAGAGATTAAAGAGTTGGATAGCAACGGAAAGTCCTTATTGTTCTTCTTGAAGGATACTTTGAGTAGCTCGCAAGGAGTAAAATTGCTTGGAGTGTGTGTGCAACTGCATACAAGTTGGTAGGAGTAAGTAACGTCCCATTGAGGATGGATATTGTAATCTCTATGCATTGATACGTAAAGATCCATTGTGCGTACATGAGTCTAGGTTGCAAAGTCTTAAGGCAGTCATTAACTCAACCCCCTAACTGTGACTGCATCATCTGGTTCAAAGTGGGTTGTCTCCTGCAAGCAAATTGAAGAAGCATGTTTACCACATTGTGAGTGGGTAGAAAATAGGGGAAGAATCTTCCAACATGGGGTAGAAAGTAGGTGGTGTTGTTGTTATCAGTATTTCTAAGGGGGGTAGAAATGGCACACACATCCATACCTACTGGAAGTGCAGGGAGAGCACCAAGATTTTTGGACTTAGCAGAGATGTTCAGACGAATCCAAGCCCAATTGGAGGCTATGGAAACTGTGCAATGCAGAGAAGTTGCTGCAGATACAAGTGAAGATGGAGGAGGAGCACCTGAGCTCCAGCTGGAAGAACTGATGGATGAATCAGAAGACAGGTTCATGAAAGCCGTTGCCAGAATGGGCAGCAATGCAAAGTTGGAGACTCCTAGTTACTCAAGGAGTTTTGAGTCCTGAAGAACTCGTCGACTAGATCACTGCATTGGAGAAATTCTTTGACTACGAGTAGATGGAAGATTTCAGGAGAAGGAATTTTGCATGCACAAAGTTAAAGGAGCATGCATCCTTGTGGTGGGATCATGTACAGCTTGGAAGGATGAGAAGAAACAAAGACAAGATCGGGTCTCTGGATAGAACAATTGCAAAGTTGAAAGTTTTTAACTGCAGATTATCAAATGAGTTTGTTCAAGAAACAGCAAAACTTGCGACAGAAGGAGATAAGAATAAAGGTCTACATCAAAGAGTTCTACTAGCTTATGATTAGAGCATGTCATGTTAAAGATGATGAGAAGATCTTAAGGTATGTAAATGGACTGCATATTTCTAAACAAGATGAGTTTGGGCTGATAAGAGTGTGTTCAGTAGAAGAAGCCTATCAGTATGCTTTGAAGGCGGAACAAAAGGTGTTTAGGAGCCAATGGAGCAACTCCAGAGGAAAAGGAAAGTTTTGCAAGAGGAAGAGGACAAACCCATAACAGTGGAGGATAGCATACCCGTGACGGGAGAAGCAAACACTTCTCAGAATCAGAATACTGCACTGAGAGGCGGAGGATACTCCGGACAAGGAAGAGGTAGAGAATTCATGTGTACATGCTTCAAATATGGAGATATTGGGCATAGAGAATTTGGGTAACCCACAAGCACAACAGGACATTGGTAGAAGAAATGATGCTAGAAATCATATCGCAAAAGCCGAAGAGGATAGTTTTGCATCACTTGATCGCATAGAGGAACTAAAGGGTGGAAAAGCACTCATGATGAAGAGGGGTGTTGTTGAAACCTGCTAAAGAGGAGAGTGAACCAATACAAAGGAACAATATTTTCATAACCATATCCAAGTATGGATGTAAATGTTGTGAAATTATGATTGATAGTGGAAGAATTGATAATCTTGTGTCAAATGAGATGGAAGAGAAGATTGGTCTGAAGAAGAATCGCACACTCTTATTCTTATAAGGTGTCTTGATTGTTGAAGGAGCACTAACTTGTGGTGAATGAACAATGTTGGGTCAGTTTTCAGACAGAGTCATACAAGGATAATGTTTTGTGCGATATCATGCCCATGGATGTACGCTGTGTGTTTTTGGGAAGGCCTTGGTAGTTCGATATGAAGGCTCTACATCACAGAAGAGAGAATACCTACACCCTTGTGAAGGATGATAAGAAGTATGCATTCAATCCTCTGAAGGACAAAAGAGAAGAAGTGGACGGCAGTCCTAAAATTTTGTTTTTTAGAGATAAATTGTAGTACGTTCAATTGTGAATGTTTTCTAGAAACAACTGCGTGGTAGTTTTTGATCTGACATTTCGAGTCTCTTCACAAGATCCGTCATCGGAGAAAAGATTGAAGTCAAGACCTAAGATTTCACTAATGTCAGGGAAGCAGTTCTTGGGGAAGTGAAGACGCAAAAAACATGTTTCTCATTCGTTCCCAAGGAATTTCAAGTTAGGATCATAGAAAGAGCAAGTGATTTGCTTGAAGAGGTAAAGGATTTGTTGAGCGAGTATGAGGAGATCATTTCCCATGATCTACCTTATGGTTTACCGCCTATTGAGGAACATCAATCATCCCATGGATTTGATTCCGAGATCTAGTTTGCAAAACAAGGCAGCATACAGGATGACACAACTAGAGAATGAGGAAGTGAGGAGGCAAGTACAAGAACTATTCAGAGAAAAACTAATTAAACGGAGTGTTTGAGCCCCTATGGAGTTCCCACGGTGTTAGAACCCAAGAAAGGTGGAGAGTGGAGGATGTGCAAGGATTCCAGAGCCATCAATAAGATAAGTATAGATTTTCATTTCCCAAGATAGATGACTTGATGGATTGTTTGAGTGGCGCTAAGTAATTCATAATGATCAATTTGAAGAATGGATGCCACCAGATCAGGATCAGAGAAGGGGATGAATGGAAGACTGCATTTAAAATGAAGGATGGTTTGTATGAGTGGTTGCTCGTGCCATTTGGTATGACTAACACACCAAGCACATTCATGCGACTTGTGAATGAAGTGTTAAACCTTCCTTCGTAAGTTTGTCATTGTATATTTGGATGAGATTCTGATTTTCAATAGAATGAAGGAAGAGCACTTGATGCATATAAGGCAAGTGTTGCAGAGACTATGAAGAGAGAAGAAGTTGATTACTTGAAGAAACGTGGCTGTATGGAGTTAGTATACTTGTGCTTTGTGATTTCCCAAGATGGATTGCGAATGGATCTAGAGAATGTGAGATATATCTTAGAATGGCCATCACCCAAAAGTATGTTTGAACCCAAAAGCTTCCGTGGATTGACGATTTTCTATAGGAAATTCATATTTCAATGGGATATGTGCACCTATCACAAAGACCATGAGATGAGAAAGAAATTAGTTCATCAAGACAGCAAAAGTAGAGCATAGCTTCCAGAGTTAGAAGAGGAAGGTGAGTGAACAGCTGGTCTTAGCATTGCCTGACTTCAACAAGGTGTTTCATGTACTGCGATGCTAGTGAACTTGTGATTGGAACTGTGTTCAGTCAAGAGGGTAAGACCAATGCTTGCTTTAGTGAGAAACTTAAAGAAGCCAAGCGGAGATATTCAGTTTATGATCAGCAGTTCTATGATATAGTCAAAGCTCTTGAGAAGTGAAGGCGTTATTTGTTGCCTAAGGAGTGAGTTTGTACACAAATTGCCAAGCACTATAATTCATCAATAGTCAAGCAAAGTTAAACTAGAGACATATGAAATGGTTTGACTTTCTCCGAAGTTTTTCTTTTGGGTTGAACCATAGCAGTGGTAAGTCGAACAAGGTTGCAGATGCATTAAGTAGGATGTCTCTTGTTGAGTGAGATGCGAACTGAAGAAATAGGATTTGATTCCATGAAGGAATTATACGAGGAAGATGATGATTTCGGAGATGCATGGATAGCATGCAAAAATTCTAAGAGCATGGACCGAATGCCATGGTTAGAATATTTCTAACAAAAAGGATTGGTATTCCGAGGGAAACAGTTGTGTATACCCCAAGAATCCATGAGGGATAATTTGATCAAGGAAAAACACAATGGAGGACTAGATTGTCATTTTGGTCTTAGCAAGACATTGGCGCAGCATAGCGAAGGCTACTTTTAGTCAAAAATTGCACTGATGTTTTGATCCAGCAATTAAAGTGCCTCAGTTATAACCTCACTAGCTGCGTCATTGCCCCAAGCGTAAAGATTATGTAAGTGTTTAATCTGAGAAAGATGCAATAATTATTCTCCTACGTAACCACGAGAAGTCTCTTAAATTCTTAATTAAGTGTAGCGTCTCCAGTAAGGAAATAATTTGCAAACCAAGTATTAAATCTTTTTGATAATGAATTATAACTAAATCGAGGGAATAGGGAATGAGGAGGAAGACGTCTAGGGTTTTTGCAGTATTTTCTATTTCGTACAAGATTTCCATCTATAATTTCATTTTCTAACAGAATTTTCGTTTCTTTCTCCGGTTTTGTGTAGGGTTTTTGTCGTTGTAAAGTTGTTGTAGGGTCATGATGGCCTCTAGCCATGGTCGATCCCTGACACGTCAAGTGGGGCATTCCCACTCCCCCAATGATGCACGGTTATCTGCAAATCGTGGGAGAACAATGGCAAGCAACAAAGAGTCTCGACATTATACAAGGAAAGCTACATCTAGGTCGCATGAAAGAGACTCACAATCCACATTCCCTTAATCATTGTTCATACAAGGGTGTGTTTGGTTTCAAACAATGAAACGGACTTCATACACGAACAGTTGGATACAAAGGCGTCTATTGGAATGCCTCTAGTCGAGCAGGCTGATGATAATGAATTATTGTCTGGTTTTGTTGGCATGGGAGTCCCCCCTTCATATAAATCTGACAACACTGATACGTTTAATGCAGGTCAAGGCATTCACCCAACTGAAGATGAGGAATTGAGCTTTCAACTGACTAGTAATTGGTAATAGATTGAAGGACGACAAAATTTGGAGTGTCAAGGAATCATCCTTTACTTTCTTCATCACATGCCTGATGAAGAATCATTCATAAATGGTGTCTGCTTAGCTGGGAGGCAAGAGGAATTTCTTTGAACTCCTACTAGAGGATTAGGATCTAAATATGTTTGCCTGTTCAACACCGACATGGATGCTCGGCAAGTTCTACAATATGGTACATAGAATATTGCAGACTCCCTAGCTTATGTTCAATCATGGAGAGCTGATTTCAATTTGGATGATAAAGGGCAAGCTCGATACCCACTCTGCTTGGAGTTCCCAACATTGCCCGTTGATTTACAGCCTTTTTTGGATTTATTTGCGGCTCAATTTGGCAAGGTTCTCATTCCAGATGGTAAGTCAGGATTCCTTTCAGTCTAATCCTAGAGTTTGGTGGAGATGGATCTAAAGAAAAAGCTTCCCCCTTCCATTTCAGTTATGATGGTTGATGGGCTTCATCAAAAAGTTTGTTACATGAATCTTCCTAATGCTTGTTTGGCCTATCAGGCACAATGATCATTTTATTCAAGACTGCCCTCTTCATCATCCTTCATCAAATATCTCTCAAGATGTAGGTGTGGCGTCTGTAGCTGAACCTGAGGGCAAAAAATCTCAAACTACTAATGATTTGTCACAGGAGAAAAAGGAGTATAAAGGGAAAAATAATAGGGGTCTGATATATCTCTCTTCCAAACAAATGGGAGCAACAAATGGGGTTGGGGATCTAAAATTGAGTCAAAGGAGGTTTCGAAAACAATCAGGAGGTTTTCATGGTCTTACTTCCTCCTCATCGGCAGATTTTACTAAACAACTTCATGACATGGACTTTGAAAGAGGTTGGAGGGCGAAATACAATAAACAGAAAGAGGTCTCCTCTCCAGAACAAACAGAAAGTCAGCCCCTAATCGAGAGTTCAGCACCCCACGATAAATCTTTCAAGGAGGTTGTAACTCTCTTGCCCAAAAATAATGTTCCTACCTTGGTGATTAATGACAGGTTCAGCGCATTGGGTAAACCTCTATTCCTTGAATGAAGCTCTCTATCCTTTCTTGGAATGTTAGAGGGATCACTATCCCAAGTCATAAGCAATTTGTTAGAGGTGTGTTGCAGAGAGTTAGGTCGGATGTGGTTTTCCTTCAAGAAGTTAAATCAGTTGGTTTTGAACTGAGAAACAAAATGAACTATTGTTGGCATGGTCAGTTTTGGTCATTTAATCACTCTCAAGGTAATGGAGGTGTTGTTCTGGCAATCTCCCCATATTTGCAGAGATTTGTTGTGGAACATGGTATGGATCTAGATGGTAGATGTCTGTGCGTTACACTCTTGCTCCAAGGCAGAGTTTGTAGTTTTTACTCAGTTTATGCTCCTAATTTGAGTACAGATCACACTCCATTATGGGATTGGCTAGCCTCTTCCTTTCCTACTGTTGAGTGGGTTGTTTGAGGTGATTTTAATATTGTCGAATGGGAGGGTGATCAGGTTGGTAAAAGGTGTGGGCTCAGTTGTGTTTGGTTTAAAAAGAATAGCATGGTCTAGATGCAAAGCTTCTCTCCAACTCTTTGACCTTGAACTGGGGAAAGAAAGGTTTAGCATAAGCCAGCTGCTATACCTGGTCTAATCTTTGAAGAGTTGACAAAATACAGGCAAGCTTGGACAGGTTTTATGTGCCCTCAAGATTTTTTGTTTTCAAGCGTTTCTTGTCCAATTGAGGTGTTAATTGGAGACATGGGTTCAAATCATCTCCCAATTCAGCTTTGCCTTTTAGTAGGACAGTTAGAAGAGGACAAACATTCATCTTTGTTTAAATTGAATGTTGTTCAGTTACAATCTCCTGACTTTTATGGCCTGGTTCATAATGTCTGGAATCATGAGCCTCGACCTAGTGGAGAGAAAGGATGGATTTTGTGTGGAAATCTGCTGTTCACCAAACTGTAAATTTATTAGGAATTGGGGGCGAATGATTTCTCAACAACGCATAGGTACTCTTCAAGAAGTTAAGTACAAGCTTGTGTCAGCCCACATTGCCTTAGAGGAGAATCTCCATAATGAGTATTTGCAAGAAGAGGTTGGTATACTTCGAAGATCTAAGTTTCGAAGAGGAAGAGGACAAAATGTCAGGCAAGGTTGGAGCTAGTGCCTATGGCCCTTCAATGGATTTTTTAGGGTGATCAGGGTTCTAAATCTCGTCCAATTGAGGTATTTAATTAGAGGAACCTAGCTTCTAAAAATATCATCTCTCCAATCTAGAACTTTCGGATTTTAGTAGGACATTCAAAAGAGGATCAAACATTCTTCTTTCAGTTTAACCCTTCCACAAGAATATTGCTAATTTACTCAATCTCGCCTACACTTATCGACAGCCCTAGTTCATACATGTTACAAGGAGATCTTGTCCCTTCGACAAGCTAGTGGAGAGAAATGTTGGATTTTGAAGAATTGGAGTTTGTTGTTTTGTTGAACCATGGAAAATTTACTAGGGATTGATGGGCTACGCTATGAATTTTACAAGGATATGTAGGATATTGTTGGGATGATTTCAGCTACTTAGCAGGTGAAATATTTTCTTTGGGATCATTGTTTGAATTCCTTAATTAGGGTTTAATCATAGTTACCTAAGATGGGGGGGCTTGTGGGACAGCGTTCCCGGGACAGCGAAAAATTTCTAAATTTTGGGGACGAAAAATGGGGACGACGGGGGGGGCGGCGAATTAAAAAATATATATAAATATTTAAAATATAAAGATATAGTGACTAAATTATATAAATAAGCTGAAATAAAACCATTTGAGATTTAAATAAGTGAAACTTGAACTCATAAACATCAAATAGGTTCCTTGGTACTATGCAATATCAATGATGTTATTGTCATAGAATTGAAGATTCCTGGAATGAGGATCCGAATTTTGTTTTTTGCAACAAGCTTTTAGAAGATTTTTTCTCCTATATTATAACCTCACCTACGGGTTATGGACAACACATAATACATGTTATCAAGGCGATCCCTAATAAAGAGAGAACTTAATTTAAAAAATAATTCAAACTAGACAACCAGATTTTTCCAGCCGTCCCCTAGACGTTTGCTCCTTCCTTGATGCAAATTAGAAATCGCCTATGACGTTGTCCTGTACTACCTTGAGAATTTCACTAAGGAAGATGTGGGGGATACTGTTTCCGCGACGATTTTAGCGTACTTAGCAACGTTCGGGACGTCCCGGGCTTCAAACTCATTGGGGGGGACGCGTCCCTACGTAATTATGAGCTTAATCAAGCTGATCCCTCAAAACTTCAGCCAAAGACACCATAGGTGGCTAGAGGCTCTATCACTCTTTTAAGTGTTGCATATAAGATTCTTGTCAAGGCTCTTACACTTTAGGTGAGAAGTATTGCTAGCTGAATTATCTGTAAGGGACATAGACATTTTTTGTTCAAGGGCATTTCATACAAGACACTGTCTTATTTGCCTCAGGGAAGCTGTGAGATTGAGATGGAGATACAATGGGACAACAAATTTTATCCCTCCTTCAAGATAGAGCATTGATAAAGTTTTATGAATAGAATTGATTGAGCCTTTCATCATTGAAAGTGCCAATCTGCTAAGCTTGGCTGATGTATCACCAAGTTTGTGAAGATAACCTAAACACAGACAGATTCACAATAATAACCTGAGATTTTCTTTTGCTTCCTATATATTTGTCAGACAGATGTCCAATAATTCCCTAAAGTATTTGCACTTCATTGTTCTATAAGATAAGGCTGCCCTCTAGCGCCTTATCTTTATGTGCATAGAACTTCTTCTTTGGGTTATTTATTGGAAGTTGCTCATGTTCATAAAAATATTAGATGCTTAACAACCACTTTGCAGATTATCTCTCCTTTCTATTCAAGCAATCCAAATCTTAGTTTTTAGAGCTAGAGATTGCTTGGATACATTTTGCAAAGTTTCCAGAGCTATAGTCAGTCATCATAAATCAAGTTTTTGGCTGATTGGTTGGGGTAACCTACCTCCTTGGATTCCAATTGCCATTAGTGCACCCATGGGTTATTGTTAGATACCTTAACATCCCTTTTGGAATGGACCTTACCCCAACTAGTATGTGGGACTAGGTTCTTCAACATTTACAGAATACACTTCTTATTTGGTCGGAGAAACTTCTTATCTTAGGCATCTCATATTTATTATCTTTTGTTGGCTCCTTTCAAAAGCTCAATTTCTTCATCTTGAAAAGATATTGAGAACTTATATATGGTCCAAATATGGTAGCGCCCGGTGTCTTCCTATGGTTGTGTGGGTTGTTTGAACCTTGCCTAATGAGAAAAGGTGGTTTGGGGTTAAGAGATATTGCCACTCAAGGGTCTATACTTGTAGCCAAATGGGTGATTTGTCATTTGGAGGGATCTTCTTCTTGACTTGCCATTTGGGGCAAGGTCAGAGGCTTTTTTGGGCTTTGTGATATTATTGCCGAGTTGTATAATTTTTAGATTGAAGGATCTTTTGTTCCCAAGAGAATTTGGGTTGCTTAGAGAAAATTTGCAAGCTTTCTCACTTGGAGAGTATCCGATAGCTGTACAGGGTGGGACTTGGCCAAATGACCAATTTGGACTTGGAAATTATAGGATATGTGTATTTCTAGTTTTCCACGATTTTAGGGACACAAACTAAGTAAAAAGGGAATATTATTTTGGATTGATTTGTGGGATGCCAACTCCCATATTGGAAGAATGGAGATCTTTAGCATATCTATCTTTCATAAAAGAAGGTTGTAACCTTATTCCTAAGGAGGATTTGTTTAAGTTAAACTTGGAGATGAGAGGTCCCATTTGACGAGATCAGAGACAGATTTATGGACATCCCTTATCTCAATAAGATACTCAATGCCTTTATCATCTGTTACATAAAAAATGCACTCTTGCACCTGCTCTTAATGCTAGATGGATCACCTCTGATGTAGAAGCCTTGTGGGTTCATACACTCCATAGTGTGTGTATCGAGGGTTTTAATATTAGCTTCAGAATTTTGTGTGGCTTGTGATATATTAGAGGCTTCCTACAAAACTTCATCTATCCAATAGTGGTCTTACTGATGGTTTATGTCTTTATTGTTCTAAGTTAGAAATTCTTAAACACCTTTGTGGGAACATACTTCTATGAGATCATGTTGGAATCTTGTTTAGTCCAGTTTTATAGCCATTTTTAGGCCCGTCTTCACTGACGGATATATTTGTTGAGTGATTCCAATACTCTTATCCATGGTCTATTGAGGAGTATTTGGAATTGTGTGCAGGTTTTTGTCTTGTTTTTCATTTGGAAACTTAGATGCAATTATGTCTTCAGGAATGAGGTATGCAATTAGATGATTTTTGTCACACTTGGAAAAGCGAAGTGTGCTTGCAATCACTTGCAAAAGGGTTTCTTGTGCTAAAGGAAGCCCAAATGCTTGAGCCTGGAGATTATTCAGACTCCAATGTTGTCCTAGTTGCTTTTACGAACAAAGTTGTAATCTTCATTGTACATATTGTTGTATTATTCTTTATTCTTTTGTACAGCCTTGTGCTGTAAATATTGTTTTCTATTAATATATGAAGCATCTATTCGAAAAAAAATGCACTGATGTGAAGAAATTTGTGCAAGGATATAGAATTTTCCAATTGACAAAGGGGAAGAGTCAAAATGCAAGGTTGTATCAACCACTTCTTATTCCAAAGAGACCATGAGAACATATCAACGTGGCTTTGTTTTAGGATTGCCTAGAATGTCAAAAGGACATGATTCCATTTTTTTCATTATCAATAGATTTTCTAAAATGGCTCATTTTGTTGCATGGAAGAAGACTATTGATGCTACGCACGTAGCCAATTTGTTTTACAAAGAAGTTGTGGCATAGCATGGGTTGTCTAGGAGCATTGTATTTGATCGGAATATGAAACTTCTTGGACATTGTTGGAGGACACTATAGAGGAAGCAGAATAGCCAGTTACATTTCAGCTCAGCATATCATCCTCATAAGGATGGACAGGCAGAGGTAGTCAACAAAAGCCTTGGTAATCTATTAAGATGTTTAATGGGAGAGAAGCCAAGAATGTGGGATCCAATCTTAGCGCAAGCTGAATTTTCTTAAAACAATTCAGTAAATAAAAGCATGGAAAGAACACCATTCCAGCTTGTATACGCAAGTAGCCCACGAGGGGTTACGGAATTGTGAGATATGGGAGATGTGAGTAACGGTGTGTAAGCAAAAGGCTTCATTGAATATATGTGGGACATACATCAGCAAGGAAAAAGTTGGCAAAGAGTACTATGAGTACAAGCAGCATGCCAATCGCATGAAAAGGGAGCAAGAAGTCAAAGACAGTTTTAGCTCATCTAAGGAAGGAACAATTCCCAGAAGGAACATATGATAAGTTGAAGTGGAAGAAGATCAGACCATGAAAGGTTCTAAGGAAATTTGCAACAAAAGCATATGAGATAGAGCTACTAGGGAATTTATATTTCACTTATCCTCAATGTCACAACTTTGTACCCTTGCTAAGAGAAACAAACTAATGGTGAGAATGCAGGTTTGAATTCTCCAAGTGTGGATTGGAGACAGAAATTACCTGAAAGCCTGAAAGAGGAAATTGAGCGGGTGATCGATTCCAGGGCCATCAAGAAGACAAGAGGGGGTGAAGACTAGGAGTACTCAATAAAGTGGAAGGGTAGGATAGTTGAAGACGCAACAAGGATGGGTGCATCTAATGTTGCCTCTAGAGTTCATCAAATCTGTTTGTTGCTCTACCGATTAACTAAAATCAACCCGTATCATGTGTCAAGGGTGCAAATGAAGGCAAATGCCCCCCATGGGTTGCATTTGGCTACCTATTACCGTGCTTCCTCATATTGTTAGAGAGAAAGGTTATGATCTTCAATTTTTCTCTTTCATATAACAACCTTCTTGGCTGACCATGGACACATCGAATGTGTGCAATCACCTCATCCACGTGTCAATGCATCAAGTTGCTCTACCGATTAACTAAAATCAACCCGTAGCATGTGTCAAGGGTGCAAATGAAGGCAAATCACCCCCATGGGTTGCATTTGGCTACCTATTACCGTGCTTCCTCATATTGTTAGAGAGAAAGGTTATGATCTTCAATTTTTCTCTTTCATATAACAACCTTCTTGGCTGACCATGGACACATCGAATGTGTGCAATCACCTCATCCACGTGTCAATGCATCAAGTTACCTTACCCAAGGTCTGTGTACGAGATTCAAGATGACACCTACCCGTGGAACTTTGAACACTTTGCACAATGCAATGTCTAAAAAATCCCCGCTCTCGAGGAACTACCTTGTGTCCCATCTTGTTGATTCCCTTAGAGGATATTGTGGTCACCCCAAGCTTGTCGAGAACTTCCTACCTAATCTCCTTGACTAGGATGATGATGAACCCAATGAAATCAGCTGTTAAATCAAAACATCCAACCCTCCCAATTCTATCATTGTTTAGTTGCCCCTTTCATTGTGACCCTGTTTGTGCAAGAAGGTGACCGATGTAGTCCCCATCACCATCTCTTCTACCTCGCCTCCTAAGGAGCTTTCGCTTTCACCACCTAATGAAACAATCATTGACACAATTAACATCAATATCACTACACCAGAGTTCGATGAAAGTTATTTGTTTGATGACCCCTTCTTGTTTGGCTATGTCCAAGCTAAGAATGTGAAGGTTCTACGATAACGACAGTCATTATACTCTTCCATTTACAAGCGATTATGACAGGCAGGAACCCTCCATTAGTGCATCTTCCCCAGAATCCCTACAATCCTCTTTTAATTGTAGTATTGACATGATCCATTCTTCCTCCCCTTTTGAGACTCGGCTCCGTGACCACGAGCCAACATACTTCGACTTTGACCCTGAGCATGATGATTACGAATAGGATGAAGAACAACATATAATATATTCAACCACCAACTACCGATCCTCTTAGCAACTTGGTGCTTGAGTCACAATGCATGTTGACTCCTCTAGTTAGCTCTGCCATCATAATAGCTCCCTTGCCTTCATCAACATTTCCACCCCTACCTCCTTCCTTGTCGACTACTGACTCCTCAAATGGCCATGTACTATTCTACACATGGCATGATGTCGCAGATTGCCAAGGTTATAAGAAGCACATGAAGATACTTGAAGCAGAAGTGTGCAAGGTCACAGAGATGACCACCATCATGGCCTTCCTCTCCTGCTCTTTAGTAGTTTTGTTCTCATAATGGGCTTTGCTCTCACTTCGACGATATTTGTCACATACTCAACCGCAAGCGTAAGGCATCGGAGGGTTCCACTCCATCACGAGCTAATAATTTGGCTACATCCCTACCATCTATGCTGGTCCCTAAACTTGTGGACCGCCCATCTCTGTACACACCCTTTCGACCAATTGAAGTTCTATTTTCTCACTTTCATCCTCAAGTGGAATTCTCTCCTTTTATCCTTTCCCTCCCTCCCCCTATGATAAACATGTGCAAGGAAATTCTATCTCGGATTTCCATGAAATTGGAGGAGTCTATGGTTGCTGCTTGTCATGAAATTTAACAGGTCTCAAAGGTTCTCGAAGACATTGA
The DNA here is from genome assembly GCA_019776745.2 of Taxus chinensis. Taxonomy (NCBI): domain Eukaryota; kingdom Viridiplantae; phylum Streptophyta; class Pinopsida; order Cupressales; family Taxaceae; genus Taxus; species Taxus chinensis. The sequence continues at coordinate 899,040,247 of CM034147.1, forward strand.
GGACATCATGATTTGCACATGATATGATATCCAGTGACAGGTTCACGAGGTTATAGAGGACGCTTGTAGTTTCATTGTATGATCTCTATGACCACGTTTACCTTTCCCCATCCTACCTTTACTTTTCTGCATTTATTACGTATACATCTGGTTATGATCCTTAAGCTGGTTAGTTTGAATTATTTGGTTATCCCTTTACATCCTTTACTATCTATTTACTGATCCTTAGGCCCGTGAGTTTGAATGTTTTGGCTACCCCTTTATATCTTATACTATCTATGTATGATCCTTAGGTTGGGTAGTCCAATTTTTTTTGCTGCCCCTTACATCCTATATTACCTTATTTATAGGCCGGCTAGTGTGAATTTTGCAACTACCCCTTCAAATTCAATATTATCTACTTTTGCACAGGCCTGCTAGTTTGGATACTGCTCGACTTACACCTTACATCCTAATTACTTTTTACGGACTCCTTGCAACATCTTATCACCCTTGGATTTATATGGCCATTATGTTCTTATTTGAGCTGCTTTGGTAATTTTTTTAGTTCTATTTTACAGACTCGTGATTTCTTATCCCCCTTGTGTTTATCTGATCATTGTGTTCTTGATTGAAGCTACTTCAGTAATTTATTTTACAATTATATTTTGCAGCTTCCTTGTGATATCTCTTGGGTATTATTTCTGTCATTTGTTTCTTCCTATTATTTCTGTCATTTGTTTCTTCCTTGAATCTTTTGGTATGTCATTTATCCATTTTATGGTCTTATGTTCCACTCTAGATACTATCATGTTTTGTGCTTGTGCTGGACCTATCATAGGTTTACACTTTTATCTTTTGCCATCTCTAGGGATCTACAGTTCCTACAGTGACTAGTTTGTCTATTTTTAGATTTCATCTGATACGAAGAAAATCCTTTATCTCTCTTATTGATCAGGTATTAGCTTTATCCATCATTGTATCACACTATTTGATCCTTCGCGAGTTTCACTTAACCTGCTTCCTCTCTCACTTGAGGCACACTTAGGTCGGAGATAAGATCGTACTCTTGCTTATAAGGATTGGTCTAAAGGTACCTAAGCCATCATGATTTCTTGGTTCTCCTTTGTAGCAATTAGGTGTAAGATCTCTTGTGTTAGTCATCTTTCATACCTATTTGATCAACCTTTCCAAGTCCGTACGAAGGAGTAACTATTAAAGCCAAAAGAATTGTTAAAAGCCATATTATTGAAGATAAAAATCAAGAAAAAAGCAAAGATAGAAAAAGACAATTTTTACAATCAGAAAAAGTTAATCACAAGCAAAAATGATATGTGATATAATCATTTGGCACACCCCCTATCCTAGTTGAAAGCTCAGACTTCATAGTTGGCTTCATTACAGAGTCTTGACGTCTTTTGAGGTGCAATAGGTGTTTTCTAACTGGGATAGGCCGTCTCATATCTATCACTCAGTTCTCCTTGCCTTTTCATACCAATAGCTTAATCCTCATAGTAGGCCTATATCTCCTTAATAGAGGTGTTGAGAAACGGGAAAAACATTGTGAGAAGGTAGGATACATGTTTTGCATCATAGCATCTCCTAGTCGGGAAAAAACATCGCGAGAAGGTAGGATACATCATTTTACTATCATAGCATCTCATAGTTGAGATGGGATATATCTCTTATACTTCACTAGTTAGCCTTAAGATGGACCGCACATACTTTGGGTTCTTTATCACCTAGATGCGATGAAAACCTTTAGTCATACCCTTTTGATTAGAGACTCATGTCTCCATTAAGGATCTTGTATCGCCATCGTGGTGCCATTACTTTTCCTCTCTCATGTGCACTCCCTTTATTCCCCTTGATGTATATTGTTGGTATTTGACCATGACTATGCACCTTTTACATCCTACTACAGAATACTATTTTATCACCTCAACACTGTCATCATAGTTTTTGTGAGTATGACTGTAAGACATTTGGTCCTTCCTCATAAATACATCCCTTTGCATCAACGTACCGTCTTTTTTCACCCTATTTGTAACATTAGATGGTAGTGTTTTATCTCTTGAGAAAATCCAATGTCAAGCATTGGTTGTGATCCTATTTATTTTGGTTCTTCCTTGTTTTTTACAACTTATGTTTTTCTTTGTTCATTTCTTAGATTACATTTGATGCTTAGTACAACCTTTTATCCACGACTTTTAATTTCTTTGATTTCTTCGCAGGTGTCTTACAATTCTTGCCATTCCTTAAAATCTCTTAGATTTTATTAGGTGTCTTATGATCCTTTTGCCACATCTTTTAATTTCTTTGAACTCTCTTAGGCTTTATTAGATTTCATTTTACCTTCTTAGCTACACATCTTTTGATTTCCAACTAATTCTATCTTTTTTTCAGTAAATGTTCATTTTATCCCCTATTCTATCATTTGTCTTTTCATTTTTGGCCATAGATGTCATTACATTTGTGCAAACATAGAAACGAAAACATAGGTAAATATACAACCATACATATTGTGAACAAGGAAAAGTTAGGAAAGTTATAGAAAGAGGCAAGAACACTTAAGAAGCACCAAAGCTTTACAAAACTTAACTACGGACCATCAAGATAAGAGATAAGCAAGAGCTATACCTATGCATGCATTATAACTTTGACAAAAACATCAACCTAACATGTATATTACTCTCTACTCTTTGAATGCTAATTAAGATGAACCTAGAAGATCCTAGCAATCAGTTATGCTAATTAAGATTCAGAACTAACATGTTAATTAGTCATAACTGATTGCTAGGATCTTCTAGGTTCATCTTAATTAGCATTCAAAGAGTAGAGAGTAATATACATGTTAGTTTGATGTTTTTGTCAAAGTTATAATGCATGCATAGGTATAGCTCTTGCTTATCTCTTATCTTGATGGTCCATAGTTAAGTTTTGTAAAGCTTTGGGGCTTCTTAAGTGTTCTTGCCTCACTTTATAGCTTTCCTAACTTTTCCTTGTTCACATTTGGCATGCCCAGTGGAACAAAAGGTAAGCTAAAAGCACTTTATGTTTAGGATTGGTAAACATACTTTGGGACTAGTTAAGCTAGGTTTAGGCTAGTTAAACTTGATTAGCAAGTGATTAGAGACTCATTGAGAGTTGAGAGGAGTCTGATTAACCAAATGTGGTTGATAGATAGCCTAGGAAGCCTATAGAAGTGATCCAAAGGGAAATAGGAGGATGTTTAGCTAATAAAAGGGGGTTTACTAACCAAATGGGTTGAATATAGGAGGAATACGACCAAGAAGGTGTCGTAAATGGGCATCCGAGAATGGAGCGAAGAGTGGCTACTTGACAAAGTGTCGTCAATCAACCAAATCAGAAGAGACGCTAGGTGTGAGCAGACTTTAGGTGTCTACATTTGCCCCTCTTTGGGGTGGCGTAAGTGACGTCACTTCAAAGATAGTAGACAAGCATAAACAAGTAAAAAATTTTGAAGGGGTAGAAGAAAAATTATAAGGTGAGAGATGCCCCCCTCGAGTGTCGATGGGATGATGAAAGAGGTCGATCGACGATCGAAAAGAAGAAGGAAGAAGATAGCAAAATGACTAGGGACAGGATACCCTAAGGGAACTAGTGGAAGAAAGAGGAAAGGGGATAAAGAAGAAAAACTGACGAGGAAGACCTATTGAGCTATCAGCGATCCAGTGCCTTATAAACAACTTATTTTTCATCAAATTGCTACTGATCTTCATTATTGGTCCTTATTAAAAAAGAATGAACAAAAGTGTCGTATGACATGAAAAGCCATATACAAACAAATGTCCATTGCTAAAAACACCATTCCATGCAACATCCATAATGTAATGCAATACGAAAAAGTGAAACAAGCCTAACTCCATGCAACATACATAATTCAATGCAATACGAGAAAGTAAACAAGCTAACCTAACATGGAGAAACATATTGTAATGTTTTGTTTATCAAGCTTCAATCCCAAATGTTTTTGTATAACGACAAGAGTTAAAAATGATGTCCCAAGAAAATTGTACATGCAAGGGAAAAACGGAGGACACTTGGGTCCAATGATAAAGCATTGTGCGCTACAAAACAGCACCAGGCAACTCGTTGTGCCCCAGAGTACAGACGAAGCATGCAGATTAACTTTGTTAATGAAGGTAGATCAAAATGATCCACGAGTCGTTTATGACAAGAACAAGCAAAAACCAAAGAGAGGCGTTTTGTAGGATGATTTTTTATTTTTAGAAGTTTTCTAAAACATATTTGAATGTTTTGATTTTTCTAACATATTTGAATGTTTTTTATTTTTGTGAAAGTTTTTTGAAGCTATGTACAGGAAGACAAAGGAAACATGGATGCCCCTAGCGATAGATGGGATGTACAAGGGCAGAATGCCACGTATGTACGAGAAAGTGAAGATGCGAAAGTTTCTCAGCGTTAGGTGGGAGTATTCAAAGGAAAACTCTGCACACGCAAAAAGGGGGATCAAGGCCAATATGGATAGGTTCAACATGATGATGAACTGTAAAACCAATGACGTGCTGGGAAGGAGCAAGGATGCCCCCAGCGTAAGCTGGCCAAGAAACACATGATAGAAAGGAAGTGAGAGATTGTTTTTGTGAAAGGTCCAAAGGTGTTTGCAAACATGGCAAAAAAGTAATCTTATACACATGGATGTTCTGAACGAAGTAGAAGAACGATGTGAATGATATGAATATAATTTAGAAGCCTCGCGATGAAGAAGCGATTAGCCAAAGGCACAAATCGTGAGACAAGATATGGACTAAAGCAAGAGTTTGAACAAGGTCCAAAAAAGACACTTGGTAACATACTAATCATGTTTGCTCATAGAGATCCAGTGTGTGCACGTGGAAATTTATTACCTCTTAGAGGGAAGATTTGATAGACAACAGGTGAAGAAACCCTAGCCAATGTGTAGGAATGATTTATTTTTCAAAATTGATTTTTTTTTTGTGAATAGATTGTGGAAGGAGATTCGTACATTACTCTGTTGTCAGCCAAGCATCCATAACCTTGACAGAGATGTATTTAATTCTAATCGCAACATTGCTCTACTGTCAGTCAAGCGCCCATAGCCCCGGTAGAGATTTTTGGAAATACCCCAAGAGAGTTATATGTCAATTTGTTTTTGCTTTTAGCTTTGGCTTTTTGATTTGACTGATTTTTTTGGCTTTCTGAAAACTGATTTCAGCTCTCTTGATCTTTACAAGGGGTTAAGAACCACAAATGGCTTGATGGAAGGTTATGGAAGTGATTGCGATGACAACATTGGCTAGTGTCAACAAATATATCCAAAATTTCTTCGCAACAAGTTGATTAAATGTTGATTGTGATAGGATGTCTAAGAGGTCAATCGTTTTTTAATTTACCAAGGTGATAAAAGACCAAGGTCAAACAAATACCATAGAGATAAATGTCGTAAAATACGTGCGACTAGGCTAACCAAAATATCACCGAAAGGATGAAAATGGTAGGAAGACTTGCAGGAGAAGAACAAGAAAGGGAAGAAAGAACATCCATGTGTATGCAATACCTAATTGCAATGTGTGTTCGTTTACCTTTGATGTTATTTTATTTTTGAAATGTTTTCTCATTTTTTTGTATTTTTTTGAAATGTGAAGTAGGACCAACAATGTCACTTGGTGCGATAGGATCTAACAACAATGTTTGCGATTTCCTTGATATAGGAGATTAGGAGTTTTTGCTTATCAAGAGTGATATTATCTCCGATCTCAATGATCGTGGTGAGCTCATATTCAACAAATGACTATGATATATTTTGAAACATGGATTTCGTATGTGGGAGCTTGAGTTCCCTATCCAAAGGTTTATGCACTTTGCACCATACTTGATGGTTGCGTTGATATGCATTCTTGAATCGCGGTGAATTTTGAATCCTATGGTTGTTTGACTTGTTGGGAGCTTTGAAGCTCTTTGACTCTTTGATCTTCACTTGGTAAAGAAACTGTTTGGCTTTTTAATAAGCTAATACGTGACTCGTCTGATCCCAAAGAAGTGGGAGGAGAAAATGGACGTTTAGAATGATATGATGGACGAAGAGAATACGGTCCAAGGATTGAAGAAGATGGGCTACCCGGAGGTGAGCCGCTGATAGAAGATGACTAAGGGTTGCTAGGATATGGCCCCAAGATGGAAGAAAAGGGACTACTCGGAGGTGTCTCATAGATAGAAGAGGATGAAGAGATACTAGGACACAACCCAAGAATAGAAGGTAATGGGTTACCCCAAGGTGACTCATAAATAAAAGATAATGGAGGGCTACTAGGACATGGCCCCAGAATGGAAGAAGATGACGAGGGGCTACTAGGGGGTGACCCACAAGTAGAAAATGGAGGGCTACCAGGTGGTGGCCCAAGGATAGCAGAAGACGATGGGCTACTAGTACGTGGCCCAAGAATGGAGGATAAAGCGCTACATGGAGCAGACCCACTAATATACGACAGATGGCTACTAAGATGTGGCCCAAGAAAAGATGAGGATGGGCTACTAGGATGTGGCCTACAAATGGAAGATGGTGACGAAGGTCTACCAGGTGGTGACCCAAGGTGAGATTGTGAATGAGGAATTGTGATAGATAAAGAAGGATAGGGTAATGAGAAGATAGGCCATGGATCAATGCTAGACCCCGGCATCTCATCATGCTCAGGGGAAGGTGAAGATGGAATAATAGAAGAAGAATCAAGTTCCACGACCTTAGGATCTTCCTCTACGTTCTGATAAAAGGAATCAACTTCTTCCTCCCCATACGTTAGCGTATCGATAAGATAAGATAATAAGATAAATATATTAATGTCCAACGAATGACCACAAAAGTAGGTCAATGGGACTATAGCCCAAACAATATACAAAGTGCAGGCAGGGACAACTCAAAACAAGTTCCCAAAAACAGAAAAAAAAAATGAGAAAAAACAAAGCAGAGAGGAAACCCGAAGCCAATACCCCCACAAGCAGGGGCAATGGAGCAAGCGGGGGAGAAAGACGAGAGAAGCAAAGAAGGGAATGAAGGGGTGGGGGGCAAACAAGGACCAACGGTCTACTCAGGAATGGTATCCACACCCCTCTTAACATTAGAGGCCAACGAAAAGAAGCCCCTGATGGATTGGCAACCCGAAGAGGGGGGAGAAGACCTCCTCCCCTGCTGAGATCTGAGACTGAAATGACGGCCAGGGGGACGAATGAAGCTGGGCTGCTCTTTGGTACGTGTGTGCATCCGATTCTGCTGATGGTGATTGAGGGAAGTGTGAAGGTCCAACCGGGGACGAACTGATCTATGCACTGTATCTGGGTCAGAGAGGCTCTGTCGTTTAGTTCCTCCACCTGCGGGTAGAACCGGAAAAAAGGTTGTAATTCGTCTCGTGGGGATGAATATCGGAGGGGGATGAAGAATCTGGTCCTAGAGCAGTACAGACTCCCGAATGTAGAGGGCAAGACACTGCTGGTCAATATATCTGAAGAAGACCGGGAGGGTCTGAATCCCTCTGAAGAGACAATGAAATCGTCCTCTGATCTCATAGTAGATGGGGCAGCAGAAGATGAAATGAGTCTCGGTCTCCACCTCTTGAAGGCTATAGAGCCTACAAAGTCTGTCCTCCCGATCAATGTGGTGATCAGTCTCATACCGAAGTCTATGGGAGCCGACACGAAACTGACCCAGAGGTATACGGAAGGCATGCACCCAGTGACGAGAGGTGTACTGAGGGCGGATGATGAGTCCATCTCTGATTTCAAGAAAGTGCTCTGCATAAAAGGACATCTTAGGGCGCAAACCCCCAGGAGGGTTCACCCAAGTAGTCTAAAAGGACATCGAGTTCTAGAAAGAATCCTTGTTCGTAATCCTCTAAAGGGATATCTTCGTGTAGTCTGATTGTTCCTTTATTCTGAGAGAAATCAATTAGTAGAGGTTGTTGTTCTTCAACCATAGGAGGTTGACTAGAAGAAACGGGTTCAACAAGCATGGAAGTTTTAGAAGATGTGTGATGATGTAGACAAGGGGAAGACTTGACCTTATCGTGTCCATAAAGGAATTTGATAGTACATTGAAAAGATATCTTAACCCATTGTTTCTTGTGAATTGCTCGACATGGACGCAAACATCGAGCTTTAGAAGGTCGATAAGGATATGGTAAGACATGGTTGAAAGGGCTTAAGGGCCAAAGAGGGATTGGATTCTGATTGTTAGAAGAAGATGACTCAGGAGACGAAGTAGACATGGAGCTAGATGTCTCGTGAGTAGAAGAAGATGAAATGGACTTACCTATATGATGATATAGTGTCGGTAAACTAGTAGGATTGATTCTAAAGTCCGCAGATTGCAATGTAGGAGTCGACTCAGAGGATTGACTAGAAGGACTTTGAGTCGCACGAATCCTTGAAGAATGAAGAATTCGTTGAGGTGACTAATGAAAGAGGTCCTACAAAGAAAGGGAGGACCGCAACTTGGGAGTCGTATTAGATGATTCATTGGAAGAATTAGGAGTCGCACGGATCTTCAAAGGAGGAAGACGCCATTGAGGTGACTGATAAATGAGGTCCTGCGAAGGAAGGGAGGACCATGACTTAAGAGTCGATTTAGAGGAATCCGAATAGTAGTTTGGATCAGACTCATCGGAAGATAGAGAGGAGTCTGAAGAATAGTTTGGATCTAAATCAGAAGAAGAGTGGGGGGAATCTGAATAATAATTTGGATCAAAAGTGTCCAAACCATACCACCGACTATGAGATGAAGGTGGGGAACGGGTTACCCGAATGGGCCCTCTAGCGTGAAGAACCAAACGAGGTTAAGTCGTAATGGGCATCTTTTGATGTGAATGCCTAAACCTAGGTTTGTAATTGTGATGAACCGCATGATAGTCAGTCATTGTTGGCGTAGTTTAGGTGCAAATGCCTAGACCTAGATAGTGTGATGGAACTCCATCAAAGGGAAGGAAGTTCCATGTCGATTCAGGGAAGCATAATGACATCCAACTAGACATTTGGTAGATGTGTGATTCTCCAAAGAAGATCTAAGGAAAACATACATCGGAATGACACTATTTCGATAATCCCACAAGATTGTCCTACAATAAGTCTATGAGTTTGTTAACACACAAGGAACAATCATGCAAGTCTACGAGTAAACCGATTAACCAATCCCAGATTTTACACCTTATGTTTCTCAATGGTAGTTTGATGTTTTTAAATGATCAACTCGATTTCAACACTTATGTCAAGTTCAAAATGAACATGGCGTAAGTATTAACAAAGGGTAGATGTGACTCCCAGTCAAAGGATACTACGACGAGTTTAGCAACCAACAAGGCCTAAACATCAAAGGGCGAAAATTACAAATGTAAGCTCCGTAACCACACCAATTGGACACGTTAATCAAGCTTCGCGAAGAAGCAAGATATCAATGCCAAAGTGGTATCCAAATGATGCAAACAAAGTAAGCGACACTCTTCAAGATTTTAGACAATGTTTGAAGTCAAACTAAGTCAAAAGCATACTAAGGATGTGCTAAAATGTGGGCAGTGTAACACCACAATACGGACACTTAGATCACGTTTTCGAGAAACGCAACATAAGTATCTTAATTGAGTCGAGGCAATGCGAACAAGGTAACACGTCAAAGGGGATCAAATGATGAACCAAGCCTAGCTACGATGATGATCTTGAAATCAAGATCAAGTGGTTATCAAGATGTAAAAACGTACCCACACACTTTAAACGTTTAACAACCCAGCCGCAAACATGGATGAGCGTAAATGGATATAAAAGTGGTGAACACAATCTATTGATAACACTCGCAAAACATGCCTTCCCTTGTCCCAAATGGGCAACAAGAATGCAAAGGAGTAGACCAAGAATGCATACCTTCGGCATAAATTCTATTATGGCTTCCAACCTTTGGCACCTAATGAGATTTTGCTTGCTTTTCCAGCTCCACATAAGTTCCATCAATACAATGAGTAGGGAAAATTTTCCTCTACGCTACAAAATTTGGCTAGCTTCACACCATAACTTAGGATATTCTCTAAGCGACTCAAGCCAAACTTAAGGCACTCCATAACCATCATCAAGTACCCCATTCTTTCCACCTAGGTAGCCATCTTTGGATTGACTTGGATTAGCAAATATTTCACAACAAACAACATCACAGGTTGAAACCCATAGGGTATGAGCCTTACTATCTCCAAGCATTTGAGCATAATGCTTTTCATTGTCGTTCTATGGTCAAAACGAGCCAACTCAAGGAACATGAGCCATTTCACTTGGAGGAGAAAGCAGTTGGACATAATGCTTTTCGTTGTCATTATGTTGTCAACAGGAACCAACTCAACCTACATGAACCATCTCACTTGGAGGAGGCTTCTATCACTCGTTCTAGGGCTACCATTCATGATTTATCAACGATTGGTCAAAGATACTTCAGACTTGCACCAAACAAAAGAAACCATTGCTTACCTTCATCCGCAAAGGATACTTTGCTGACCGAAGTCAAGTGGTTCTTTGAGTCGCCTTTTGCATAGAAGTTGGAGACAAAATCCTCTCAACATGGAGGAAACGATGACTAACTTGTAATGATCTCTCTATTGTTCTATCTCATTCTTGTAAATATCAGCATGTACGTTTTGCCACTTCCTTGGATCTTTTCATGATTGCATGTAAGCTAGACTATCAGGCTTGGCTTTATTGAGCCAGCACTCATCCCCATCCTCTTATGTCTATTAGACTATTTAACCATGCTAAAGAATAGTGTAACGACATTAGTTTCCACAGCTCTCTCCCATGATTTATTTATTGATTGTGTGGTCTTGATTTTTGGTTGTGCATTTATGTAAAGTCGTATCATGCTCTAGACCTAAACAAACTATAAAGTTTTATGATCTGAATGGATGGTGGTATCCTTAACAAGGATGAGCGTTTCCATGGGAATTCAACTTGGACTTAATTATAATCAATTCCTGATCATAGCTTAAATAGTGATGAACAATGATATTGTAGTTTTTAGAATGACTGGCAACAAAATGCATAGTTAGAGGAGTTTGTCTTGGTCTTGATGTCTTCATCTGAATCGGGCAAGGCAAGGACTAACACAAGACAAATCCTTCTCTTTAGCTCATCAAAATCTCTTTGTTACATGTCAATTCATCTAAATGTAGCTTTGATACTTCCTTGATAGACTTGATGAAGTGACCAAGTGACATGACACGAGAGAAACCGAGATGCAAGCCCTAACAAGTTGCAAAGCTCTCTAAGGGTCTAAGAAGTATACCAGTTCTAAATGACTTGTTTCTTATCTAGATAACATATACACTAGACTCTTCTATGATATAACTCAGCTGGCAAAGGAACACTCGCTAGACTCAAGATTAGCACAAAGCTTCTAATGGTGCAGAATATAGAGCAACTACTTGATCTATGCGAGATGCACTTCCCACACCTTGCTTATAAGCGGGAATGTCATCAATGTAGATGACAGAATGATCAATGAACAGTATGAGTCGTTTATGAATGTAGATGGGGCATTGGTAACACAAAAGGGCATGACCAACCACTCAGAGAATATCTTTGTGATTGAAATTCATCTTCCAGAAATCTACAAGTTCGATGGGTACTTAATCATTATCCAATTTGAAACTAGTCTTGGTAAATCTCTGATCATGTATGTGTGGGATTGGAAATCTATTCTTGATTGGTGGTATTGACAATGTGTGATAACTGATGTAGGTGCCTCCATGTTACTTACTTCTTGGGTACCACACGGATGAGACTATCAAATGGATATGGCCGTTCTGAATATACAACTATGGTACAAAGGACCGTTCTAAAGTATCAATCCTGGAATTAGGTTGTCTTTTAGTCAGCAACTTGAAAATAACAGCACTTTTGTCCAAAACATATCGAGTTGTCAATGTTGGGTGGATTGGTGATGTGTGAAATTTGTATTGTTGATGCAAGATTTTGTTCATTATGAGCTCAGATCATCACGAGTATGAAATTTTACAAACATTAGAAAATTTACAATATGCCTTAGGGTTTTCCAAAGACACTTAAGTCTTTGGAAGGACTTTAGGCACTCAATAATCTTGGTCTGCAATAGAATGAATGATGTGTTGTGGCTTTACTTGTAAATGCCATGTCTCTCCCACATGATTGGATTTCTAGAAGGACATTACAAACATCAATACGTGATACTTCAAATATAACTTCATATTGAAATGTTTTATGTCATATTAGAGCTGCATTTTTGAGAAACCTAGACCTCTCTGCCATGTCGAAGCCAGCTAAACGTAAGCCTTAGGATGTATCATTTTCACAAAGGTTAGGGATCTTAATGGTGTCCTTCAAGATCAGTTTCTTTTCGTTTACAATTGTCTACAATGAAAATGAGAGGTTGACCTTGGACCTACATCTGTCAATGAAAAAGGCATTCCTTTTCCTCTTTGGGGTATGTTGCTAAGGAATTGTTTGCATAGCAAGGATTGTAAGTTCATCAAGTTCGGCATCAATCACAACTTTAACCTTTTCAACTTTCAAGCATCGTGGAATGATTCCATGTATGAGCTAAGATAGTGGGTCTGTATTAACGCTCTCTCTCTGAGTTTTGGACTTGTAGAAGTCACACTACCAACCCGATTTTCCTTTAAACTTCTTGTTGTGAGGGTGTTACTACCGCGACGCTGTATTGGATTGATGATTCTATTAATGCTTAAAATTAGATTGCAAATCCATGCAAACGTTAGCATACTCGGCGAGTACTCGCCAAAGTTTAAATTGCAAACGAATTTCGCTCAAATAACTTGCCACTCGGGCTCACCGAGTATTGGCGAATATTTGCCAATACTCGATGAGTCCAAGCTAAATACTCGCCTGACGCGGACTGTACGCGCAAACACGCCAAAAACACTCCAAAAACGCGGTTTTTTTCTTTATAAGGCACTAAAACACTTCATTTTCATTCACACAACCATTTGAGCTTGCATTGCATGTGTTGAATGGATTTTTGAGTGAATTCGAAGAGGAAATTTGGAGAATTGCATTTGGAGGTAAGTTTTTTTTTAATAATTCTTGCAAGTTTTTGCAAATTTGGTCTATATTATTTAAGTTTTATATATTCATATTGTAATTTAAATACATCTAATGTAAAAGTGAATGCTTTTAAATTTTTAATAGTCATTTGCAGATGGAGGTATATTTTTTTTTATTGCAAATTCGTTCTAAATTATTTAAATTTTATATATTCATATTGTAATCGATTCATTGAATATGTTTTGTAATTTTAAATGCATTCAATGTGATTGCGAATTATTTTAAATTTTTAATACTCATTTGGAACTGGAGGTATGTTATTTTTATTAAATTACGGTGAAATATGGTTATTCAAGCATGTTTTTTTTTTTAAATTTAATTAAGCTTACGTTTTTTTAATTTTTTAAATGTGCATTGTGTTGCAGATTAGAGCTTAACAATGGCATCAAGGTTCGGCATCTGGGTCAGCATCACTAGCAGGAACCGTTCCTGCGAATGCCCGTACCCTTGCTTGGAAGTATGGTGTACGTGGAGTAGTTTCGAGAACAGTGGTTTGCAATTTTTGCGACAAAACATTTTTTGGAGGCATCAATCGTTTGAAGTATCACCTTGCATGTATTGTTTGTCGGGATGTTGTGGTTTGCCCCAATGTTACGGAAGAGGCAAAGCGAGAGATGAAAGCAGAGTTAACAGAGCTAGAGGAGAAGAAACTAGAGAGGGAAAGGGTGCATGCAACCATAGCAGAAGCTGTTAGACCTGGGGCTAGAATGACAGAGGATTCAGAGGATGATGCGGCAACAATTGTGGGCTCTACTCGCGGTCCACGCATACGAACCGAAAGAGGCACATTTGCTTCATCGAGTTCGAGCAAAGGCATACATAGTTTTTTTGTACCAAAGAACATACCTGGAGCACAACCTTCATTGCAAGGTACAACCTGGAACAAGGATATGCACGAGGAAGCGGATAAAGCATGTGCAAATTTCTGGTACTACAACAACCTTCCATTCAATGTGGCAAAGAGTCTGTACTGGGAGTACTTGGTGACAACATTGACAGTTGCAGGGAAAGGGTACAAGGCACCCTCTCCAAAAGACTTGAGTGGGAAATTGCTCAAGGGTGCAGTTGCAGATGCAACTACAATTCTAGAAGATCAAAAGAAACAATGGACACAAATACGGATGCACCATTCTTTCAGATGGGTGGACAGATGGAAGGAACCACACCCTCATTAATTTTTTAGAGGCTTCAAATGGTGAGATGGTGTTTTTGAAGTCTATTGATGCCTCTAACATAGTAAAAAATGCAGAGAATTTGAGTGTTATGTTGGAGAAGATTGTATTAGAGGTGGGTATACAAAATGTTGTGCAAGTTGTCACAGACAATGCAACAACATATGTGGCGGCTGGAGACTACTGCAGGAGAGAGACATCCATCACTCTTTTGGACTCCTTGTGCGGCTCATTGCCTTGACCTTCTTTTGGAGGACATAGGCAAAATTGATTGGGTGAGGCCGGTTGTAGAAGATGCAAGAAACATAACAAAGTACATATATAATCACCCTTGGGTTCTGAGCTTGATGAGAGAACACACAAAGGGGAAAGAGCTTGTGTGAGCCAATGTCACAAGGTTTGCAACTAACTTCTTGACGTTGCAAAGTATTTCTAGTTTGTTGACATCATTGAAGCAAATGTTTGTGAGTCAAGCATGGCTAGACTCACAATATTCAAAGAAAGTTGATGGAGAGAGGACTGCAAAGATAGTTTTTGATGATATCTTTGCAAAGAGAGCTATAGAGATCATCAAGGTAATTTCAAACTTCGATTTATATTTCAAGTTGATTCCTTTATTTTAATTTGTTAAATTATAAATATATTGTTATTTACTTTTTTACTTTATTTGTAAGTTTGTAACCTTACATTTTAATGTGTGTAGGTGTCAGAGTCGTTGGTGAGGGTTTTTTGTTTGGTTGATGGGGAGCAAAACCCTATGGGGTACATTTATGAGGCCATGGATAGGGCCAAAGAGTCTATCCAAAACTATTATAGGGGGGATATCGCCAAATATGGTCCCTTTTGGGAGATTATTGATCGGAGGTGGAACAATCAACTCCACCAACCTATTCATGCAGCGGGGTACTACCTCAACCCCAAGTTTTTCTTCTCTGACAGCTTCACAGATGTGAACGGAGAGGTTATGGAGGGCCTTTCAACATGTATTGAGAGGATGATACCAGAGGTTGAGACGAGGGACCTCATTATTTTAGAGCTGCAAAATTACAAACATGTTAGGGGGAGGCTCTTTTCTTCAACGTTAGCTATCCGAGGGAGAACCACGCAGTCACCAGGTAATAAAAATTAGAATGTTTACTAAGTTACTTATTAGTTACAAATTTGATTTTATTAATTACTTATAAACTTTTGATTATCTTGTTTGTAGGTTCTTGGTGGGAGGATTGGGGAGGAAATACCCCGCATATTCAAAAGCTAGCCCTCAAAATTCTATCTCAACCTTGTAGCGCTTCTGGATGTGAACGCAACCAGAGTTTGTTTGAGGTCATTCACACGAAGAAGCGCAACAAGTTGACTCAAAAACAACTCAACGACTTAGTTTTCAGTGCAATACAATCTCCGGCTTCGCACAAGAAAAGTGGAGGCCACATCAGAGGAGCTTATTGATTTGGATGAGATAGATCCATATAGCGAGTGGACTGGGCAAGAAGAGGAAATCCCTGCGTTCACAGAGGATGAGATTGCTTCTTTCGAGAGGGAAGCTATGGAGGGAGAAGCACTAGCAGGAGATATTGGATTGGATGACATCTTTGGAGGTGATCTTGAACATGCAGAAGAGGAGCCACCACCATCTACTACCAGTTTGGAGCCAAGTCACAGCCTTCTAGGAGGAGCGAGGAGAAGCAACCGAGTGTGGGGACTAGTAGAGGCAATAGACCCTCTCCCCAATATTTCTCTAGAGAGGGAAGAGGAAAATGTAACTTATTGTATATTGTAACTTGCATAGATATGATATTTATGATGATAATTTTCAATGACAATCATCATAAATTCATAGCACTTATCAACTAGCTGTTGTATTCACATGATGATGCAATTTTGTATTGTATTTGTATTCAAATCTAATAGAAAACACTTTTTCAACATTTTATGGACTCATTTGATACATTTTGTAGCTATATTTTGCATAAAATTTATGTTTTTTAAAGAAATTTGAGTATTTTGTTGCTAAATATTCCTGAATATTCGCCGAGTCTTGCCGAGTTTTTACCGAGTAAAAAAAATTTGAGGTTTGCCAAATATTCGCCGAATACGACTAGACGAACTATGGTTTTGCTAGCCTTAGCATTGTTTTTAATACAAAACTTCTAAATTTTTGAAGACATCTACGTCTCCAAGGGGGTTAACAGTAAGGAATTCCAACTGTATCTAGACATGAGGTTGGAAACTAAGCTTTCCCCCACTTGAGTATTTCATTGTGCTCAATATAAATTAGTTAGTGTTGCATCCAAGGTATGGAACTCTTGGATAGTTTGGTCACATCTTTGGTGCATTTGGCATGGTTTATGCAGTAGTTGCCAATATTTGCAAATCAAATAGACTTTGCTACAAAAGTTTCCAAGAACTCACCTCTTGCAATCGGGTGGCATGGATTTGGTGATGTGAAAAACCCTCAATAACACAAGGTAAGCACAAGCTTCAAAATGGCATCCACATTTTGAGATTGTCAATGAGAAGCAACCCCTCCTAATTGTGTTGTTGAGGATCACATGAAGAAGGATTTTTGACAATTTAGGGGACAACACTCCGATTGCTTAGAATTTAGACTGTGTTATAATCAGAAGCAAAATACAACTCCATCAAATCAATAACAAGATTTGAACATTTATTCAAAGCTAATATTCGATTTGGAATATTTAATCCATAAACTTCTGAATGAACAAAATGCCTAAAATGAACAAAAATCCATAACATTACAAGTAAATGGATTATTTGTATTATATTAGTTCTATACATGAACCGAGTACATATGGTCATAGTCTACATATACATATGAGCAAGGGGCATGGTAAAATCCATGTACTTCATCTCTGGATATGCCTTCTGGGATCAAAGTGAGTGGAATTCCTCGTACGAGTGAGTGGGCCGCATATGTGATGACATGTTGAATATCGGTGTCTATTATCCAAACTTTAGGGAATGAATATGACTCTAAAATAGGATATGAGGAAACAATTTGCAAATTAATCCTTATCTGACCCTTTTATATTCTGCCATCAATAATGTTTAAATCTCATATCACTTATGGAAGATGAAGGTGAATCATTGCATGAGAGATATCAGCATTGACATGTTTGTTATTTGTATTTTATTGCCACATTATGCTAATAGAAAAAAACCAATCATTGGCCCCTGAGTCATATGGGGAGTTCCACCCTATATGGAAGAGTGAATGAATGCTTAGATGTTTATTTACAAGCAAGAATAGCATCAACCAAATCTTTCCACAATGCCCAGCCAATGACTGTTGGATGCTTATTGTGAGACCTACAGTATAGTCTGGGAGGCACTTACCAACTAGGAGATTTAGGATGTTGACGTTAACTATATTGTCTTGCAAATCCACCTGAGATCATTGAGCCCAATACCTAAGGCACTTCATTGATTTTACCTCCAAATTGGGGAATGTCATTCAGAATAAAACTTAGCTTAATTCTCATGGAGTTGATATTTGACTATATGTAACATTGGAAGTTAAAGGATTTAATTTAAATACTTTAAACTTATGTCAATAGGTATTAGTTATCCTTAGTTGTTAGTTGGTCTAAGTGATAGTGTTCTCGTCCCAATGTTTGTGGGATCATGTTCTATCTTGCATATTTTGTTCCCGGATGATTTCCATGAGGGGCAATAGGGGTAGTATTCTAGGGGAAATAATTGTTATTTCTGCATATTTGCTCAAATTAGGTGATTTGCTTCCATATATTGTGGATGAGATAGAAGTTGTCCAATATCTATAAACATTGCATCCTCTCTATGTTTGTAATGCTTGCTTTCCATATTAATAAAATTATTCAAATCACCGTCTTGTTTTCTGTAAAGATTGGTTGCAGTTTTACAAGATTTGGTATCAGAGCAATATTCTGATCCAGAGAGGAGTGTAGGAAGTTTTAGGGAAGTTTAGGTAGATTTGGAGAAATTACAGAGCTAGGAGGAGCCATAGAAAGCCATTTCACAGCCCCTATCAAAAATTTCCACACCACGGTTCAAAGTTGATTTGCAGTTGATGGAACACCTGGAGTGCAATCACATGCCATTTGCAGAATTAGATGCTAACTCTCTTGCAAAAGGTGACATTGTTTCATTCTCGTATTTTTTTTTAAATTAACTGTACGTGCTAAAAAAAAAAATTAAATTGGAAGCATTTAAAAAATATATATACAATATTTTTGATCTGTGGAGACCCAAGCTTTTCAAGCTCCCCACATTTTTCTTCTTCCTCTTCTTGTATTTGATGCTTTTAATAAAAGAGATCCAATCAAAGTGGAATTTTCTCTTATGAACCTGCATATGTCAGAGGAATAGAAGCCTAGGATATTTGAACGATTCCAACGTGCCTGCATCCAAAACTATTCAAAGACTACAAATTGAACGTGGAGAAGATTTGCAACCTGCAACAAAAAAAAAACAACGTTGGAAAAAGGAAGAAATTGCTATCCGCAAGAAAGGTTACCTGCGTAGAAAGAGAAAGAATAAAAGAAAAACTGCGGCCAAGGGTTATTAATAACGCTTGCAAAGCAGTTGAACTGCAGTTGTGCCCTAAAACGCACCAAGCATGCACGCAATTCGTTATCTACGTGGCTAATGTCTTTTAAAAAAATATCCATTTTTGGATTGGAAAAAATGAGAAGGATTAAAAAAAAATCCATTTTTGGAAAGAGGCCCGGAAAGATATTGAAATCGCAATTTTAATTAGTCATAACTTTCAACTGGTACCTGGATTGAGGTGTCGTTTTTTTTAAAGTGTTATTTTTGCGAGCTCTCGTCTTTGCTTTTAATAAGTTTTGTTTTGTAAAAATTGAACAAATTAGAGATTTCTTGTATTTCAAAAGGAGGCCAAAGAGTCCAAAAATCTTATTTTTTTCAAATCGTTAGAGAGCATTTTATTTTTGCAAATCGGCCACAGAGCCAAATTTGTAACAGGGCAATAGTGCCAAGTCCAAATTCATTTGTACACAGCCGAAAAGGAGCCCAAAATAAATAAAATAATATTTTTTGGGGGGGTGCATACTTTAAGGGGGAAAAGTGTTCAATTTTTTCTTCTACTGCAATCACTTTTCACAATGGCCGTATTACGGCACCAAAATTCTTTTTGCCAGATTCTCAACTTTTGCCTTTGATGATAATTATCCAGCATGGAAAACAAAAATTCGC
Source organism: Taxus chinensis (assembly GCA_019776745.2). Lineage (NCBI taxonomy): Eukaryota > Viridiplantae > Streptophyta > Pinopsida > Cupressales > Taxaceae > Taxus > Taxus chinensis. The sequence continues at coordinate 899,059,734 of CM034147.1, forward strand.
GCACAACTGGATTTTGAAAATCTATGGTCTGTTGTTTCTGGTACATTAACAAGATCTGCAACAAATGTTACACAACAAGCTACATTTGATCGTGCAAATCAAAAAGCAAAGATAATAATCTTGTTTAGTGTTTCAGATGAGGTACAACCTCATATTCGTGAGACCACAATAGCAAAAGAATCTTGGGACAAGTTGAAAACAATATATGAGTCAAAAAATAAGAACACAATACTTCATCTCCATGAAGTCAACTATTGAACTTGAAAATGCAACCAATTGAAAAAGTTGAAATGTTTTTTAGAAGAGTAGCAACTTTGCATGCATCACTTCAAGTTTTGGAAGAAGAGTCTTAACTAACACATCACTCGTGCCTATAGTATTGAGATCTCTTCCTCCATAAGATTTTTGTGGCCACGTTAAACCAATGTTTTAAAAATCGGAACCGGACTCGGAACCGGCCGAGGTAGCCGAGGTCCGGACCGGTTCAAACTTAATGAACCGGTTTACTAAAAAATACATAAAATTTTATATTTTTAATGAAAATAATATATTTGAAAGGTTAAAAACCATGATTCCAACAATTACACACAAAATATGCAAAGTTTGCTCTTATATATATGCAAGAAAGGTGTTTATAGCAAAATGGCACGAACTCCAAGTCCAATACACAATACATATATCATAGATGAGATTCCGAAACAAAATACATAAACAATGAGGCTCTAAATGGCCTCCATAGTTCGAGACTCCAAAAAAACAACATGTTATGATCATTGATACATTACAAATACTACAAGTTACAAAACTCTAGAATAAACTAGATGACATCAATGATCAATCATCAAACTCTGCACCGCTGCTGGAAATGGGATCCTCAAGGTCATCCTCATCAATATCATCACCGGCCTCTGGCTCTGACTCGGACTCATCCAAATCCTCAGGTACATCTGCAACAATTGTATTGGCACGGGGTCGGGGAGTAGCACGAGTGCGACTAGTGCTTGTTGTGTCTCGTGACGATGGCGACGGTGCTGCTAATGGCTCATCAGATTCCTGATCCAAACCCATCCACCCCAAGTCATCGGGATCAAACTCTACTGGTTGACTCTCCTCTACCCATTCTGAGGTTGGATCTATATCATCCAAGACAATGGGATCAGTATCAGGTCTTCGGTTCAACAACTGGTTGCGCCTTAACCGAAGGTTGTACTGCACAAAGACAAGATCATTCAACCGTTGTTGTTCCAAACGGTTTCTCTTCTTCGTGTGAATCCGCTCAAAGACGGACCAGTTGCGCTCGCACCCAGAAGCACTGCAAGTTTGGCTCAGGATCCTAATTGCAAACTTTTGCAATTGAGGACACTGACTACCAAACGAATCCCACCAATGTGCTGCGATAAAAAGTGTAAATGTTTAATTAGTAAACAATGACGATAAAAAGTTAAAAACACAGTTAAAAATTAAAAGTAAAACAGAAACTTATAACTTAAAGGTTAAAGCGTAATTCAACAAATTAGATAAAGATTGTCTTATGCTAAAAATTCATGATTATTCATTAAAAATTTTAATCAAATGAACTTCAAAAAACTTAGAATTTCTTACCTGGTTGGTCCACATCCCTTGCAATCTTTGCAAGGTTTTTCCCAAAGGTACCTGTGGCTCTGCTGAAGAAGCTGATCTGTCGGTGAACCTCAAGTTGTTGCATCTCATCAGGGACCATGCGCTCTAGGCACTCATACAAACCATCTTTTACTTCTCCTGTTTGATCTTCTCCAAGCTGAGCTCTGTAATGATATTTCGGGTTCAAGAAATACCCAGCTGCATGTATAGGCCGATGGAGTTGATTGTTCCATCTATTATCTATGATCTCCCATATAGGCCCATACTTAGTTACCCTGTCTTTGTATGCTGCCCTTATCTGCTCCTTTGCCTGATCCATAGCCTCATAAATATAGCCCATGGCTAATTTTTCCCCATCCACCAACCGCAACACCTTAACAAGAGGCTCGGCAACTTTCACAATCTCTATTGTTTTTTTCCAAAATAAATTATCAAAAAGTTTCTTCTTTGTGTCTTTCCCATCCTGTTTCCGGCTCCACTTTGATGCATTCCATTCATCACTTGAAAACATCCTTTTCAAGTTCTGTTGTTGGGAAATAAGAGATTGCAACGTGAGGAAGTTTGTTGCAAATCTCGTGATGGCTGGCCTAACAAGTTCTTTGCCCTCAGTGTTCTTCCTCATTAGGTTCAATACCCATGAGTGATTGTAGATGTATTTGGTGATGCTTTTGCCATGCTCTACAGTGTTCTTGATCCAATCTTTTTTCCCTATATCCTCAAGCATGAGGTCTATGCAATGTGCAACACATGGAGTCCAAAATATTGTTTTGTGTTTAGCCTCTAACATCTTACCAGCAAGAACATAGTTAGAGGCATTATCTGTTATGATTTGTACAACATTTTCCACCCCCACCTCTAAAACAATCTCATCCAAAAGCTCAAACAATAAATTTGCATCTTTCACCCTATCAGATGCATCTACTGATTTCAAAAACATTGTACCTTGTGGACAAGAGGCAAGAAAATTTATTATTGTGCGGTTCTTGCCATCACTCCACCCATCTGACATGATAGTGCATCCTGTTTTGGCCCATGAAGCTTTGCAACCTTTCAAATATTCATCTATGGATGCAACTTCTTTCTTCAAAAGTGATCCTCTCAAGTCATGCATACTAGGGCCTTTGAAGCCCTTACCAGCAGCAACAATGGAATCAAACATCGGCTGGTAATAAGGTGAGCGGGCAGCATTGAAAGGGATATCTGCATCATACCACCATCTAGCAATGTACTCAAAAGTTGCTTCTTTGTATTGCTTCTTCCAATGGTTATCCAAGGTGGGCTGATTTTGTGTTGGCATGGAGGCACTAGCAGTAGCAGGTGTGGAAGATGGAAAAAAGCTTTGAATGGTCTTTCTTTTTTGAGGCCGGTTTTCTTGACTATGAGTGGATGGGGGAGGCATATACCGAAAGGGGTCTCTAACAGTCACAGAAGGGTCAGAGCAAGATCCTTCAACACTCAAGGCATGTTCCCTCCTCCCTATTTCAGCTTCCATCTCTTTTTGCCTAGCCTTCTCTTCTCTATGTTTTTCAAGCATGTTTTTCATTTCCAACCTAATGGCATCAATATCAGGTGCATCACATGGGGTAACTTGGCCTCTTTGACCAGCCAAGTGTTGTTTCAACCTATGAATCCCCCCCCTTGATGTGTTTCTTACAATATTTACAAAAAACTTGATCATCAATTACGTCTGCATGGGTCCATGTAGGGTCTTTTGTTTTGGGGGCCATTGCAAATGCAAACAAATCTGAAAATGCAAATAAAAACAAAATAAATTTCATATTTCTTATTTAATAAAATTTACAAATAAGGGGCAAGTTTAAAATGTAACATACCTTTCAATGTGCACACAAATGAGGTGAAGAAATGCTCCAAGCTTGTATATGGCACCACAAAGAGCCCACACTCCAAATGTAGATGTAAATGCCACCACAAAGAGCCCACACTTGATGCCAAACAACGCCCAAACTCACTCCAAATGAACACTATTCAATGCTGCCCCAATCCTCCAAATCCTTGCAAATAAGAGAGGTGCTCACAAATAGAGGTGAGGTGCTCACAAATGGATGCCAATATCACCACAAAGAGCCCACAAGCAATGCCAAACAAGCTCCAAGCCTCCAACTTCCAAGCTCACTACAAAAAATAAACTCTTCAATCTTATGCTCACAAATGCTCAATGAGAGAGGTGTGAAGTGAATAGAGGGGGGTGTATTTATAACACCAAATTAGGGTTTAGAGACAATAAAAAATACAAAAAAAAATTAAAAAAACGTATTTTTAAGTCGCCGCCGTATAAGGCTAAAACAGTGACTTGGACCGGCCGGTTTAAACCGGTTTGGTTCGTACGAAACCGGACCGGTTTGACCGGTTTGGGCTAAAACCGGTCAAACCGATCCGGTTTCTTGAACGGTTTGTGCAAAAAAAGGTCAAACCGGTCAAACCGGCCGGTTCCGGTTCCAGTTTGACCGATTTTTAAAACACTGCGTTAAACATAACTGAGTCAAACAACTACTTTTGAAGAGTTAGTGAATATGCTACAACAAGAGGAAGTTATTCACTCAACTACTGAAACTGAAGAGCAAGCACTTGCTTCTGATCAAAAAAGGAAAAAAATAGGCTAAGTCTAGTAAACACCCTCAGAAGTAAGGTAATACTCAACAAGGCCAAAAGGACCAACAAAAATGTCTTATTTGTGGTCGAAAAGGACATGAGTTAAAAAATTGTTGGTACAACACATTCCAACAAGGATCATCAAGTGGTAAAAAGATTAATTACCAACAAACAAAATTTGGTCAACAACAGAGTAAACAGGGACAAAATAATAAGTGGAAGAAGAAACCAACTCAACAAGGAAATGTAGCCGAACAGGAAGATAAATTTGATGATGATGACTTCCTATATTCTGCACAGTCAAATGAAGTATCCAATTCTACAAATCAAATTTGGTATGTCGACTCAGGTGCAACTCGACACATGACAGGAAAGAAAGATTGGTTCTTCACAATGAGTAAAACACCCACCAAAAATCATGTCTCTTTGGGTGATGATACATCATACAGTGTTGAAGGCATTGGTTCCATTTCACTACCACTTGGGTATCATAATTGTAAAATTACATATGTTCTTTATGTCCCTGGTTTAACAAAAAATCTGTTATCCGTGAGTCAATTATTAGATCACAATCTCAAAATTGACTTTGATTGTAAAGGCGGTAAAAAGATGTGCCTAATTCGAGATAAGTTATGAAGCTCCAAAATTGTTGCAAAAGCTTCGAATGTGGGAAGAATGTTTCAATTGGATTTTGTTCAATGAAATGATCAAGCACTTGTAGCCAAGGATACATCATCAGCTCAACTATGGCATCGAAGACTTGGACATGTGAGTTTGGGCTATCTTGACACACTTCGTCGATACGACATGGTTAGGGGTTTACCACCTCTAAAAAAGGGTACAGATAAATGTCAGCATTGTTTGGCAAGAAAACAAAATAGAGCACCATTCAAACATAGTACATTTCGGGCTAAGGCAAAACTTGACTTGGTGCATACCGATCTGTGCGGACCAATGAGACCTAGCCACTCTGGGTTTCAATATTTCATGCTCTTTGTTGATGATTTATCAAGAAAAATGTGGATATATTGTCTTTCTACAAAATACCAAGCTTTTGAAACTTTCAAGAAGTTCAAAGCCCTTGTTGAAACAGAGTCTAGTAGGAAAATATAAACACTTCGCTCAGATCGAGGGGGAGAATACACCAGCAATGAGTTCAACGATTTTTTGGAAACACATGGCATTCGTCATCAAATGGCTCCTCACACACCGCAACAAAATGGTGTTGTTGAAAGGCGAAATCATACTATCATGGATATGGTGCGATGTATGATTGATGATGCAGGTTTATCAAAAACATTTTGGGCCGAAGCAGCTAAAACGGAGTTCCCACTGCAGCTCTTGATGGAGTAACACCACAGAAACATGGTCAGGGCATAAGCCATCTATTTCACACCTTAGAGTTTTTGGATGTAAAGCAAGTATGCACATTCCTAAGAAACAAAGAACTAAGCTTGATATGAAATCAGAAAAACTTATCTTCTTGGGATACAGTGATGAAGCACTTGGTTATAGACTTATGAATCCAAGAACAAGAAGGGTATACACTAGTGGAGATGTTGAGTTCTTTGAGAAGAAAGAAGCAAATGCTCCTTCCATACACTCACATGATAGAAAAATCATCCCTACAGTGAAAACAGAGGATGGTAATCACTTTGATGACGACAGTGATGATGGGGAAGATAATGAAATTCAACCTCCCACAAGAACCACAAAAAGTATGCCTAAATGGTATACAAGTATGATTAGAGATGCAAAATTGGATAGTGTCCCCAACACATCTACCACTGGAATGAGGACTCGCAGTGTGGCTCGAAATGAGGTCAATTTGGCCTTAATGGGTAAAGTTGTTGAAACTATTGAGCCTTCCTCAATTTCAAAAGCCCTACAGTCTAAACCTTGGAAAGATGTTATGGATGCAAAATATAAGTCACTTATGAAAAATAATACATGGCAACTTACAGGTCTTCCACCAAGGAAAAAGCCGATTGGATGCAGATGGATCTTCAAAACGAAGTACAAAGCAAACGGCAAAATTGATAAACATAAGGCTAGACTAGTTGCTAAGGGATATGCTCAAAAAGAAGGCATTGATTATGAGGAGACTTTTGCTCCCACAGCTAAGATAAAAACTTTCAGGTTAATATTTGCTCTAGCTACACAATTTGGTTGGAAAATACACCAAATGGATGTGAAAAGTGTCTTTCTTAATGGTGATTTACAGGAAGAAGTTTACATGACACAACCAGAAGGTTTTGTCATACCAAGCAAAGAGAAAAAGGTATATGTAAACTCATAAAATCACTATATGGTCTAAAGCAGTCTCCCAGGGCATGGTACATAAAAATCAACGAGCATCTCATTCAACATGGATTCAACAGGAGTCCATACGATCCTAATCTCTATCTCAAAAAGCAAGGGGGGGGAGATAGTGATCGTTGTAGTATATGTCGATGATCTAGTCATCACTGGAGGATCAGTGAGGATGATTGAGTCAACAAAGAAGATCTAACACGATCATTCGACATGACCGATCTCGGGCTTCTGCATATGACCGACCTAACTCTAACTCGCCCTTTCATATAAAATATATTTTCCCGCATGGAAATACCCAAAAATGGAAAACAATCTCCACTTGGAGAAATTAAGAAAGTAAATGCGAAGACAAAATTCAAAACATTTCTAGTGGCTCTTTGGGGAAGCTTTCCAGCAAAGGGTCATTGGTTGCAATCACTGGACTATGGAATCCAAAAATAAGCTCATCCACCCGGCGTGGCCTTCCACCAATCTTTGTTTTTTTTTTTTACTTTTTGCTCTTTGAAACATCCATGGCGCCTACCATTTTTTATGAAAATGTCTACTTGAAATCATATAGCTATCACTCCTGTTATAAAGCATATCTGGGTCATAGCCCCTTTAAACCCTTGTTTGTAGCCGTGTAGACATAGGGACCATATAACAAGTCCATGTCACCTTTGCCTTAATTTGCCCTTTATCTGCCTTTGCCTTCATCTAACAGCCCACTTGCATCAAAGTATTTTGATCTGACGAAAGGGGGACCTTTGCAAATGACAACCCTTCTTTGTAAGCCTGAGTTGCACGAATGTGCAACAAGGACATCCAAACGGTTGGTGTTCCACACTACTTTTACCTTATGGAGTCGGGCCCCATAAGATATTTTAATGAGGCGTGGTCTTGTATTGATTTGCCTTTTAAAAGGCACTTTATAAAAATTGACAACTAGGGGCTATTTAAACCCAATTCAATGACAGAGGCGAATTTGGACTGAAAAATATTCTGACACCTATTGGCAAAACAGACATCTCTGCACTCTTTTTGGTTTTCATAATGGGCCCATGAATTTATATTTGTCAAATGGGCTTCCATCTAAGGCATTTTCTTTATCATGAATTTTTAATATGCTATAAAGGCATCTCTAACATCTTATAGAGATCATGCATCTCTTCAAAACTGATGGAGGCAATTTCAAACTGATGGACTCCCCTGACACCTTCAAAACTGTCCCAATTGTGCCATGTGGAAATCATCAATGGGCCAGATCATGTTGCATATATAATGTATAACTATAAATACTTTATTGTTTCCTTTGAAATATTAAGGCATTTGCCTTTGTATTTTTAAATCGCAGATCCGTGTGCCATAACTCTTTATAAATGCAATGCCTTCACGCCTATAGAGGCATCCCTTTGAATTCTACAGCCATGGGCCAAGATTTAGATGAATTTAACGGTGGAAGCAACTCTGGGATGAAAACTGTTTTAACGCCTCCAAAAAACTTGTGCCCTGCAGCCACATGGCAAAATGGAAGACAATGATTTCTTCAATTTAACAAATTTCTTGAAGGCGTTGCCTTCTCATTTTACACGCCTCAAACTTGCCACAATTTCAAAACAAGGGGCACAGCCCCACCAACATTTAAGGCAAAAGACAAAAACTCTAGCAAACTTCCCACCATAGGATTACCTAGATCAAGCATAGGGGCACTTTTTGCAGTCTGTCAGGACTGAAACCTCCAAGGAATTGCACCCAACATATGGTCTCCAAGAAGGGATGAATCATTATAATATAGAGCACCCTGCGCTCTATATTAACAACAATGGCCCACAGGAAAGAGTGAAGTTTGTTGAAGACTTCGAAAATTAATGTGCTGAGCCCACCATTTTAGTCTTCTCTCAAGCCTTTGACTCAGATTTTTCCTAGGCACCATCAGTGTGCAATGCACATTATGAAAATTGCCAGGGAAATAAAAACACAACGTAGTGGTACCATTCTAGCTTTCTCCTTTATTCATAGCATCTTATTTTCAAAACGAAAAAAAAATATTACTGACAGCAAGCAATTTGGACAAAACCATTCACTGGGACAGAAAAATAGCTGTCATTTCTGATTGAGATGCTACATGACACAACATGAAGACACCAACAACTAGCCACATGCAATGCATAAAAAAGAACACAAGAAGTTTGTGCCTCTTCATATTCCTTTGCTCTGAAAAATTAAATTGCTGCTCTTCTCCATAATTTTGGGGTCATTGTTTAAATACTACTATACTTTAGGCACGTTCCTAAGCTGGAAATGAAGGAGCTGAAGCTTTTTCTCATATTCCCAATTGTGTATGGTTGGTTGCATGTCATCTCTGAAGGCATTTTTCTCTAAGTTGCTGCTCACCAACAATTATTTGAGAACTCCAAATTTTGGCTTGAATTCTACAATGGTTCTTAGAATTGTGCAAAATTTCAGAGGCTTCTCTTGTATGCTGCAAGAAATCAGATACTTGTCCCAAAAATTGGATCCGTCAGTTTATGCATTTACGTGCCCATCATTCTTAAAATTGAGAAAATATTCTTCCTCATTTGTGCTTGCTTCTGACATCATGTGTTCCTCAAGGCCATCAACCACAATCTCTTCTTCTAACAAAAATGTTTTCTTTCTTATTGATATTATAGACATCCTCTTTAAAATAAGACGGCTCGTTAACAGATTCAACAACCTCATGCTCGGATAATTATTATGAAAAAAAATGCCTCTAGAGATCCTCAAGAGGAAGTACAGGTTCATAAATTGTTGATGAATTTCCTAATATACATTTTATTGCAGCAAAGAATTCCTCTGCATCAAATAATTCATCCATATCCAACTCACTAGTCTCTGCTAATTCTTGTTGGACAGCATGTTGCACATCGTCCATAACCTCTACTTCATTTTCAATCAAAAGAAAGCATGGCTCTTCAAGTAATTCTTCAGAAAATGTTTCTAACCCAGGGCTAAAAAATCTTTTTTAGAGCATTATCCCCTTCTTTTTCATCTATACACAAGGCATTTTCCTCTTCAAGAGGCATATATCCTTCATCCATTTTAGAGCACAGCTCTACCCTTTCTATTTGCATGCATGTATCCATACTAGGGCCAACAATATTTATTATTTTCTTACAGAAAAAGTTACACTCTCCTTAACCATAGAAGACATTTCCCTCTTCCTTTTATCATCTTCACAATGTGCCTCATAAAAACTGCTAAATGAATCAACATCAAGAGGATTAAAAGAAATAAATAAATAGATAGATTGTCCTTGAAGAGGGCAGGGATGATCTGTTTTTTCATTTTCTTGAATGCACACTAACATCTGCTTCAATAAACTCCCTTGCTTCAAACTGACAGAAAACAGAGTTATCCGCTCACTCTTCTCTTCTAACAGAGGCCTTGTTTTGCTACCTTTCAGCCTTGGAACAAATTAGGACTTGAAGGGAACATGAGTTAAAAATTATTACACGAAGCCTCCTTTGCATCTATTTGAGGGGTTTGAGGAGGTTGTCACAATCTATTACGTTGATAGCCCTGATTATTTCCATGTTGTGGCCTAGGAGCACTTTGGGCCATTTTTTGTTTTCTGAAATGCTACGAACTCATTGGAAAATTCTCTTAGTAGGCTCTTCATCTCATACATATTATTAAGACCTTGAGATGTAGCTTGAGGTGAGGTGAGAGGGTGAGCTTATGGTTGACACTTGGGAACATTAGGGAATTTGAGGGAGGTCATATATCTCAAGAAATAAGGGATTACAGGTCTGGGAGCAAGTTTTCCAGCTTGTATGAAACAATTTTCAGCTAAAACAACAATGTCATAAGCTTTCGGGAGAGACCTTCCTTCCATTCATTTATTCATCACAGCTATATCAGGACTAAAGGCCCTTTAATAATACAAGAATGACAGACCCAGTAAAGGGCAAACCTCTATTGGTATTCTCTCCCATGTTTTCATGAATCTAGTGTTAAAATTTAGTACATGCTTCATAGGTGCTCTCTTAATGGTAATAAGATGCTCTACATAGAGATAAGCTATGCTCCCTTTATTTGAACTACTTGTACAACAAATTACTTGATGCAGTCGCAGTTAGGGGTCCCAATGAAGGGATACCTTAGACCACACAGCCCAAGAATCCTAAGGTAGATCCCACTGAAGCAAGACCTCGGGGCACAACTTTAGGCTTCTTCTATTAATATGACGAAAGGATTACAGACTTAGACACAATGGCAATACACTCCTATGACAGTATTTGACAACTCTACGAGAATTCTCTAAGAATTCCAATCCTACAACATATCCTAAGTTTGCAAATTCTTCTAAGCTTCTACAGAACTGGACTTGGCTCAATTTTGCACATGCCCAACAAGACACGTCTCTCGATCCCTATCCAATGTGGAATTCAATGTTTTGATCTCTCCAAGGATAGATGATCCTTGCATGCTTGTGCGCCCTTCTATTTATAGAATATGTAGTGACTCATGGGAGAACAAAGATACCTTTTCAAGTAAAGATACATTGCAAAGATTCCTCTGAATGCCTCAGACTGCCATTGATCTCCTCAACCAATTTGTAGGTAGCTTCCCATGGATTCCGCTACGTAAGATCAAGCTTTTCTAGGTCATTCGATTCGTCCTTTGTTAAGGAAAATGAATCAAAGGTCCACGGGTGGTTCCCATAAATGTAATGATGTTGACAGGAGATTCTATCAGATGCAAATTTAATCATGGCAGCATAAGGTAATGGTCCCATAGGATATGCAAGACCTCACAGCATAGGCAAGTGTATCGCAACATCAGCAAAGGCTTGGATGACATTGCACAAGGCTTCATGGCCTCCATGGTTGCACAAGATCAAGACAAGGATTTGCAGCTTTGCGCAGCATGGAACAAGTGTTTTGAGGCATGAGACAAGGTCTTATGGTTTTACACGACATCATTAGGCATTTGTGGCACTTTGTGTTTTTGAAATGGACAAACAATGTTGTGTGGCTAATTGTAATCCTACGCTGCAAGGGAAAGCCTCCATGGCTTAGATAAGCATTTGCAACATATGCAGAAAACAGACAAGGCTTTAAGTTTTGTGCGACATGCTTAAAGAGTGTCGCGGCATTGCACAAGTCTTTATTCAACTAAATAATTTTGGGTGACACAAGATTACGCGTGAACTCAGACGCTCTTGCATCATACACCTTGGGTAAGAAGAAACTTGCGCCCCTATTTAAGTGGGTTTCATAAGGTCTCCAATGGAATAAAATCTAGCAATCTCTGCATCACCAAGCCAAGATGCATCCTCGACTTCCCAGCCTCTCCATTTTACCAGATATCCTTTATACTCCTTTCTACACATCTTCACTACGTGGTCATCCAAAATGTATTCAATTTCTTCATGCCTCTACTCCTATAGTTGGTGTCTCCAATCTACCTTTGCGTGGTTTACTCCTTCACTTGTCTGCCCCTCAAAATATGGGTATTGATCTACTACATTGAAGATAGGAAATATGTTATCCTTTTAAGGCAATCTATCTCATATGCATTCTTCGCAAACTTCTTCAGGGCTCTCTAAGGTCCATTTTTTTTCCATTGAGTTTGTTATACATTCTTCACAAGAATCTCTCTTTGTGCAGGTGCACAAAAACCATATATCCAACCTCAAACTCCAAGTATCTTCTCCTCAAGTATGCGCATTACTTATACTGTGGATTACTCTGCTCCAATTGTTTGTGGACTTGCTCGTGCACTTCATAAATCGCACAAAGTCTTAAGCTTTTGTGCTTCTTCCTCTTCTCACAGCAACTCTCACAACTCCTCTAGGATTCACTCCGTAGACGATCTAGAAAGGTGGCTTCCTAGTGCTCCTATTCATAGAGTTATTATAAGCAAACTCCGACAACGCAAGAACAAAAACCCATGTTCTTGCCTTCTCCCCAACCAAAAATCGCAACAAAATAAGGCTCTTGTTAACAACCTCCGTTTGGGCCATTCATCTGTGGGTGATACACAAAACTTATCCGCAACCTTCTATTCAATTTCTATAATGTGTGCCAAAAGCGACCCACAAACTTAGTATCTTTGTCAGATATAATACTACATAGAAATCCATGCGGTCTCACAACTTCCCTGAAAAAAGAAGTTAGCTAAGTGTGTGGCATCATTAGTTTTCTTGCAAACAACAAAATGAGCTATTTTTTAGAATCTACCAACAATAAAGATAGAATCATGACCCTTCTGCATTCTAGACAAACCCAAAACAAAATCCATACTCAAATGCTCCCAAAATCTCTCAAGTACCGAAAGTGGATGATATAACACTGCATTTTGACTCTACCCATTTTCTACTTGACATACTTTGCATCTTTGCGCACATTTGTAACCATCTACAGCCAGAAGTATCTCACGTATTTATGCCAAAGGTCTTATCTATTCCAAAGTGTTTGGCTAATCCTCCACAATGCTTCTCTTGAATCAAATTCTCCCTCATTAATCCTCAGGGCACGCACAATTGTGTGCCTTTGAACAACAACCCTTCATGCATAAAGTATTCTAATCCAAGGCATGTGCAATCAACACTCATTGGTTTTGCACATGTTTTCCATGCTTCTCTGAAGATCTTCATCTTCTCACATAGAGTTCCTTCATCGCCTCGAACCCCACTACTCCCACTTGCATTTCACTTACTAAGACACATCTTCTACTCAATACATTTGTAACTCTATTTGACTCCTCACTTTTGTGCTTCAAGACAAATGAGTAACTATGCAAGAATTCAACCCATTTCATGTGTCTTTGATTCACCTTCCCCTAGCTATTTATGAATTGCAATGCTTGGTGGTCTATGTACAACACAAACTCCTTAAGCAACAGGTAGTGCTTCCACTTCTTCAAAGCTTGCACTATGGTGTAAAACTCTTGATTATAAACTAAATATTTTCTCCTTCTCAATTCATTTAATTTTTCACTAAAATATATGATTGATCTTCCCTCTTGACTCGTCACAGCTCCAACGGCTACTCCAATTGCCTCACAAGCAGCCTGAAATACCTTATTGAAACCAAGCAAGGACAACATTGGCTTCTCTTTGACCTTCTTCAGCTTTTGAAAGCCATATTTTGCATTTGTGGTCCACGCAAACTCCTTATCTCCCCACATCACCTCTATGATCAAATTCACAAATCTCTTTGAATCCTCTGTATGAACTTCCCACAGAAGTTCGCTAATCCATGGAAGCTTTGGGCCTCCATGACATTCTTTGGTGATGACCAATCCACTATAACTTGCACCTTCTCAGGATCCACTTTCAATCCCTCTTAAGATATCACAAATCCCAAGCACACCAACTCTGTCTGCATGAAACTGCATTTTGTCAAATTCACTAGCAGCTTTCCTCACGTAAACACTCTTAACACTTACTGTGAATGGACCAAGTGCTCTTCTTGTATCTTGCTAAAATCATAATGTCATCCAAATAAACAATGAAAAACTAACCTAAAAAAAGGCTTCAACACATCATTCATTAACTGCATGAACATGTTTAGTGTGTTGGTTAGCTCAAATGGCATGACCAACACACTCATGTAATCTATCCAACATTCTGAAAGAAGTCTTCCACTCATCTCATCCTCTTATCCTGATATAGTGGTATCCACTCTTCAAGGTAGTCTTCGTGAAGCACCTTGCACCACCCAAACAATCTATCAAATCATCCATGCACAGAAATGGAAATCTATTCTTAATAGTAATCTTATTGATGGTCTTAAATTAATGCATGTTCTCCACTCTCCTTTCTTTGGTTCCAATATTGTGGGTATTGCGCACAGACTCGTAGACTCTCTGATCAACCCCTTCTCAAGCAACTCTTGCACTTGCTTCTCTCATCTCTTCATTCTCCATAAGTGTCAACCTATATGTGGCCTTATTTGGTAAACAAGACCCTACTATCAAGTCCATCTGAAAACTGATATTCTGCATAGGATGGTAAAGCATCCATAATATCTTGTGAAATGATATCCATGAACTCACCTGGCATCTTGTTCACTTCTCGTGGGATCTCCTTTGTTTCAAGGTTGTGCCTTTCCCTGTTTTCTACACAAGCCTTGGAATGTATGCAAAATATTCACTATCCCCTTTCACCTTGTCCAGGAACTCCTTCCCTAAAATTAACAATATCTAAAAGCTCCTCTCCACCTCTACACTTGCATCCTTTAAAGGATTTAGAATGCATTTCCGTTCGTCCTTTACCAATGTGTATGTATTTGTGTGGCCATCATGTAACCTTTGCCAAGGTCAGCCCAGTAACACATGGCATGCATACATGGGCGTTATATCGCTCAGGACTTCATCTTCATAGGTGTCAATCTTGATATGCACATTACATTGCTCATTAACAAGACACTCAAATTTATGCCACTGATGTCCTTGGAGAGGAGCAGTTAAACATGGACCTACAAGCTCCACCCACAAACCTTATGGCAGATCCCCGTTGGATGCACAATTTCTAGGTGGCGCAACTGGCAAGCTTGTGATTTTCAACCTCAGCATTAACTGAGAAGATTAGAGCAGTGTGCTAGCATGACATCAAGTAATCGCTTTTGCAGACAGATTACCTTAGGCTAGGATTCGCGAGCATATCAAGTACTAGGAACAAGTTTTTTCTTTGCAGTGTGTGCATTAAGTTGCTTCGTAGGCTTCGTTAGGTGTTCAAGCAATGGCGGCTCCACATCTTCATCGTGATGAGCTTCTAGCTGACTCCATATCTTTCCTTGCATTGTACTTTGAGTTCATAACTCACTACTCATTTAATGGGTCATGCTCCTCATCACAAGCGCTCATGGCTACTCCTTCTGCGTCAACAAGTCAACTTGAAATGCCTTTTGCAACAAGCATTTGTACACCATATGAATTGCTTTGGACCTGCACATCTTTTGAAACATACTTCGCGTGCACGTGCCAAGCAACATGATCCATCGTTTGCCTCCTACCACCACTACTTTGTGTAGATTGTGGACATTCAAATCATGGTGGTCCAATCTCTTCACATCAGAACTAGGGTTGCCAAATTCTCTACCTCTTCATACATCCTTTTCCTCTAAAATAAGATCGAAACCTTGGCCTCTTTGTGCATCGACTCTGCTCATGCAAGGAGCTTGCTTCAAACCTTTGTGCGCATGATTTTACACATCAATGTGCAAACTTCCACCACTGCACGTGAACCTTTCCATTTCTTCCCTTGCGCGATGCTTTGTTGTCTACACAACAACTTCTCTTCTGCCTTCAGCACGCAAATTGATAGGCCCCTTCCACAAATCTCAATCTAATCATACTAAACTCATCTTGAATGGAAATGTGTAATCCATTAACATACTTTGAGATCTTTTTTGCATCGTCCTCCACATGACCCACTAATAATGAGTCCGTATAGAAACCATTTGTGTATCCTTCACACTCAAGTTCCTTTGACACAAATTTTGCAATCTGTTTGAACAAATGAGCCGGTAATCTACTTTATGCATGAACTTAGCCTTCAATCTTTGTTAGCAATCTATCCCAACTCTTGATCTTGTCTGTTGCCTCTATGTACTCTCTCAGTACTGCACATGTTCCCACCACAAAGATGCATGACTCTTCAACTTAGTACAAGAAAATCTTACCTTCTTGGGATCTTCGCACCTTCATACTCGAAGTATTTGCTCCATTTTTGTGATCCTAGTCAATGACTTCTTATGGATCTAAGCTCCCATATAACTTGGAACTCCTGTCTTCAACTTGCTGCCAATCCTCATGTGATCGCACAGCAAGAATTTGAGTCCTCTTTCTCATCAACATGCAATATGCTTTAGTATCCTGCTCCTCATGTGCTCTTTCTGTATGCTCATCATCACTCACATCATCATCCACTGGCTACTCCTCGTGCATTGTCACAGTATTTCCATAACCTCCAAACAGGTTTGTACTCCTCTCATCATCTCGGCCAAGTCCCGCAAGTCTTGAGCGACTCTATTTGTTGCTGTGGCAACCCATATGTGCCAGTTTACTATTTTCATATGCATCAATCGCTAATTCAACAAGCAATTGATGATCTACACCAACCATGACAACCTAAATGAGTTAGAAGATGCCTGCAACTACTTCATCTTCACCACGCATACACTAGTTAGGAAAGCAACCAAATCTATGGCACAAGATTATTTCACTAGATTGATAGTTATCACACACAAACACACCAAGATTCTGCATTAAGACTTCCACACAAATTCTATGATATCTCTGCATAAGCACAGTAGAATCTTGCTAAGATTCAACAATAACTACCCTCTTCAACATGAGAGCTTGGGATCTACTTCTTCTACCCACATGGTTATGGGTCTACAAATGTTGAGTAAGATGCCTTGCAGCAACCCTTTCTCAGAATTACACCACTATTAACATAAGACAACAAATGCTAAAGCTTCTTCTATTAATAGGAGGAAAAGATTATCACTTGGACACAAACACACCTTTAGATCCTCCCAATGGGACTTTACCAAGATTCTACTAAGAATTCTCTGATGTCATAGTAATCTCTATAGAGGACCAGTCTATTTGGAGTTGTGCAAGACTTTGTCAAGTGATCCCTATCAACATTGAACTTCCACATAAAGTTAAGCCAATCGCAATTAGGGGTCCTCAATAAACGGATGTCTCTTAGACTTTCACAATATGGCAACCTTTTACAAATAGAGTTAGATCTCACTGAAGCAAGATCTTAAGCATAAATTTAACAAGAAACAATAAAAGTTGTCTTCTATTAATAATGGAAAAGATTACATAACTTGGGCACAATTGCATTACATTCCAATGACATAGTCTTATGATAAGATTCCTGCAAGAATTCTCTACAGAATTCCAATCCTATGACCTATCCTAATCTTGCAACATAAATCTGCAGGTAGATTTATTCAAAACCCATGCCTCGTGTTGTCCTCAATCCCAACTTCACAATAGTTGGCCAAATCAACAACTCAGATTCCATTCAATCCCCTATCTAGGACACTTTGATGCCTTACATGTTCACAACTCCCTTTGCAACATTTATAACATTGTGTAGTGAATCAGACAAGAACCAAGATAACTTTACAAATAAAGATACTCTTGCAAAGTCTTTCCTCATAATGCCTCAGATCACCATTGTCCTTGTCCTCACCACAAGTTTGCAAGTAACATTAGTACATGAAATCTCCTCCATGGGATTCCAAGCTTTACCAAGTTACTTAGTTTGTTCTTGATGCATGGAAAATGATCAAGGCCCACATGTGCCTCCCCTAACTATATCGATGTTGTCAAGAGATTTTGTCATATGCAAATTCAATCATGGTAACATAAGGTAGTGGTCCCGCATCACAAGATTTGACAAGGCTTCACGACATTCAGTAAGTGCTTTGCAAGTGGCATCATGCATCATGGCGGCATCAAGAAACAAGTGTTCAAGCAGCATGAGACAAGGTTTTATGGTTTTGTGTGGCATCGTTAGGCATTTGCGGCACTTTGCGGTTTTGCGCAGCATAGCTAGGGCGTGTGCAATGGCATTGCACAGTGTTGCACAAGCTAAATATAAGTCTGCATGCAAGGGCAAGCCTTCGGCTTAGATAGGCTTTTGCATTGGCAATTCATGCATGAAAGGTAAGCCTACAAGGTTGCGTCAAGAATTTTGTGTGGTATGCTCAAGAGTGTGCACGGCATTGCACAAGTCTTTATTCAACTAACTCTAAATGTTTTTGGGTGATACAGAATTCAAAGTGAACAAGGATGCTCCTACATCATTACCAAGTTCATCCCAACTTGTAACTGATGTTGGTGCCAAACTTCTAACCAATTAAGAGTATTGCACTTCAAATATGTTGCAAGTAATATGAGGGCTGCATCAAGTGTTGTAATGGTGCACTACACAAATATTTGCTGCATTCTGGATGTGGTCTATAGGAGTTATGGAACCATCTCTCAAAAAATAGGTAACGTGCCTTGAAGGAAGATGCAAGGATATCATTCCACTGCTGAAAATTTAAGGAACTTCCAGAGTCCCAAGAAGTAAAGAGTTCAACTCTAAGATGTGCATCATTTTTGTCTGATTTTACCTCAACATGGAATGTTTGAAAATAAATTGCTCGTTGTCGGAAAAAAAAACCTAGAAAATAAATAAATATATATATAAGGCAAGGTCACCTCCTCTTTGGATTTTGGGTCTTGAGCAGCTAGTGGAATTGCCGGGTGAATAGAATAATGCTCCTAAGAGCTCAAACTTGTGATTCCCCACCAGAACCACAATTTTTAAAGCGTCTTACGGATAATACCCAGAATAGAACATGGTCGTCTCTGCCTTAAAATATGAAAAAATTATGGACAAAGATCCAGAAGGATGGTTCACATTTTGTCTCCTAAAAGCTTAAATTTCAAGATCCCCCCAGTAATCTTGAAAATGACAAACTACTATGCAGTAAGGCCATTAATAAACACTGGCGCCTTGGAATAGTCCTACCAGGCATGCCAAAAAATTGTCGACACTATTAAATTACCTGACTGTAATTATCGAAATTATGCACCTGCAATCTAAGTGTCACAATGGGAGGTCCCAGTAGTTTTAAGTTTTTAACCCAGGACAACCTCCGTTCTCGTCCCAATGCTACCTAACACTTGTAGGGAAAACAAATAGTGAAAGCATAAAAAGGTAATGCGCCAAGATTAATTTTATCATCCCTAAATGAAACAATAGTACAAAATAGATATTAACCCTTGGGTTCAATAAAAATAAGTGCAATTACATATATGCAGAGGTAAGAAATCTAATGCTGAAAATAAAACTCGCTGATCAGATCATCCACATGAAACTTTAGGCTAAGGACAGAGTTTAGCCACAACACCTAGATTAAACGCATCAAAAATACACAATGCACACAACCTCAAAGGTTGGAACAGTATTGAACTTGCAGAAAAATACAGGATAAGGCCATAAAATATTCACAATGTGAATGACCAACTGCTAGAAAAAACTAACATCTAAAATTTAAAAAACCCAAAAGCTAAGAGATCTCACAAAGAGATTTACACTATTTATTCTACACAAAGGCGGTGCAAAAAGAGTGTGCCACATGCACAAATCTCAGCCACTAAAGAAGCAAGCAGAAACTCTAACTGATACATGTTGCATTCGCATAATAATTCTTGGCACATTACCCTCTTCCTTCAATCAAAGAGTGGCAGCCTGCCTTCATTTCATGATTATCCAAAACATTATCTCTGTGGGTCCTTGTCCAAATTAATGCCACCACCACCGAAAATATCCTTCGTCACAAAAATTGAGCACAAGCGCCCTAAAAATAACTTTATAATCAAAGGCAATGAATTTTTTCATCCAAAAGGAATATTCCTTATGCCCTTTGTCTCTTTCTCAACATGAAATAATCCTCTATATTTGAGGACCCATCCCTTTTCAACTTTCATGTGTTGAGGTTTTGCCTCCCATTTAACATGTTTGGCCTTGCCTCCTTTTTTGCTTTCACGAGAGGCCTGTACTCTTAATAATTTGTTGCTCTCCTTATTTAGAGGTACTACCTCCGGTTAGAACATAACGGGGCATGGATCAAAATTATAATATGGGATAGGACCCCAGAATATAAAACATAAAGGCAAATTATGTGGCATTTTTACATATTTTGAATAAAATCAAGGCCTGCCTTTTTATATAAATATATTTTCCTGCAAGGGAATATCCGAAAACAGAAATAAAATAAAACAAAACCTGGAACTGCAGAAATTAAGCAATTAATTTCAAGGTGGTGAAAATTCACGACAATTGATCAACAACCATAACGATGCAATCCTCTCTGTTAATGTCAGGGAGACCAGTGATGAAGTCCATGTTAACAAATTCTCATTTTTCATTAGAAATGGGTAATGGCTGAAGAAGACCTGACTTCTAGCTGTTTACACTTTTATTCTTTTGCATTGCTCAAAAGCCACTAGAATATTGCGAACATTGTTCTTGAACCCCTTCCATTTGTATTTTTTCCTGAATTGTGCATACCTTTTGAAGAACACATGTCTAGCTGACGGAGAAGAGTGGTTGTCAGTCATTATCTTAACCTTAAATTTTGAATTGGGACTTGGAATAACTCTCTTTGTGATAGATTAGTCCATTGTGAAAGGAATCTCTACTTTCCTTGGCTATGGCTTCCTATTGATCTTCTAATAATGCATCCGATTCATCGTCTTTGGCATACTCCGCCTCAATATCTTGCTGCCAATCCGGAATGTCTGCTGAATTGATTGAATTTCAGGTCACACGGATAAAACATCAGCAACTACATTTTTGTTACCTTTGTGATACTAAATTTCAAAATCATATGCTTGCAATATGCTCACCCACTTAGATTGCCTCTAATTGAGGTCATATTGTGACATGAAATATTTCAGTGGTCAGTCCTAACAATGAATGTGCCACAAGCCAAATATTATTTGAATTTTCCAAGGCATGCATCACAGCTAGCACCTTCTTGTCATATACAGAAAATAACTTTCTTTCTCATCGAGCTTATGACTCTCAAAGGTACAGGCTTACCTCATTGCATCAAAGCTGGTCCAATTCCCAGCCCAGAAGCATCACACTCAATTACGAATGACAAAGAAAAATCAAGCAAAGCCAAGGTTGGAGTACACATTCGTTCCTGAAGGTCTATAAAGGCTTGATGAGCTGCATCTGGCCATTCAAATTTGTCTTTCTTGGTCAAAGCCATGTGAGAAAATCCCTTGATAAAGTGTCAGTAATAGCTACATAACCCTGCAAAATCTCTCAATTGAGTGTGTACCTTTGGTTTTGGCCATCCCTTAATCACTAGAATCTTGGATTCATATGCCTTGACCCCTCCCTAGAGATAACATACCCCAAATATAATAATTAAGGGTTAGCAAAAACACACTTGCCTCCTTTTAAGAAAACCATTCATCTTCGTGACTTGCTCCTATAAAGTCTTGCCATACACCAAGATATCATCAACAAACTTCCCAAGACAAGGATGAAATACCTTATTCATGGTAGCCTAGAAAGTTGTCAAAACATTGGTATGTCCAAAAGGCAGGACTCAAAATGCATAATGACCATGGTGCAACTTGAATGCCATCTTGTGAATCCTCAAACCTCGTCCTGATTTGATGGTAGCCGGAACTCAAATCAACTTTAGAGAAAATTGTTGCTCCATGCAACTCATCAATCAACTCATCCAATCTAGGAATGGGAAATCATGTTGCTTATAGTCTTCTTGTTTAAGGCATGAAATTCATGCACGTACAAAAAGAACCATCCTTCTTCCTAACCAATGCCACTAGTACAGTAAAACGGCTCTTGCTTGGAAAAATGTGCCATGTCAAAAAATTCTTACTACCTTCTCAATATTATCCTTAACAAGTTGGGGTGTCGATAGGAATGATCATAATGAGCTTTGTACCTTTTTCCAGCTCGATGTATGCCCTTGTCCCCTATTTTTCACTTCATGTTCCTTACATTCTTGCATGAATTTTGAATACAACACTTCAGATTCCAAGCAGAATTAACCAATTCCATGAAGCCATTGTATGCCTAATATCAGATTGGCACGGCCCAAAGGTAATCCATAAAATCACTAGTGACTGAATAAGACCCCACTTTGAGGCTCATGGCCTTAATATACTCCTTACAAGCCCTATCAATTCCATCCACAATACTAACCATAAATAAGCACGTGCACAACTAGGTGAACCATGTGTTAGAGCAAGTTAAGAGTCAAATGAAATTGTATGCTACCAAAATCAATCAATGTTCTGACTCATCTTCTTTAATCCATCCTTCCATTCTTAAGGTGGGGTGCAAAGTTATATCTTTAATGGAAGCCAAAGATACAGTAGGCTTCTTAGTCAGTTCTTCTGGTGGCAGTTCCTCAAGAGTTGCCATGTTTGGATCACTTTGTATTGTTCATCATCGTTGCTGCCTGACTCATCTAGCATTTCAATCAACCAGATTTGTCGTTTGGTCATGCACCTATGCAAGAGAGTCCAGAGTTCCTTGCATGAGTAACATCTGCCTTGTTTTTGCAATTCTTCCCAAACTGCTTTGCTAGCACTCAACCCAACATTAGGTGGTTGTCGCATATCACTATTATGTGTTGTTCTATTTGACTTTGTTTTATTCCCATGGAGTGCATATCAAGGCTTTCTCCTTGCCTTGCTTTTAAGAATCTTCTCATATGCCCCCACTTTTGAAATAGCATCATCCAAATCAGCCGGCTTAAGCGCCTCAACATATCCCTTCAGTTCATCATGCAAACCATCCACAAACATGTAGGATCGTCTAGATTTGGAATACCAAGGACTAACAAGCAAAGTATCCTAAATTTATCACTATAAACCTCAATGGACTCTTGCATATTTATCTGTAAATTTATTAAATCTATATGGGCAATCATCACTGGATTTTTAGCTAAAAACCTCAAAGAACAGATTAGAAAAATCATACCAGTTGAGGATCTCATTCTCAATCCTATCTTGAACATCTAAATCATGATGATGCCATCCATCATAAGCACTTCCCTCCACGTGTGGTGATGCAAACTGGTTTTTTAAACATCAAGCTTACAAATCCATTCCCATGGTTCAATCTTTCCCAATTGATTGAATTCAGAGATGTCTATCTTTAGCATCCGTGGTCGAATTTCAGCTCTAGGACCCTTGTTTCTTCCTTGCTGCCCAGGTCCATCAGCTCGTCTCATCTCACAGTACACTTGAAAGTCATAGTTCAATTTGAAATCTTCATCACTGACAACATAAGTTCTCCTCCATAACCTTCTAATAGGATCGATCTTCATTAAAATTTCTAGCTCCCCTTGTGTTACTTGGTCTAGGAGGAGAAAAAGGCCATAACATTTGTAGCGTTTCCACCTTTTCGTGAAGAGTGACAACAAGAAGACCATCTCCTGCCCGTGTCAGGCAGAAGTCATTGGATGCTTTGTGTCATTTCTCTCATGTCTCTACTCATACTGTTCATGTTCTACGTATCTAAACCAAAGGCTGGCAACTTTCTTCCATAGCCTGCTTAAATTCAATTCTATCTCATTCATGCTCCAAGCCCATTCTTGGCATGATTTTATAGCACACAATATGGTAGAATCACCATTCCAAGACCACTATTATGAGCCTTAATAAAGTTTAAAATTCTGGAACATAATTTGTCTTAAAAAAATTGAAATATGAATTTTTGAAACTTGAAAGGAAACAGATTTAAGAAGTCAATTTTTTTACTAATAACAGGCAATAAAACTTCATTCTGATTACACCAATAAACAAAACAGCCCAAGCTTGCAGGTGAGTCACTCCCAGTTTTGAAGACAGTCAATCTTCAAAGTGTGAAATTGCATATTTTCATTATAAAAAACAATGCACTTATTATAATGTGTTAAACCATATTTATAGGCAATGAAGTCCTCTCCAAAAATAACTAATCTTTGCTTCATCCTAAAGAAATCTTTGTTTTACTCTTCTAAAGCAGCCATCCTTGCGTGATTCTTCTAAAACAGCAAATCTATCTATATCCTGTTATGGATTTATTTGTTTTATTCAATCATCCTAGAATAGACTTATATTTTCCTATTTCTACTTTCCCTAGAATAGCTTGAAGTTTTATTCTCATCCTATTTTCCTAGAACAGTTTTATTCCTATCTTATTTCTGGGACACTTTTGGGCTCATTACACTTCTAAAAGAAGATAATGCGGACAGAACCTTCTAACTTCCACATTCTATGGATTTAAGTAATTATTTTTTATTCTGCAATATATAGAGAGATATGGTGGCTTACAAAAGAAAAGTTATAATTTTAACACATCAGAGGCAGATTATCAAGATAAGATGGTTAAGAACACAAAAGGAAAAGATCACTTGATAGCAAATCTACAAGACCTAAATCAAGATGATCTCAAACCATTTACAAACTTGAGAGAAGAAAAATAACTACCGATCTCAAACAATTTACAAAGCTTATCAGATACCAAGGATAATAAAATAAAGTTGCTACAAACAAAATATAATCAAGTAGTCAAATAATTCAGATAATAATTATATGAAAAGAATGATTGATAGAACATTTCAAACAAGTATATGATGGAAAGTTACAAAATAGTAAGAGCGAAAGCGAAGAATTTGAATACAAATTTGATGAGCATAAACAAAGGTTTGGAAAAGATACAAGTTGAAGTTTATCGCATGATAGAAGAAACTGACAGTCTTCAAAATCAGTTAGACAATGCTTCGAAGCAAAAGTAAAAAGAAAAGAAAAAGTAATGATTCGAGGAACTCTTTTAGTTTTGTGCCTGAAAGTACTACAGCTTTAGAAATCCCCAATTATATAATACTATGGAAAGATATATATGTCTCAATCAGAGCAAATCAAACACCTGTATCAACAACATAATAAAGAAAGTTAGAAGTTGAAATAGAAGATGATTCTGTTTCACAGCGACGACAAGAAATGATGGAGAAAGATGTTGAGCTATCAAAAAAAGGAACCAGAATCAGACATTGCTTCAGGGGATAGAATGCTTAAAAATGTAATGAAGCACATGTTCAACACATTTTTATAACTTCAAAGATCCATAATTAGTAATTAATATTGCATGCCAACTATTGTATATGTGGTGCTTCTACTATCATTGTTACTAATTCTACTCCATTATCATCATCAACACTCTTCTTCATTTATTTAGCTCGTACAAATTATTTTTTTGTCAAATAGAATGGCAGGTTTATCATTGGGGAGCAGGCTACCCTCCCCCAATACATGAACCTCAGCTGAGAAATTAGCTCTTCCCAACTCCATTGGATTGTTCGATCACGAGAAGTCAATGCATTGTGCCATTTATAGCAAGCCGCATAGCATCATATCTACGTAAGGCGCACTCACCAGGTTTTGAACCTGGGTCATCATTGTGATAAGTGCCCCATATTACCATGAGATCATATATGTCTTATTAATTACTAACTATGAATTTTTTTAAGTATTGAAGTTGCAAATCATTGAAGGAAAGAAGAAAAAGCTGAAAAACACAAGCGTAAGAAGAAATGACTACATAGCCATTTACAAGGAAACAAAAAGACATTGAAATGAAATTGCTAGAGAAAATGGATCAGAACACGGCAGGACTAGGAAAGAATGAACAAGGGATAACTATTCTGATTAAGGAAAAAATGAGGCTGAAGAATAAATGGTTTCAATGGTTTCAATCATAATGTTAAAACTCTGTGATTATTAATAAAAATTTTGAGTGCCAGGTGACCCAAAACAAGTTGCAATGGATCATCTAGTATAGTATCTCTGAGTTTTGGCTAAGACACTCGCAAAACTTTAAAAAGGGGGAAAAAATAACATAATATCAATGTTTTGTGCATAATCATCATACAAATAAACTAAACACTGAACAATTGATAATATTATAGGTTTAGAAGGTGTTGGATTAGGTTAGTTAGATTTAACTTTTTTAATTTATTCACGGTTGTGGGTTCTCAGTCAAAACGCAGCAGGTTCTCCATGGAAACGCCAGGTCATTCCCATAAATGACATCGACATTTCAGGGATGAGGCCAGAATATCAGGCAATTCAGAAGTGTTTTTGAGGCAAACCAGTTCTGGAATTTCCGGTAACGTAACTATTTCCATTTATTTCATGTAATAATTTTGATAGCTACATTTTTCTTTTTTGCTAGAATAATTCTGTAGTTTATATGTCTGCTTATAAGAATATCAAAAGCCTCGTAAGAGTACACACTTCCATACCACAACATTCTTTCACAGAAACACCTGATATAAACAAATCAGTAATTGTGGACACAAAAGAAAACATCGCCCTTAGTCTAGTGTGGCAGCTATTCCTATATGGAAATCGTTAGGTGGTTTGTGATCAAACCACCTTTTTATGTTATGTACTTGTTGCCTCCTCTATCACTAAACAAACATGTTTGTAAGAATGAAATATAACCTAATCTATAGTTTGTTTAATTCAGATCTGAGATTACAACTTAAAAACATCATTATCGAAATTGAAAACTATCACCCATTTTAAAAAACACTCATAAAATGTTAATTGACCCATATCTTCTTACCTGCCAGAAGTTTTAGCTGTACTTTCCGACATACCATTCATAGAATGAGTGGTCGTAGCAGGTATGGAGAGGTTTGTGCTGATAAATTCAATCTTTATTGGTTTACCATCAAGCTGCACATTATTGTACCGCTTTACAGCAGCTAGGGCATCGTCCTTCCTTGCAAATACAACTTCTGCTGTCCCCTGATATGTAAGAAACGGAAACCCGTCTCACTGCAGTGACAGAGAAATGACTCTTAAGTAATAATTTCCATTTCCAAAAAGAATCCCTGAGTATACCTTTGACCTCCCACTCCTGTCATAGTGAATGGTAGACCGCTTCAGATCCCCAACTTCTGAAAAAAGCTCCTGCATTCAACCCATTCACATATCAGAAATGCACCTTTGCAATTAGTGGGCATAAAATCGTGGACAACATCATAAACAAGACAAAATAAGGAAGGAAAATAATGTGTTGCAGACATTCTTTTCCAATAGTAATGGCAATACGCGTCTATAAAAACAAAGCAAATTCATGAAGTAATAGAGAGACATCAGCACATTGGATCATAAGTAATGGATATAAGTACGAAATACAGCTATCATGGAAAAGAGAAGTGCAAAAAACACATGGCAATGTATCAGACGTTAATTCATTTAATAAAAAAAGAAACAGCAAAATTCTGAATTCATTTATGGGGGGGAAAGAAAATGTTAAAAAAATGGTAGAATTGATTGGAATTAATAAAACAGATTTCAGAAAACCTTGTACAATATATGACAGATCACATTACTTCTAAACAAGCCAACCTAGAAAAAAGATTTTTGCAGAAGGCTTCACTCCTCTCAGGTGTTCAGCATTTAGTAGTTTGCTATGGGCATGGCATAAATTATAAAAAGGAGGAAAACATGTGAATTTCCCTATTTATGCCTATAGCTACCGACCAGGGTAGGGAATTCAAATGCATTTTCTAGGACAGTTCAACTACATCCTATTAATAGTGGCAAAGCTTTTGATCCGCAAATTGCTGGCACAGATTTCCAGGGGAAGCAAGCATAGAGTATGTACATACGCTGAACCTAATTTCTCTATGTGAAAAATAAAACAGTGTACACAACAGGGTCTGGGATATTACTATAGCTACTCATTGACTGTCCATGTTAAAAACCAGACTGCCCAAAACCTACGATTCATATAAATATACAGAATATGAAAATACAAAAACTAAGCAGCCATCATAGGCAAGGCCTGGCTTGTTCTAGAGCTTGGTATTGATGTCAAAACATGAGAGGTACAAAATTTGAACAACATAATAAAGTAAATTGAAATAGACCCCTTCTATGAACTATTTTGATAATACATCCACTGCCACAGATATTCCATCCGAGA
Organism: Taxus chinensis; assembly: GCA_019776745.2. Taxonomy (NCBI): domain Eukaryota; kingdom Viridiplantae; phylum Streptophyta; class Pinopsida; order Cupressales; family Taxaceae; genus Taxus; species Taxus chinensis. Next base: position 899,087,803 of record CM034147.1, read on the forward strand.
GCAGAACAAAAAATCTATGTTTAATTTTTACGTAAATTGATTTTAGGTGAAAAGCAAATCTGTGGAAATAAAAAAAGGTAGAAGTCATTGTTTAGGTCATGGCCAAGCGACATGCCAATTTGACATATGAGACCCATCTTGTTCTACAATAAGATTTCTTTTCCTAGTAACCCAATTCATTGTTCAAAATCAAATTGGTACCCTTGAAGTTCAACCTCGTTTAGAAAAAAATTGTCAACTGGAATGAACTCGAATGGTAGAAGTATCGACACTTCCGTAACAGAACTCGTGGTGTTGAAATTGAAAAAAAATCCCCATGCAACAAAATGAGAGACGATGAGGGATGCAAGTCCCAGGGGAAATTGCACGGAAAAATACCCCTGGTTCATGGCAGCTATAAGACAGTTCCCCACAAAGGAGAGAATTTACCAATCAAAAAGAAAAGAAAAAAAGATTTACCAATAACATACCTTGATATCCTCGTTTGTGACTCCATAGTCCAAATTAGAGATGTAAAGTTTGGTACCAGTCTCGATTGCGGTTGGAGGCCTAGCTGCAAGCTCCTGGTCCTCTGAAGCTTTCGGAATAGACTGTCCCAAAAACATTACATTATTTCAATGACAGTAGAACCTGATAAAAATAAATAATACCAAGACAAATACACCATTGGATTCATTCACAATAATATGATCAGCATACCTTGTGAACAGAATGCGGAGCTGACCGATTTGCAGAGCGCTTTGTATTTCTACGTTTTGAAGCAGATGATCCTCTTCCTCCTCTTTCTCCTTCTTCTTCTCGGCCTCGTTTCTTCTTGCTCTTTATCAGATCATCCAAAGACATATCCAGAGAGCCTGACATTTTTGCTACTATTTCTTCTTTTTTCCTTTTCTGGGGATCACTAAATGGGTTGCTGCAACTGCTTGTTTTATTTTATTGGGTATCAGATAAAGGGCGTCATGGTTGATTTCCGAGCTTGAGATAAGGTGTTTCAGTGATGGAGCAGGCCTACAGAGACTGACCCATAAGAACAGTGCCTGTGACTGATTTAGTTTTACCCGACATTTCCAAATTTAGAATTCGTAATTGCATTGACTAATTAACTATGGTTTTATTTTTCTTGATTTTGGTCGAGAAAAGGAGGAGAAAGTAGGATGATCAAAAACAATTAAGTCCACTTACTCTAATTTTTTTTATTTTAAATTGAAGCTATCGTAATTGCGGTTATGAGGGTACCTCTCTAGTGGTCTTTCATGCACCGAGGTATTCCACCCTTCTTACATAGAGGGGTTGTGAGGGTACATCTTTAGTGGCCACTTAGGTGATGAGTGATCTCGCCTTTTTTGTGAAAGGTTTCCGAATGATTGTCGGGTTCAAATTGATGGCATCGTGAATAGTGAAGAACAAATCCAATTGAGCCATTAATTAAAGGACACTTTACGATGATTTATGGATACATGTAAATTTCAATATTGTTCACAAGACCAAAAGAGTATGTGTGTCTCTAAGAATAAAAAGCATAGATAAATAAGTGATTCTACCCCTTTTGTGAAGAAGGATTGTGATTGATTGTCAGGGTTCGAATTGGTGACCTCATTATGAATAGAAAGGAAGAAATTCAATTGAGCCTTGAATTAAAGCCCACTTTACAATGATTGATGGATCCATGCAAATTTTAATATTGTTCCCAAGACCAAAAGAGACTACATGTCTCTAAGAATTAAAAACATGGATAAAGGAGCGAGAAATTATTAAAAAATACAAGATTTGAATATTTAGACTCTAAATCAACTCACTCTTATTTTTGTGCTTTTGAAGGATCTCTTCATGTTAATTATGATTAGAAGTCATACATTTTTTCAACGTTTATTTTCAAAGAGTATATATACATGCAGACACCTAAAAATGGTCCCTTAACATTTACTTTGCATTGTTTTGTATGTGTTGTCACATCCCTCCTGTGTGGATTTAAAAATTGGAATGGTTGTTTTTCCTCTTTGATTATGAAATTAAAATATTGCTTTAAATGTTGGAATGGAATGCCTCGTGATTAGGATTATTGATTATGGAAGTGGTGTATGAGATAGTTGTGTTGTGAAGGATGACAAATCTTATTCGTTTGTGCAAACTATAAGATATAGCTTGCATTAGCATAGTTGGAAAACTTTGGCCAAAGTAATTAATATAGTTGTATGCATTGTCAGGTCACTTATGTTTATTTTGTATTGGTCAGGAAACATATGATGGTATTGGTTGTCGTGATCTTATGATGGGCTGTATTTTTAGAATTTGGGTATATTACACATGGTTCTCATATTAATATTCTTTGTTAATAGTTGAATATCTCTATTTGCCTTCCTTGTGAAGCATTGAGCCCCTCTCGCTTGCGAGAGATGTGCGGGGGAGCCGAAAGGTTTTGTGGTTGGAGGAAAAGCGCTCCAATGATGCTCTCCCTGTAAACAGTTGCACAAATGAGATATATATGTGCACAGGAACTTCTAGAAAGAATGATTTGATAGTATATTACTTGTACTAAGACATATGGTCATATTGTTGTACTTGGCTAGGGACAGGCTTATTGTCTAGTATATTTGATTTATAATATAAAGTAAATCCGATAATAATCATTATATTATGAAATGATTGTTGATCATACTTTTGTACAAAAAAATGTGGGAAGCAATGTATAAAGTTTAAATGACATTTAATTTATCAACTCTTGTTTAACATTTGAAAATATGGTAACGAAAGGATGTTTTGAACCTCGGATTATTTAGAGGTATTGTTGTAATATTTAATTATATTCATAATTATTACTAAGTTGCCTAATAAGATTTAAACTTTGAAAAAAAAACCACTTTTAGCTTGTGTTAACAAAGGGTCGTTACATTTTGGTATTGGAGTGACCTTTAACTAGGTTCTCTACACTCATACCTAGTAAGTTCACTACGCTAATAGTTTGCCTAATGCCAACAAGTATAATGGCTCGCACAAGAACGAATGTTGATATGGGATCCAGTGATGCTACTAGAGACCAACAAGATAAATTGGATCAAATATTGGCTTCCCTCCATGAGACACAAGATCGCAACATCGCCTTAGAGAAAAAGGTTCAGGGAGAACCTAAGGAGGAAAGGAAAGGTGGTGAGGACCAAGAGGGTTTTAAGAATGAAGAAGAAGAGGATGAAGAAAGGTTGGGAGCCAAGAAGGCCCAGATGGTTGCAGAGCTTTCAAGGGATATAAAGAGGATTAGTCCTCCTAAATTTGATGGAACCACCCTAGGAGATGGTGTTGAGTCTTGGCTCAGTGAGATGGATAAGTACTTTGAGATAAGGACTTTCTCTGAGGAAATAAAATCATTATGGGGATCTTATCAGTTATCTGGAGAAGCTTCGTCATTGTAGGACAATAAAAGGATGGTGCTCAACATTGATGTAGTTTCCATATCTTGGGAACATTTTACGGGTCTATTTCACCAACGGTGGTTGCCACAATTATTTTATGACCAAAAGATGACAGAGTTTCAAGGTTTACATCAGGGAGAGATGTCAGTGACTAAATATTGGGAGAATTTCACCCGTCTTCTAAAATATGTACCCCAATACCAGAAGGATGAGAAATTCATAATTTGGAAATTCATTCTAGGATTAAATCCCACCATTGGTAGAGAAGTAGATGTTCACGGACCCACCAATATGGATGCAGTGTTTGAAAAGGCAATCAAACATGAACAGAAGATGCAAACGGTAGCAGCTTTCTAGGAAGAAAAGATGAAAATTTAGTTCTCATCTACACCCCTTTCAAACACTAAGAATCCTTGGTGGAAAAAGGATAACAAGAAGGGAAAACCAATTATCAAAAGGTTCTAGGCAACAATTCCAATAAAGGGAATGGAAATTTTGGCTTAAAGGAAAAGAAAATAGAGAGAAAAGGGTCTATTGGCAGATGCTTTACTTGCGGAGGTGACCACTATGTCAATAATTGTCCAAGGAAAACTCAGGGAAGTTTTCAACAATGAATAACCCTTCTTAATCAAAGAAAATATTTTCAGCAAAAGATACATGCAACAATGAATAACCGCCAAGTAGAACATCATGTTATGCCATTAGAAGCTTCAAGTATGTTCTTTACTTTCCCGTAACTATTTTAAGGGATATTGGTGCTATGGAATCTTTTGTTTCTCAAAGGTTATTATCTAAACTACATAGGAGAGCAGGATATATGGAAAACACATGGAATGTTCAATATGGAAATAAGATCGAATTTAGGGTAAATTAGTGTCTCTTTGAGGCAGAATTGAAGCTACCAAAATTCACTATTAAGGTAAACTTATATCTAACACCCTTAGGATCATATGAGGTTATCCTACGTGTAAGTTGATTAGCTCAATATAGCGCCAAGGTTGATTGCTTCACGAAGATAGTAGAAAGTGTGGGTGATAATGGGCATTCTACAGTGATACAAGGAATTAAAAGAGAGATTAGTTTGAGACAGTCATCAACTATGCAACTCAAGAAAGCTATGAAAAAGGGGTGTATTCTTTATGTTGTAAAGATATCAGACATGGTGGAGGAAAAAAACCCCATGATGGATGAATATCCATTTTTGTGGGATTGTCAAGATGTCTTTCCTGAAGAGTTACCTAGGCTACCACCTAAAAGAGAATTTGATTTCTCTGTTGACATAGTGTCTGGCTCATAACCTGTTTAAAAGGTGTCGTCTATGATGAATGTACGCAATAAAAATCATTAATAACAAAAAAGTAAAGTAATTAAATTGGATACCTTCTCCTTCATGACTCCTTTGCGAACCTCGAATCGGGCTATGACTCAAATGGGCCCAGACTGATTAAAATGTAGGTACCTTCTCCAATGGGAGGTAGCTTCATTGTATAGATGATCGATGCCACTACTTTGCATCGAACAAGATAGGATGAATGATTTAGGGATGGATGAAGTAGGAATTATGAGGGCATTAACACAAGATGAATGGGGGTGTTACGTACAGAAAGAATGCAAGAGCTCTGACAGGGTTTTCCCTTATGTTGAAAGAGGGGGGGTATGGCTCTATTTATAGCCTAGAAACGGGATTAATTCAAAGGATTTAACTAATCAAAATTTGAAAAATTAAGTATTATTTGGTGAGTGGGGGACATGGAGAGTGGATGGGAATTAAACTTGAATTTTTAATTCGCAAGTGGGGAGACATGGAGAATAATGACATGTGAGGAAGATTAAGATTAGGTAATGACAAGGATTAATTAATTGACTAATGTCAATTAATTCCTCATGGGTTTTTGTAGGAAATGGAGTGGAAAAATTAATTGATTTAGGAGGGTGTAAAATTGGGTGTCTACATTTTCCCCTCTTTGGAAGGGTACTATGAAAGTAGTGTCCTTTCAAAGAAAGTAGACGAAATGGATGAATATGCCCCAGGTGGTGGGATTTAGGGTTTTGAAGAGATTCTTCTTAATGAATGTGTTCCTTTAATAAGAAGTTATTGGAGGAAGAAAAGAGAGAGTATTATCTAAGAAAAAAGTAGAACAAACTCTTTCTTGTGAGAATGGAAGAAATTATTGGAACAGGAAAAGAGTATGGTTGATGAAAGGGGGAAGAATTCAATCTACTTTCTCTAGAAAAAAGTAGAACAAATTCTTACTTTGAAGATAGAAGAAATTATTAGAAGAGGAGAAGGGTATGGTTGATGAGTGTTATGGTATCCTCTAAAACAAAAATACCATGGGAAAATGTGATTGGGGATGGATATGATGATGCCCCCCTTGAGAGGGCTGATGAGAATGGAAGAGGCGATATATCTCTCGAAAAGAGGAGAGGTCAACGCTTTCAGAGATGAGGATGAGAATGGGGATGGAATGGAATGGAGCAACAAAGGTGCGCAAATGGGGAAAGAATTCAATCAACCTTGAATGTTAAGTGTGATGATGTGTTGAAGGACTTAACGAGTGAGAGTGGAAAGAGAGAAAAAAAGAGTGGACAAGAGTAGTGGTTGATTATGAGTAGGTGAAGAATAGCGAAAAGAAAAATCAAGGTGATGACTGAAGGGGACAGGGATATGGAACATACCGTATGGATATGGAGAAGATTAAAAGAGAAAAAGGGAACAAGGAAGGAAAGATAGTGTAAGAAGCAAGAGGATGAGAGAGAACGATGTAGGGGAAAAAGGAAATGTAAGGAAGGATGAAGAGTAAGAGAAAAAATGCAAGGAAAGGTAGAAGAGGAGGGGAAAAAAGGAAGAGGAGACAAAGGGGATGAAAAAGCATGATAAATAGAAATGATGAGCAGGCATGAAGAGGAGGCAAGAGAATGAGAAGATGAATGATAAAAAATGTGGAAGGAAAGGAGCATGAAGGGGTGTAAGAGATGAAGAGATGAAAGCATAAAAAGGAGAGACATGCAAAATGAAGGAATAATAGAATAAAATAGAAAAAAAATTGTATGGGGAGGCATGTATAAGATGAAGGGAGAGAAATGAGGAGAAATGAAGGAGATGAAGGAAGATGAAGAATTAAGAGAAAAGGAAGAGATGATAGAGTGGAAAGGAAGAAGACATAATAGACCAAGATGTTGTGGAGAAGACCATAGAAAGGAAGAGAATGTGGCACATAGAACGAATGGAAATGTTATAGGTGGGAGATAAAAGGAGAAGAGGGGATGAGGAAGGTGAAAAATGATGGGGGAAGAAGAGATGATAGAGTGGATACAGGGAGAAGATTGAATGAAACCAGGGCGTTGTGGGAAAGACCATAACAGGAAAAGAATATGGAATAGACTACATGGAGATGCATGTGGAGGATGAAAGGAGAAAAAGGATGGAAGATTGATAAAGAGACAGGTTAACGATGGGGAAGTAAGAAGGAAGAATGGGGGAAAAAGAGGAAGAATATATAAAGAAAAAGAGAGACAATAAGGAAGAGTGGGAAGGAGGAGAGGAAAAGAGAGGAAATGGTGTAGAATAAAGGGAGTCAAGAATGGGGATATTCTGTTGAGAGTGGATAGCATCATGAATGTAGAGAGAAGAAAGAGGGGAGGAATGATGTGGAGTGTAAAGACTGTGGAAATGCTTGAGATGAGGATAAGAATGTTATGAAGAAATAGACAAAGAATGTATGATGAAGATAATAAAGATATTGTCAAGGAAGAATGGAAGATGGAGAGGTGGGTAAGAAAGAAAATGGGTGGAGGTGGAGAGAAGGTGGGGGAGGAAAAAGAGAGTGGAGGATAAAAGAGGCAATGCCAGTGAAAGAATGTTAGGGGGAGACCAAAAATAATTATTATTGGGGAAGGAGGGTGGAAAGAGTGGAGAAAATGTGGAGAAGGACAAAGAGAGTGAAAAAGGCAATGGTAATAATGATGATGAGTGAATCTTAGGGGGAGACCAACAATAATTATGCGTGTGAAACATGAGTGGAAGGATGGGGGATGGGGAATGAGGAAACAAAAGATGATGACAAAAGAATGTTATAGGGAGACTAAAAATAATTATGGGTGGGGAATAGGGGTGGAAATGTGGGAGAATTCAAGAATATGTAGATGGAAGAGTAAAGAGAGGGTGAGTGATGATTTGTGACAAGATGAAGGAGAAGACATGATGTGGAGGATGAGTATTAACGAGATGAATGTGAAGAAACGAGATATGGAAAGAGTGTCAAAGAGCGGGATGAAGAAAGAAAGAAAGAGGAGGGGAAAATGGGGGAAAGGAAAATGGTTGAACAAGGAGTGATCAAGTAGGATTCGCAAGCTAAAGATGGTGGATGCACTCTGTGATATGATAGGTTGATAAAGGGTAATGCTAGGAGGAAACATTGGTTGGTAGGGGAGACCAGGAGGAAGGAACGATTAACGGAAGGAATGACAATGGGTGAGCGGAGGGAGAAGTCCAAAACGAAAAATCCATCTTAAGGGGAACCCTTAAGGAAGACTGTCATGCGACGAAAGTGATTAAATAAGACTGCCAAACAGAGGATGGTGGTGATGAAGAATGGGAAAAGAGGAGGTGATGTTTGCGAGAATGGGAGAGGTGGTGAGAGGATGTGATGATGGTGAAGGGCGGGAAAAATGGTATGGAGAGAAGTTGTTTTGATGGGGAAGCACAAGATGACAAATCATCCTTAAGAGGAACTCTTAAGTAAGATCGTCATGTTATATGAATAGTTAAGTAAGATTTCCAAACTGACAGTGATGATGAATGGAGGATGAGAGGCAATAATGGATTGTGCATAGGTGTAGAATGGTTGGTTGGAGTAGATGATGACAATGAGGGGTGGGAAAAATGGTATGGAGGAAACTTGTTTGGATGGGGAAGTGCAAGATGACAAATCAACCTTAAGAGGGACTCTTAAGTAAGATTTCCATGTCACGAATGATTAAGTAAGATTGCCAAGCCGAAGATGAGGAAGAAGAATGATGGGAAGAAGATCCGTGAGATAGGTGGTGACGTGAGGTGGTGATTGAAGGAGATGGGGGAAGGGGGTATGACAAGATGGACTGAAGGGGAACCCTCAAGTAAATTTTCCATACTGTGAGAATATGTAAGTAAGATTACCAAGCAGAAGATGGATACTAGGAAGAATGAGAAAAGAAGAGATGGTGTTTGCGAGAATGGAGCAAGTGGTGAGAAGAGGTGGTAATGAGGAAGGAAGGGAACAAAGGAGTGTAGGATGAATGGATGGAGGAATATATGTGGTGGGGAATATATATTGTGAGGGGAATCCTCAAGTAGGATTCCCATGTTGCGGGAGTGATGAGGCAAGATTGTCAAGCTGAAGAGGTGGAGCAGAAAGATGTTTGTGGTGGTGATTATCGTATTGTGAGAGATGTAATGATGGAGGAGTTTCTACAGTGGGAAGATCTTAAGAAGAGGGGGTACCTCAAATAAGATTCCCATGCCATATGGATGGTTAAGTAAGATTGTCAAGCTGAAAGCGAAGAGTGTAAGGGGACACATAAGAATGAAAGAAAAGGGAGGAAGATACACATAGTGGGGGAAGGGGACGGGAATGGTGAAAAGTATGAGGTGTGAAAAAATGGCATGTGGGTGGAAATGGGGAGGGAGGATGAATGGATAAAAGACATGTTGACCATGGTGGGGGACGAGGAGTTACAGGATAACAAACTCTTCATGAGGAATATCCTCAAGTAGGATTCACAAATTGCAACAGTGATCAAGTAGGATTCCCAAACTGGAAAATTTATTAGGAAGGGTGAAAGGATGTGATGTAAAGTAGTTGTCGATCATGCAGGAAGATACTCATGTGATGAAAGCATTTTAATTTTAATATAGCACATAACAAGATGCATCATGATATAGAAGATCATGATGATTAGACTGTAATATGCAACAAGACATAGACAGGGGCCATCAAGAAAGTATGATGCCCCTATACGATATGCAATCATATGAGAGAGGATAATGACATACAAAAGAAGCATATTATAGGGAACACCGAGATACATAAAATCAAGATGCCCCCTGTAATATACGTAAAGATACAAGACAACAAAGTAATAAACTTGTAACTAATAATGTACCACAAGAACAATTTAAATATGTCCCTAATGTGTTCCACAGTGATGATTGATTGGATGTGCCCCAAGGAGGGGTACAATGATTTAGGATGGATTGGGTCATAATCCTCAAACAAGGAAACAATGAGAGCCAGAATTGCCCCAAGCGAGGATACATGCGAGGGATAGATGATTTAGGTTTTGATAGTTATAAGGTGGTTGGAACATTTGTTAAGATAATAGTTCAAAGTTGGGATAGAACTTTTGTGTTGATTGTTGAATTTTTGATTTTTGATCGATTTTTTGTAAATTTTTAGGATTTTATGATTATTTAAGTTTTTGAACTTTTGAGGGTTTGATTTATGGATTTTTTTTGAATTTTTGAGTGATTTTTATGGATTTTTTTGGATTTGTGGAGTGATTTGTGATGGATTTTTGAAGTGGTGATATACTAGATGGTAAACTTCCTAATTAAAGGGAAGTAGTGATTATGAGAGGTGATAGGATGGGGTATCATCTGTATGTACATTGTACCTCATGGTAACTCATGTTTCAAATAATGTTAAATTTTTCTCTCCATTGGTAGGATATTTTATTGATGACATAATGAGAATAATTCCAGCTCCACCCTTGACTCCATGCAACTAGTAAGATGCAAGGGTTCATCACCAAGAGTCAAGAAGGACAAACATATGAAATGAATTAGAGACAAGTTTTAATAATGGTTCATTTGGGAAATTGTGACTCAATTCCTCTTAAGATTACTAAACCAGTTCTGAAATGATTTTCACTTTATAGGTCACTTACTAGACTTAGAACTTGTGAGTGGCCTACTGATTGGTAAGATTAGGTTAAGGGATAGTTCTCTCTTAACTTAGGCATCTAAATTACTTCTTTGGGAATTTATAAATTTAAGCACTTTCAAATTTGAAATGTTTTCATGTTTTGTATGACCCCCTATGTTTTGCCCCATGCCACCAGTAAGAAACAAGGGTTCATCACCGAAGACAAAACATAGGCGAGTATTAAATTTTTATTTTTTTTTATTTTCTACTTTTTAATTTATGAACGACCCCCTATGCTTTGCCCCATGCCACCAGTAAGAGGAAAGGGCTCATCACTGAAGACAAAATGTAGGTGAGTAAGGGCACCTTCCTTCGTTCCCAGTCTCACACTACTAGTAAGAAGTGTGGGCTCAACACCAAAGATATTGTGAAGGACGAAAGGTGTAATGATTAATTATTTATTTTATTTGATTGGATTTTATTGTAGTGATTTTATTTGGGAAGGAACATCTGCCCCCAATCTCAGCCCCACATGACTAGTAGGACGCGAGGGTTCAACACTGAAGACTGAGATGGGTGGTCAAATGAACCAGGTAAAGAAGTTTAGAGATTTTTTGTTAAAGAGAGAACTTCTTGGAGGGAGTATTTTACCATCAGTAAGCTTCTAGGTATGACCATAGGTGAAAATATCTGAAATGGGAGAAATTATAAGAAGTATGAGATGCACAAGACTTAATAGGATCCATTTTAATACTCGTCTCATGATGATGATTATGAAGATGTGATTTTTATAATGGGAATATCTGCCAATGGAGTGAAAAGTTTAAAACTATTTTTAGATGAATTAGATAGAAGGAATGTACAAGTGGTTTCTCTAGGATAGAGAACACCTCAGGAATAAAATTTCTTTAGATGGATTGCATTCATCGGTTCATCAAGTACCTAGCCATCTTTCAGTGGCCAACTTATAGGCTCCAGAGCCAAATTTAGTAGTGATTACATAGGGCCCTAACCAGTTGGGCTCAAATTTTCCTTGTTTTTCCCTATTCTTTGGTTGTATTATTTTGATTTTCTTTGAGGATGAGATCACTGAACCTCAAACTCTCTAGGCTTTATTTTTTTATGATAGCTACACTATAGCTGGTTTTGATAGACCTGAAGATGATCTAGAGCATTAAGTCATTTTTCATCAAGAAGTTCTAGTTCATTAAGTTGTGACTGTCGGTATTCATCTTCATTGATTATGTCTTTAAGGGATATTCTTAAGGACGGGAGTTCAACCTCAACAGGAAAAATGGCTTCACAACCATAAACAAGGGAGAATGGAGTGGCTCCAGTAGGCATGTGATAAGATGTGTGGTAAGCCCAAAGAGTAGGGTAAATTTGGGTGTGCCAATTTCACCCATGTGTGTTGAAATTTTTTCCATGATAGTTTTTAAAGTTTTATTTGTTGCTTCTACTTGGTCGTTACCCTGGGGGTAGTATGGAGTAGACCACTTAAGTCGGATGTGGAAATGCTTAGCTAGGTCTTTGACGAGTTGGTTTTTAAATGATTTTCCATTTTCGGTGACAATGGAGGATGGAATTCCAAAATGACATATGAGATTATTAAAAATGAATTTTGATATTTGGCTTCCAATAATGTAGGTGAGAGGCATAGCCTCTACCCATTTGGTGAAATAATCGGTGGCAGTAATGATGAACTTGTGTCCATTAGATGACGTTGGTCTAATTTTTCGATGAGATCAAGCCCCCATTGAGAGAAGGGCCAAGGTGTTGTGATTGGTTGTAGTGCACTTGAGAAGGTGCATGGATAAGGTTGTCGTGTTTTTGGTAGGCTTGTCATTTTTTAACAAAAAGGACATGCATCATTTTCCATGGTGGGCCAATAGTACCCAACACGTAAGATTTTCTTAGCTAAATCCATGCCATTTGTGTGCACTGCAAATACTAGAGTGGACTTCAGTTAATATGAGAGGCCTCCTCTTGATTAAGACATCGTAGTAGAGTGTCATCATAACCTCATTTATATAGAGTGTTTGTTAAGATAGTGTAATGGGATGCATGTTGTGCTAAGATGCATTTATGACTAGGATTCATGTTGGTAGGGAATGTTTTGTCATGGATGAAGGTGTAAATATCATGGTACCAAGGGTTTTTAGGACCAACTATTTTGCACACCATGTAGTTTCAGGTAAATTATAAGCAAAAGTTAAGAGATGTTCTACGAGAAAATTTGTTTGTGGTTGATTTGACATGATTTCTAAAAGAGATCTGATAGTTGCCATAACATCTGCAGAATTATTGCGAATTCTAGGGACTTGGTCAAAATTGATCAACTGAAAGTAACCTTGAAGGCTATCTACCATGTGTTTGTATGGAATAATTTTTCATCTTTGACCTGGTATTCGTTTGTAACCTGTTTAATGATAAGAAACAAGTCACCAAATAGACCAATTCTTTAAGATTCCATGATATGGCTAGTTTTAATCCAGCTATGAGAGCTTTATATTCTGCGATATTATTTGTACAAGGGAATGCTAAGTGAAAATATTTGGGGATAACATTCCCATCAAGCGTGATAAGTAAGATACCAGCTCCTTGATCCATGGATATTACAAGATCCATCAAAGAATAAAGTCCAAGCTGGAGTTATATCTATGTATAGAAGATCTTCATCTGGAAATTTGAAATGGAGAGGTTTGGGTCCAAGAAGAGGTGCCGCAACAAGTTGATCTGCTAGGGCTTGTCCTTTAATTTCTCTTTGATGAACAAATTTGATGTCAAATTCACTAAGTAGGACGACCCAACTGGACATTTTTCCCATGAGAATGGGCCTAGACAGGAGATATTTAAGGGGATCTACCTTAGCGATAAGTTCGGTTGTATGATTGAGTAGATAGTGGTGTAATTTGTGGAATGAAATTAACTACTAAGCATACCTTTTCAATTTGTGAGTATTTTACCTCATGATCAATGAGTGTTTGGATAAGGTAATAGACTGCATGTTCTTTTTCCTGGTCATTGTGTTGTGCTAATAAGGCTCCTATTGCATATTTAGTAGAAAGATTGTAAAGAAGCATTGGTTTATCTGCGACTGGTGACATGAGGACTGGTGGGCTAGATAGGTATTCTTTTAGTTTGAAAAAGAATCCTGACATTCTTGATTCCATTTAAACTACACATCTTTCTTAAGTAATTGATTGAAGTGATGACATTTATTGGCTAGTTGCGATATAAAACGTCAGATGGATTGTATTTTGCCTTGAAGGCTTCATAGTTGTTTAAGATTATGTGGAGGAGTCATTTCCATAATAGCTTTGACCTTTGTGGGGTCAACTTCTATACCTCTCTGGGAAATGATGAATCCTAATAGTTTTCTAGATGTCATGCCAAATACACATTTTTTGGTTTGAGTGAGACTTTGTATTCACGTAATCTTTCAAAGATGTGTCTCAACACACTTAGATGACTTATTCACATTTTTTTATTTTTCTAGTATTTCATCGACGTAGTCTTCCATGATGTTATGTAACTTATCATGAAATATAACCGTCATGGCTCATTGATATGTAGCACCTGCATTTTTTATCCCAAAATACATGACATTATAGCAGAAGGTGCCCCACGGTGTAGTAAATGTTGTTTATTGTTTATCTTCTTCAGCAATACGTATTTTGTTATAACCAAAAAATCTATCCATTAGGGAGAGCAATTCATGGCATGTCATATAATCGACGATCATGTCTATGTTTGGTAGGGGAAATTCTTTTTTTGGGTAAGATTTATTAATATCATGAAAATATATGCATATCCTAATGCCAAGAGTTTTCTTACCCACAAACACTATGTTTGAAATCCATTTGGAATAATCGACTAGCCTTATAAAGTCTTCTTTTAATAGTTTTTGAATTTTAGCCTTTACAAGTAAGGCTACTTTTGGATGCATTTTTCGTAATGTATGTTTGATAGGTTTTGCATCTGGATGTACTATGACGTGATGTACTACAAGTGACAAATATAATCCTAGAATATATATTTATAGGTCCATGCAAAAATGTCTTGGAATTTTGTAAGGAGCGTTGTGAAATCTACGCATTCATGATCAAACAGACTAATGCCGAGTTACAAAACATTTACTTATTCGGGTGTACTAATATTAATATATTTTATTTCTTCAATAAACATTTTGGATGTGTCCTGTTTGGAAAAGGATGCTATCAGTTGATGTAAATCATCAATTTTGGGTGTTTCAGATGAGTTGTTACTAGGATAAATGCATGTTTTCTGTTTGTGGTTTTGCATCTTTCTATTAACATGTTCATCGAATAGTGTTGCGGCAAGGTTTCTGCTATGGGAAATCTTATTCTTCATCTTTTTGTTTAAAGTTTCACAATGTTGAGGATTGGGATATTCTAATTCTTTGCCAAAATAGGAAAATTCATCAAGGTCAATACCAAATCCTTTCTTATGATCAAAAAGGGGAATTGGATCACGACTTCCAAGAAACTCTTCAATGTCCTCATAATTTTGAAAAAGATCCATGGACACATGATGTAATTGATTGTGATCAATGAGGGTTGGATGAATAAGCTCAAAATTAATGACATTAATGGAAATATGTTCAAGGGTGATATTTTCAAAAAGACTATGTAGAACCTGTGTCATTATCAGAATCGGTATCCTCGCCACTAATTGAGAATAATATTGGAGACACATCAAATGTTTTCAGCCAAGGCCATGCCTATGAATATTTTATGTGTAAGTGATTAGACATAGACAACTTTTTTCATGTTTTCCAATTCCTTTACCTTTCCATTGCATGATTTTCCTTATCCTATGGGATTTGGTAAGCTGAGGGGATTCATGGAAAGAAGTGAATTCATCATTATATAACCAAGATCCTGAGGAACTTGGAATATGTTCTTCATCAAGAGAACCAAAATTTTTCCAAACTGACTTACCTACATTATAAGTGGGAAGGGTTTTGATGTGGGAAAGCATTGGGTTTTACATAGCTTTGCAGGTATGGGAGTGAGTTATTGATGTGAAAATAATTCTCAATGATCTAGAATTGGTACTCACCACATCCTTTATCGATGATTTTTAACATGTGCATCAAGGAACCAGTAGGTACCTCATATGGTATACAAGGCAGTTTAGTGGTCTTAAAAGATTAAGAAAATGGATTATAGGAAGATGGTTGATTAGGGAAGGATGAGGAAGAAGTAGAGGAAGAGGCTTGATTAATAGAGGGAGATGGTGTTTTAACATAATGGGGTTTTTTATATGAAGAAGGTTGATTAAATAGAAGAAGGGTTATTAGATGGAGAGGGTTGATTAGTAGAATATGATTGATTATCAGACGAGGTTTGATTAGAAGATGAGGGTTGATCAGTTGACAAGGGTTGATTAGTAGCTGAGGGCTAATTAGTATAGAAATTTGGTGAATTAGAGGAAGAAGTTTGGTTAGAAGAAGAGGGTTGATTAACAGAATCAGGATGATGACTCTTAGTGTAATATTTTTATAAATCATTTGGGAAGCGTATTTGGATCAATACATGTGTTGTTAGAAAAAGGGATTACATATGGTGGAGCTAACTTTTCCACCAATGGAAAATAGTTTACATGTTTATACCTTCCTTCGAGGATTTTTTAATACTCAAAGGGTTGGGTGTCGACATGCAGTGTGAAATATTTATTTAAGTGCGGTAATTTAATACACTGGTAATATATAGATGGGTTGGGCTTCATGGCATGAATCCATGGATGACCAAGAAGAATTTTATATGTAACTTCTAGGTTCACTACATGGCATAATGTGTCCAAGGTGACTAGTCCAACCTTGAGTGGCAATGTGATTATGCATGTGGATTGTCTTTTGTTATAATCATATCCACGAATGTTTATGATATCATTTTGCAAGTTTTATTCAGTATAACCAAGACACCGTACTAGTTTCATGGAGCAAATATTCAATGTTACTCCATTATGTACTAGTAAATGCTTAATCTTGTGGTGGGTTATAAAAGCTTCTACGTATAGTGATTGATTATTAATGAGATTTGGGTTGAGAAGGTCAGTAGGACTAAATGATAAGATATGATTGGTCATCGAGAGATTTGCGATCAAAGCATGGAAATATTGGGATTTGATGTCCTGTGGAACATGTGATTCATTCAAAGCACATGTAAGAATAATTTTTAATGCGGGAGAATATTTGAACAGTTATATGATGGAGATTTGTGTTGTAGTTTTCTCCAACTATTTGATAATATTGATTATATTAGATGAAGACATAAATTGGGAAGTAGAAGTGGTTTTTGAATGTGATGTCAGATGAGGGGGTGATACTTGAGGAGGGGTGGAAGATTTTTTAGTGGTGGGGATCCAAAATTTCTTTTCCCTAGTGGTAATCACGCAATCAACTTTAATTTTGATTGTACCCTCTAGGTTTTCTTCATAATTTATAGTTGAGGTGATTGAGTCATACTCAATAATGTTGGATTATTGACCCTTGTTATTTGAGTTATTTGAAGTTTCATCATGTTTAGGAAAGGGGTTTTTTAAAATATCTAATTTCCCATTAGGCATTTTAGTGTCAATTTTTTTTTCGACCTCTATATCGCCACACTCAATCAAATCTTGCACATAATGGCATATCTGCATACATTGGTATGTATGATGACCCTTTATACAATGGTATTTGCAATATTAATTCTATATATACCATTTTGATTTAGGTTTCCCTTCTTTGAAGGATTTTACAATGGGATGTGTGATCATGTTTGCACTTTCCAAGCGGTGAAAGAAACTAGATAAAATTTCTCCAAGTGGAGTGAATTGTATTCGCTTGAATTCCCGAGGAGAATCCTCCTTACTGGGAATGATTATTTATTGTTTATTGGGTTTAATAGTTTTATATGGATTGTTTTGGATGTTTTGAACATATCGAAAATCATTTACTCCATCATGATTTCTATTGAAAAACTTTGATTTGTCCTAATTTTGGGGGATGTCCTTAGGAGGTTGGTCTCTAAATGGTGTTTTAAGTAATCCTTTAGAATGAGGTTTGTTTAAATTTGCGTCCATTTTTCGATAAATTCTTCAAAGCTAGTTAAACAATTCATTTGCATGATAAATGACAATGCAATGTTGAGATTGTGAATGAAAATGCTAACTAATTATCTTTCAGGTATATAGCAAGGGAATTTACTTGCGATCCCTTGCCATCATTGAAAAAAATATGCAAATTTTTCATTTTTCCTTTTCATGGTGTTGCAAAGTTTGATCCAGGTCACTTTTGAGTCTAAGTTGAAGGAGAAGTTTTTAACAAACTTCTTAGATAAATATACGAAGGTCGCGATAGAACCTTTTGGAAGATGTAGAAACCTATCTAAATCCTGACCTCCTAAACTCTTATGGAACAGACGTAAAAGGTATACATCGTGGTAGGACACTTTTTGGCACTGCATGAAGAATTCCTTGACATGCTCACGTGGATCTCCCTTGTCTTTGTATTTATAAAAATTTGGAGTTTCAAAGGACGAAGGGAATGGTAAATGTAACATATCCTTGTCAAATGGATAGGGGCAAAGTTATTTGAAATTGAATTGTTTGGATGGTTTTTGTAACCCCTGAATTATTTCTTTCATACTCTTCCATTCTTGTGCAAATTGAGAGTTTAGTGATGGGGTGTTGAATACATCTTTGACATTATGAATAGGTGGATCTATTTTGTGATCACGTGCTTTCTCGACAACCTTGGAGGCCATTTTTGTGAGTTGTTTTGTTAATTCTTGAAATTTAGCATGTAATTATTCATTGGAGGGTTTACTCATGTCATCATAGTTATGTTTACTTGACTCAAGTTCATCTATAAGTTTAGTCAAGTTTTCTATATTGAAATCATAAGGTAACTTCACTCCCATACTTAAGATGCGAAGTAGGTATTCATTTTTATTGTGTTCTTATAATTTTTCTAATTATTCCTCTTCTTCCCTACTGAGTTCTAGTTGTCTAATTTCATTATTGTCATCTTCACTATTAGAGTGACCAGACAAAGGGTTTATGTGACTATGTGTGATTATCATAGAGTAGATAGGTATGTACCTGATTAAGCTTAAATATTCTAGGAGGTTTGGTCAAATGTGATATATATCAAGCTATTATGGATTTATCTTAAACAAGATACTAAGTGTGTTGATGAACTCAAACAAGTTAACTCAATACATGTTGATAGCTCAAAACAAGTTGAGATTTAGCTTAAACAAGCTATAAGTGTTAATGAGGAGTGAACTCAAAACAAGCAATACATGTATGATATAGCTCAAAACAAGCTATTAGGAATTTCTAGATTTAGCTTAAACAAGCTACTAAGTGTCGATGTAAGGAGTGAACTCAAACAAATTAACTCAATACAGGTATGATATAGCTCAAAATAAGGATATTAGGAATTCATGTTGGATTTAGATTAACCAAACTACTAAGTGCTAATGTAAGGAGGGAACTCAAAAAAGTTAACTCAATAAATGTATGATATAGCTCAAAAACAAGTTATTAGGAATTCATGTTACTAGCTTGAGTAATCATGTTAACTCAATGAGTTGATAATCAACGTAAGGTTTGGATCTTTGTTGTTTGTTTTTTATTTAATATGTTGATGTTGAGGTAGTTTAAAAGTATGTTTTCTATTGTTTTTACTTAGATTAATGTTTTGTGGAACACGACTTGGACTTGAAATCTATAACAGAAACATTTGTAAAATCCAAGTTTAATGAAAAGTAATATGACAAACTAACTTGTTTAAAAACAACAAGTAGTCATGTTTATGTAATTTTTTGGCTCAAGAGAAAGATCCATCAGGAAGAACCAGTGTTTTGTGAATCATGTGACAAGAAGAATGTTGTGGAATGGATGAATGCAGGCTCTTATCACTCCAAATAGATGTGTCTTCCAATATATTCTATTCTTGATATACCAAATTTGCACAAGGACATAAGTTATATGGGGAACCATTAGGATACTGGAAGAGACTCGCCAATTCATTACTAACCTACTTAGGATTGAATCACCACATCTAATGCAGGCATTTGTGAAAAGGTGGAAGGTGATGGGGCATGAAAATGTGTATGGTGTCCTTATTAATCACTGAATATTTATAGGGATGATGCCACAAACTTTGTTATTACAACATTTTAGGCATTACTCGCAGTAGTCCCAATCATGACAATATTACCTATAAGTGAGGACCAGAGGTGAGGTAGATATTCAACATTGTTTGAGAGTAACTCTTAAGTGCAACGCAGATAAAAATGTTGTGGTGCGTGGTGATGAATTCCATGTCACTAGTGTATCGTAGGTGGTGATAATATCCACATCTGTGACGCGAAAATACAAATTATGAGGTGATTAACAACAAATTTCTTTCCAACTTGAAAGTAAAATACATGAGCGGAAAATGACATCTTACCTTTAGTGTAGTTTGTTTTTTTAATTAGTTTTTGACAATTGTTCTTTGAACAAGGTAAATCTATAAGAACTATTAGGAGTTTTGTTTCTTTTTTGACAAGAATTCCAAGTGATGTGGTCCTGCGTAAAAGAAATTAGTATTTATCCTAAAAAAATAATGTGAGAACTAAAATAAATGATCGTGGTTGTTTTTTATTTTCCAGATCACTTGAAAGCGAGAAAAGAGAGCATACACGGTCATGATCAGAAAGAATGTTAGGAACGCAAATAAAATAAAGCATTAATCAAGATAAAATTTAGAAGAATGAAGCTAAATCAAATAAAGTGTAGTTATTTGCAATGGAGTGATTAGTTAGTACAAGATATAGATGTGAGTATGGATTTTTTCTTTGATTGAGGAGTCCTGTAATTAGTAGACTATTTTAATCATCATTCAAGACAACCTACAATTAGTAGTTTGGATTATTTTATAGATAACCTCCTGTAGATTCGGTCTTAGAAACAAGGATTAATGACATGTTTTCTGAGGAAGGTGAAGAGAACAATAAAAGAAGCTAGCCCACATTTTTTATTTCCAAGATCACTTAAAAAGTGTGAGGAAAGAGCATACATGCGTGAACTAATTTTGATTATAAAAAGGTTAATTCTGAAACAATATTTTGAAAATGATCATGTTTCTGATTTTCTAATATCACTTATAAAGTGTGAGGAAAGAGCATACGTGTGATTGCGGTGTAATTAGCCTCACAAAAATGAAAAATGATGACAAAATGTAAGCCCAAAATTGTTACAAAGCATTAGTTTACGTCGTAAAAAGATTAAATGTATACAAAAGGTCGTAAATAAGTGAAATAAAATGACCGAGAATGTCCAATAACCTTGAAAATGCAAGTTCCACAATTAGTTTGTTAGCGATGACAAGGAAAATCAAGAAAAATTGAATAATGATTAAGATGACAATATGAGAAAATGAAGTTGGTTGAATTAAAAGATACTTGTGAGATTAACTAGGTTATTTCAAATTAAATGATTAATCAACACAAGATAACTTGAATAAGATATTGCAAATGATAAGTCATGATTATTGATGTGGAAAAGTTGAATGTACGGAAAATTGTTTTTTGTTCAACGGGGACCAGGTGGCCTCCAGTGTTAAAAAATGGCTTAGAACATAGAGAAATGTAAGAGAATTTGCTAACAAGACCATTTTGGTGATAGGTAGTTGATAAGTTGTAGAAATAAGGTCTTGCAAGATCAAGATTAGAAGTTTTTTACCTTCACAAAACTCTACAAAAGCGATCTAGACAAGTCTATCTCTAAAATCGTTATTTTTCGCACATAAATCCTCATAAACCAACGAGAACATTATAAGACCCTAAAGTTGATTTATATCTAGATTGGTTCGCTTAAATGAGTTAGATCGATATAATTTTTAAATAACATCTAAAAAGGCTTGATGTGACAATTTAGCTTATTAGGTTAGCAAACAAAACAACCAAATAAATAAAATAGGTTGCATAAATGAATTGGATCGATAAAAGTTGTAAATAACATCTAAAAAGGCTTTTAAAAAGATTACATAAAGAAAATGACAAACCTAAAGGAGCATGTGAAGTTTTAACTTATATAGTATGATCATGACCTAAGTGCGGACTTTAAGGAAGAGGAAAAATATGATTTGAATGTAAAGTTTTAACTTATATAGTATGACCAAATATGCTATGTTGTATGCCTAAATTTCATGTGATGGTTCGATGGGTTGTTTTATTGGTGGCTTTATTTGTTGTGTTGCAGGGTAGGTTTGAATGGCATCTTAGCTAAAAACTCGATTATGGGATGACTGTAAGGTTGGCTCAATAATAGCTCACAGATCCGCAGGTGGGGTAGGAGAAAACTTAGTGGAGATCCCATGATGGTGAGGGGCAGTTCTGGGTGGAGCTCTCCAGATCGGGTCAAACAGGGACTTATGCAACTTGGACAAATTCTTATGTGGATCAACTAATTTTTTTCCACCATGACAAGGGCTTACAATTTTTAATTTGATTTCATTTGATACATGATAATATGTTTGGTGGAGGTGAATGATGTAATGAAGAGCAGCTGTGGCCGTAAAATTTTTTGTTGTGGATATGTGATAATGGAGGGGATTAGAGGACAACGAGATTGAGCTTGACGAATCTATAAAAGGATGTTATGTGGCTCTATGCAAGGCTCGACCCTCCCTTTAGCTCATTTTCCTGACTCGGACTTAACACAAAACATGACTCTGTTAGTTTTGAGTTGACTCCTCACAACTCGATGCAACGACTCAACGGTGTAAGGGGAAAGGGCTAGCGTGGACTCGAGTAACTCATGAGGAAGGGTGAGGTAGCTTAGTGAGCTATCTCGTGGAGTTGAGAGGGTTAGTGATGGAGCTTGGGTAGCTTAGGAAGAAAGAAAAATGAGATGAGAAAGGGGTGAAAGAATTCAGTTTTGCCGAGCTAAGGCTAAGCTAAGATAGTGTATATATGTACTTATAAAGAAAATACCAAAAGAAGCACTAAAACCACTCCAACTTTAGAACCATGATAAATTTAGTTATGGTTAGCTAGATGTAGAGGAAAAATAACTGATTCAATTTTTTTCTTCTTATTTTGTAGATATGATTATATTTTTTGGATTAGTTTCACTGCAACGGGCTTGTTCCTGCAAGCACAAAAAAGATAACAAAAACACCAAACACCAAATATTAATGTCAGTGAAATAAATCTAAACTTTTTTATAAGAAACCCCTACAAACACCGTAAGACTATGAATAACAATTACAACAAACATATTAGGTTGATAAACACTAAAAACCCACTGAAGCATAAATGTTAGTTGAATAAAACCAAATACACTAACAAAGCAAGGAAACTAGATTTTGGATGTATTGAGGAGTCGGGGAAAAACAAAAAACTACAAGCTCTTTGAAACAAATGAGCAACAACACTTCCGACTTGATCCATGATTATCCGAATATGTAAATGAAACACTTGCAACATACCTGCACAGGTATGAGAAACACAAGCAAAAAAAACGAAACTTATACCATAGACAAGTTAGTCAGACAAAATTATTTTTATGCAAAAATCACCATAATAACAAATAAATGATATAAAAAATGAAATATTTAAGAACACAAGATCGATAATAAAGGGTGCGGGTTTGTCCCACCAAGCGTGTCAGAATGTATGCAACAAAAATCACTAATAACTATAAACTAAAGTAACTAAACTGGATACCTTCTCTTTTGTGTCTCTTTCACGAACCTTGGATCAGGCTATGACTCAGATGGGTCTAGACTTATTGGAATGTAGATGCCTTCTCCAACGTGAGGTAGCTTTGTTGCGCAAACGATCGATGCCACTACTTTGCATTGAACAAGAGAGGATGAATGATTTAGGGATGGATGAAGTAGGGCCTATGTGGGCATTAGGACAAGATGGACGGGGATGCTCTATGTAGAAAGAATGCAAGAGATCTTAAAGGATTTCCACTTATGTTGAAAGGGGGTGTAAGGCTCTATTTATAACCTAAAAACTAGATTAATTTGACGGTTTTAATTAATCACAATTTGAAAAAGTGAGCATGATTTGGTGAGTGGGGGACATGAAGAGTGGATAGGAATTAAACTTGAATTTTTAATTCGTAAGTGGGGAAACATGGATAATAATGACATGCGAGGAAGATTAAGATTAGGTAATGATAATGATTAATTAATTGATTAACGTTAATTAATTCCTCGTGGGTTTTGTGGGAAAAGGAGTGGGGAAATTAATTGATTTAGGAGGGGTATGAAATTGAGGTGTCGACAATGACTACTATTGAGCTTATGAAGCTCAAGGATCAATTGCATGAAATGATGGAAAAGGGGTTAATACATCCTAATGTTTCTCCTAGGGGGGCACCTGTAATATAGGTTGATACTCTAAGGTTGTGTGTGTATTATAGGTTGTTAAATAAAGCTAGAATCAAGAATAGGTACATGTTGCCCCATATTGATGATATTTTTGACCAAATGAGAGGGTCCACGATATTTTCAAAGATAGATTTATTATCACCAAATTACAACACCCCCGAATGGCCTGATATGTGGGTGGGGCATTCAGTGTAATATTCATAACATTGGATCATGTCTTAAGCTGTGGGACTTACGGGCTTGAGATGACCCTCTAGAGAAGGTTGGTTCCTACTCCTAAAATACCTGCCACAAGCTACTCTTAGTTCAGAAAAAAATATCTAATCCTAATCTAACTTCCCAAGAGACCAGGGAGAGAGAGAGTGCATAAAAGTAAACCTACACTAACAACGGCGATACACCAGAAAATGAGGTTGTTGATCACAAATCCAACTGCTTAAAATGGAGAGAGGTGAGAAATGGAGAGGGTGGAAAAAATGCACCACAGACCAAAGATAAATTCACACAAAAAACCACTTCAAACCCATTAAACACAGCTCCCAAAATCGACAATAGACATCAAGAGAGATGCACAATATACCCCGCAATGGTGAAAGACAAGAAAAGACAATAAGATATGCAAAGGATGGACAAGATGCATCACAAAACAAATTTTATTGCTCCATGAATTCACACAGTACATCATTAGTGGCCAAGAGGTAAGAAAATGCCATTACAAAGTAAAGAGAGGAGGATTAAGAACCACATTCAACCCTAACAGAGAAGAAAGAGAGGGGGGCAAGAGAAAAATGACCAACTCTTTTACAAATGAGCCCAAGATTACAATTTATAGAATTTTAGAAGAGAGAGAGAGTGCAATCCCGGATTTGTCTTTTTAACCACTTACAAGGTGCCATAAATGTGTGTAATTGATGATATTTTTCTTCTAAAAGGCTGCCCATGTTGTCCCATGACTTGTATAGAGAAAGGAAGATTGGTAATGTCCATTTAATGCCATTTCAACCATTTTCCAACTGCCTCCTTGAATTGAGGTCATTTTCCTTAAAATTATCCATCAAATCTACATCAATTCCTATTTTTTTATTGTTGTAGGACGGGCTCAGATTCACTATTCCAACAAGTAGTCATTTGTGTGTTTTCATTGAAAATTTATCAAGTTGTGGCTCTCTAAGTGATTGCAGTTGTTTTGGGTTTAACAGGTTTGCCTTGCAATACACGGGACTTGTGCAATTAAAAAATTGGCTGGAAAGACAATGAAAATATTTTCTTCCCTCTTCTAATGTTTTTTGCGTCCTTTGAAACAATTTTTCATTTTAAAATTTTGTGGGGGGCCTCATATTTTAATGTTTTACAATGAAAAAGGGTGGGGGAGTATTACTTTATTGTTTGGCATTAGTTATAGCCAACTCGATACTGACTTGCTGAGCTAGCTACCTCCTACATTGTCTCGCCCCTTTTAATGTCTTATCTTTTGCATTGGTCAACCACTGTTAGCTCCAAATCGACGCTCTATGTTCTACTCTACCAACCTACTTTTTCCCATGCATTGAGCTACACATCCAAATACCAACTCTTTTTAACTTCCACCTCGGCATTCATTCCATCATTGAATTCCGAGCCCCATTCACCTTGCGCCAACTCGGTGCCAGCCTACTCTCCAACTCGAACCTCCTTGACTCAGGGCATGTGCTAATGTTACATGCTAAATCCACTTGTGATGAATTTGGCCAAACACAGCCCATGACACACGGGCCAATCTTCCTTGACTCGTTCGCACTGAGGGCTCCGCGAATGCTTCAGACCTGCACATTTTTCCCCACCCATTTGTTGACCCTCGCAATTTAGGCCATTGATCGAGCACTCACCCGCACTTCCTATCCACTACAGTGATCTCAGACTTCGACCACACACACGTCCCAAGTTACTCAAGCCCTATGGATCTTGAAAATCCACACTTGCCATAATATGATGAGATGTCTTTGGCTGCGGGGATTTCAGGCTCCATCATCCCACTCATCCTGAATGTCGATGGGCCACCGTTATATACTATCTCTACAACTCTCAATGTGATGCGGGGATGTTGGGTCCTTTATACATATGAGGCCCAAATGTATTTCGGGCCACTTGGGTCATGAAATGCCGCCTTTCATACATAACATTGTTCGCCCATTTTGCAAGGGCTCTACCTTGGCTCGACATCTACATGGGCTCCTAAACTCAAAATCCCCCCAGAATTTGGATAAGTTCTTCCCTATCCCCTTTTCCATGGAATGATTTGGTCATGGTTGGAACGAATCAACCACCATGATCTCACTTCTAAGACCCCATGCTAAGCTTGATTTAGATCCCATTTGTGGCTCATAGCATTGAGCCTAGTCCTTTTAGTGACTAGATGACTCTTGTCAATTCCTTCACACCCTGCAATGTTGATTTACCCGAGTCTTCATGTCATCTGGGTGGGCTTCCTACATTAATCCCATCATGGTGTAGAGCTCGGTGAAGGTGGACGAGTCAACCCCTCCATGAATAGCTCGACCTTAAAACTTTAGTGTGCTCACTTTCTGATCATTCACATTGTTCTTGATATATACCAACGTAGCACACATGCCTCCTTACTATGCCAACATGCAAACAACTTGGCATTCTTGTACACTCTGGGGAACTTGGCATGGCTCCATTTATGTGACCTCCTTGAACCTGCGACCCTACCATGGATGTATGTCATGCTTGTAAGACACTCTTGGTGTTTTATTTAAGGCTTGAGCTTGGATTTCTATGATTTGCACTATTCAACAATTCATGACAATGGCTTTATCAGAGGTGCAAAAACTCATCGAGGCATTTGGACAACCATCCCAATGCCATGTCTCGGCTTACAGCTTGATCTAGAGCTCGACCAATGCAATTCGAAAAAGCTCGGTCATTCTTGCATTAATCCCATTATGGTGTCTTCAAAGTAGCTCAATCTTCAATGAGTGAGCTCGGTACCTTGAGGCACAACTCGATCAATAATAAAAAAGAGCTTGGTCTCTTCCAAAATAGCTCATCCACCGCTATGCAACTTGACATCTTATAAAATTAGCTTGATGTACATTGTGATAGCCAGATCCTCCATCACAACAACATAACTCGATGATCATATAAAACCAGCTTGATAACTCCCTTGAAAAGACAGCTTGGTGGCCCTCATCAAATAACTCGGTGTGTATGGAAGCATAGCTCAACTCGGTCCTTCAAGTTCATAGCTCGATCTGATGAGATGAGCTCAGTTGGCTCTTTGAACACCCAAGATAATTTCTTAAAAATACTTCTAACCTTCTTGGAGACTTCTGCATTTCCAGAGTCAAGGAGCTAAGAAACAAGTGTTGGATTTTTACATCCCTTACCAAGTGGACCCCATAACCAATTGTCGTAATGCAAGCTTTCTTGTTGTCTTATTTCACAAGGGGAGTGAAATGGGATAACAATTTGGCGACTCGCGAGGCCATTTGCCTGCTAAATTGAGTATGACCAGTTGACTATGGTTACCCATTGGACATGGAGTTTGTATAATCACCATAAACTGGTTTGAACTTTGAAATCTTGACCCCAGAACATTTGGGATGTTTCTGATTGCTTTCAACAGCCCTCGTTGTTCACACTCTCCAACTCTCATAAGAAAATCTTGAAATTTGTTTTGTGAGAGTAGAAAATTATATTTAAACTTGAATTCCATTCATTCCCAACGACTGTGATCTATGAGTCTAAATGATAAAGACTGTCACTGTTGTCTCAACATCTGATTTTGCCAAGTATGAATAGGCAATACTGATTGGTAAGGTAAAGTATACTGCAGAATTTGAGTGAAACTTGCCAACTTGGACGTCATGGAACTTTATTATTATCAAGGAAGAAAATATTCATAACACAACTTTTAGAACATGGTATGGACACTATAAGTTCATGATTTTTCCTTTTGGGTTGACTAATGCACTTGTCGCTTTCATGAATTTAATTAATAGTGTGTTTCATGATTATCTTGATAAATTTTCTCTTGTTTTCCTTGATGATATTTTGATATATTCTCAAAATGAGGAATTTTTTTTTCAGCATTTGAACTTGGTTTTGGAACGGCTACGGTAACACAAGCTTTATGCAAAGTTGTCGAAATGTACTTTCTTCATGAAGGAAGTACAATGTGTAATGCCCCCAATGGCCTTTTATCCCTAAACGGATTTTAGGAAATCCCAACTTTAAATGCAACTTGTAGATAAAATACCAAACAAGTATCACGCATATCTGAATTAAATAAGGAAATGTGACTTGGGTTAAGTGGAAAATCCACACCAATCAACCTCTAAATTTATATCTTTCCACTCAAATCTGGTAGCACTAATTTGTAAAGCCTAAATATGTATAAAAATGTAGATTTCTGATGTAAACAAGGCTACAATAAACTATTTAAAAAATGTAAACAAGGCTGCAATAAATTATTTAAAAACCTTGTCTGTATCTTAACTTTAAAAATTCATATCTTTTGCTAGAGAAGTCCAAATGAGCTGAAACTTTGGATCTTGGGCCACAAAAATATGAAGAATAATATTCCAAAATTAGTTTTTGTACAACAAACACAAAACCCTAATTTTACCCTAAAAAGTAGGTCACCCAACACATTTAGGGCATCAAATCAGCTCCAAAAATTAAGAAAACAAGGTACTTTGATTCCCACCATTCACCTTGAGATATAACAATACAAATCAAATTTTTAAGTACCTCCAAAGTGTACAAATCAGCCAACAAGTGGGTCACTCCACTAGGGATTAATAGAAGAAAAACCGTTGCAATATTTCTTTAAATCCTTGCTACAAAAATCTGCCAAAAACTTCTCTGAAATTGATCTCTACAAATCAACCCTGAATCAACTCCAATAATGACAAACTAGGGTGGATCTTTCACCACCGAAGAGTGCCCTACTAGCTAGGAATGGATCTCTCATCACTAAAGCTAGGGTCCCTGTGGGATCTTACTCCACAAGTTAAAGAAAAGCTAAGTGCGTATGCAAAAGCTACAAGCTTAAGACACAAATAAGAAAATATCAAATGGTTATGGAATAACTTCCCCTCAAGTCGACTTCTCCTTATAAAGGAAGAAGGGACCCAAAACAACCTCTACAATATCCAATTAGTTCACAAGGATTTTCCCTATGCAAGCATTTAATATTTTCCCATATTAAATGCTTTTCCCAATAACGTTTTCCCTCATAATGCAAGTCACATTTTTCTAGGGGAAATACATAGTAAAATGGGCATTTATCCTTTCTATGTTCCATTCCCCCTTCTAAGGCAAGTCACCTTTTCACCTAGGATGGATAACAATTTATATCTGGGCCTTTTCCATCCTAGATTTAATAATTATTAAGTCATATAAATTATTATAAGTGCTCTATATATATTTTTCTTTTATTAATGACACTTTATAATAATTAAATATAACTTAAGTCACCCTTAAATTTTTTCTTTGGCCATCGGGTTGACAAAATAGGCCAAAGGTCTTCGAATGGGAAGGGGATATTACAATCCTCCCTTCCCAAAATTGCTTGCCCTCAAGCAATTGCATCTTTTGTTTTTTCCAAGAGCCATGCACAAGAGACAAAACATGCTGAAGTGTTCTACCATCTGGGCCCCTGTACTTGTTAAGTGAGCTAAAACTTGCCACCATATATCATCCAAAAGATGCTCATATACACATAGTTGGAGCAATGGTTCAACAAACTCCATAATAAAGACTTCATCATCTACCATACCATGCATCTAATGATGGAAATAAATTGGAATAAGTAGCAATAAATAATACACATTATTATGTTGTTCATACCTTTCAATGCCATCAATGTCCTTCATGTGTTCAAGATAGACATATAATGAGCTGCCACCGACATCTGTTTCCTGAGTGCCCGTTGAAAGTATCTGAAAGTTGATCAAAAGTTGTTGGTTTGGAAATTACAGTAAGCTACAATTTCACACAAGTGTCCATGTGAGGCTCCTCCTCATGTGCAAGTTTCTCTATAAAGACTTTTTTCATGGGTGTAGACTTCCTTGCATCATTTTCCCACATATTTTCCTTGAACTCTTGTAGGTGTTGTCTTGCTTGAGCGGTTATCAATCTAGCAGCTCTATCTCTGTTATTCCATTCCTCACACCTTTTTAGAGTTTCCATTACATCCTCCTTACTTGCATATACAAATTTCTTCTCCCGAGCTGGAATAATTTCTCTAACAAGCAAAGTTTCATTAATGCAATTATTTTTCTCAATGGAAATCATACTTTTTTCTCTAGAATCTTCTTCTTCAAATGAGTTCTTTTGCAATTCAGGTACCATCATACGATGACCTCGCTTGGGCTTACTACCAATCTTCATCATGTAATAATCTAGAAATGGCATATTATCTCTGCAACCCTTACTCAAATATTGGTATTTCCTCCAACAAGAATCCTCATCAATCACCTCTATTGGGTGCCCTTTTATTATTGTTCTCACATTTTTCCTTATTGTCCCAAGATTTGCTTTGATTCAAATTATGAGTGAGCTGGCTCAAATAAAGGTTAGTGGCTTCATATTGTTTTACCATGTTGGTGAACATTTCCTTCATAAAACCCACATTGAGATCTTTCCAAACTACCATATTTAACCCACACATGCTGGAGGAACAACAACTTTGATACCATTTGTAATGTCCCCAATGGACATTATTTTACCCCTAAATGGATTTTAGGCAACCCCAACTTTAAATGTAACTTGTAGATAAAATACCAAACAAGTATCACACAGATTTGAATTAAATAAGGAAATGCGACTTGGTTTAAGTGGAAAATCCACACCAATCAACCTCTAAAATTTTATCGTTCCTCTCAAATCTGGTACCACTAATTTATAAAGCCCAAATATGTATAAAAATGTAGATTTATGATGTAAACAAGGCTGCAATAAATTATTTAAAATCCATGTCTGCATCACAACTTCAAAAATTCATATCTTTTGCTAGAGAAGTCCAAATGAGATGAAACTTTGGATCTTGGGCCACAAAAATATGAAGAATAATATTCCAAAATTAGTTTTTACACAGCAAACACAAAACCCTAATTTTCCCCTAAAAGTAGGTCACCCAGCACATTTAGGGCATCAAATCAGCTCCAAAAATTAAGAAAACGAGCTACTTTAATTCCCAACATTCACCTTAAGATATAACAATACAAATCAGATTTTTAAGTACCTCCAAAACACGCAAATCAGCCAACAAGTGGGTTGCTCCACTAGGGATTAAAAGAATAACAACCATTACAATATTTCTTTAAATCCTTGCTACAAAAATCTGTCAAAAACTTGTCTGTTGATCTCTACGAATCAACCCCGAATCAACTCCAATAATGACAAACTATGGTGGATCTTTCACCACCGAAGAGTTCCCTACTAGCTATAAATGGATATCTCACCACCGAAGCTAGGGTCCCTATGGGATCTTACTCCACAAGTCTAAAGAAAAGCTAAGAGTGTATGCAAAAGTTACAAGCTTAAGACACAAATCAGAAAATATCAAATGGTTATGGAATAACTTCCCCTCAAGTCGACTTCTCCTTATAAAGGAAGAAGATACCCAAAACAACCTCTACAATATCCAATCAATTCACAAGGATTTTCCCTATGCAAGCATTTAATATTTTCCCATATTAAATGATTTTCCCAATAACGTATTCCCTCCTAGTGCAAGTCACATTTTTCTAGGGGAAATACATAGTAAAATGGGCATTTATCCTTTCTATGTTCCCATTCCCCCTTCTAAGGCAAGTCACCTTTTCACCTAGGATGGATAACAATTTATATTTGGGCCTTTTCCATCCTAGATTTAATAATTATTAAGTCATATAAATTATTATAAGTGCTCTATATTTTTTTTTCTTTTATTAATGGCACTTTATAATAATTAAACATAACTGTAAGTCACCCTTATATTTTTACTTTGGCCGTCAGGTTGAAAAAATAGGCCAAAGGTCTTCGAATGGGAAGGGGATATTACACAATGTCTGGGTCATAATATCTCAATTGATTGAATATCAGTTGACCCAATAATTATTAACACCATTATGGAATGGCTGATGCCAGAGAATGTCCACGAAGTATGGAGATTTATGGGATTTGTTGGGCACTACAGGAACTATGTACTTAGATTCTTCAAGATTTCCAACCCTATAACTTCTCTACATAAGAAGAGTAAGAAATTTGAGTAGATCAAAAAATGTGAGTAGGCTTTCTAAGGACTAAATGATAGATTGACATTGACACCAATTCTTAGGATTCCTAATCCTAATGGCAGTTTCACAGAAATTACAAATGTATTTCAGGATGGTTATGGTGGAGAACTCATGCAAGATGGGTAAGTTGTTACCTATGATTACTGCAAACTCAAATCACATGAGTAAAACTATGCTCCGTGTTGGGTACTAGAAATTGACTAAGTATTGGAATGCTCACGTGCGTAGAAAGGATTATAAAGGAAGCGTGCGCGGGGGGGATTGAACAAGATGAGCATGCTGGGTGACAGAGCTCACGCATGTGAGACATAACATAAGGGTGCTTAAGGGATTACTGTAGGAAGGTAGTGGACTTAGTCATTTCTGGGGGTTACGCTAAATATAGACATGAAGTGTGTGACACACAAGGGAATTTGACGGCCAAGAGAATCTAATTTTGGAGAAAGGAACTGGTAGTTTGAACTAAAGCATGAGAGGTAATATTATGATTAGAACTAGAGTTATCTATAGGTGATCTATTATTATGTGGAGATTGCATGCTTCTTGATTACCATTGTAAGTGGCGCATGACTATTTTGAGCATGCAGCCTATTTTGAGAATGCATAGGTGGCGAAGGGCAAGTCCCCACCCATATATATATATGTATTGATTTACATAGTTTAGAGAGAGACATTATGTGATTTGAGCTGTAACATAGTTATGATGCTGGAATAATGTGTGCATGACTTTGTGATGGTAACTATGATGTATTTAACTATTGTGTTTTGATGGAATAATATAATGCATCGTTATGGCTAGATATTGGTTGTTGATGTATATGTTACTGGTGATTATATGGTGAATCTGATCCTAATTATTATGTGATCTATATGTTTACTTTATTACGTGTGTTTCTAACTTGAGTTCACGAATCTGATAGTTAGAATGGCTTATGCATCTTGGGATTTGTTTATTATGAACATGCATGCTAAATCCATGGTAAGACAGTAACAAAGAGGGACCTAGTACCTTTGCACGGTTCGAATGAGCACTCAGATATGTCTGAGTGATGTGTTAGTTCATATAGGGTTTAAACAAGAAAAACAAAATACATTTTTGTTCCATTGGCACGACCTCTTTTCAAACAGTTTATCATGATGTTGCATAATGATGGTGTATCAGTTGACTCTTATGTCCATTGAAGATTGGGTGATAGACGGGCAAGCTTAGTTTGCACAGAGATATAATATTGGACCTGATTTCAATGTAAGTGGATTGAAGAATATATTTATCATGAGATTTATGAGTTGTTCTTTTACTGCTTTCTCATAGAGTTGTACAAGTAGTTGTCTACGTATACATCAAAGAAAAGCTGATATTATAGACTGAGGACTTAGACGTAGAAAGAGTATCAGGATTTGTTTGATGCAGATGAACCTTTGACACGTGCTATAGATCATGGGTGGGTTGGTGTTGTGCATAGTTATACTTTGGAATACGCGGTGTGTACATATACTTATCCGGAAGTTATTGAGTTTGAATTCTTACGCGAACCGAGAGGATCTTAACTTCACGTCGTTCCTTTGGCAATTAAGATCTCAATGGTGGTGTTGAACTTAGAGAACCTTCATATGGCTAGATAAACACCCCACCACATGTAGGTGTGGGGAAAGGTGTGGTAAAAGATGGTATACCTTGCGACAGAAAGGGAGAGAGAGGAAAGGTGACTTAAGTATAATGAGGCGCGGGAGAGGGAATTGGCAAAAAAGTGTGCTAGCAAGGAGTCTACGGAGTTGCGGAGGATGATGTCTCGTGAAGGATTTGAAGCTCACATGGAAGACGTGGATCCAGAGCATTAGGCTCTCCCTCACTTAGGAAAGTACAATAGAGAATCTCCTCCAGATTCTGATGAGAGCGCGTCTGATGAAGAAAGATTAAGGACCGTGGGTGCACATCTGATCCCACCTGGTGACCTAGCCCTTGCGCTTGGTGTTCGAGTTCCAAAAGTAATTGTTGATAAAAAAGTGAGTGTAAGTAATTCAGTGGTTTCAAATAGTTATCATTTTCTGTTTAATACGAAATTGCATTAAACAACATTTATGGCATCACAAGTGACAACATATTTATTGTTTGGGGGATCAATTGGAGGAATATTTTTTGGCATGTCATCAAGATAGAGTGTGGGTGTGCAAAAAGTTGGGAACACATCTGGAAGTACCACTTCCAAGACTATTGGAGTTCAATTTATTACCACTGTAGGAATGCAAGGAAGTACATCCACTGCTTCGGTGCCCACTACAAGAGGTGGTTTAGGTGGGTCAAGAGGCTTGAGATCAAGTGGATTAGGTGGTTCTGGTGGTGGTTATGGTTCTGGATTTGGAGGACAAGGCCCACATCCCCAACAACGCCCACATCAACCTCGACAGGTGTTTTATAAGACGTCTCTTCACTTTCCAGAATACAAAGGTATTGAAGATGCTCCAGAACATGTACATAAGGATGATTTTTTATGATGCTCTAAGGTAATCACCACTTCAGATAGGAAGGCAAGTCAGTTTGCTACTGTTATTCAATGGTGCATGCATAACTGGTGCATAAAGTATGATCCGCACCAGAATGATGTCAATTATGATGCTTTGTGTTCTACGTTTTTTGGTTGAGTTCCATATCCCTAAGTTTGAACATAAGTGTATCAATGTGCTTAAGGACATTAAACATGGCTTATCAGAAAGCGTTCGGGAGTATGACGCACACTTTAGAACTTTGTTTTCAAAGTAATCTTATGACACACGTCCTAGCCAATATGTAGCCAATATGCACATTGGTTTCTTGGTGGGATATTGACTCCTTTCAGAAGGGTGTTATCTCATAAGACTTTTGTAGACCCTCGTGATGCTTTGGAAGCAACTTTGCGCGCTGAGGTAGTTTGGAGTGTGGACACCAGTGTGAGCCCATTTCTTGAAGCACGTATTTCAGCTATGGTGAAACAATTGGAAAATATCTCTACTAATTCAACTCATGAGACGTGCAATGGGATTTGGTGTACAAATTGCAATGTTGAAGGACACACCAAGGATAGTTGCCCTCACAAGTTGGTGCGCACCATGTTGCTGAACTATGAGATTTGTCATTTGGACCATGATGTGAGTAGATTTCCTTTTCTGCAACATGTGATCCATAAGAATGTATCCATGTATTATAAGATTTGCAAAACTTATACTCATGATATAGTTAACTGCAGAGTGATTGATCACATACATGAAGCCATTGAAATTGGTGTCCACCAGACTGGTGTAGCAAGTTGATATAAGGACCAAAGAGAGACATAATGAAGGGCATAATAATAGATATAATAGAAATAAAGGCTTTTGTGTGGCTATAGAGGTCGAGGTCGCGGCTGTGGCAGAGGAGGATTTCCTCGTGGAACTTGTTTTACTTATGGATCCGTTGATCATTATCAATGTGAGTGCCCTCAAAATGTGGTTTGATCTTGGTGTGGAAAACAACATAAGTTTGAAGAATACCTTGACTTTTATGAGCATATGAGAAAACAACATGTTATCAGCTAATTTTGACTTCGCAAAATTAGAGCGTGAAAATTTAATATTTTTTGGAAGTGTTATTTTTGTTCATTTATCACCCTCATCGTAATCATGTTATTCTTCTGATCGTTTGGGTTTTCATTTCATCCATTTCTGGTAAGAACTTCTCCTGTCGTGTTGCAAACCGTGTTTAAAATTAATTAATTAATTACTTACCCTTTTATTTAATAAAATTAATTTTATTGAATTTTGGGGTTTTTAATTAATAAATATTAATTTAATTTTCATTAAAGTTGATCGAAAAATATGAAAGAGTTTTTCTCGCTTCCCCATTGTCGTGGGCAATTAAAATTCTGCTTCCAATTGTCGGGAATGCCAAGTTGGCTTTCCGCTCCTGATTTTCCCTTTCCTTGAAAAGTACCCATTTTCCCCCACTTGTTGGAAATTCTTCTATTGATTTCCAACCCAACCGGATGTCAAACACGATATCTCCCGTTTTCCCATGTGGAGAAATGGATGTGAATTGCTAGCCGACTTTTCCATTGTCACGGGAAAATGTTTAAAATTCTTCCAATATTCCCCTTGAAATTAATGCCCACTACTTGGAGAAAGAGGAAATTGGTTATTTCAACGAGACAGAAGAAGAAATGGTTACGAGAAAGCTTCTTGGATCCTCATAATTTTCCTCCATGAAACTCTTTAAGAAAAATCGTGTGAGAGTAATATTGATAATGAAGAAGCTTTGAAGCTCTTTTTCCAACTCATTATTATTTCCAACTTCAAGAAGCTTTTTCCTTGACAAATATTTTTCTAAAAATTCAAGGTAGTAAGATCCACACGGTTCTACAAACGCATTCAAAGGAAAGTAGTTTTCATGTATTCACAAAAGAGAGACCCACACATTTGCAAAAAGAGCAAAGGCCGCGTGATAGAAGAAGAGAGAAGTGCACGCTGCCAGAGGTGAAAATAGGATGCATTAGTCAAAGCAAACACCAACAAAGAAAGAACACAAGCAACACATTATAGAAGTAAGCTCACACAAGCAATAGTCCATGCACAAGGAAACCACACGTTTGCAAGGAGGAGGTTGTCCACGTGTGGGAGGAAGAATTATTGCCCGCGCCATAGTCTAAGAACCAAGCAAATATTTCACTCAGGGTAAAGAGCAGCACTCATACATTCAAGGAAAAGCTCTCAATTCTCATGTATATCCCAAAACCAGGACATTTTCCACGCATTGGTAAATAGAAAAGAAATATCAAGTATCCATGCTTTCACCTTGGGGTTCACGTCAGATGTTAAAGAAGAATCCAACGTAGCCAAATTAGAAATCATTGCTCATGCACAAGGAGTCAAAACCATTTCCCATGCAGGTTTTTGGTAGCAAGGAAAATCTCACATGTAGTTCAAAGCCCACACAGGCCACGCATTGGTCAAATTTAGGCATTCAAAACCTGCCCGCGCATTTATTTTTGTAGCACAGGCCAAATCCAAAAACAAAGCAAAGTCCACGTTGAAGGAAGTAAAGTGCAGTCCAAAGAAGAGAAAAGTCACGCCCTTATCCAAAGAAGAGAAAGTTTCACCGGTCCATGGTAATAAAAATACACGCAAAGGTCAAAAAAAAAGTTCAACGCATGCAACACCGCTCAGCTAGAGGTAGGAAATCACATGCATAGCTATCCAAATAAGTTCCACGCATTTTCAAGGAGAAAACAATCCAAAAACGCATTTACCAAGAAGTCAAAGTCACACCGGCTGTTTTGAGGATTTTCCTATCCACTACATAAGTGAAATGAGTTATTCAAAACGTACAATCGAGAATAATAACAAAAATGTCCAAAATCACAGTATTTTAGCCCTGTTTGTGATTTGAGCTCAGTCTCATTATTCTGTTGTATTACCGTTTTGAAAAATTTGTACCCTGGAACCACTTATTATTGTTTTAAAAATAATAATAATAAAAAGAGACGTCTTTTTTCCTTGCGTTACGATGATTCAAAGATTAAGACCTGAAACCATTTATGTTGTTTTACGTGCCCGCTTTGTTTTTCTGTAAAATTCATAATGGCTGAAAACTCTAGCAAATCTGCAGGAAAGTCGAAGAAGTTTGTAGAGAGGTCAAACAAGTCCGCACTCAAATACGACTTCTAAGGGGTCATTCCTCCCACTTCCATCAAATTTACATACGACAATATCGCCGACACTGATCTTGGCCACGTCAACGTGCAACAATTTTTTGATCAGGGGAAAGCCGAAGTGAAAACCATATTCTCGGATAGGCTCTATCATAGTGGTCTTCCTTAAGCAATGGCTTTTCCTGTTTCAGTGCAATGCCTTGAGCTAGTCATCCCCTGCACGGAGCATTATGATCTCGAGAGGTGAGGAATTTTCAAGGATAATTACAAGCCTTTCATCTTGATCACACCAGAGCACGTCAAATAATTTCTCAACATCCCTGATTTCCCTGAGAATGTTGACATCACTCAAAAGTCAGCACAAGATTTTTGGGATAAAGAACCCCTCAGGTGGAGCAAGATGGTTAACAACAATTGGTTAATAATCAAGAGGCCTCATATTGACCGGCTTCCCAAGGAATTATACCATGTTGAATTTGTGGAGGAAATCAGTGACATGATCACTCTTTTGAGCCGAGTCTTTGGTCTACCCTCTACTAGGATTTTCCACCCATGAACGTACCAGTTCATCTGCATCATCCTTGCCAAGAGAGAGTTTGTAGATTGGGCCACCATCATCAATGATACTCTTCACAAACAATTGATCGAAGTGAAGATGATTGGGTGTTTCTACATGACATCATATCTAACTTATGCAATGGCCAGAAGGAATATTTTTTGGGGCTAGAAACGAAAGGCATCACGGGTCCATCAAATAGTGTTTTTCACCATTATCCGTAGTTGAGTTTCAAGAATAGCTCTCATCACTTTAGGAGAGTTAATAATGCTTTCACCTTCCGCGTGATTAGAAACTTGAATAGAAATCTTGAAGAAAGATTCTCCAAAGATGTCATGGCTGCCATTTCTCAGTGTGGAACATGGTTTATTCAATTTCCATCCTTTTCGTACATTCGTGTGATCGGATTTACAGGCACTCCATGGAAGCTTCCCAAGTATGCCAATGATAAGTGGGCATTGATGGAGCTTGTGCGACAACTTTTCCAAGTTCATTATCTTCTCAGTGACAAACATCATTCAGGTATCCATTTCCTAATCCAAATTGGGGAATACCAATGTTCGAATCTCTTCAGTGCACAACTCATGGAGAAGGATTTTTCTCTCATCACCATACATCCATTTGTGAAGAGATCCCAATTTGACATCAATGGATACATGCAAAAGGCTCTTGGAGAAAAGTACCATCATAATCCCACCATGGAAGACTTCTAAGCTACTTGTTCAGATGAACACGAAATAAAAAGGCAAGAAATTTCCCGCCTGATCCTTTCTCAGATCAAGGCCTTCCACATCAGAGATCCTCCAGATTCATTGATGGATGATGGTGAAGATGCTATTGATCCTTTATATGATGTCGTTTCCTTCACTCCATTGCCCTGAATTGATTGGACCAAAAGAGATGGATTTTCTCTTGATAACAAGAATCAACCGATTCTTGAAAGGAACGTAACTCAGTATGAATGAGAACTTGTAAAGTTACCATCAATCCATTATCCAAGTTCATACCCTAGGTTCACAGAAATTGCCAACACGAGGAGGTCTCTAGTCAACTAAAGTCTCTTCTCAATTAACCTCCATGCCATCTATCCATACACACCAAGCTAGAAAATAGTAGTTACCCAAATCCACTTCTCCAAAGAAGGTATCGTGAGGAGAAACATCCAAGAGTCCTGGCTCTATTGAAGGAAGAGAACGTGATTCGGGGATTTCCACTTCAAGTAGATATTCCTCTACTCACATTGCTGATAGTTTAATGAAGCTCATAACAAAAACTCCTAAGCCATGTCATGCACAAGAGTCTTCTCAAGTGCAATATGTCCAAATACCAAATGATTCTAAACCTTTATTTCATGAGGAGGTTTCTCAAGGTCTCCTTGAGGTTCAAGAGGTTGATATCAAAGTTATTTTCCCAAAGATTGAAGTTATGGAAAGGACCCTTGTAGAATCTAATGATATCGAGAACAATGTGAATGTTGCTTCGGCCTCTAGGATTCTGTATGAAGAATTGGTGAAGGAGACCCCTTCTTGGGTTGATTGTGAAGTCAAGAAAAGAAAGTGGGTTGTCAAGGCAATTGATATTGATTTCAATGCCCTTTTCAAGCTTTCAAATGATGTCATTCCCAAGAATCCTAAAATGTTCTCGAGAATAATGGTGGATGGAGATAGAAACAAATTTACAGATCTTGTCATCCCACAAGTTGAGAAAGAGCGTAATGCCATGATACATGTTGAATATGAAGTATCTAGGCTTGGACTTGGGAAGTCTACATTGGAAAGTGACATGACAATGACCTGAGATTCCATGGATATTGCACTAAGAAGGCTTGAGAAATATAAATCTCAGAATTCTCAACTCAAGGCCGAAAAGAATCCGCTGGTGGATTATGTTCAATATTTGATAAATCCAATATCCTCGACTTTCCTAATACTTGATATAGTGGCTGGCCCCGACGTAGAAACACTCAATCTGTCAAAAGAGATAAACACTTTGGGTCATTCATTAAATCTTGGCTTTTAGAGATTCTCAATTTTGGGGGAGAGACGATCAAAGCAACTGTAAAGCTCCATTTAGACATTTTTGCATACCTAGATCTGATCCTTTCTTTTAAGGAATCTTTTGCTTCAAGCATATCAAATATGAATGAGATATTTCCTAGTCTACAGGAGATGACAAGTATGGAATCTACAACTCTAGACATTGAAGGGATCCTTGAATTCAAATGCCGAGGGACACACTTTCTTTGGTGTCTACATCTCAAGTCACAGAAGATGCTTCTCGAAGATTCTATTATTCATTACGAGAGCATATGTAGTGAAGCCTTCACTTCACTCACCTCAATTTAGGAGTTCATAGCTGAAATTCCTTGTGATCTTGTGAATGAGCATAATCAGAGACATCCATTAGAACATGTTGAAGAACAATTCTCACAATTGTTCAAAGACATGTACATTCCTGCCATCAATTTCTCTTCTGCTTCAATGGAATGTTGTATCAAATTAAGGAACTTGTTTGAGAATGCTAAATAAAAAATGGTCAATCTAAATGATATGCCAAGTAGGATTTTGGAATTACAGGTGTTCTATGAGGTTTTTCTTCAACTGAGTGTACCTCTTGAAGAAGAGAATATGTTCAAAACATTGGGGAGGTTCAAATATTTTCAGTTGGCAAAGGCGGTGAATCCTAATTTCACTAATGGGATGGGGAGATAGATTTATGGTATCTAATGAAGTGGGAGAGTCCATTTCTCATACGGTTGAGATAGGCAGACCCCACTTTGATGGATAATGCACCAGATCTTGTTATATGTTTTAAAATGGTATTTTAAAGTGATGTTATTGTTAAACTCACTTTTGAAAAACTTTTGATAACTTAAGTGGTTTTTATTTTCAAGTCACTTTTAGGAGTCGGTTGAAAAAGTCAAAGTCACTTAAGATGCCCTATTTAATGTTCATGTAAACCCTAACTACTTTGTAACCAACTTTTGGGTTATAAAAAGAAGTTAGAGGCTCATTTGTAAGGGTGATTTTGAGAGATGAGAAGAAAATAATTTTGTGTGCAAGCTTTGTTTTAGGAAAGAAACTTTGTGATCTTTTGTGAAGACATTTTGGAGTTAATAAAATATGAGCTTTCTATCCCATTCATTATCTCTTGTAGCATTTGATGTTCTTATGTTAATTAGATGATAGTGTTTAAATCTTACATGCAAATATTGTCTTGGATCTTATTTTCAACGCTATTAATCTGTTGTTCTTGTTCACAGTGATCAATCTCTGATATTTACTTGCTCATGTGTGTTCCCTTTTACTTATTCTTGTTTAGATAATTCAAACTTTTCTTTATTTGAGTTAGTTATTCATTGTTATCCTCTATGTAATATTAGGCTCTATTTTTACCTAGCTATTGCATGTTCCTTACATTCATGCCATTCCATTTCTTTCCTTCATTCCATTTTATCTCCATCATTCACATTTCTTTCCATTTGATGTTCCAAAATACCCCCCACATACAATTTTGAATGTACAAATGTA
Source organism: Taxus chinensis (assembly GCA_019776745.2). NCBI lineage: Eukaryota > Viridiplantae > Streptophyta > Pinopsida > Cupressales > Taxaceae > Taxus > Taxus chinensis. The sequence continues at coordinate 899,129,551 of CM034147.1, forward strand.
AATACAGTTTTGGTTTTCAATAAAGGCAGCCTCACCTTCATTGAGGAGGGAATTCATTCCCTTATTGTTGTATGTCATTTGCATGCGTGCAAATCCATATGCTAACACAACATAAGCAAAATAAGGGTGCAACTATGATTAAGATTCAACACGTAGATGGAGAAAAATGGATGTCGAGGGTTGGGCTGAATTCTAAATTACAATATGTGTTAGTTACCACATGCGCTAAGGCTGAGCGTGCCCCTGAGACTACGAAGTACAAGCCACCTATAATGAAGCAAGAAGTGATTAATGTAAAGTACCCTAATGTTGAACATCAAAAATAAGTTTACCTAGAGACTATGGATGTGATTAGGAATCAAAAAAGGGAGATTTAGAGTTTAAACGAGTAGGCACATGCATTGGAACATGCTAAACATGTTGAAGTCACATAGAAAGACATAGATGATTTGAAGGAAGTTTGTAGAATATTACATCAGGAGAATATCATCCTGATGTTAGGAAATCGGTTGTGAGAGAAGGTAGCATGCACATGACATGTAAATATTCCTCCCCATAATCATGAGTATGGAATGGAGATTACATTGAGTGCGGTTATTGATTGGTGGCTTCTGAGAAACATTCTTATCGATACAGGTGCCAAAGTTAATGTACTCACTTTAGACGGTTGGAATAGATGGGAAGGCCACCATTGCAGCCTTATTCTAATGTGTTGTACATGGAAAATAGAATTAGGGATAATCCTATTGGGGTGTTAAAAGATGCTACTATTATGATTTAGGGAGCCAAGTTTATTGGGGACTTTAAAGTATTGGAACTTGAAGAACCATATAGTTTCCCAACATTACTATGGTGCCCCTAGTGTAATGTAAATAATACAAATTTACACTTCAATGAGGGGTACATTAGCTTTGAGAACAAAGAAGAGCATGTCATTATCCCATTGACAGATGCAAAAGTTGCCTCGTATGTTGAGTCATTAAGTGATGAGGACTTGAACAGGATATACACACGTATAATCAGAGACCTTGAGGTGATTGAGCCATCTAAGGAAGGGGTAATATAGTTTGATGATGCTCATTTAGTTACTGATACTACAAGTATTTCTTGTGACAATTGGGCACTAGAATGTATAAAGTAGTTGGACATGAGGTTAAGAATACAGTTACTCGCATGATCAAGCCATGCATGGTTAGGTGCTTAAGTAATAACCAGGTATCTAGGTACACTGGTGAAGGAAACCCCGATGTTTTTTTTCACGCTATGGAAGCTCAGTGGAAGGATACTAGTGACAAAATAAATACACTAGTTTATACTTTACGTGGGACAACGACACGTTGGTGGGCTACACATAGGGACAACATTTTAGAATGGTGTAAGGTGAGAATCACCCTTTCTACTAGGTTTCTTAGGAGCAATGTACCTTAACAGATATGTGAATACCATGGGAAGGATTCTGCCTTGCATCATGTTCAGAAGTGTGAGAGACTCTGAACGGAGGGGCAGGAGGCCATACCACCATCACTCTGGGTACATAAGTTCTACGTAACCCTTGGTAGCTGCACGCGCGCATGGTATGTCTATGTAGAGTTGAAACGAGAGACAATTAATTGGCGAGAGATGACCTCAGGTATGGTTCACACGTTTGATTACTTTTCTACTAAACCTCTAGTCAATGAAGCATTACAAATTATGAAGTGCCTTACTTTAGGAGATAACACAAAAGTTGAGGAACTAATTTTAGATATGTTTGGAGAGCTAGATTTAGAGGCACGCCTTGACCTTGAAGAGACTAAAGAAGAGGAAATGGTTTGCACCTACGAAGGAAAAGAAAAGGGTAAGCTAGTATGCTCGATATATGGTTAAGACGATGAGGACAACAACCTAGATGTAAACCCAACCGAAGGTACGCACGAGGTAATGGACACAACAAATGAGAAGGTGCAAGTGTATCATGAGCCCATGAAGACTAAGAAGGTTAACATTGGGATAGATGTAAAACCTAAAGAAGCAATTATTGGAGATTATAGGTCTGAGCAAGAGGCAGCCAAGATTATTGAGCTACTAAACAACTTTTAGGATTTATTTCCGAGGGGCTATCACAAATTGAAAGGAGAAAACACTTCTTTAGGTGAGATGCAAATCAAACTTAAAGAAGGTGTCCGTCTGATTAGGAAGAGGCCTTATAGAATGAATGCTAATATGTGCGTTAAGGTAAAGTAATAAATTGAAAATATGTTGAAATCTGGAATCATTGAGCCCATTGAGGAATCAAAGTGGGTGGCTCCTATGGTGATAAGCATTAAGAAGAATGAGAGGATAAGGATCTATGTGGACTATAGAGAATTAAATGCTTCATGTGTTATTGATCCTTTTCCTACCCCATTTACTGAGGAGAACCTAGAAGGAGTTGTAGGATGAAAGATATACTCTTTTACTGATGGATTTTCAGGATATCATCAAGTGTGCATTGCAAAGGAAGATCGGGAGAAGAAAACTTTCACCGCTGAATGGGGAAGTTTTACATATATAGTTATGCCCTTTGGACTAAAGAATGTGTCTGCATTTTATTTTTGCATTGTTGTAAAAGTGTTTCAAGACTTCATTCATAAATTTTTATAGGTGTATCTTAATGATTGGACAATGTATCTGGTTGAGGATCATTGTGACAATTTGAGACTTATGCTTGAAAGATGCAGGTAGTTAAGTATTTCCTTGAATATGAAGAAATGTATCTTTGTGTGATACCTTTTAGCACTTTACTTGGGCATATTATTTTTAAAGAAGGCTTATTGGTAGATCCAACCAAGGTCACTGTGATCTTTGGATTGGAAGAACCTAACAATCAAAGTGAAGTGTGTAGATTTCTTGGTCATATAGGTTATTATAGGAAATTCATTAAGGGTTATGTAAATATTGCCGTGCCCCTAGAGGAACTATTGAAATCTAAGGGTGAATTATATTGGGGCAAGGTGTAACACCAAGCGTTTGAAACACTGAAGGAAAGGCTGACGACTACACCTATTTTGCACTTTCCTTCATGGGACAAATGGTTTCATGTTCATGTCAATGCTTTTGGAATGGATATTAGCGTTGTATTAGCACAATCAGGTGAAGGAATTGTAGATCACCCTATTTGTTTTGCAAGCAGGAAGTTAACACCCGCTGAAAAAAATTATACAACTAATGAGCGTGAAGTTTTCTTTATGATTTACGCACTGCACAAGTTCAAACAATACTTAATGGCCACACCATTTATCTTTGTTCACAAATCATGTGGTGTTTAAGTATTTGGTAAACAAGCATGTTTTACAAGGGCACATTTTCAGGTTGATACTATTTCAAGAGTTTCTGTTAGTGCAAATCAGCAGCACCCCTGGATGTTGATCAGATTTCTAGTTTGACATTTGGACATCCAGTGTGATTGCACAACATTGAATCTTTTCCCCAAGTGTGGGACTTGTAAAAAATGGGAAAAGAATCTCTAGGTTAGAGGTTGGTTCCTCAACTCCTCTGATCAGTTATGTTACTTGCAAGTTACAGAGGTTTTAAATTCAAGATCCTACTTTAAATTCCAAGGGGACAGAGATAGTGAATGCCAAAAAACTGAAACTAATGCTAATAAGGTGATGCACCAAAGGAGTGGTGAGCATTTTTTACTTCTGTAGATTGACACAGATAATAGAAATGCAACAAAACATCATGCAAAAACTGATAAAATGTAATCAAAGGTCAGAAATGAAGCAAACAACACAAACAGAGGATTAAAACTCATTCACAGAGCTTGCATTGTCATTTCCAACATCAAAAACACATGCATTACAGCATCTGAGAGGAAGAAAATAGGTTGCAGTCTTGGAAGAGGTCTGATTTTCCAAAAAATCACTTTTCAAGGTGAAAAAGGGAGCCTGCAATACATGAAAAAATGTTCCACACTTTAAAATTGAGCCAAATCTAGCTTTTACCATGCCAGAAACGACCCTAGGAGAGAGAAACACGGGAAAACGTGGGAGAGCTTTAATTACTGACCAAAAACACAATAAAACAACATGGGCATCCTTACAGGGCCATTCCCTGACATTTTTGCCATGCTGGGAGAGAATGCGAGCCATTCTTCATTAAAAATGGTGGTTGAAACATCATTTCTATCCATTACCACGTGCCAGAGGCGTTTCTTAATTTTCTCTCTCCAAACTCCATCAAAATACAAAATTGAGCCTAGAATCTTATAGAGAATTTCACCAGCTTTCCGTTGATATAAAGAACACGAAAAACTGAGCTCTAGATCGAAAGTTATGATCGTTTGAAAATTTAGGGCAACACAGGACCAAAATGGATTGGCGGGCGAAAAATTTGAAATTTTCCCACTTTTTGCATTTGGGAAAATTTCCCAAAAAATCCCCGCACTCCACCGTTCCGGGTGCCACATGGCATGATTCCATTGGCCGCGAGTTCTTGATGCTTCATTTTCCATTGTTTTGACCATTGGAATATTTTTTTAAAAATCGTCGCCAGGCTGATGATCTGAGGACATGTGGCAAGAGGTGATTCGCCACGGGCATTTCCTCCTGAATTTTCCATCCCTATTGACCACTTTTCTAACTTGGACACATGGTAAAACCCCATTGGCTGCAGGATTTCTCCTTCCCTTTTTCCCTGCGGGCCTGTCCTGCATTTTTTGTCACCATCGGACACGTGGCAAGATTCCATTGGCTTGCATTTGGGGGGCAGACTTTTCCTTTTGAAATTTCCTTTGTTTTTCTTTGGGAAAATTCCCAAATTTTCCCCCTCGTCCCAAAGCTCCGGTGCCACATGGTAGGCTCCCACTGGGTGCGGGCCGTGGGGGCAAACATCTCCTTTTGCGCTTACCTTTGGGAAAAATTCCCAATCTCCCCCCGCATTCTGACGGTCCGATCCCTCGTGGACACGTGGCGAGCTTTGACTAGTCGACACGGTGGCGGGCCAAAAAATTAACATTACGCCCTTGCCGATCACTTTGCCAAATTTTCAATCTTTCCTCCACCTTCCGCCATTCCCTTGGCCTTAAGACATGTGGCAAAACGTGATTGGGCACGGGCCTTTCCTGGAGATTTTTCCATGGTGCCAACACTTAGTCAAAATTTTCAATTTTCTCCCCCTTGGACATGTGGCAGGATCCAATTCGCTGGTGGGCCTGCGGGGTGAAATATTCCTTTTGAAATTTTGCCAAACACTTGGTAAAAATTCCAAGTTTTCCTCCGACCTCCGCCACTTCCTAGGACACGTGGCCTCATCTTATTGGTTGTGGGCCTTTCAGGGGAAAATTTCCCACAAAATCTCTGCCGAGCCATAACTTCAAAAATACATGGAGTTAGGAGGAAAACTTTACCTTTCTAGAAAGCTGAGAAAAATCTCTATCCAATGGTGCCATTTCTAGAAGGTCTTGGGTGCTTGAAAAGCAAAAAATTATGGCTGAGGCACGAGAGAGGGAAGAATGAAGGGAGTTAGCCACAAAATGTGGAAGGGGAACATTTAGATAACAGTTTTGGTGACTTAGAGGGGTCATCTGCCTACTAGATGAAGTTACCAGTTGCCTGAAACAATCTATTGGGCATGGAGTCATTAAATTCTCTGCTTGGTACCCCAACTGGCTAGAACACTGCAATGAGGAAGGTGGGAGGTAGAACACCATCTGATTGGAGCAAGGCCTGCAAAACACATTTCCTGGAACAACAAGCTTGTGCCAAAGCATTTAGGGAAAGCAAAACTAATCTACAACAAAACAATGTGCATAAGCACTTGGAGGAATGAAAACCTAAGGTAATATGTACAAGGCAGAGAATTCCCTTCAGTAGCAATGCTTCAGATGGATTCCATTGACTGGAATCTACAATTCTTCACCATCCAATGTAGACAATTGGAAGGCATTGTTGTTCTTACACTTTGTGACCATGTATGGGCCGCTCCAAATGGCATCAAATTTTGAATGTCTCCCCGATTTTTCTCTGTTTGCATCCCATTTTAACACTAGATCTCTAACTTGGAAAGATCTATCCTTGGCATTTCTATCAAAGATCTTCTTTATCAAAGCTTGATCCTTCTCAATTGCTTGGGATGCCTAATTTCTGATTTCTTGGAGCTCCATCAATTCTGCATACCTAACCTCCATGGGCTCAAACTCCAATAACTCCAACTGTTTCATGAGTTCTAATGTTGGCAACTTAAGTGACATGGGCAAAATTGCCTCTCTTCCATAAACAAGCTTGAATGGGGAGTTACCTGTAGATCTTTTGGGAGTTATCCTATCAGCCCATAAGGCTGATTTCAACTTAGTATGCCAAGATCTCTGATTTTCATCAAGAGTCCTCCTAATGATCCTTAACAAGTTCTTGTTTGTAGATTTAGCCTGGGCATTACCCTGAGGGTAATAGTTTGATGAAGTGCTTAGGTAGATCCCATTATTGACAGCCCATTCGGTTACCTTGGACCCAATGAATGCCAATGCATTATCTGATATTATTGCAACAGGTATGCCAAATCTGGTTGCTATTCCCTCATAGAAGTCCAGGATGCTAGATTCATTTGCTTCCTTGAGTGCTACTACTTCAGTCCACTTGGTGAAGTAATCTGTTGCTGTTAGAATCCATTTGTGTCCTTGGCTTGAATTTGGATTAATGACTCCAATGAAGTCCAAACCCCATTGCATGAATGGTTGGTCAGCTGAAATTGGATGCAATGGAAGGGCAGCTAGCCTCTCCTTACCCATGAAGAATGCACAATTCTTGCACCTCTTGATCCATGCATAACAATCACTGAAAATCTTGGGCCAATAATAGCCAGCCCTCATGATCTTTAGAGCTGTCACTCTTGGTGCAAAATGACCACCAGCTGATCCACCATGGTGTAGATTGAGAAACAGGGACAGAAGCCTGTGTAATTTTATTAATCTCAATCAACTAAAAAATTACAGTGAATAGGCTGCAATATTTATAGATATTGCACAGCCAAATACATCCGGGGAAAATAAGTTGCACAGGTGCAACCAAAAGCCAGAATAAACAAGCTTCCAATAACATCCGGGAAGCAACAATTACATAAAAACAAATATATTGTTTAAAACAATATAACAGTATGCATACAGACAAATATGGTTGATTAACCATATAACAATATAACAATTTATTATTAATTAATAATTAATTAAATAATTATTAAACTATGCATAATTAAATATTAGGATAATAAAATTTATCCTAACATTCCCCCCCTTAATTGTGCATTGTCTGAAGAGATGAGGAGAGAAATGCTCTGAACAACTCGAACTTGTCACGTGCAAGTGACTTTGTGAAAATATCTGCTCGTTGTTCAGCCGTTGGACAAAACTGAAGCTGGATGTTGTGCTTCAACACATGTTCGCGTATGAAATGAACCTGAACTTCAATGTGCTTTGTTCTCTCGTGAAAAACTGGATTGCGAACAAGTTTGAGAACACCTTCATTGTCAACATACATGGTGGTCGGTTTGTCCTGTGGTATTCCAAGTCCTTCCAGTATGTGACGTAGCCAAATCGCTTCACAGACAGCTTCTCCTGCAGAACGATACTCGGCTTCTGTGGAAGAGCGAGAAACAAAGTGTTGTTTCTTACTTCCCCATGATATTGGTCCAGATCCCATAAAGAATACAAATCCAGAAGTGGATTTTCTATCATCAATGTTACCTGCATGATCTGAATCCAAATATCCAGTCAAGAAGAAGTTTTCGTTCTTCTTGTATTCTAGACCAAGATCCACTGATCCTTTGAGATATCTCAAAATGCACTTTGCTGCTTTCCAATGACAAATTTTGGGTTCCTGCATGAACCTGGATAGATAGCTCACTGCAAAGCTGATATCTGGTCTAGTGTAGGTCAGGTAAATGAGACTCCCAATCAGCTGCCAATAGAGAGTGGCACTTACCTCAGGAGATGGATCTGAACGAGATAATTGTAATCTGTTCTCCATAGGTGTAGCAATTGGTGTGCAATCCATCATCCTAAACTTCTCGAGCGTTGTCTTGGTATATTTCATTTGAGAAACAAAGATATGATTCTCTTTCTGCCATACTTCCAGTCCAAGACAGTAGTGCATAAGCCTGAGATCTGTCATGTCGAATGATCACTTAAGATCTTTCTTTGTTTCATCAATCATCTTCACTGAACTGCCAGTGATGACTAGATCATCGACATAAACTACCACAATCACCATCTCCCCCCTTGCTTTTTGAGGTAGAGATTGGGATCGTATGGATTTCTGACGAATCCATGTTGTACGAGATGCTCATCAATCTTGATGTACCATGCCCGGGGTGCCTGTTTGAGGCCATACAGAGATTTCCTGAGTCTGCATACCTTTTCTTCTTGACCAGGTACAACATATCCCTCAGGTTGAGTCATGTAGACTTCTTCTTGTAAATCTCCATTCAGGAAGGCACTTTTTACGTCCATTTGGTGAACTTTCCATCCAAACTGAGTAGCTAGAGCAAAGATCATCCTGATCGTTTTGATCTTAGCTGTGGGAGCAAATGTCTCCTCATAGTCAATGCCTTCTTTCTGTGCGTACCCCTTTGCTACAAGTCTTGCTTTGCACTTGTCCACTGTCCCATCTGCTTTGTACTTAGTTTTGAATATCCATCTGCATCCAATGGGTTTCTTCCCTGGTGGAAGATCGACAAGCTGCCAAGTGTTATTCTTCATCACTGATTGATATTCAAAATCCATGGCATCTTTCCAAGCTTTTGACTGTAGGGCTTCCTGGACTGTAGAGGGCTCGTCTGATTCAATGACTCTACTCATCAAAGCAAAGTTAACTTCTTCTCTTGCTTTACTGCGAGTCCGTGGTCCAGGGGTGGATGTATCCGGTGGAGCATCCAATCTTGCATCTCGTAATGTACTTGTACACCATTTAGGCATACGTTGACCTGTTCCCATGGGTTGTGGTTCTATCTGATCAACACCATCATCCCCATCATCACTTTCATCTTCTGAGGGAACATTAGCTTCAATTTTTACAACTGGTGAAAAATCTACATCTTGCGAGTCTGGAGGAGGAGTCTCTGCTTCCTTCTTCTCGAAAAACTCAACATCTCTGCTTGTGTAGACTTTTCTGGTCTTAGGATCCATCAGTCTGTACCCAAGAGTCTCTTCACTGTATCCAATGAAGATGAGATTTTGTGACTTCATGTCCAATTTCTTTCTGTTCTGTTTGGGTATGTGCATGTTGGCTTTGCACCCGAATACTCTGAGGTGTGCAATGGATGGTTTCCTTTTTGACCATGCTTCTTGTGGTGTAATTCCATCAAGAGCAGTTGTGGGTGCTCTGTTTAACAAATACACTGTTGTTTTTGCTGCTTCTGCCCAAAATGTCTTTGCAAGTTCGGAATCATTGATCATGCATCGCACCATTTCCATGATAGTACGATTTCTTCTCTCAACAACACCATTTTGCTGCGGTGTGTGTGGAGGAGGCATTTGTCGACGAATCCTGTGAGTTTGTAGGTAGTCTCTGAACTCATCACTGGTGAATTCCCCCCCTCGATCTGAGCGGAGAGTTCTGATGTGACGACCATTTTCTTTCTCAACTGCCACTTTGAACTTTTTGAATGTTTCAAAGGCTTCACTTTTCTTGCGAAGACAAAAAATCCACATTTTCCGTGAATAGTCGTCAACACAGAGCATGAAGTACTGGAACCCTGAATGACTTGGCTGCATTGGACCGCACAGATCGGTATGAACCAGGTCAAGTTTACCATGAGCTCGAAAAGTACTCTTTTGGAATGAAACTCTGTGTTGTTTTCCTGCTAAGCAGTGAGGACACTTGTCTGTATCCTTCTGAAGAGATGGTAGCCCATGTACCATATTACACCGGCGAAGTGTTTCGAGATATTTGAAACTTACATGACCAAATCTCCGATGCCACAACTGGGCTGAGGTGGAGTTTTTAGCCACAAGTGCTTGATCATTTTTGTGAATGAAATCAAGTTGAAACATTCGTCCCACATTTGAGGCTTTTGCAATTATTTTCGAGCCTCTGGATTTATCTCGAATCAAACACATTTTCTTGCCGGATTGACTATCAAAGTCAATTTTCAGGTTGTGATCTAGGAGTTGACTGACTGAAAGAAGATTCTTTGTCAACCCAGGGACATATAGAACATCTGATAGTCTGCATTTGCGTGAACCAAGGGGTAGAGAAATGTTTCCAATCCCCTGAACTGTATATGAAGAATCATCTCCCAACGAAACATGATTTTTCGATGGCGTGTCCCTCATTGAAATAAACCAGTCTCTGTGGCCGGTCATGTGTCGAGTGGCTCCCGAATCAACATACCAGACGTCACTAGATGACGTGGATGGTTCACTTGATCAAGCAGTGAACAAGAAGTCTTCATTGTCTGACTGTTCTTGTTGCTCAGCAATATTACCTTGCTGGTGGGGTCTTCTTTTCCAGTTCCCCTTTTTCTGCCCGTGATAGTTGTTTGAATGTCCCTTGTAAGATTGTTGTTGTTGTGGTCCAGAATTGCTTGATGAACCTTTCTTATATGTGTTAAACCAACATTCTTGCAAGTCATGTCCTCTTTTACAAATTGGACATCGCTTCTTCTGTTGATTGTCCCCATGATACTGATTCTGATGTGGGGACTTCTGATAGGATTTAGGTTTTCCTTTACCTTTTCCTTTCCATTTTTGATGTGAAGACAGTGCCTGCTCCTCTTCATCATCCTTGTTGTGCATTGCTTCCTCTTGTTGCAGTAGGTTTACTAGCTTGTCAAAACTAATTGTTGTATCTGACAAGTTTAGAGTTGTGACAAAAATGCGGTAAGAAGAAGGGAGAGCTCTCAGAACAATGGGAATGAGAGATTCATCTTTGACCTCTTCTCCTAGGGCTAGAAGTGAAGCCCTCAACTCTGCAACTCTTCTTAGGAAGGCTTCAATTTTCTCATTCTGTTTGAATTTCAATGTATGTAACTGACTCTGCAAATTGAGTATGACATTCTTGTTCTTGGCCTCATATATTGTGCTCAGCTTATCCCAAGCTTCTTTTGCTGATGTGGCATCTCGAATGTGAGCTTGCACATCGTCAGATACTCCAAACAAGATGATGAGTTTTGCTTTCTAATCTGCTCTATCAAATTGTCGTTGTTGTGTTGCATCAGTTGGTGATCTGGTTAGAGTACCAGTCACAACAGGCCATATTTCTTCAAACTCAAGCTGTGTCTTGATTTTTGTCTTCCAAGCAGCATAGTTGCTTCCTCTGAGCAATTGTGAATCCGGAAGAAAAAATTTGGGGGCATTGGTGCCCATTTTGCAGAGATCACTGACAGGGTTTGGCTCTTATCACTCCAGGTATTAGGTCTCCCAATCTATATACCGTCAGTCCGATATACTGAACCTTTCTATATACGTGCCCTTCCGATATACCCGTCGGTACGTGGAAGAAGCTCGCCCTTTCTATATACCCGGCGGTACGTGAAAGAGGCGTTAACGTACGTGAAAGAATTCAATACGTGGTACCAAGACAGTACTGATGGGGTCTGTGTGATTATTGACACCGGCTCAAAGAAATATCCTCATACGCGCACGTAACTTCGCTATATACTCGAGATAATTTCTCAGTCCGGATTTATGTCTTGCAATCGTTCACAGACGGATGGGATGGTTCATAGTGTGTGCACTGTGACCTTATTACTCCCCGTCGATTTATAGGGACGATGCCCAGACGACGTTGTTGCAGCTATATTAGGCGTTAAGTGCAGTAGTAGTCGTGATGGCTTTACCCGTAAGCGCTTCCCAGAGGCATTGTATATACCGAACGCTGCGAATGAGATCTAGGATCTCGTGAGTGTTACAGAACCAATTTTACTATTTTTTATTACAATTCTGCCAGATTCTGAGCAGTTACAAAGTTTTGCAGTTGACTATGGCAACCTGCAAATTAGTACAATATGCAGCAGTATACAATTTACATTCAAAAAATTGTACAATTTGAATGACAGGCAAAAAATTTCAGTTTCGGGGTCCTGGTGGCCTCCTAAGCCCAATACGACCCAAAATGCTAAAAATTGCAAAAAAATAGTTGAATATGCAATTTTTAGATGGGTCTCCTTTTTCAAAAAATGTCTGGAATGAAAAAACAGACCAGATGGGAGAAAAAAGAAATTTACCCTAAATTAGGGATTTCTCCGCTAAATTTAGTTAGTTATAACTAAATTCAAAAAAGTCTGCTAAATTTAGCAGTTCTGCCAAAAATTCCGCCAGATGCAAAAGGAGAGTTTTTGAGTGTTTTTTGTGGGATTTGATCCTCAAACCTCTCACTCCCAAGGCGCATGCACTAACCAACTTGCCCACTTAGGGCGCTTGGGCTATAAAAGGAAGGAATTTGTATTTAATGATAAGTAAAATTGACTTACCTTTTAAAAAATGCGACTTGGTGAGGCTCCACGTGGCGCATGCTGGTGAAGGGGCATTTTTAGGGTTGTATTTGCTCCAAATACGGATCTGAAGCTTTGTTGTTGTTTATTTGCCTTTGTATGGCCGCATTTCCTTGCTCAGGCCGCATTTTTTAGCTGTCCACGCACATATTTGCTTGTACAGGCCGCATTTTTTGTGTATGGCCGCTGTTTTTCCCTCCTGGGCCACGTTTTTCCTTGGCCGCTGTTTTTTTATTGTTATTGATCACCAATTAAGCGTGCAGGTCGTTGGAGACAGAGAATGGCGCGGGCAAGGGAGAAGAGCAGGTTTTTTTGCTCAAAAAAAGCGTTTTTCCTTGTGCAGGCCGCGCATGGGCGCATATGCTAAAAAAAACGTTTTTATCTCCTTTGTTGCAGTCGTAGGAGGACAGGCCACTGACAAATGAAGTCATTTTTGCTCACATTCTTTATGCAGGCCGCTTTTCCTCTTCTTTGGCCGCTTATTTCTCTTCTTCCACTGTATATTTTGTGCAGGTCCAGTCTGGGCGGCTCCTTCTCCTTTTTTTTATTATTCTTTGCTCTGTTTGATTCTTGATCACTGTTTGGATTTCTTCTTGTGCAGGTCACGAATGGACCAAGCTTTTAGCACTACCAGATTTGATCAAAGTTCCAAATCCAGTCTGAGGAGGCTGTTTGTTCACTGCAGGTGCATATACAGACCTCCAAAACAAGCAAAGCGACTTCCAAATACAGTAAAGACAAAACCCTTATTGGAAAAAAAAAATAGTATTATTTCCAATACATGTAGAAATTTTTTCCTGGTGCAACCGGCACTAGTGCAAATTTTTTTGCCTTCCAAGCACCTGGAAGGAACAGGAGGATGTGGGGGAGGCAGGGACGGGGCTGGGAGTTTGCACAAGGCTGCACAGGCTCTCAAATGCTGCAAACACGTCTCCAATCTCCTCTCTCTCTGCTGCTCTCTCTTCCACACCTTCACAGGGCCAGATTCTCGCTCTGGTACCAAATGTAGATTGAGAAACAAGGACAGAAGCCTGTGTAATTTTATTAATCTCAATCAACTAAAAAATTACAGTGAATAGGCTGCAATATTTATAGATATTGCACAGCCAAATACATCCGGGAGAATAAGTTGCACAGGTGCAACCAAAAGCCAGAATAAACAAGCTTCCAATAACATCCGAGAAGCAACAATTACATAAAAACAAATATATTGTTTAAAACAATATAACAGTATGCATACAGACAAATATGGTTTCTTCCTGGTGGAAGATCGACAAGATGCCCAGTGATTAACAATATAACAATATAACAATTTATTATTTAATTAATAAAATTAAATAATTATTAAACTATGCATAATTAAATATTAGGATAATAAAATTTATCCTAACACATGGAACTCTTCTAACACCCTATGAATCTGATTTGTACCAATGCATCTCAGCAACACTCCATTCACATCCTTTCTGAACAAAACACCATCAACAAGGGCATATGGGACAGCCTGCAATCTGAAGTGTCTTCTTTTGGTCTTGTTCATCTCTGGAGGGCATAGAACTGTGTTTGGGAAGTGCATTATGTCTTGGGTCCAGCAAGGAGTGAGGAAACCATCATTTTCCTTTTGAGTGCTTCCTTGCTCATAGGCTGTCTTGCAACACCAAAACAACCTCCTTCTCATTACATGCTTCCTTGTGTTTGTTCAAGACCAGCTACTGACACAACCCTTTTCCTCTGACCAACTTGGTGACTTTGATCTCAATGTCATACTCCATGACACGATTAATCCAACCTACTCTCTTTTCATCAAGTCTTTGTTGAGGAGGAAGTCTTTAACTCCCACATGAGAAACCAACAATTGAACTTTGTTGTTTGAAACTAGATGCCTGAATTTCTTCGAGCTCCTGATTACTGCAAGAACATGCTTCTCAATGAAAGAATATCTTACCTCATAGTCTTCCAAGCTTTGGCTGAAGAAAGCAACTGGCTGCTCATCATTGTCTTTGTTCTACTATACCAAGATTGCAGAAATAGTATCATCACCCCCCAAATTCATAAAGGATGAAATCCTTGGAGAAATCTAGGTTAATGAGAGTTAGGGCTTGAGAGATGGCTTCTTTGATTGCTTCAAAACTTTCCTTGCCTTCTGTTGTCCATTTGAAAGCTATGCTTTTCTTTAACATCTTGGTGATAGGCTTGACTAGGGCTGCAAGATTTGGGACAAACCTCCAAATGAAATTTATTCTCCCCAAGAAACTTTGAAGGGCCTTCTTGTGGCTTGGCAATGGTAGTGCTCTTATGGCTTCAACTCTTTCTGGATCAATTGTTAATCCTTCTTTGGAGACAATGTGGCCAAGGAGCTTTCCTTCATGGGCTAGAAAAATACACTTTTTAGGATTCAAGGATACTCCAAATCTTCTGCACCTTTGGAACACTTGTCTAAAATGAAAGAGATGGTCTGCTGCGTTTTTTGAAAAAATAGTGATATCATCAAGATATATCAGCACCATGTTCTTAATCAAATCCTTGAACGCCATGTCCATTGCCCTTTGGAAAGTAGCTCCAACATTGGAAAACCCAAATGGCATTTTCCTGTATGCATAAGTTCCCCATTTGGTTGTAAAGGCTGTCTTGAACTGATCCTCTTCTTTCACCATAATCTGATTGTACCCTGAATAGCCATCAAGTAATGAAAACCTCTCAGAGCTAGCAACAACTTGTAAAATATGCTCCATAGAAGGAAGTGGATAATGATCCTTGAGAGATGCTCTATTCAAATCTCTGAAGTCAACACACAATCTGATTTCCCCACTCTTCTTTCTAACTGGAACCAAGTTGGCCACCCAACTAGAATGCTTGATAGGGAATATGATTCTTAACTCTAATAACTTATTCAATTCCTTTCTCATGAGAGGCTCCATGTGTGGATTGACTGGCCTTTATTTTTGCCTAATGGGTTTAGTACTTGGATCCAATTCAATGGTGTTTTGAGCTAACTCGGGATTGAAACCTTTCAAATCTTCATAGCTCCAAGCGAACACCTTGGGGAATTCTTGACAAAGCTGTATGAACTCATACCTTTCTTGTTTAGTTGTCATCTTACCAATTTGGAGTGATTTGCCTTCTTCCACCGAGATGGACACTGAATCTTCTCCCTTGACTTGGATGTTTGATTTCTCCTTCCTAAACTGACCATTAGGATTGAAAATGGACTCCAAAATAATAAGTCCCTTTGGTAGTTTGTTGGTTCTCAGCTGTACCACTTGGTCACCATACTGTTGTTCCAACTTTTCTTGATTTTTAGTTGAGAACTCAGCCTCCTCTAGCAAGAAATGGATGATTTGCTGATCATTTTCAAACACTTGCCAACTTACATTGTTGTCTGGCACTGAAGGCCTTACAATCACATGGATGTTTCGCTGTACCTTGTCTTTTTGGATGCTTTTAACAACATCAAAGGCTGCTCCAACTGCTGCAAGCCTAGCAGCAGCTTGGTTCTCTTTTCTAGGAATGGATTTGATGCCAAAGCCTTCAAAATATTCCATGAGGTCCCACACCCCTGTTTTTGTAGCACTTGAGCAGATCATTCTTGGCAGCATGCTGCCCCTTAACTTGGTTGACAATCAACTCACTGTCACCAAATACTTGCAAGTTCTTTATTCCTTTCTTGATTGACCAATGCAATCCTTATATCAAGGCTTCATATTCAACAGTGTTATTAGAGCATGCAAACTAAAATCTAAAAGCTGAATAATACTTAATTCCTTGAGGTGAAATAAGCACAGCTCCCCCTCCTGCACCTTGTCTGCTCCTTGATCCATCAAAAAACAACTGCCACACCTCATTGTCATCCTTATGGTCTGGCTTGGTGATGCTAGGGATAGGCTGATTTCTTGATGCATGCAATAGACTCCTAGCTCAGATTCTTCTATTTCTTGATAAGGATCAAAAGCATGCACCTTGCTTGCCTATTCATCAAGAGTCAAATCTGGGATGCTTCCTACCTTGGTGTCAGTTTCATCAGTGCTTGGATAATCTTCTTGATCAAACGCTGAACAATTGGTATTGATTTGACTTGGAGTGTGGGGCTCAATGTGAAAGTTTGTAGTAGGTTCAATCTGATTGTGGCCTTGGTTCCATATCTTGTCCTGAACAACATGTGTGACTAATCAGTATACAGGTATCCTCCAATCTTGGCTGTGAAATCCCTTGACAGACATAGGGCAAAGAGTGGTGGAAGGTCTATTACCGAGACATCTTGCAAAAACACAACGTTGGGGCATGCATGCAAGGTAAGACTCAAGTTTTTTATCACTCTAACTATTGTTATTGTTGTCCCATCCAATTGCACTACCCCTTTGGATATGACTTCATATTGGAGCCCTAACTGATCAGCTATTTGCTTGGGCATTACTGAACTACTTGCCCCCAGAATCAATCATGCAATCGTGTACTAATTGGTTTCCAATGATCAATGAAACATAGAATGGAGGGGGCTTCAACTTCTTACCTTGCTATTCTCCATGATTCCCCTCAGGTTGGGCAGCATTTGTGAGTACCTTCTCTTGCATTTGGGACCTTCTGATTTGAAGTTGACCAGTCCTTCATGGAAGCTTGTAGAAAATCTCTTTGGCCTGGGATGGATAGAGATTCCCACATGGATATGTTTACATTTGTCTTCTTCATCTGATCAATGATGTTGAATGGAGATGATGCATCTCTCTGCTGTCCCTTAGCCTGTACATTCATTCCTTGCACATGGGCAGCAACAACTAGTATTTGAGTTGGCCTAGGAGTTGTTTTAGGCAGTCCTTGCATGTTTGGAACTGCATTTAGTTTGCCAATAGTTTATGGAGTGGTAGGAGGTTGTGGATTGATTAGAGCCAATAGCTGTTCTTCACCCCAAATTTCTCCTTTTTGACCTTGTGTTGGCTACAACACTTTGGGAGATTGTTTGATTCATGCCACAAAAATCCTCTGCCTGCCAGTTTATAAGTGTGGTATCAATTGGAGTTGATTGTTGCTAGAATGTTTCTTGTTGTTGGTTATTTTATTGACTCCCTTCACCATCCACACCAGTAGTTGTCATCATTAATGCTTTATTTAAGGCACCGTTGAAGCACATAGACTGGTTGTGAGGCTCATTGCATGGGAAACACCAATCATACTCTTGAGCTATGTTGTTTTGCACTGGCACTATTGCTTTAGAGGCAGATGTAACATTGGGATTATAGGGCTAAAATGGTCTATTGGCAGGAGGTCTTGCTTGATTTTGATTTGCAACTAGATTGGATGGTCTTTGAGGCTAGTATGGCTGCCTGTTAGGCTAAGCTTGAGGCTGGAAAGAAGGTCTAAAAACTTGGGCTTGCTACCTCTTGAGTGTAACCAGCTCATTGCCTAAATTTTGCAATTGCTTCATGACTTCTTGAAGTTCATTTGAGGCACTAGGAGATGAAGTAGAAGCTTCACTTGAATTCTGATTTCTAGGAGTAGGAATAGGAGCTAGAATAGGCACTTGACTAGTACTTTTGCTCTCTAAACTTGGATACAATGGCATTGGAGGCCTAGGAGCTAGCTTGCCAGCTTGAATCAAACAATTTTCAGCTCTAATGGCAATGTTATAAGCAACATGGATAGTTGTGCCCCCCATGGATTGAATTATCATAGAAATATCAGAATTTAGAGCTTTAAGGTAATATAAAAAAGCACCTTCTGCTGTTGGCCTTACTGCCACTGGAATTCCTCTCCCAAGTTATTTGAAATCCGAAGTTGAAGACAGTCACGCTGCTCATTGGGAGCTCTCTTGATGGTTGTCAACTGTTCCAAAAGGGACAAGTTATCTCCCTTTTCTCCAAACTACTCATGGAGGGCTATACATAGCTGGTTCTAATTTTGGATAGAACCTGAGGCAAGACTCTTGAACCATTGCAAATTTTTCTCTTTGAACGAAGATTCCCAGCAGTTTGACAGCAACTTGCATCTCATTAATCTCATGGATTGCACAAATATTAGCAATATCCTTGACATGATCACCAGGAGTGGTCTGATTCTCTCTAGTAAAGTATGGAATGTTCTTTAATGCTACAACTGGGATTGGATTTTCTGCATTGAGAGCAAGTGGATTGCTGCCAGTGAAATTGACATAGGGGTTGTGTTGTGCCATTTTGATTGGCCTTAGAACCCTTGTTGATTGAATGAAAGGCCTGCCATGTGGAGGAGTTGAGAGAGTTCTGTTTGGTGGAGATGGAGACCTTTGAATTCTCATCCCTCTTTGTCTTCTTCTTGGAGATAATTGCAGATATTCAAACAACACCTCTTCTTCTCCAACTCTTGACCTAGTGGTGATTCTTCTCATGAGTTTTTAGGTCTGCACTGCTAAAACCAGCTGATTCTTCGCCAGATGTGAAATTTAGGGCTCTTTTCAGCAAGAAACTTGCAGCAAATGCACATCAATTTTGTTGCAATGAAGATGAAGACCTCTAAGGTCCCACCGAGTGTGCCAAAACTATTGGTGCAAATCAGCAGCACCCCTGGATGTTGATCAGATTTCTAGTTTGACATTTGGACATCCAGTGTGATTGCACAACACTGAATCTTTTCCCCAAGTGTGGGAATTGTAAAAATGGGAAAAGAATCTCTAGGTTAGAGGATGGTTCCTCAACTCCTCTGATCAGGTATGTTACTTGCAAGTTACAGAGGTTTTAAATTCAAGATCCTACTTTAAATTCTAAGGGGAAAGAGATAGTGAATGCCAAAAAAACTGAAACTAATGCTAATAAGGTGATGCACCAAAGGAGTGGTGAGCATTTTTTACTTCTGTAGATTGACACAGATCATAGAAATGCAACAAAACATCATGCAGAAACTGATAAAATGTAATGAAAGGTCAGAAATGAAGCAAACAACACAAACAGAGGATTAAAACTCATTCACAGAGCTTGCATTGTCATTTCCAACATCAAAAACATATGCATTACAACATCTGAGAGGCAGAAAATAGGTTGCAGTCTTGGAAGAGGTCTGATTTTCCACAAAATCACTTTTCAAGGTGAAAAAGGGAGCCTGCAATACATGAAAAAATGTTCCACACTTTAAAATTGAGCCAAATCTGGGTTTTACCATGCCAGAAACAACCCCCAGGAGAGAGAAACATGAGAAAACATGGGAGAGCTTCAACCACCAACCAAAAACACAATAAAACAACATGGGCATCCTTACAGGTCCATTCCCTGACATTTTTCGCCATGCTGGGAGAGAATGCGAGCCATTCTTCATTAAAAATGGTGGTTGAAACGTCATTTCTGTCCATTAACACGTGCCAGAGGTGTTTCTTAATTTTATCTCTCTAAACTCTATCAAAATACAAAATTGATCCCATAATCTTGTAGATAATTTCACCAGCTTTCCGTTGATATAAAGAACACAAAAAACTGAGCTCTGGATCGAAAGTTATGATCGTTTGAAAATTTAGGGCAACACAGGACCAACACGGATTGGCGGGCAAAAAATTTGAAATTTTCCCCACTTTTTGCATTTGGGAAAATTTCCCAAAAAAATCCCCACGCTCTACCATTCTAGGTGCCAACGTGGCACGATTCCATTGGCCGTGAGTTCTTGATGCTTCATTTTCCATCGTTTTGACCATTGGAAAAATTTTCCAAACATCTTTGCCAGGCCGATGATCTGAGGACATGTGGCAAGAGTTGATTCGCCACGAGCATTTCCTCCTAAAATTTCCGTTGCCGTTGACCACTTTTTTGACTCAGACATGTGGAAAAACCCCATTGGCTGTGGGCTTTCTCCTTCCCTTTTTCCCTGCGGGCCTGTCTTGCATTTTTTGCAGCCACCGGACACGTGGCAAGATTCCATTGGCTCGTGTTTGGGGGGTAGACTTTTCCTTTTGAAATTTCCTTCATTTTGCTTTGGGAAAATTCCCAATTTTTCCCTTGCATCTTGAAGCCTTAAGACACGTGGAAAAAACGTGATTGGGCGTGGGCCTTTCCTGGAGATTTTTCCATGGCGCCAACACTTAGTCAAAATTTTCAATTTTCTCCCCCTTGGACACGTGGCAGGATCCAATTCGCCGGCGGGCCTGTGGGGTGAAATATTCCTTTTGAAATTTTTCCAAACACTTGGTAAAAATTCCAAGTTTTCCTCCAACCTCCGCCACTTCCTAGGACACATGGCCTCATCTTATTGGCTGCGGGCCTTTCAGGGGAATATTTCCCACAAAATCTCCACCGAGCCATAACTTCAAAAATACTTGGAGTTAGGAGGAAAACTTTACCTTTCTGGAAAGCTGAGAAAAATCTCTATCCAATGGTGCCATTTCTAGAAGTTCTTGAGTGCCTAAAAAGCAAAAAAAATGACTGAGGCTCAAGAGAGGGAAGAATGAAGGGAGTTAGCCACAAAATGTGCAAGGGGAACATTTGGATAATAGTTTCAATTTACAGTTGTTGTCAAACCAGGAAAAAGTAACTCGGGGCTTGATCACTTATCGAGGATTAATTCTGGTGAGGATGTGTGGAGCATTGAAGACACAATGCCAGATGCACAACTCTTTAGATTGAATCACACACCCACTGAGTTAGAATATATTGCAGTCTTTTTTGTGCACAGGACAAACACCTGAGGGAATGAAGATGCATTAGAGAAGAAGCAACTTGCAATACATGTGTGACACCTTACCAGTTCATAAGTGGAGACTTGTACAAACTTGGTTGTGGTGAAGTTTTGTGTCTGGTATATGCTAGAGCAAGAGTGCGAGGCAATTATGGAAGAAGCTCATGGTGGAATTGTGGGAGGTCATTATACAGGAGATGCCACCGCGTCGTAAGATTTTAATGGTTTGATTATGGTGGGAAACTTTATATAAGGATGTCAAGAAGTATGTCAAGGCGTCTGATCATTATCAGTGCCTTGGAAAGCCTGGGAAAACCAGAGATGAGATTCCTTTGAGACCTATTACAAGTACTGAACCTTTTGAGAAATGGGCAATTGAATTTGTGAGTCCTATTTCCCTACCCGTAGGTAGAACTGACACACACTACATTATAACTTATACATACTATCTTACAAGGTGGGCAGAATTAGCACCTAAAAAGAATTACACAGTAAACCACAACAATGATATTTCTATGGGAGAATATTATCAGCAATTATGGATGTCTATTGAGCTTAACAAGTGATAGGGGCCACACACTTTTTGAATGAGACCATCAGAATATTATTGGCTGATTTTATGGTGGCACACCACAAGAAAACACCCTATCACCCACATGCCAATGTGTATTGCTAAGGCTTTCAATAAGATTCTGGGACATACATTGACAACTTGATTTGTGATGTTGGAAGGAAAGACTGGGATGATAAAGTATCTGTTGTACTTTGGGCATATAGAACTACCTATAAGAGATTGAATAAAACCACACCATTTCAATTGGTGTTTGGCGCGGAGGCTGGTATTTCCTTATAGAATTCATGATTTCATCTCTTACGTATTATGCGTACAAGAGGATTGGATGATGAACAAGCTATTGAGGAGCGTATGAATAAATCTGATGCAGTTGGATGAGTGGCATGCACTATTTCTCGGTAGAGTCGAGAAGATAGAAAAAGCACGACAAAAAGCATGACATGACAGACATATTCAGAACAAGGCATTTGAGGTTGGACAAGATGGTTCTTCTATATGATTATAAGTTTGTCACACCATGTTGGAAAGATGAAGGTTCATTAGTTGAGGACCCTTTGTTGTAACAAAGATATTAGAATAAGGAGCTTGTACCAATTACAGGCACTAGATGGACACTTTCTTGCCCAATTATTTTAATGGAAGTAGGTTGAAGCCCTACTAAAAATAAGTCTTCTTAGTGTTTGTAAAAAGGCAATAGTGGTGCCATTTAGATTAGGTTTCCTTTTAATGCATTTCCTATTATATGTGTTTCTTTTCATCGTTGCATATGATTTTTTAATCTACTTCAGTGCTTTGTTGTAATAAGCGTGTTTGTGCGCTAGTAGCTGATTACTATTTAAGTGCATTCATGCACAGAGGACCATGCATACAATTAGTGGGGTGGATTAAAGAAAAATCATCAAGAGTGTGAATAAGATGGTGTTTACAATTGCCTAAGTACTTGGGAGCGTGCGTGTCAATGAGGATGATGATTGTTGAAGCATAGTGTTAAGGTGTCATAAGAGGAATGGTGATAATACGAAGAATACCCATATGAAAATCCATGTATAATGAATGAGTGTGTAAAGCAACACAAGGTAGGCAGCGACATGGACAACTAATTGGTATAGGACGCAGAGGTTTATGTACTTTGGCACTTGGATCGCACATAAGGAGATCTGTGATCAAGGAAGGATTTTGCATGCCAGAAGGTTGTATCTGGCATGTGTGTTAGACGCGGGGTAGATGCGCGGTGGAAGTGTGATTGAAACTACAAAAAAAAGGTGGGAAAAACTGGAAACGTCGAATTAAATGTAGGGTATGATGGTGGTTGGAAAATAATTAATGCACGTAAAAGTTGAAAACCTATAAATAGAGCATCAGGGTAAGATCATTTTTACTTTACCTTACGTGAATCTGTGAAATGCTTTCGTGTAACCTAGGTCAAAATTTAGCGTTTGGGTAGGAAATTGAGTACAAAGTTAAAGAATCTTGAGCCATAGTGTGAGAGAAAGCAAGGTTGAGTGAAGCATGAGTTCTAGTGGAGAGAATCTTGTAAGTTGGAGTGATGTGGTGAGAATTTGAAAGGAATCACAAAATTTTTGGCTAGGGTTTTGAAGATTAGGGAACAAAATACAGGATTTGAGCTGAGAAGTATATCCGTGTTGCGCCAAAGGTCTGTAATAGGAAGAATAAAGTACTAAGGCATAGGAAAAAGTGTCGAGGTTGCAAGACTAAAATGACACCAAGAAAATAAGTGACAAGATCACCGAATAAGAAGGGAAAAGGCAAGGAGAAGTCAACACCTACCATTGATATCTAGAAAGAATGGTATGCAGAAATGCAATACCCAGATGGGGTGTTGTTAGGAAAGGAGTAAGTGTCCTGTGTCAGAAACATGATCGTGAGCAATTATAATCATCGAACAGATTTAACGGTGCGACATGGTGACAAAACTTGTTAAGCCAATAGAGGAGAGGATGTCAGATGATAAGCTAGTGTATGATGACAAGGTGAAGAGGGTATTAAAGAATGTAGGGTTGTTATAGTTATATGATATTTTGTTCTTTGGGAAGCCTGAGAGATTACATCAATGGTTGATGTCATGCATCCATGGGGAATTTTTCTACTTCGCAGGAAGAAGGAGGCACATCACTGCATAGTTGATCGAGAAGTATACGTGTTTTATTAGCACGGGGAATGCCTTTGAAGACGACTTACCAAATGATGATGAGGTAAAGAAAAATGCTAAGGAGATTTCTTATAAAAAGGGAGGGCGCGTGAAGGATATCACCAAACTCAATGATCTTATCTTAAGAATAGCTACACATTTTCTCACAAATTTGAACAGACATAAAAGATGGACCCAGGTAAATAAACGTTGGTTGTATGTGTGCAAGGAAAGATCATAAGGAACTATATACAACATCACATCCTTCATAGCAGAGGAGATTATTGAAGCTGTGCGCGATGGGGATAAAATAATCTTTGGAAATGTTTTACTGGTAATAGTGTTCTCTAAGATTGGGGTGTTATGTGGGCTGAAGAATAAGATATGGGAATATCCTAAAGAAGACCCCTCTCCTACAAAATAGTTTGTGAAGTATACATGTGATTCGTTGACACCAACATACAAGATGCGTGTGGATAAATGGTATAAATGGATGTGTGATGCATTCGGTGCAGAATGGAGAATTCCAACTGAGTTAACTTCTCTTGTAGATGGATTTTCCAAGTTTGTAGTCTATTAACATTTTGTATTGGGAAGTTTGCATTAATTGATGGTGCTAAAATTCCATGGTGAAAACTCTCGTTTGCTTTTACAATGAAATAACTTCAAAGTGATGTGAATAGGTTTAAGGAGGCACGAAAATTGAGATTTGATCTAAGTGAAGTGGATAAGGAGCACCATGAGATGCTTTGGACACTTGTTTACCCCGGGAAGCACGCCTATGAAGATAAGTATGTATCAGAAAGCATACATTTGTTGAAACCCATCACATTGCCAATAGCTTCAGTAACAGTAGCAAAGATATATATCTATCTAAGGCCGCGCGTTGTAGATGGGGCATTTATAGAAGATGATGTGAGCATTCTTGAAGAACCCTCCGCATGAAAGAAGGTTGAACAAAAGAAAAGGGTGCGTGAAAAAAATCCCACTATCAGTGGAAGTGAAGAAGGAAATAAAGATAAGACTCCCAGTACTAGCACGCTCATAGGGAAAACATCAGCGCATAATGATTTAGGGCTGAGCACTTATACAAGAAGGTAGTCTGCCAGAAAAAGATCTCCAATAAAGAAGAAACA
This sequence comes from Taxus chinensis, assembly GCA_019776745.2. Taxonomy (NCBI): domain Eukaryota; kingdom Viridiplantae; phylum Streptophyta; class Pinopsida; order Cupressales; family Taxaceae; genus Taxus; species Taxus chinensis. Next base: position 899,154,473 of record CM034147.1, read on the forward strand.
GAGTATAGTACCTAGCTCAGACTCTTAGGAGACAAAAAGCCTAAAGGAAGAAGAGGATGAGATCGAGGAAGAACTGGAGGTGAAGGTGAGTCCACATGTGTACATGGTGGATGAGTCAGATGCGAAGGACCAGAGTGCATATTTTGAGGACACACATGTTATGGAGATGGATAGAGAAGAAGACATTGGAGCATATGACACTCATGCCACAGGTGACAAACTAGAGCCAACAACTGAGCATAAGGTCAAATGCACTCCCGACCCTAAGCTGGAGCAAAAATTGGAAAAGGAGGTCATGGAGATTATAGAACATCTAGTGGAGCATTAGGTGGCGCGCAGTGCAGAGGAAGGAAAGAGTGAAGAATAAGAAGAGATCGTGGGTGGAGAATTGAACCTTGTTGTAGGTTTCCCTAGAGTGCTTGAGGAAAGAGTAGGAGACAAAGGTACATCCCACAAGGACCTATAATGCAGTACACTAAAGATCCCAACAATGTTTTGTGCGCTAGGTATCAGAGCATGATACCTTCAGATCAACTATTTTTCTAGTCGTTATTCAATAAGGGGCGTGCGCTACCACGCACAAGGAAGATGTTATCTTGGGTGCTTGAGCCGCATATCGAGGAGCCGTAATTTGAGGTGAGTGCCCATTCATTACTGGATACTCGTGAGAAGGCAACCTCTAGAGAGGTGTTTCCAATAGTCAATTCCTAGCAATTAATTAGATGAGCAAGCGTGTAACACACTTAACAAGCTATCGGTGGAGGTGGGTGCCTGAATTTTGGACAAGAACAACAATATATCATTTATGCATAGGGAGATGGATGGGAAGAATAAAGAGTTAAGAGAAAGGGACAAAGAAATAAATGAGAAGGAAAATATTATTGTGTAGTTGAAACAAGAGTTAAGGGAGGAAAAAGGGCGGACACACGCGACTTATAAAAAGGCAGAATGCATAGCTGATGTGATCTTATTGGTGCATTTGGATGTATCCCCTCCTAGTAAAACCAAGTATGAAACCACTTTTCATTGTTTGGAGGATTTGAAACACATAATCACAACTCAACAACCACCTCTTGCATTGGAATTTGTAGAAGTATGTATTGGCAAGATAGAAGTAGCAAGAAAAAGAACACATTGAAACCACCATTACACAATACAATGAATTAATTGAATCAGTAAAGGCAACATCCAACATGGAAAAAGTTGTCTATGACAATAATGAAGATAAGGATCATGTATTGGGACTACTCGTTGCAAAAGATGAGGCAAATCTAAAAGCGTTCCACGCCAGGAACAAGGGAAACATGGCTGTAACAAGAAAGAATCTTAGTCGAAGTTGAGCAGAAGAGGGAGGCAATTGATTTGTTAAGGGCCTCAATCAAGAACAAATTGTAGGAACTATACCCCCAGGTCAAGTGCAAGATGAATGCCCTAGTTGATGCAGGAAAATAACTGGAGACTATGGTTGAAACGCTGAAGGTAACGGGTGAGGACTTGACTACTGCAGAGGCTCAGACAATTGTCGAAGAGACCCTGAATCAAGAAAGTGTAGAGTTGGAGGGATGGAAAATGTTGGAAGCAGTGGTGAATAAGGAATTCCCCCTCCTTTTTGCCTAGTAGATTGAACTCTTTCATTATTTGGTGCAAGCCGTACATATATTCTTTCATTCTTTGGTTATTGAAAAATTCTTTATCATTATTTACACGATCAAGCAGAGTGTTACCGAGGATGGACAACATGCCTAGTGTGGGGTAATGTTGGGTGTCAGAAAAGTGACTAAATATTGGAAGGATACAGGGGCATGAGCATGCACGCAGAATGGCTATAGAAGGAATGCACAGATCAATAAGTAGGGGGAGCACGTAGGATGATAGGGCTTGAGTGTGGAAGATGGAACAAAGAGCACACAAGTGACTATGCAGGAAAACAAGGCTTTGTTTCTTTTCGAGTATTAAGCTAAGTATGAAATGTGGATTTGGTATTGGCACATAACAAGTGGGTGTGTGGATAGGTGCAATATTTTGGCAAAGTTACGCCCTAAAGATTTGCGCTCAGGAAGACAGTTTGGAACTTATCCATTTCTACATGACCAGGTTAAATATAAACATGGAGTGTGTAACACGCAAGGGAATTTGGCGGCCAGGAGAGTCTCTTTTTGGAGAAAGGAACTAGTAGTTCAAACTAAAGCATCAAAGTTAATAATAGGATTAGAACTAGAGTTATTTATAGGTGATCAATTATTATACGAAGCTTGCATGCTTTTTGACTACCTTTGTAAGCTGCACATGGCTATTCTTAGTATGCAGCCTATTTTGAGAGTGCATGGGCGGTGAAGGGCAAGTCTCCACCCCCTATATATATGCATTGGTTTGCATGGTTAGAGAGGAGACCTGATGTGCTTTGGAGCTATTATAGAGTTATGTTGTTGGTATAGTACGTGCATGACTTTGTGATGTTTCTTATGGTGTATTTAAGCTAGTGTGTTTTGATGGAATAATATAATGGTTTGTTATGGTTGGATATTGGTTATTGATGTACTTGTTATTGGTGATTATATGGTGAATTTGATCCTGATTGTTATGTGATCTGTATGTTTACGTTATTATGTGTGTTTCCAACTTGAGTTCATGGATCTAATAGTTAGAATGAATTATGCACTTTGGGATCTATTTATTATGAACATGCATGTTAATTCTGTGGTAAGACAATAAAAAAGAGGGACTTGGTACCTTTGCATGCTTCAGGTGAGCGCTAAGATCTGTTTGAGTGATGTGTCAGGGTGTATAGGGTTTAAGAAAGAAAAACAAACCGTGTGATTTAAAATTAGCTACCATAGTCTATGCTTTAAAAGTATGGAGGCATTTTCTCTTGGGTAAACCCTTTGATCTAAAGACTGATCATTTGGGGTTGAAATATATTTTCACTCAAGTGAACCAAATGTTAGGTAGTGAAGATGGATTAACTTTCTCGCTAAACATCATTTTGATATTGGTTATATCAAAGGAAAATATAATAGGGTGGTTTTTTCCCTTATCTATAGTAGGTATCTTGTTGCTTTGATCACTCTTAGATCAAATTTTAGGGAAGTAATTCTCAAGCAATTTTTAGTGGATTAGTTTTATCTACAAGTCAAGGAGGCACTAGAACCAAATCCTCTATCATAGGTATGATGCATAAACTTTTTAGGAGGATGGATTACTTCGTTATTTAGGAAAAATGTATGTGTCGAAGGAAGGGGAATTGAGAGAAAAATTTCTTGAGGAGTTTCATAATGATCCATATTCTGGACATCCAGGAGTGACTAAAATACATGTTGATTTGGAAGCTCTCTATTACTAATGGTCAAAAAAGGGATATAATAGAGTTCATATCAAAATGTTTGGAGTGCAAATGGGTTAAGGCTAAACATGTGCATCTAGCAAGATTGTTATATCTGCATGATATACCACTGTTGAAGTGGCAGGTGATTAGTATGAAATTTGTACATGGACTTCTTATATCTAGGAATACGCATGATATGATTTTGGTCGTGGTGGATAAGTTGACCAAGGAAACCCACTTTATAGCTGGGAATTTGAAGGATGATTCACCTAATCTTACAAAGAGATTTGTGCATGAAATCTTCAAATTACATGGGATACTAGAGCGGATAATCTTGGATAGAGATCCTCACATGACATCTAGATTTTGACAGACGCTTTATGCATCCTTAAGAAAAAAGTTGAACTTTAGTTACACTTACCACCCGAAGACTGACATACATGCTAAGGTGGTTAATTAGGTCCTTGAGGACGTGTTTGGTATGTATTGCATGGATCAACAATACAAGTGGGAAGATTATATTTCTTTGGTAGAATTTGAGTATAATAATGTGTACCGCTCTACTTTGAAAATGGAACCATTTGAGGTTATTTATGGTATAAGGTACATGATACCAATCGGTTGGGATAAGATAGAGGATAGAGAGGTAGTAGTACCTGATGTGTTATTATAAATGGCAAATTATGTTAAGTTAATTAGGCAAAGGCTCAAATAATCCTTTAATAGACAAAAGAGTTATGCTAACAAGAAGCGAACTGAAAGGAAATTATCCATTGGGGATAAGGTTTTTATTTGAGTTAAAAGAAAGAAGAGTTCCTTTAAATATGGGAAATCTTCTTAGTTAGCACCCATAAATGTTGGACCTTTTGAAGTTCTAGAAGAAATAAACCACGTGTCTTATAGGTCTTCCTTACGTCCAACATTGTCTCGGTTATGTTGGTTGGAAAATATGTCATTAGGAAACAATCAACAGTTTAGGGGATGAAAGTCCCTCCTCTTTAATGGGGAGGTTCCCTTATTGAGCCAAAAACCTAGAACTCTAAAATATTTACAAATCTACAGACTAATTAATTTTTAATGAGGATATTGGTGAACATGAATGGCACCATGATTCTCAATACAAAAGACAATTAAAGAACTAAGAAAACAAAATAAATATAACAATGAGGTTGTGAAAAGATAAATTAATTAGAGATGCACAATTTCAACTAATTCATCCACTAAGGATATATAGATCCTTGTTGGTTTTACAAGATTTCCACAATAATGAATAAATGAGAGGGGGAAACAATTAGTGTTTAAAAGATTAGTCAAAAGAATGATCTGTGTCTTTGGGTACATTGGTGTTCAAAAGATTAGTCAAACAACTACCAAGAGAAAACTCCATTTCTTTTATTATTCCACCATATTGTGCAAGTTGCTTTGTTACCTCTATGATGAAATTATTAAGCCATGAAAATTCTTCCATTATCTCCTTGTTGACCAATTCCTCTTTGAACAAGTTCTCTTTGATGATTGCATTGAAATCTCCCTTAATCTGATTGAATGAATTTCTCTTTGATGAGTTGTCTTTCAATAATTGGCAGAGAAGGGCTTGTAAGTCTTCAAAGATTTCAACTTTTAAATATCCTCCTTTCTAAACTAAATTTCATGATTCAATTGATGGTTCCTAAAGAACTCTTATCCTCCATTCCACACTGAAATTCCAAGTCTTACATAAATTACTTTTAGATTCATCAATAATCTTCTCCGGAAGGAGGATTTTCTCATTTGTGAGAGTCATGATTCGTAGGTCTTGGATAACATCAACCCAAATCTTGATTTCGTGGTCAATACCATCAATCCTTGAATTGATTTGATCTTTAACTAAGATGACATTATCATATATATTACATGCTTCATTAATTAAATAAAACCCCAAAACAAGAATACCCTCAACCCAAGCTTCTGATGCTTTTCTAAAAGTGGCATGTTTGTAATATTTGTGATTGCGTTCAAATCAATTCAAGCAGTAGCAACACTGGGTGGGAGTGTAGATAAAGGAGTTGTATATAGTAGAGTTTTTTAGATGAAAGGAAAGACTTGATAAATCTTGCAAGTATATGTACCTGCTCCTCTAGATTCTGTTGTGTTTGCTTTCCCTTTTCAACTCTTTTAATAACCTTAGAAACAATATCTCTAAGATTATGTACTTCTCCCTCTGAAGTTGAATCACAAAATGAGATTCTTGTTAGCTTAAGATCTGATAGTGATACATATTTTTCATGTTTTTCCTCATGGAGGGACTCAAACAAAAAAATAAAATATTTGTCAAAATATAAATTAGGACATGTTCTTATAGCATACATTATTTACATTTTAAGGAGGAGGGGAAGTACCAAGGATGGCAGCCACTGCGTCAAATTTAGGAACCTCAATTCAGGATTGAGCCTTTCTCTTTCTACTATTACAATGGGTTGAACCCATGTAAATGAATCTCTATAATATGTCACCGCAGGAGGTAATGCAAGAACAATCTAAGAGCTTAGAGGTTGATAAACTAACACCTCAATAGTAGAAGTTACAACAGAGGAAGAATGTCTCCTTACATCTAGTTTTGGCCTTGAAACACCGTTTTTCCCTAGATCAGGTGTAACTACCTCAATAACATCTTCCTCTTCATCATTTTCTTCACTTTCCTCTTATTCTTCTTCCTCGATCTACTTCTTCTCACTTTCCTCTTCTTAACCATGCTGTTGGGTCTGATCAAGAGCTACTTCACTTCCTAACTCCTGTGATTTCTCTTGCTCAGCTCCTTGTCCGAATGTTTCTACTTTCCTTTCCACCTCTTTCGCCCTATATTTCTTAGTGGAAACTTTAGTTATAGAATCCAAAGGGGAGGAGGAAGGAGTTTATTGAGATGGGGTATTCTTTTGTGAAGAAGATGCTTCTTTGGAGGAAGCCATCTTCTAAGATGCTTTGAATTCCTTAACGGTTTTATTCAACCAATGCCTTGATCTCAAGGGCACAAGGGCACTCAAATCATTTAGATTATCTTTCTCCTTCTGAGACTAGTCAATGGTGGGTACAGGAGTATAATGAATGGAATTTATATATCCTAGAGTTAAAGGATCTAAACCATCATCTATCATTCCCTCAATGATTGCATATAGCTTGATATCTTTGATTTTTTGTAAGGATAACATATCATAGGCTCTTCTTTTAATCTCGTATTCATCAACATAGTCCTCCCAATAGTCTTCAAATGCACGTGTATAGTAGTACGTTAACCTAAGATTATTGCCAATGACATTCTTACTATCAAAATTAGTCCTCTTCTGGTAAGGGTGATAGTTGAAGGAAGAGATAGTCCTTTCGACATTCTATGCATCCAAAGATGTCTTACACATATAATTTCCCAAAGTTATGGGAAATTGTATACTAGAGACTTTCTTATCTTTGTAGGTCTTATGAAGGATATCCAATTGCTCGAATAGCTCAAACAAAACTATCTTATCATTGTAGTATATCGAAAGATTATATGGATCTCCCTCAAATCCAACTATTCAGATGTAGGAGAACTTTCTGAATTGTATGAACAAGCTTCCATTTACTAAAATCAATTTTCTAGCTTCTTTAGATACCCTGCTAATTACATTCCCTCGACCAATCTTACGAAAAACATTGTGAAGGTAGGCTGGATAGTCCATTTTCTCATTAAAACCACGATTACGGTGATTGGATTCCCATCAGAACACACATAAACACACCATTTACCTCTATTTCATTTCAATTAGACTTGTCCAAGCTAGGTGGAACATACGGAACATATGCTACATACTCCTATTTAAAATAAGGAAGATAAATCAGGGATGTATGGAACTAAGGGTCCAGAGAAAATTTTCTACGAGTTCCTGAAGTGCCTGCAATGTTTGATGTAACTGAATTAGAATGAGGGAGTCAGATGGAGCAGATATGTGGTGAACCAAAGGCCCAAAGGAACAAGGCTCAAGGTTCCAATGGTACATGAGAACACTGATTTGTTCGATTTACTTTGTGAGGTGTGTTGAACCAATAAAGGCGATGAAGTGGAGAACGAGGGGAAGTTTGGAACAATTCTGCTAGTTCAAATAGTGCCCGATTCACCCGATTAATCTGATTTAGGTAAATAAAACGGGAAAAGTGGTGATGCGGGGAGCATGAGGAATAAGGGAATAGCTCCTCCTATTCCTAAAAGGACTGATTCATCTGATCTGAAGCAAGAAACCCCCAAAAAAGATTAACTACTGGAATTTCCTCTTCAATCTTGACAGAAACAAGGTAAATAAACCAAGAAGATCTAACTCCTTAGCCAAAATTTCAAAAATTTCACATTTTTAGATCCCATGACAACAGTTGGCTCTTTCTAAGGCATGACTTAGCTTAACACAAAGTGAAAACAAGACAAAGAAAAGAACTCGAGAATCTCATGATTTATAAGACTAGTCCATAACCAAAGGGAAATAAACAATAAAGTAAATGAGTGCAAAGAAATCAATGCAAGAGTGAAAGAGATAGACAAATTTTCTGATCAGAACCTAGAAGATAGAGGTAAGTCAGTTTTATATTGAAGAGTTCTTTTGAAATTAGGTAATGTGATGAATAATGTAACTCAAAGGAGATGCTTGTTCAAAATTGTATGTAAAGAAAAAGGTAAATATTGCAATGTGGTCATTAATAGTGTAAGTACTGAGAATATTGTTTCATTTGAGATGGTAGAGAAGCTAGGACTGAAAACTACGATGCACCCTAACACGTATCAGGTATCATGGATGCAAAATGGACATCATATCTTGGTTAGGGAGCAATGTCAGGTATAATTTTAGATTGGAAGATATAAGGACGAGTCTCTATTTTCCCTCTAATATAAGGAAAATTAACCCTTCCAAAGTATTTGATAACATTTGAAACACACAAAAGGTATTGTCAAAGAACGATTGTAAAATTATGATTCCACTACAATAGATATCACATGATAGGAGAATGATGTGCCATACACTTTTATCCCTAGATTGTGATATAATTGAACTTCTTATTTTGGTGCATAGGGATGACCAAAACCCAAGCTAGTTTTGTTTACTCATTCAAATTTGTGTGAATTTAAAAAAAAATAGAAATAAGGGTTTAAGATGTAGATGTTGAATGAGTGTAGATCTATAATTAATTTTCTTTAAAGGTGACTATATCATCCAGGTCGTAAGGATACAATTACCCTTGTAGTCACACAACCAGAATCTATAGGATGGATCGCCTATGATACAATTAGCACGTGGTTAACACCATGTGTTAGGTCGCCAGGTCATTGAACTATTTATATGTAGTTTCTATAAAAATAACTAGTCCTAGGTGCCAGAACTTGCAACGAAGCATATTTGAGCTACTTATAAATCTTCGTATATTTTAACATCCATTTCACTTATACTCATTGATGATCCACAGTAATCAACGGTAAGTGTAGTCTCTACGTGACTCTATTTTGGATAGTGTTCTAGGAAGAATACAATAAGTCAAAATATAAAGTGTTAAAGATGAACAAATATGCCCTTAACTTATTCCTTGTATTAGGATATGAGTAGATGACTTGTGGCTTACCGTATCATTTTATTATATCATTTATACTTTCTCATGCTTAATGGGTCGGCCTTGGTGATGGCCATATCATATGAATTGTCATATATAGGGGATTATAGGTAGTATTTCATTATCATTTGAGCATTTGAGTCTTATTATATGGTTTGGAGGTTGCCCCCTCAAAGTGGCGAAGCTATTCTAATTGCATATTGAGATCATTATTATGAAATATTGTGTTATTTGGTGTTCTATTTTTTGCTCATAATCTGAATTATACAAGTAATTTCATTACAAGTGGTATTAGAGCTGCGATCTGGGCCAGAAAATTAGGGCAAAAACCCTAATTTTTTTGTTTCTCACCATATATTGCTAACCAGAGAGAATTGAGTGGGAGATATTTTTACCAGAGTTGAGAAACATTTTAAGTAAGGTTCCCTAAAAATTTATACTTTTTTGATTTATTTTACAAACGTTATTACAAATTTAGGGTTTTTCATAAAATCACTCCCTAGGGTGCAAATTGTAGAATGTTTTCAAGTTCTTTACATTTTCGGAAATCTCTCAAAAAAATAGTATTAGTATCTTCTCTGTTTTTTTTTTGTGTTCAGTCGAATTTGTATCAAAACCCTAAACCCTAAGGTTTGACATCATGGCGGGGCCTTCCACAAGAGAAAAAAAGAATCCGGTTACTTTGGGTAAAACCCCTTGATAAAGATGGGGTAGTGATTGAAGAGATGGAGTAAGAAGGGGTAAATATAGATTCCTCAACACTAGGGTTTACCTCAGTTGATCATAAGGTGAGCCAACTTGAGTATGAGCTGCGAAATTTACAATCTGTGATGGCCTCTAAAGGAGATAAGACCAAATCAATCAGTGGTTAGATGATATCATGCAACATGTAAATGGTAAACACTATGGCCCAAATCCACCCCATATCAACCAAGGAGGATCTTCATTTCAAAATCATGGACAAAAGAACCATGTTGGATTACTTTTCCATCCCAATCAGAATCTAACTTATTTGCAACCACAGAACATGATGCAGGAAAGTGGATATGCACAAATTTGATGGTAAGGATCCCCTGAATTGGATAAATCAAATGGAGAAATTCTGTTAGTTACATCAAACAACATTAGGACAAAAGGTGACATTGGCATCCCTGTATCTTGAACCAGACCAATTCGTTTGGTATCGATGGTTATGTGCTCAAAGGCAGAAGAATGTTCTCGATGTCACTTGGATAGTTTTTACTGATGAGTTGCAATTGCACTATAGTTCCAGTGTTTCAGAGAACTACTTTAGTCAATGAGAAAAGTTATAGAAAATGGGATCAGTCAAATATATCATGGTAGCAGAATATTCCAGAACCTATCCTTAAGGGTGGAGAATATTCCAAAGAGAATCTGAATGACCTATTTCTTGGGGGTCTTAAGGACCACATCGAGCATGAGGTACATATGTTTAATCCACTCAATTTTATTATTCTATTATCATGGCACGTCAAGGAGAGGAAAAAGTTCATTATAGTAGGAGGCTTCCTTTTATTAACACCAAAGACCGTAGTATCTCTTCCCCTTCATTTGCTAGGCCAATTAGACTGACTCCTCAACAAATGGAAGAAAAGAGAGAAAAAGGATTATGTTCTAACTATGATAGTAAATATGGAGGGGGGACAAAAATGTGCTTAGAAGAATTTGTTCTATATTGATGGAGGTAATGAGGATAACGAGGAAGCTAAAATTATAGGAGAGGATGAGGAACCAGTAGAAGATGAAGTAGAGGATCACCAACCTACAGTTTCTTGCCATGCATTGTCAGGTATTAGTACTCCTCAAACACTCAAGGTTATTGGCTATCTCAAAAAATAGAAGGTGATGGTGTTGATTGACTCAGGGAGTACTCATAACTTCATAAATATTAAGTTAGCTTCCCGCCTTAGCTGTTTTATTTACCCAGCTCCATAAATGCAAGTTATGATTGCGGATGGTGGGACAATCAAGTGCACAGGAAAGTGCCATAGTATCAAGATTTCCATGAGAGACTGGATGTTAGACTCACCTATGTTTGCTATTTCTATGGGAGGGGAAGATATTGTTTTGGGTGTCCAATGGCTCACAACCTTAGGTACTATAGAGATGAATTTCCAGGAATTGTTCATGTGATTTCATTCAGATGGAAGGACAATACAATTGAATGGGATGGTAGCTAAGTCTCCACATATTATTATCTCTCATCAAATGTAGAAGGTTTTCAGAAAAGGATTTGATGGATTTATAGCAAAGTTATTTTCTCGATAGAAGTACAAAATACAAAGTCTTCAATGCCACCTGATATTTAGAAGATTGTTGATGCTCACTCATTTGTTTTTGATGCAATTCCAAAGGAACTACCACTAGTTAGGGATCATGATCATGTCATTCAGTTTCTTCTAGGGAGAAAAACACCTAACATCAGACCATAGAGATACCCATATTCCCAAAAAAGTGAGATCAAGAAAATGGTTCAGGAAATGTTGAAGGCAGGTATCATCAGGCATAGCCAGAGTGCATATTCTTCACCAGTGGTCATGGTATGTAAGAAGGATAAAACATGGAGAATGTGTCCAGATTATCGAAAAATCAAAAAGTACACCATCAAAGATAAGTTTCCTATTCCAGTAATTGATAGATTTACTTGATGAATTGCATGGTGCTATTTATTTCACAAAATTAGATCTTCGTTCGGGGTACCATCAAATTAGAATAAAAGAGAAATATGTTCATAAAATGGATTTCATGACTCATGAGGGCCATTATGAGTTTTTGGTAATGCCTTTTGGTCTTACAAATGCACCCTCAACCTTTCACAGCTTGATGAACATTGTGAGTTTTTAGGTCATTTTAAAGGAAATTTGTATTAGTTTTCTTTGATGACATATTGATTTACAGTAAGACATAGGAAGAACACTTACAACATGTAAATAAAGTGTTGGAAGTTTTGGAGAAACATACTCTCTATGCAAATCCATCCAAATGTTCTTTTGGTGTATAAGAGGTAGAGTACTTGGGTCACATTGTATCCCATGAAGGCGTCAAATTTGATCCTCAGAAGATCAAAGCTATGGTGGAATGGCCAAGGCCCAAAAATCTTGAAAATGTTCATGGGTTCCTCAGGACTAATAGGGTACTACATAAGATTTGTGTGGGGATATGGTAGAATAGAAACCCCACTCACTGCATTGCTAAAGAAGGATGCCTTCCATTGGAAATATGTAGCCACTAAATCCTTTGAGCAGCTGAAGGAAGCCATGCACAGCACCCCAGTTTTGGCTACTCCCAACTTCTTAAAAACCTTCATTGTTGAATGTGACGCTTCAGGATCAGGATTGGAGTAGTTCTAATGCAGGAAGGAAGACCAATTGCATTTGAGAGTCGCCAATTAAAAGGAAAATATCTACTCAAACCTGTCTTATGAGAAAGAAATGATGGCTATTCTTCATGTGGCCAAGCAATAGAGGCCCTATCTCATGGGTAGACACTTCAAGGTAAAAACTAATCATGATAGTCTCAAATACTTTTTGGAGCAAAGGTTATCATCTAAGGAACAAGAAAAGTGGGTAAAAAAAGTGATGGGTTATGATTTTTAAATCATATACAAAAAGGGTAAAGAAAATGTAGTAACTGTTGTGTTGTCCTGAAGGGATATATCCGCAGATGCCTTACTATGTGGAAGGTCCATGTTGACAGCTGATTGGGTGGATGAAGCAAGATTAGAATGGAATCAAGAAAAGGATACACAATCTCTAATACAGAATATGAAGAAAGGATATATGAAATCTAAAAAAATTGAGTGGAAAGGTAATGCCTTATGGTATAAGGACATGTTATACTTGAGTAAAGACTCTGAGTTGAAGCATAAGATTCTTGCAAGGCTACATGCCTCACTTGTTGGAGGACACTTTGGGTTTTTGAATACATATCATAGAATAAAAAGAGAATTCTTTTGGAAAGGACTCAAGGGGATGTACAAAATTTTGTATCAGAGTGTTTAGTGTGCCAATAAAACAAAGGGGAAACAATTAAGACACCAGGTCTGTTGCAACCCTTACCAATTCCTAGCCAGAGATGGGAGGAGGTCTCCATGGATTTCATCACTGGATTGCCTTTTTCAGAGGGTAAGAATGTTATTTTCGTGATTGTGTATAGGATCACAAAATATGCCCATTTTTTTCCCTATCACATCCATTAGCAACCATTATAGTCGCAAATATTTTTTTGGAGACAGTTGAAAGGCTACATGGAACCCCAAAGATAATTGTAAGTGATTGTGATCCTATTTTCACAAGTAATTTTTGGATGGAATTATTTTCATCTTTGGGTACTCAACTAGCTCACAATTCATCTTATCATCCTCAAACTGATGGGCAAATGGAAGTGGTCAACAAATTCTTATAGGGGTATCTACGTTGTTTTGTATCAAATAAGTAGGAAAGGTGGATTAAATGGCTACCACTTGCAGAATGGTGGTATAACACATCTTTTCATACCTCTTCTCAAATGACACCATTTTTAGCATTATATGGCTACCATCCACCTTCTATCACTTCCTCCTCAAGGGTAAAAACTAAGGTCTGAGATGTTGAGGAACACATTCAACATCAACAATATGTTTTAGCTAGTTTGAAGGAGAATTTAGCATTAGCACAAAACAGGATGAAACAACAAGTAGATCAACACCGGAGCGAAAGACATTTTGAAATTGGTGACTGTGTTTTTGTACGTATCCAACATTACAAACAAATGAGCCTAAAGCAACATAAAAAGGACAAAAAACTTGCTCCTAAATATTATGGCCCTTATTAGGTTCTACATAAAATTGGCAGTGTTGCTTATAAACTAGAGTTGCCTCCATCTTCACACATACACCCATTGTTCCATGTTTCATGCCTGAAGAAGGTTATTGGATAGAAATTTGAAGCCCAGACAGATTTACCAAAACTTGACAAGGAAGGAAGAATCATTTTGGATCTAGAGAAGATTCTGTAAACACGTACTAAAAGGCTGAGAACCAGAGACTTTAAGGAATATATGATCAAGTGGAATAATCTGAGCATAGAAGATGCAACCTTGGAGGATGAATGTTTTCTGCAGCAATATCCAGGATTATTCAACATTGAGGACAATTTTGGTTTGAAGGGGAAGGGCATGCCATGCCCTTAACTTATTGCTTGTATTAGGATATGAGTAGCTGACTTGTGGCTTACCATATCATTTTATTATATCATTAATACTTTCTCATGCTTAATAAGCCGACCTTGGTGATGGCCATAAGATATGAATAGTATATATAGGGGATTTTAGGTAGTAGTTCATTATCATTTGATTCTTATTATATGGTTTTGAGGTTACCCCCTCGAAGTGGCGAAGCTATTATAATTGCATATTGAGATCATTATTATGAAATATTGTGTTATTTGGTGTTCTATTGCTGCTCATAATTTTAATTATACAAGTAATTTCATTACATGGTTTGAAGCATTGAAGGCAAGTATAAATTAAATGGTGAGAAAAATAGCATTCTTGAGTGTTGTATAACACCCTCTTAGGGTTTAGAGGGAAAATGAGATTTGATGGATCTAAAGTCAAAGTTATATTTTAAAATTTTTAAGGTAGTGCCTTGACATCCTCAAATCATGTATTTTCAACATTTCATATATAGGAACCCTCTATAAAAGCTATAATTTACGTCAAAAATCCTGGAAGAATTGTAAATGTTCAAGAGACCTAATTGTAATGAAAGAAGTGGATTTTCTAGCAATTTTTTCTTAAGGAAGTCACAGTAAAATTTGCAATAGTAAATATTTTCCAAAATGGGAATTTGGAATGATTTTTTTATTAGATTGGGTAAAACCAGATTTTGAAGGGATCGAGAACCTTGAACAACCGATGGATAATAATCAAGGCCCAAAAGGAGAGACAACAAAAAGACAATGCTCACAGGCCTAGATAGAAAACAACTAGAAAAAACTACAGCCCGGAAAAAGGAAAGCACCAAAAAGAGACCCAAGGCAAGAGGTCGAAACATCTTGGCCCATAGACCAAGGATCTCTAACACTGGTCTTTCCTTGTATGAGATCTAAGGCTCATCTTGAGAGGAAAATTTCCATCGTTTTATTTCTTTTTATAGTTCACCACCTTCCAACCCACCCCCCTATTGGGATCTTCATTCTCATCTGAGTGGATCAGAAGAAAATTTTCAAGAGAATTGATGTTTTGACCTGGAGAGGCCAAGGTAACAAAGGGGAGCAAAGGCCCAACCCCCATATCTACAACCAGTAGATCATTATCTGGTAAAGTGGGAGGAGGGTTCCTACCCAAATATGAGAATACTTATCTTCCAATAACTTTCCCTTCTCCTCATCCTAAAGCCCAATGTGACTATCTAAAACTTTCGACTTTCGACCAATCATCGTCCTCATCAGCATAAACTATTAAATTATCTAGGTTAAAATCTTTCCACCATAATACCCACCCTTTAATAGGCTTCTTGATGATGTGATAGTTAGAGGAGAGATGAACAAGTCCAAAACAAGTTCTACATTTGAATGGGAGACCTTCATAATCTAGATTTTGAGTCCATATTATGTCCTCGATTTTGAGCTCCATCGTGGATGGGAAATCAGCCGTCATATCCATATCCACCAGAGTATGGGCATATGTGGTATGATCAAAAGCTTCTATCCTAGGATCAACATCCAAGAATTTACCCAAAGCACTCCCCATGAACTTGAAGCATTCCTCACTCCAAAAATGCAGGGGTACATAAAGCAACCTTATCCATACAGTTTTTACAGAAAAATTTTCTGTTACCGGATTAAAGTTGGGAAACTAGGGCTTCATAAGGATATGATGCAACTAGAAATCCCATATATTTCTAAAAATCTTGTCCTTATTTGAGGAGCTATCAAAAACAACAATGAAAATTCCATGGAAAGAGGGATAGATGTTGACTTTAGCATCTAAAAAAGGCCTCCAATGTTCAGATATCCATTTGTGAAGGGCTAGAAGACCAAAGCAAAAACTAGTGAATCTTCATATTAGACCTCTGTTTTGGTAGAAATCCACATATTCAGAAACATCCTCACCAAAGGAGACCATGGGAGTAGATTTGGCGTAAGCCATGGGTTTGGCAGGATCTCTATCACCGACTTTCACCGCCTCCAAGAAAGAAGAGGGCTTATCTCTGCTCTACAACCTAAATACCCTGAACTGAACCTGGGCATCACTTCCACACTCCCTGAAACCCCCAACACACTATTGGAGAGGAGCTTTACCTAGACGTCCATTACCCACAGGACCACCCTTCATTGCGGTCAGGATTACTTCAGAAGAGACACCAAAGGAAAGCAGGGGAGAGCCCCTCAAAACACCACCATGAAAAATTGACCCACCAACACCATATACATGGCCAATGAGGGTTAAACTATCTCTCCTAGCTCAAACCTTGAAAGGAGTAGCACCAAAACTACAAATAGTCACCTTGTCTTCACCGCCACCACCAAAAGGAACTCAACCACCATCTTGAACAAGAAACAAACCAGAGGATTGGTCACTAACGAAGATGGGTCTCAAGATAGAGACTGAGATGACATGAACAATAACCTGCAAGCACATCAAGTACCGAAAAGGCCCCATCCTGACTCCCACCACCTCCCATAGATTTGTCACATCCAAGAAAGCTATAATGATTAGGGTTCACAGGAATTTGGAATGATGATTTGTTTTGGTATTGAGGCTTACTAAAAAACATTATTCTCAAAATTAGCATTGCATAGGGTTACTAGGAGTGAGTTAGGCCTAGAAGAGAATTAGTTGAGAGAAAAACATCTACATTGGGAACTGAGCCAAAATATTTAACCCACACCTGGAAGAGCATAATTGGTGCTCACAAATGTTTTTTATTTTGGTTGTTGGTAGATTCCTCCAACCACCAACTCACCAGAAGTATTACTATCAAGAAGTTAGGAAGGTAGTTTTAGTAAAAGGAAGATAATTTGGTAATGTCTTTTGATTTCAACTAATTTGGTGGCTATTTTGGCATGATACAAGGATATTAAACATTTATCAAGAATTTTACAAGTTATTTTGAGTGATAGAACTAAAAATTTCATGTTTGGAAGGATTTATAGTCTTGAGAAAAAGAGTCCATTTGCAAGCTTAAAAGAGGGAAATGAGTTGTTTTGAACATTCTAACTTGTTTTTATGGCTGAAGAGTGATATGATCTACATAATTTGGTCTCAGAGCGAGTTTAAAAAAGTGAATTGATAAGAAATAAGAAAGAGAAGAGAAACAAGTAGTGAAAAGGGAGATTTGCAAGAAGAAGAGAAGATAGTCATAATGCTACCTAGAAGTGTGACCATAGGATGTCAGAGAGGGAAGCATAAGTAAAATAAATGGGTTTCTATACTGAGAAATATACATGACAGGTTGGGAGCATTAAAATTTTCTTAGATAAGAGGTAAGGCTTTAGATGAAGACAATGACAAAGAAGACAAAGAAAAAGAGGAGGTAGCAAAAATAGTGCGAGAGGAAGGACCAGAGGTAAGAATCATAAAATAAGTCGTGGGAGAAGGTACTAAAAAAATGATGAAGGTACCTAAGTATGGTGGAAGTATGCATCCAGAAGAGATGATAGATTGGATTACAATAATGGACAAATATTTTTATTTTGAGGGCATAGCCGAAAAATAATAAAGTGAATTTTTCTTGTACCAAACTAACATGGCATGCTACTATTTGGTGGGATTTTGTGTAAGAGGAAAGGAAAATATCAGATCATGGGGTAGGATGGTTGCTAAGATAAAAGGTAATTTTATTCCTTATGATTATCAAACTAGTTTGTTTAAGAAGTTATATAATTTTGAGACAAAGGGAAATGAGTGTAGTTGATTAAACTGAAGAGTTTTATAAACTATAAATGATATTATTCCATATAGAAGAGGATGTTAAAGAGTTAGCTAGATATATGAATGGATTAAGGCTTAACATACATGATGAAATAAATTTGTTTACCTTGAGAAAAATGGAAGAGGCATATCAAGTAGCTTTGAAAGAAAAAGATAAATTGTCTAGAAAAAAACACAATACTTCAAAGGCATATGAAGAAGAATAAAAGGTAGAGGATGACAGTAAAATAGAGGACAATAAAAAAAAACTCATGAGGAAGAGGTAAATATATCACAAACACAAAGTACACCTAGAGGTGGATATAATAGATATGGTTATTCATATAGAGAAGATGTGGTTTTAGAAGAGGAAGATGTGAGTTCACATGTAGATGTTTTGAATGTAATAATTTTTTTGGTCAGGGTCTTTTGAAATTCTAGAGTATCCTCAAGAAAGCAACAATAGAGGGAGTGAAGCTAGAAATCAGATTAGACATATTGATGAGGAAGAAAGTGTGGCATCACCATCACTTGTGGAAGAACAAAAGATAGGAGAATCATTAATGATGAGGAGAGTAATGATGAATACAAGAAACAAAATTAAAGAACCAGCCCAAAGAAGAACACTATTCAAGACCATGTGCAAGACAAGAGGAAAATGTTGTAAACTTATCATTGATAATTTATTTTCTTTAGAGATGGTTAAAAACTTGAAATTGAGAAAAATGACACATCCTAAACCATATAGGGTCTATTGGGTTCAAATAAACCATCAGGTACTGGCTAGTGAGTAGTGTTTAGTTCATTTTTAAACTGGTAGATATCAAGATGAGGTTCTATGTGATGTGTTTCCTATGGATGCTTTTCACCTATTGCTAGGAAGACCATGGAAATTTGATAGGAAATCTATTCATGATTGATGGGATAACACCTATACTTTTGTGAAGAATGAATTTAGACACAAATTAAATCCACTAAAAGAACACTAAGCATTGACTCAAAACCATCCAAGACTGATGATAATGGGCATGAAAACATTATTTAAACAGAGAAGTGAAGATGGCCATGAAACAATGAATGGTATAGTTGGTAAATAAGATGGAATTATGGGAAATATAGTAGGCACAATCAAGAAGTTATGGAAATGGTTGAGTGGCGATTAAGAATATCCAAGTAACATGCAAACAAGAATGAGTAATATATATGAAAAAGGTGAATTTGTAAACCACATTGGAAAAAACATAAAGATGAGCTCTTAGGAGCAAAAAAACAAAACAAGAATAAGAATTAATTAGAGCATGGTGAAAATAGGAAGCAATCATAACTTCAAGGAAGTGAAAATAGTCATGAAAATTCATCAAAATAGTTCAATAAGGGAAAATATTGAAGGACCAAGAAGAGAGAAAACATGATAAGGAAGTGGTGATCAAGAATGATGAAGTGACCCAAGTTTTTCAATGTAATCTTTCTTTGAATGTTGTGTATATATGTTTTACATTTGAAATAGTGAAGGAACAGTCAAATGAGGGTGATTAATTCAAGGAAAAGATACTTTTCTCCAATCTTGATGATGAGATGAACCAAGAAAGGAAAAATTAAGATGCAAAGGACAATTTAACAGTAAAAAATCATGAAGGATCATCTCATATAAACTTGGATCAGATGTATAATCTCAGACACAAAGTGAAGAAGATAACATACAATCCTAAAACAATCATCTTGCTCAAGAATATGGTGATTTCAAAGGCTAAAAATCTTGTTAGAAGCATGATACAGCTGATGAAGACAAAGAAAGAAAGGTACTCAGTCAAATTCCACCTTAAGAATCTCATTTTTAACTGGAAACAAAGGAAAAATAAGAAGATCAACTTGCAAGAAAAAAAGGATGGGGAAATATTCTCTTTCCCTTGGGAGTATGATGCAAGAGAATCACTCTTAGCCTATACATATGTGTGAAAACATCATTTTCAGCTTCCTAAGTATGTCGATAGGTTTTAGTGTTCTTTTAGAGTTGTCTAGGTATGTTCAGTTTGAATAAGCCCTTCGTGAATTAAAATTATGCCATTTCCGTCCAAAATGCAATTTGAATGTTGAGGGCAATTTTTGGCTTGTCATTAGGTAGAGAAGTGTAATATTAGAGCATTAAAATATTTAATAAGCATGTAACAAGTCCTATTATGGTATATAAGTCCTACTTAGGACTTGTTTGTGGACTAGTGCTTAGTTCCTAGAGTTCTAAACTAAACTAGCTTTTCTAATGTTGTAATAAAGGACAAATTATGGAATATAAAGGGTCATAGAGGAAACATTCAGTTAGAAGGCTTGTGGAAGCACTTTATAGCCTCAAATTGTAACTAATTTGATCATCATTTGAATGATAAAAGATAAGGAATGAGAGCTCCGAGAAGTTTTATATGATTTCTTGTTATAAATAAGGTGTGTTAGTTATTTCAGTCTCTTTACGACTATTTGGAATTCATGAAATGTGTTGCATGCAACTGAGGAAATATTATAAGATTTTAAGAGTTCTTGCTTAAGGTATTAGTGATCTTGAGGGAAATTCTTTTTCTATTAAAGGTTATCATTTGAAAAATAAGAGAATCCTATAGTAAATTGTAACTATTGTGTGCAGTCCTTTGTAATATTGACATTTTGAGAGGTAACTTAGATTTTGTGAAGAATGAGTGCTTGGGAAGAATGTACCAAGGAAGGTTGGACTTTATTTCTTCTATAGAGAACATGCATGTGAAAATTAGAGGACTGCTTATATAGAAACCCTGTGTTGTAGAAAATTTGTATGCAAGAATGATTCTTTGATGAAGTTAGGAGTTTTCTCAAGTTGCTCCATCTTATCAACACGTGAAAGAGGTTGTTAAAGGGACTAGAAATTGACTTAAGGAATTGTGGATTCCATTTAAGAAGTAAATAAGGTAAACATAACATATATACCATGTTATTACATTCTCTAGATACCATGTTCCTGTTATCAGTCAAGAGAAAAGGGAATTGTGAGATCCCTGGGAATGTTGATGTAATAAGAGATATTGTTGAATTAATATGCTTATACAACACTAAGGAAATAGATAGGAATCATTGAAAGCAAGAGGTAACAATGAAGTAAGAAAAAAAGGTCTTCTCATGCCTGAGAGAAACCCTCTTTAGGGTTATGAGAAACTAAGTGGAATGAGTTGGGACAAGGGGCATACATCATTCTCTTTTGATATATAACTGCTATGCCTTGGTCTTGCTCACTTACTTCACTATACATTATTGGACTTGAAATCTTACCATTATTAGTGTTTCTTCTTTACCATCCCCTACCGTGAGGATCTCCAAGACTCACATTCCTTGTATATTTGACACACTTGCATACACAAGGTTGGTTATCTCATAGGTCAATAGACCATTCTATGGATGAAAAAAAATGGAAGCGGGTACTTGTACAAATTGCAACAGAGTCCCCAACTCCTGAATAATCATATTCACTCTCTAATATGTTCTTCTAACCTTATTAAGCATAAATATTTCAACCATATATCTCATGTGTTAACTCTTCCTTTGAATTAACCCTACCTCCTAACTATGTCTAACTAGGTAACAATGGTTACTAGACCTAAAACTTCTCTTAGGCACCCTGCATAATCTCTAACACTCATAGTGTCTTTTGTGAAGATTTCCCTAAGGTGATTTGACCCTCCATTTAATCATACCCTTGCCTCCTATGTTAGTTTCTTGAATAGGCATTGTTGACCCACTAGCCCTTCCACCATACAAACCCTGTTGTATCTCACTTTTTCATGAAACGATCATATCATCAAATGGGTAATCTAAAGACCCTTTATGGAGTACTCAAATACACCAAAATATCACACCTTCCTCCTTTGTATGGAATTGTACTTCCTTTGTAATATATCATGCAAAATAGGCCTAATTAGCCTCCTACTCATGAAAACATACACTTACCTCTATGATTTCACCTAGAATTTGATAGATCCACTTCTGGAATGTTGTTAATATGATTTCTACCAAGTTTGGAGACTTGAATCCATCATTTTACTACTCATGCACCTCATTTTCTTCTCAATCTGTACAATGTTACAGACTGACCTGCAAAAATTCAAATAACTCCCTTACACATGCAAGTTGGAGGATAAGGTTTTGGCACACTTCTCACTCTCATCTAGACAATCCATTCCCCAAAATTTCATCAAATTTGAATAGTTAAAATTTCAGTTATGTGATGCCCTAGTTAGGGCTTGAGAGAAAAAGAATTAAAGCTACATGTGACAATGATTGGTTTCAAGAGCTACAAAAATTTGGAGACACTCCATTCCTCCTCCTTCAACTCCCTATGCATTCACAAATTTCTAAGGGCACTTCCATGTTGACTGTCATATTCTGAGTTTCAACTAAAGCAATGTTCTCCATGCACAGGCTCTACAAAGACAATAATACATGAAAATTTCACACAAATTTTAACCTGCAACACCACTCAACATCTTTATTATTCATTATATACTCTTTTACATGTTCTTTAGGGTATTTTCTTAACTAAGTCACTTGAATGCATCTCTCTCCTCTCAATTACATTGAAATACCCTATGAATAGGTGGATATTGTCCAAGTCTAGCTTCCTACGCTAACTCCTGAAGTGACTCAACAATCACCTAAACCTGGAAACCAGGAAGAATATCATCCTAACAAACCCATTTGTTCGTACATACCAACTTTCACATGATGACAAGGTTCTAAGGGCCTTATTTAGATTGTAACCCTTCTTGACCAAATCAAAATTACCTTTATAACTCATTGTAACCTCAATTTATTTCATCCCTCACTTTTGCATACATTTGAAATTTGAACTACATAGATATGGAGGGAAAATACAACTTGAACACACTATATACCCTATGACCCCTAATCATCTAATTGAAAATGATGCTCCTACATCAGGTTGCCCTAGAAAGAAGAATTTGAGCTCCTGCTCAATGCAATATTGACCTTTCTTTCTCCTTGCTTTCCAATATTTTCTTAGTTTCAAAGTTTTTACTAATCATCCATATCAAATTGTTTGCCTCCCTAGCACCACTCTAAACCTCTTTTCACATTTCTTCTTATTTATGTTCTTTGGTTTCATCTTGGATTATAGGTCTCCTTCATCCTTCTCCTTCATGCATCTCCATTGAACTTCTGCCCTATTTTCTTCATGTTCACTCGAAGTTATAGTTTCCATAGCAATGTTGGGCACAAAAATACAAGGCTTGATTTCCTCTTCAATTTGTCTTATTACTATCTCCCTATCATCTTCTTCTATGGCTTCTTTGTAGGCTTGTCTTACTTTGTCTATGAAATGGAAGTATCCAATGTTGAAGGTTGACTCTCTTGTACATCTAAAGAACCTATGTGGCCTCCCAACTGCCATTTTGTTCCATTGTGGTTGATTAATCTCTTCTTTATCACTATATGAAACATCATTGTGTACACAGTCACCTTTTGCTACTAGCACTCTTAAATCCTTATCATCATTGATCCCAACTTTCATTGGATCTGCCTTTTGTGCTAGGCCTCTCATGATTTGCTCTTTTATTGACCTTATCGTAACTTCTTGAGTGAAGTATGCACTATTTCAATATTTTGATTTCTTGGACGCAGTTTCCTAACCTGGTTTATACCATCCTTTTCATGTACTTGGATGACTTCAAGTGTGTTCTTCTCCATTATTTGTTGCTTGTCGGTTTTCACCTCATTTTTACTAAAGGTATTGTTCTTTCCCTTGAACTCAACTATTACCTTGTTCACTGTTTCTTTTTTTCTCCTTTTTTCCCGATGTTTCATTTGAGTTCCAATTATACCATTGGATTTGAGTCTCCTTTTAACCTGAATTAGACAATTTCATAGGTTTCTCACCTTTGGAGAGTGGAAAATAAGTTTGGTTGCCTCATAAGGCTGCTCCTTACATGATCTTAGCTGACTTGTCACTGTATCAGTCCAAAAACACATGATTTTACTCCTTTTGGGTTGTCTCGTGATATCTCCTTCTTAAACTAGTCTCAGTCCCTTTGCTTGGACAATCACCTCCAATATTCCTTTCTCATTCTTATTGACATCATATTGACACAACCTACTTTTCCAATGATTCTTGTGACCAGGACTAAATTATCCATCATCTAAAATTGTATCTAGCTTGTTTGCATACATACCTTGACTAGTTTTGAGATTTCTATCCTCTACAGTTGTCTTTCCTGAATTGTATAGGATTTTCATGTACTTATCTTGTTCCATATACACCCTTTTGTGTTCTTCATACCTATATGCATACTCCTTAACTATTAATTCATTATACTTCTTGACTGAGATTTGTTTTCTTACCTCATTCCCTGCATGTTTAGACTGTATAATTGTTCCTTAGGCTTCATTCTTTGTTTTCTCCACTTGATTTCTTCTTGAAGTTTGAAAACATGCTCACAAGAACCATCATATACACCTTCTTGCTGATTTAAATACCTGATTTGGTTCTTTATTAATCCTTTTACTGGTGCCAAGCATTGATTTTCAACCCATGAATCTAGATTCAACTCCTTCTCCCTTAATAACTTACCTTGGTCAGATTGCATCAGATTTCTTAGCTTCTTGTCACTTTACACTTGACTAATATTACTTGTTTTCCCTTCACATAAGCTCATTTTATAATTTACATTCTTTTTCATCATAACTAAATGGTCCAAGTTTGAGTTTTTTTCATCAACTAGGCTCATTGGTTCATGGAAACATTTTACCGAGTTTCCTTCATAGCCTGCAACTTGACACTTTTTCACAAAATATCCTTCAACTTATCTGTCTACCTTTCCATTTGCATGGTGTATTTGCATGAACTCAAATAACTCTTATAACTATTGTAACTCTTCCCTCAATGTGAAAGTATCAACACTACCCTCTTCATCATATTTAGGACCAATTTGGTCTTTTTCTCCTGCACTAGATCCTTCTCTGTAGTTTTCAATGCTTGACTTCTTCTCCTCTAAGCCTTCATACCTGCAATTCAAAACATAATTAGTTTCAAAAATAAGAGGATTCTTGGTATCTTTGGTTATTCCATGCAATATTTCAGTTTTCTTGTCATTTGCATTCTTTCATAGGCTTGTTTGTAAGCCTTGTCTTCTCAACTTCCTCTGTTGTTCTCCATGTATTGAGTATGGAGCTTTATTGCCTCATAAGAAACTTGCTTTTGCATGTTACTGGTTTTGACAGTGACTGACATCTGTCAACGGATGACCAACATCAGTTAGGGTATAATTGGCATCGGTCAGAACATGACTGACATTGGTCACCTATGCAACGATGATTTTGTTATTTAACGAGAAATAAAATAAATCTCTTGCTTAGTTGCACATAATAGATATATATGCATGTATGCATTATATGAGGGTAAGAGAGAAAAAAAAAATAGCAATTGTTTTGCATGTAAGTTTTCTTGGTGAGCAAGAAAGAGTAGCTGAGTGAGGAAAAAACATTGAACATCCTATGAGGTGTTGGAATACAATAGATATTCATTGTATTTCCTTTGTAAAACACTGAATAATATTATTGGCCATTTCTTGGTGGACGTAGCTCACACTGGGTGAACCATGTTAAATCTGGTGTTATATTTCTCTTGTTTATTTTATCTTTTGGTTTATTCCCGCATTCATTGCTTGTATGCTTTATCTGATTATAGATCTGTGCAACAATGTTATATGGTTTAACCCCAACAACTGGTATTAGAGCTTTGTTTGGAGGTTTTATGTGTTGACAAGATTTACTCATAGAGGATGTTTTGATTGAGTGGGAGTTGAGCAATGGTAGAAGATAGTAAATATTGAGTATAGAAATTTTACGGTTGTAATTATCAACTACAGAAGATGCAGGTAGAGGATTATTTGTATCAGAAAGATCTATACTTAATGTTGGATGAGCATGGACAACCAAACATGATGACAGATGAAGAATGGAAGGTTCTTGACAGAAAGGCTCTCGGGTTTATAATATTGAGCCTGGAAACATTGCTAGCTTCGAATTTTACAAATGCAAAAAACCACGGTAGAGTTGATGAAATATTTAGCAAATTTGTATGAAACTCCTAGTGCTTTGAATAAGGTTTATTTGATGAAAAAATTGTTTAATTCTAAAATGCAAGAAGGTGGATCTATATCTAATCATTTGAATGATTTTTGGTCTATTGTAAGTCAATTAAAATTGGTAAAAAATTTAGTTTAATGATGAAGTGAAAGCACTTTTATTCTTATGCTCTTTGGATAACTTGGTAATGGTTGTTGGTAATACAACGATTGCTTCTAAAGGTTTTAAATTTGATGATGTGGTTAGTGTAATCCTTAATGAGGAAAGACGCAGGAAAATCTCAGAGAAGCATCATCTAGAAACACTTTATCTTTAGAAAGCAGGGGAAGATCTAAAGAGAGATCATTAAAGAGCAAGAAGAATGGGAGATCAAATTCAAGACATGGCAGATCTAGATCCAGGTACAAAGATTTACTTTGCTGGAATTGTGGAAAAAGAGGACACGTAAAGGAGTGTTGGTCCAAGGAAAATAAAGAGAATACATCAGATAAAGGTAAAGAAAAAGGTAAAGAGGCAAACATTACAAGTGAGGTAAAACAAGATTCCCTTTTTCTCTCCTTGGATAGTAAATTAGAATCTTGGGTTTTAGATTCTGGAGCTTCTTTCCATGCTACCCCTAATAAGGGTTATTTCAGAAATTATGTTCAGGGTGATTTTGGACAAGTTTATTTAGGAGATGATGAGCCATGCAATATTACTAGTAAAGGTGATGTTCATCTAAAGTTACAGAGTGGAAATCCATGGCTATTGAAATATGTGAGGCATGTGCCAAGCCTAAAAAGAAATCTAATATCTGCATGAAAACTTAGTGAATCTGGATGTGTGGTTACATTCACAGCCAACTCTTGGAAGGTTACCAAGGGATCTCTTGTTGTGGCAAGAGGTAAGAAGGTAGGAACTTTATATCTGTCTACCTATGTTACTGATTCCTTTTTTATGATATCTACTATAGATTTAGATGCAACCATATGGCATAATTGGCTAGGCCATATGAGTGAAAAAGGAATGTAGATATTAAAGGCTAAGGGTAAGTTATCAAATTTGAAATAGTTAGATCTTGAATTTTATGATCATTGCATATTTGGAAAGTAAAAGAGAGTGATATTTCTCAAGGTTGGGTCAACAAAGAAGGAGCAAAAATTGGAGCTTGTACACTCAGATGTATGGGAACCAACTTACGTAGCTTCTATTGGACGATCCCAATATTATGTGACTTTCATTGATGATGCCATAAGGAAGGTATGGATTTATTGTATTAAGCATAAATATGACGTTTTTGAGACTTTTAAAAGGTGGAAAGCCCTTGTAGAAAATGAACAAACTTAAAATTTAAGTTCCTTACATCTGATAATGGTGGTGAGTACTGCAGCAAGCCTTTCAATGATTATTGTTCAGAGAATGTAATACAAAGAGAAATAATGGTTCCTAGAACTCCACAGGAAAATGGAGTTTCAAAAAGAATGAACAAAATAATCATGGAATGTGTTAGAAGCATGAGGATACATGTCGGCTTGCCTTTCAAGTTCTAGGCAGAAGTAGTGGATAGAACAGTGTACTTGATCAACCATGGGGCTTCAACAACACTGGATGGTGGAATACCAGAAGAAGCTTGGTCTGAAAAAGAGGTATATTTTTCTTTTCTCAGAGTTTTTGGCTCAAATCTTTTGTGCATGTTGATAAAGAAAATAGGAGGAATTTGGATGTTAAATCTAAGAGATGTACTTTCATTGGTTATGGCTATGGTGATTTCAGATATCGATTTTGGGATTTAGAAAATTCTAGGATTGTTAGGAGTTGTGACGTTGATTAGAATGAAAAAAGAATGTACATGGATCAGGTTTTGGTGCTTAAACATGAAAAAATTGAGGATATTTTGAAGGAAAATTGGTTTTCAGACCTAAAAAAAACATCCATAAACACCGACATTCATTCTATAGAAACCAATGTTGGTCAAGCTCGCTGGCATCGGCAGACATGATCAAGTTCAGAGAAGACAACTACAGGAACTGATGTCGATACTCCCAGAACCGATGTTGGTATAGAAACTGCAGTCGGTCGGTAGACATGAACTGTGGTTAGCTATAGAACCACAGTCTGTTACAGGTGACCGATGTTGGTCACTGATAGAGATTGACATGAATGTGCAACAAGCACAAAATGAGACTCAGAGAACCCCAAATCTCAATGAGAAGGTCACAAAGAGTAAGTAGACCTCCAAAGATATTTTCACCTTTCTTTTCTTATTTATTATTGACTGATAGTGGTGAACCAAAAATATTTGAAGAAGTAATGTAAGTATATACCCATGAATAGTGGGAGAATGACATGGATGAGGATATGGACTGCTTGGAACAAAATCAAACATGGGAATTGGTCAAGTTGCCAGCAGGTAAGAAAACACTGCAGAACAAATGGGTTTACAGAATCAAGGAAGAAGAGGGTGGACTAAAACGGTATAAGGTGAGGCTTGTGATAAAGGGATTCACACATAAAGCAGGTATTGAATTTGATGATATTTTTTCTCATGTAGTTAAGATGAATTCTATTCATATTGTTCTAAGTTTAGTTGCAACAGAAGATTTTCACTTTAAACAACTTGATGTTAAGATGATTTTTCTTCATGGTGATTTGGAGGAAGAGATATATATGTAGCAGCCATTTGGTTACAAATTCAAGGGTAAGGAGAAACTTGTGTGCAAATTGAAAAAGAGCTTATATGGGCTCAAGCAAGCTCCACAAAAATGGTATTTGAGATTTGACATTTTTATGCATGATCATGGTTATATGAGATGTGAATCTGACCATTGTGTTTATTTTAAGAAGCTTGAAAATGGTAGCTATGTTATTTTGTTACTGTATGTGGATGATATGCTAATTATAGGATCTAATATGTAGGACATTGGTAAACTTAAAGAAAGGTTAGTTTGCACATTTGCAATGAAGGATTTGGGATATGCAAAGAAAATCCTTGGCATGCAAATTCACCGAGACAGGAAAAACAAAATGTTGTATTGGTCTCAAAAGGATTATATCAATAAGGTGTTGGAAAAGTTTAACATGCAAAATTCAATAATTGTCAGTACACCTATGGCCGAACTCTTCAAATTGAGAAAAGATCAATGTCCTTCATCACACGAGGAGGTTGATTACATGGCACGTGTTCCCTGTGCTTCCACAGTAGGAAGTCTTATGTATGTCATGGTTTGTACTAGACTAGATATTGCACAAGTAGTGGGAGTTGTGAGCAGGTTTATGGCTAATCCAGGTAAAGAACATCGGAAAATAGTCCAATGGATTCTCAGGTATTTGAGAGGGAAATACAACATGGAGTTATGCTATGGAGGGTCAAATACTTATTTACATGGCTATGTTGATTCAGATATGGCTTGATATTTGGATGGAAAAAGGAGTATTAGTGGATATGTTTTCACAGTAGGTGGAATGTGAGTTAGCTATATTTCAAGATTGTAGAAGGTTGTGGCTTGATCTACTATAGAGGCAGAGTATGATGCAACTACAAAAGATAGAAAGAAGATGATATGGATGAGCAGGTTCATGAAAGAGTTGGGTAAGGAGCAAGAGGATTACAAATTATACAATGATAGTAAGTGTATGATCTATCTGGTAAAGAACTCAACATTTCATTCATGAATGAAACACATTCAATTGAGGTATCACTTCATATGACAGTTATTGGAGGATGGATAACTGAAGTTAAAGAAAATCCATACGGATGAGAAACCCATGGATATGCTAACAAATCTATTGGTAAGGGAGAAGTTGGAACTTCACTCCACTTATGTTGGTCTTTGAGTTTGAGACTTGAAGAGGAAGAAATGGGCCAAGGAAAAGGAACCAAGGATGGTGATGCACAATAAAATGCACCAATTGATTTCCAAGTGAGATATTGTTGAGTATGGAGCTTAATTGCTTCACAAAAAACTTACTTTTACATGTTATTGGTTTTGACAGTGACCGACATCGGTCAGGGTATAACCGGCATCGGTCAGGGTATAACCGAAATTAGACACTTGTGTGATGGTGCTTTTGTTATTTAATGAGAAATAGAATAAATATCTTGCTTTAAAGATGATTTATTGATTTTTAAATCATAGTTAGTTGCCCAAAATAGATATATATGCATGTATACATTGTATGAGGGTAAGAGAGAAAAAAAGTAATTGTTTTGCATGTAAGTTTTCTTGGTGAGCAAGAAAGAGTAGCTGAGTGAGGGAAAAGCATTGAACATCCTGTGAGGTGTTGGAAGACAATAGATCTTCATTGTATTTCCTTTGTAAAGCATGGAATAATATTATTGGTTGTTTATGGTGGATGTATCCCACACTGGGTGAACCACGTTAAATCTGGTGTTATATTTCTCTTTTTTATTTTATCGTTTGGTTTATTTTTGCATTCATTGCTTGTATGTTTTATCTGATTATATATATGTACAACACTATTATATGGTTTAACCCCAACACCATCTTCATTATCTTGGCCTTTAATTTTCCCGCTTGCTTCCATTTCTCTCATGATTCTCTTTTGTGTCCTCTCACTCTTTTGCTCTCCTAGATCTTGCATAAGATCTTCTAGGACTATCTCCCTTGTCTTCTCTTCCTCTTCTCTTTTTTACTGCCATCATAATTATCAAGGTGACTCTTTCGACCTTCTTGGTCACTTTTCTCTCTTTCGACCTTCTTGGTCACTTTTCTCTTTCCTCAAAAAATTCATGTTCTTCCCTTACCTCTCTTGGGCTTGCTTTATTTCTTTCATCTATCTCTGTGGATCCTAACTGCTACTCTTGCTTGGTAACATTTGCTTTACATTCTCCTTCTCCCAATGACACATTCATTCCATCTTCTTCCTCCTTCATGAAAGCTAAGACCCAATTCTTGGTATTTTCAACAAACTTCTTAATGCCAAATACCATGCTCCTCTTTTCATCATCCGCATGTTGATCCATCAAAGGTGCCACAATATGCTCTTTTCCATCTTTCATCAAAAAAAATTGTTTAATCTTCCATTATAAACTACCCTTATGTCATATTTCCATGGTCTACCTAAGAGTAGGTGACACACATCCATTGGCATCACATTACACAAAACTTCATCATGCAAGCTCCCTATTTTGAAAGGAACTATACATTGCTCTTTTACAAGAATTTGGTGTTTTTTCTAACCCATGCTACTTTATAAGGTGTAGGGTGAACTGACCTCTTCAACCCCAATTTACTAACCACTTCCTCTGAAAAAATATTATCAGTGCTAACATTATCAATCACAACTTGACAACACTTAACTCTTTTCTTGCATCTAGTCCTGAATAGGCTTCTCCTGCAGACTGGCTTCTGAGCTTTGACTGGTTGTTGTAAGAGAAATATTCTTACCAACAATGATTTCCCATGTTTCTGATCATCATTTCTATCATCTATCTTCTCTATACCGGAAGATACTGATTCTATTTTTGTCATCCTTATGCCTAGATCATTTATCTCATTCATCATGTTATCCATCTTCCTCATTACTCCCTGCTGGATCAAATTCATAATACGCTGCAATGATGGCTTCTCTGATTTTGTCATGCTAACACAATCACTTTAAAAATATCAACCAATCTATTTTTTTTAAGTATATGTAATCAATCGATTCTAATTAGAGTGAACCTGCTCCAATACCAAAATGATGCAAGGGGTATACATCATTCTCTTTTGATATACAACTTCTATATCTTGGTCTTTGTCACTTATTTCACTATGCATTCTTGGACTTTAGATCTTACCATTATTAATTTTTCTTCTCCATTATCCCTTGCTGTGAGGGTCTTTAAGACTCACATTCCCTATACATTTGACACACTTACATACACAAGGTTGGCTATCTCATAGGTCAATAGACCATTTTATGGATGGAAAAAAATGGAAGAGGGTACTTTTACAACTTGCAACAGATTCCTTAGCTCCTAAATCATCATATTCACTCTCTACATGTTCTTCTAACCTTATTAAGAATCGGTCTTTCAACCATATATCTCCCGTGTTAACTCTTCCTTTGAAGTAACCCTACCACCTAGCTATGTCCAACTAGGTCATAATGGTTACTAGACCCAAAAATTCTCTTAGGCACCCCACATCATCTCTAACACTCTTAGTATCTTTTGTGAAGAGTTCCCTAAGGTGATTTGACCCTCCATTTAATCATACCCTTACCTCCTATGCTAGTTTCCTGATTAGGCCTTGTTGACCTACTAGCCCTTCCACCATATAAACCCTGTTGTATCTCAATTTTTCATGAAACAATCATATCATCAAATGGGTAATCTAAAGACCCTTTTATGGAGTACTCAAATACACCAAAATACCATACCTTTCTCCTTTGTATGGAATTGTACTTCCTTTGTAATATATCATGGAAATTAGGCCTAATTAGCCTCCTACTCATGATAACATACACTTACCTCTATGATTTCACCTAGAATTTGATAGATCCGCCTCTGGAATGGTCTTAATATGATTTCTACCAAGTTTGGAGACTTGACTCCATCATTTTACCACTTATGCACCTCATTTTCTCCTCGATCTGTACAATGTTATAGACTGACTTGCAAAAATTCACATAACTCCCTTACACATGCGATTTGGAGGATGAGTTTTGGCACACTTCTCACTCTCATCCAGACAGTCCTTTCCCCAAAATTTCATCAATTTTGAATAGTTAGAATTCCAGTTATGTGATGCCCTAGTTAAGGCCCGAGAGCAAAGAATTAAAGCTACAGCTGACAATGATTGGTTTCAAAAGCTACAAAAATTTGGAGACACTCCATTCCTCCTCCTTCAACTCCCTATGCATTCACAAATGACTAAGAGCACTCCCATGGTGACTGTGATATTCCGAGCCGTAGCCAGAGTAGGGTTCTCAATGCAAAGTCTCTACAAAGACAATAATACATGTAAATTTCACACAAATTTTAACCTACAACACCACTCAACATCTTTATTATTCATTATCTGCTCTTTTATATGTTCTTCAAGGTATTTTCTTGACCGAGTCACTCGAATGCATCTCTCTCCTCTTAATTACATTGAAATCCCCTATTAATAGGTGGATATTGTCCAAGTCTAGCTTCCTAAGCTAACTCCTAAAGTGACTCAACAATCACCTAAACCTGGAAACCAGGAAGAATATCATCCTAAAAAACCTATTTGTTCGTACATACCAACTTACACATGATGACAAGGTTCTAAGGGCTTATTTAGCTTATAACCCTTCTTGACCAAATCAAAATTACCTTTACACCTCATTTTTAACCTCAATTTATTCCATCCCTCACTTTTACATACATTTGAAATTTGAACTACATAGATATGGAGGGAAAATACAACTTGAACACACTCTATACCCTATGACCTGTAATCACCTAACTGACAATGATGCTCCAGCATCATGAGGGAGTTGGTGGTTGAAGGAAACCCTGAAATCATGAAGGGATTTTGCTAACATATTTATTTGACAGAGTAAATTGTTAATAATCTTTGAAACCCTTCCCATTAGTAGCAAAATGTGATAGTTACACTGGAATCTTGTAGGTGTGCATGGAGATTCAAGAACTATGTGATCAAACATACAATAAAGTATTTATAGTGTAGACCCAAAGTTGAAACCCTTGAAGGAAGCCTTCAGAATTCATAAAATCACGTATTGAAAGAATTACAAAGGTTAAGAACTTGTTTTTTTGGATTTAATGCTAACGAGTAGAGTGAAGGGGACTGAGACAAGAAATATTTGCCTAGGAAAGAGATTGAGATAACTAAAGATATGTGTGAATCTTGAATCAAGAGGTGTAAAGTAGAACCTATGATCTTAAAACCCTGAAATCATGAAGGGATTTTGCTAACATATTTATTTGACAGAGTAAATTGTTAATAATCTTTGAAACCCTTCCCATTAGTAGCAAAATGTGATAGTTACACTGGAATCTTGTAGGTGTGCACGGAGATTCAAGAACTATGTGATCAAACATACAATAAAGTATTTATAGTGTAGACCCAAAGTTGAAACCCTTGAAGGAAGCCTTCAGAATTCATAAAATCACGTATTGAAAGAATTACAAAGGTTAAGAACTTGTTTTTTTTGGATTTAATGCTAACGAGTAGAGTGAAGGGGACTGAGACAAGAAATATTTGCCTAGGAAAGAGATTGAGATAACTAAAGATATGTGTGAATCTTGAATCAAGAGGTGTAAAGTAGAACCTATGATCTTAAAATATTTCTCTCAACAAATTTGGAGGTTCTAAAGCCCAAAAACTTCTAGATTTCCCCTAGTGGTTGCCACTTTAGATCTCATTCAAGCAAACAAGTGAAGGAGGACCTAATTTAGAAGTCAAGAGAGTGAATTGAATGAGTTTTGTGAAAATAAGGTCATAGTAAAAGTTTGTACCTGAGAAGTAAAGAAAAATGGGTATCTAAAAAGGTGATTTTCTTAGATATTCAGACATTGAATCAAAAAATACGTGTGAAAATCAGTGTAGTCAGGGCTATTAGAAGTTTGAACCAAGAAAGAATGAATGATAGTGAAAGAAGCACTTAGAAAAGGAATTGGAGCCTAACATTTTACACATAAATTAAGAGCCCAAAAAGGTACTAGAAAAAGCAATTAGTTGGTTATGGGTTACTCTAGATCACTCAATTCATGAATCCAATAGAAGCCTTGAACTCAAGAAGCATTGTAAGGTTATTTTACAAATAGGTGAGACAATTAATCTGCTTAAATGATTTGAGTTAATTTTATGGTTGAATTAATAGTGTCAGTGGTCTAGAAGTAGGTTACAAGTGTGGGATTAATGCCATAAAGATAAAGATCAAGAATTTTCCTATTTTTGAGGTGTGTACATAGTAGAAATAGAGCTCATTTGAAGGCCTAATAGGCATTGTTGAGTTTTGCATCATTTATAACATAGTGAGCTGGAAAAAGATTGTTTGAGCTCTACATCATTTGGTATCAGAGCGTGATATAGATTCTTGAAAATAATAAACATTGTTTTGAGAGTGATTGTAGGAAAGAGAAGAAAAAATGGTGCGAGTAAGAGAGATAAGAAGGTCAGCTTGGGAAGAGAAGATGGAAAGGATGTTGGAAGTTGTGTTGAGCATATTGGAAGGCATGTAAGAAACTCAGAGAAAGATGAGGACATAGATGAGCTATTTGCAAAGAAATGGGACAAATGGTAGGTGTAATTTGTAGGTAAGTTCTATAAGTGTCAGGGATATGCAGGACACAAGGCATATGAGTGCAAAGAGATGAATGCAATAGTGAAAGATATGGACATAGTTGCTGAAATCTTGAAGATAGAGGTAAGCCACTTTTATATAGAAGAATTCTTTTGAAACCAGGTAATGTGATGAATAATGTAACTCACAGGAGATGGTTGTTCAAAATTGTATGTAAAGTAAAAGGTAAATGTTGTAATGTGGTCATTAATAGTGGAAGTACTGAGAATATAGTTTCATTTGAGGTGGTAGAGAAGCTAGAATTGAAAACTACAATGCACCCTAACCCATATTAGGCATTATGGATGCAAAATGGACATCATATCTTAATTAGGGATAAATGTCAGGTAGAATTTTAGATCAGAAGATATAAGGACAAAGTGATATGTGATTTGGTTCCAATATATGTATTTCATGTTTTTTTAGGAAGACCATGGTAGTATAATAGGCAAGTAGTTAATGATGGAAAGAAAAACACTTATACTATTGTAGCAAATGGAGTTAACCATACACTTTTACCACTTAAATGTGAACAAGAACAACAAGCAGGAATAGTGATGATGATGACAGCTAAGAATTTCTTGACAGAGACTAGAAATGTGTGTAAGAAGACACTATTCAGGTCTATTAAGCGTCATGAGACTGATATGAACAAAGGTTTTGAGAGAGATAGAGATGGTTTCAAGAGAAGAAGAGGTGAAAGATGAAGACGATGATGAGAGACAAGAAAGAGATGATAGAGAGAGAAGAGAAGCACATGTTAGAGTGCTTGAGGACCAAAGAGAAGGTCTAGTGGATAGAGAAACAATTGATGTAGTTGAGAAAGGTGACAGGGAAGGCAAGATAGAGGCAAGAAGTAGGAAAATTTTGTGTGAAGAAGAAGTGAATAAAGAAGAGGAAAAAAAGCATGAGGAAGGTGAATAAGGCATGCAAGCCTTTTGTTTTTTATTCTAACACTTCTTTGAGCATTGGTTTTTTAGGTACAAGTGAAAAGAACGAAGGTATAGACCAATTAATGAGAAGCATGAAGAAAATAGTGCGGACATGGAAAATTCAAGACAACTTACAAGAAGAATTGAGCAAGGAAAGTGAAAGAAAAGAAAGATTTGCAGATAGGAAGAGGGATGGACACCAAGATAAGATCTTAGGAGCATTAAACTATGGAAAAGTTGAGCAAGAAATATGGAATAATAAGGAAGATCAACAATCAGACCTTATAAAATAAGAAAACAATCAAGAAAGTAGAAGGCTAACAAATCAAGAAGCTAATAAATTACAAGGACAAGATGAAAGTAAACATGAGATGGATAAAATAACTAATCCATGTGATGGAAATGAATTTTCTCAGTGTAAGTCCTTTCTAAGTGATATAAACACAAGTTCAACAATTAAGTTGATGAAGAGGCAATCAAGGGAAGATGAATATATCAAGTTAAAGAAAACATATTATCATTTTGAGGAAGAGATGATTCAAGAATGACTAAAATAAAATTAAAGGAAAAACTTAATATTCATGATTGATGAAGATGCATCATATATAACCATAAATCAAGGGTCCATACTCAGACCTAAGGAGTAAAACATAAAATACAGTCCTAGAGGCATCATTGTGATCACGAATTTAAGAAATTCAAAGAAGAACCAGTTGAGAGAAGACAAAGAATAGTTGAAAGAGGTAAATCTTGGATGGTTTACAGTCAAGGGAGATTTTTGAAGGATCATATTCAATTGGAAGCAAAGGAAGAAAGAGGAAGAATAAGAAGGGTAGCACAAGGAATGGGGAAAATTTATTTTTCCCTTGGGAGTATGATGTAGGAGCATCACTCCTAGCCTATACATATGTGTGAAAACATCAATTTTGACTTCCTAAGTATGTTCATAGGTTTTAGAGGTTAAAATATGTAATAATCATGTAACAAGTCCTATTGTGGTATAGAAGTCCTACTAAGGCCTTGTTTGTGGACTAGTTCTTAGCTCCTAGAGTTCTAAACTAAAGTAGCTTTTCTAATGTTGTAATAAAGGAAAAATCATGGAATGTAAAGGGTCATAGAGGAAAAATTCAGTTAGAAGGCTTATGGAAGCACATTAAAGCCTTAAATTATAACTAATTTTATCATCATTCGAATGATCAAAGATAAGGAATGATAGCTCTAAGAACTTTTCTGTGATTTCTTGTTGTCAATAAGGTGTATTAGGTATCTAAGTCTGTGTATGAGCATTTGACATTTATGAAATGTGTTGCATGTAACTGAGGAAGGATTTTAATATTGGTAAGAGTTCTTGCTTAAGATATTAGTGATCTTGAGGGAAATTATTGTTATATCAAAGGTTATCATTTGACAAATAAGAGAACCCTACAGTAAACTTTAACTAATGTGCAATCCTTTGTAATATTGACATTTTGAGAGGTAACTTAGATTTTGTGAAGAATGAGTGCCTGGGAAGAATGTATTGAGGAAGGTTGGACTTCATTTCTTTTATAGAGCACATGCATGTGAAAATTAGATCATTGTTTGTATAGAAACCCTATCTTGTAGCAAAGTTGTATGAAAGAATGATTCTTTGACGAAGTTAGGAGTTTTCTCGAATTGCTCCATGATGCAGCCTATATTCTTCTATATAAAACCCAAGCACGCTGACACATCACCCAACTTGAGATGAGCGATCACCCAAAGTATGCAAATGTACCAGACCCCTCTTTAGAGTTGTTTGTGTAGGATGTCAGTGTGATGAAGATACAACAGATTCAAAACCATAAATAACCATAAACATTCCACAATGCCTAACTAGATCTAGATCTTAGAGAATCATGAATTAAACAATAACTATACTAAGATTAACCATACAAGAACCGGTTATAGTCACATTTAAAACCATTATCCATCCAATATACTCCATTACATTAAACACTATAATACATAGAAGCTTCTTACATCACAAAAGCATCGCCATAAGTCATGCACACATCAGATCCAACAACATAACTCTACAATAATTCATTACTTCTAAAATACATAGTTCAATACATACTTATAAGGGTGGGGACTTTCTCTTCACCACCTACGCACTTCCTAGAATAGGTTAGATGCTAATAATATCCATACACTTTTACATTAATATGCACACATGTAAGTGTGCTAATGATAGACATCCTATAGTTAACATGAAGAAGTAATCCTATTAATATCTTAAACTTATACATGGCACTTATCAGATGCTCATTCCCAAAATAGCATTTGCGTGTTGCGTAATTCTCCATCCCAATGTGTGCTCCACATGCTATCTTCCAAAAATAGTGCACATCCATGAAAATGGCTAAATCCTGAATCAGCTTGTCCTGGCGCGCATTTCCTTTCCTATCCTTCAGCACCTTCAAATGCACCTTATTCCCGCACATGCATTCCTATGTGTGTCTTCTCCTTAGAACAATACGTCTGCTCAACATTCCATCTTATTAACACGTGAAAGAGGTTGTTTCAGGGACTAGAAACTTTCCTTAAGGAAGAGTGAAGGCCATTTAATAAGTAACCAAGGTAAACATAATGTGCAGAACACGTTGTTACATTCTCTAGATACCTTGTTCCTGTTATCAGTCAAGAGAAGAGGGAATTGTGAGATCCCTCGGAATGTTGATGTAACAAGATCTAGTGTTAGAATAATATGCTTAATTAGATTGATACATCCCTGAGGAAAGATATAAGAGTCACTAAAACCATGAGGGCTTAATGTAGTAAGAAAAAAAGGTCTTCTCAAGCCTAAGAGAAACCCTCCTTAGGGTTATGAGAAACTAAGTGGAATGAGGGAGTTAGTGGTTTAAGGAGACCTTGAAATCATCAAGGGAGTTTGCTAACATCTTTATTTGACAAAGTACATTGTTAATAATCTTTGAAACCCTTCCCATTAGTAGCAAAACTTGGCAGTTGCAGTGGAAGCCTGTAGGTGAGCATGGAGATTAAAGAACTAGGTGATCAAGCATACAATAAATTCTTTATAGTAAAAACATAAAGTTAAAAATATTGAAGGAACCCTCGAGCCTTCATAACAAACATGTATTAAAAGCATTTAAAAGTTATTCTTAGGCCTGAGAGAAACCCTCCATAGGGTTATGAGAAACTAAGTGGAATGAGGGAGTTAGTGGTTGAAGGAAACCTTGAAATCATCTTGAGGGAGTTTTCTAACATCTTCATTTGACATAGTACATTATTAATAATCTTTGAAACCCTTCCCATTAGTATCAAAACATGACAGTTACAGTGGAAGTCTATAGGTGTGCATGGAAATTTAAGAACTAGGTGATTAAGCACACAATAAAATCTCTATAGTGGAGACCCAAAGTTGAAAACACTTGTAGGAAGCCTTGAACCTTCATAAAAAATATGTATTGAAATTTTTGGATGTAATGCTAATAGGTAGAGTGAAGGGGATTGAGACAAGACACAGTTGCCTAAAAAAGAGATCAAGATAACTAAAGATAGGTGTGAATCTTGAATGAAGAGGTGTAAAGTAGAACTTATGATCTTAAAACATTTCTCTCAAAGAATTTGGAGGTTACAAATCCCAAACCTTCTATATTTTCCCTAGTGTTGAACATTTTAGATCTCAATCAAGCAAACAAGTGAAGGAAGACCTAATTTAGAAGCCAAAAGAGTGACTTGAACGAGTTTTGTGTAAAGAAGGTCATAGTGAAACTTTATACCTGAGAAGTAAAGAAAAATGGGTATCTGAAAAGGTGATTTTCTTGGATGTTGAGACATTGAATCAAAATTTATGTGGGAAAATTAGTCTAGTCAGGGCTACTCGAAGTTTGAACTAAGAAAGGAGGAATGATGGTGAAAGAAGCACTAAGAAAAGGAATTGGATCCTAAAATTTTGTATGCACCTTAAGAGCCCAAACGGGTACTAAAAAAAGCAATTAGTTAGTTATGGGTTACTATATATCACTCTACTCATGAATCCCCCATAAACCCTAAACTCAAGAAGCCTAGTAAGGCATTTTTACAAATAGGTGAGACAATTAATCTCCTTAAATTCTCCTTAAATGATTTGATTTAATGTTATGTTTGAATTAATAGTGTCGGTGGTCTAAAAACAAGGTACAAGTTTTGGATTAATGCCATAAACCTAAAGATCAAGAATTTTCCTATTTTTAAGGTGTGTACATAGTAGAAATGGAGCTAATTTGAAAGCCTAATAGACATTGTTGAGTTTTGCATCATTTCTAACATAGTGAGTTGGTTTGATATTGTTTGGTATCTGAATAAACATCTCTTTGTGCATGAACATTCTTGATTCCCATTTTTTTTATGTTTCTAGACCAAGAAGAAGAGCCTCATACTCAACAGTGTTATTAGTATTCACAAACTGTAACTTGTATGAAAATGGGTGAATCTTTCCTAAAGGTGAGACAAGAACTACCCCTACTCCAGAACTCGTTGTAGAATAACTTCCATCGAACTCAAGGGTCCAAATATCATTTAAAGTATCTTGAACAACTTCAAGAATATTCAATTCAGGACCATACATTACCATATAGTTACCATGTCCAATTGTCTTCATACAAAATTTGTGCTTGAGGATCATCAGTATTTTGGACTATGTACTTAGCTTGTCTTCTAGGAAACAAATTTTTCATCTCTCCTTTCACATTGACAAGTGCACAAGACCTGTCCATTTGAATTTCTCCTCCGAGATCTCTACAAAATTTCTTCTTAAGAACATTCTGTAGGGGGGGGGGGGTATATCATCAACCAAGATAGTAGCGTTAACTCTTTTTTCATAAAAATTGCAAAGGCCACTTGAGCATCATCTATTCTTCCTATCAAAGGTACTTCTTTAGTCTATATTGAGTAGTATGAACCAAATTTCTGGGTTAGGATAAAGCCTAAGGCATGGGATGCTTTTGCGAGCATTACATTATCTGATGCTCTAGAATCAATGACATAATTACTTTACTTATGTACAGCTATCAACAATGTCACATAAAATGGTTCAATCTTTTCAGATGTGGAGGGAATGGAGGCCATCAAGTTTTGAGGAGAAGGGGCTTTAGGAGTAGGCAAAATTCCCTTGGAAGAAGGGGTGAATTGAGGAGGCTTAGCATTTACAAAGTTAACAACTTGGGAAAAAGCCTCTGGATGGGTTTAATAATACTCAGCTTTGGAGATTTGAATCTTGGTTTTATTGATATGATCAATAATGTTAAAATATCTTGAAGAAGAAGAAATTTCTTGACTAAACACAATGGGAGTTTTAGGTTTATCAACTTTAGGAGTTGCATTTGGTTTAGACACATATGTTGAAGATGACGGGGAATTTGAAGGCGCAATAGTACTTACTTTCTTATATGTGGAAGGGACATGAAACCCTCTTTTTGCAACAAATGGAATGACAACAAGAGATTCCTTAGCCTTCTCTTTCTTATCGGGATGAACAATATACTTCTTCTTACTAATTTTTTCTCTCGTCATGACCGTGTAAGACTCGATGTTCATTCCACCCACAATTTCTTCATAATCATCTTCTTTAGACTCATACACAACATAATTTGAGAATATTCAACTTCCTCATTATTTTCCTCAAGTTATTCCTCTAATTCTTCTGTTTTGATTTCATCCTCCACTTCTTGAACTTCACAAGTTGCAATTACTGGAACCTTCAAATGAGGACATTCGATAGCAGGCTTGGGCTAAATAGCTGGAAGATGATTCCTTGGCTGAAAATTCTTCATGGGAATATATTTGTAAGGGATATTTTGAGAGAGTTGTTTCTTTATAGCAATTAAATTGTTAGCTAATTTTTAGACTAGCTTATCAGAATTAGCAGGACCCGAAATAGAAGCCTTAGACTTAGAAGGTTCTTTCTTCAACTTACCGGACATAATCAAGTCATCTTCAACACTGATAGGAAGTTTTTGATCTTCATTCAAATTTGTTCATTGTGATCTTTTCAATGTGAAAATAAGCTCCAGAATTTGAACATTGATGAAGAAAAAATTAAAATTCTCAATGGTGGGTTGAGCAATAGCCATAATTTTATGGACCAATCTATTAAATTTTACTACGAACTCCCTTATTGGTTCATAAGGTTCCTTCTTCATTTGAGAGAGTTGGGCCAAAAGTGCATGGGCATCCTCTACTGGTTTCAACCTAGCCTCAAATTTGGTTTTCATTGTATCCCACACGATGATATTGTTAACTAAAAGATGATAAAAACACTCAGTAGCATTGTCTTGTAATATTTCAACAAAAAACATAACATATACATCCTCATGTGCAACTCTGAGGACTCCACGAGCAACATAGAATGCTGCAAGATGTTCGTCTAGGTGAAACTTATCATTTCTTCTAAATTTCAAGAAGTTCTTTTGAATTCCTTTGAGCAGGTCATGGAGAGGTTAAGGAAGGGCCAAAGGTCCAATATCCTATCCCCAAGGTAGAGGTACAACCATTCTGGGAAAAACAATTTGCAAAGGAAGGGTAACACCAACCAAAATCAAAGCTTGAGTAATAAATACTTGTGAAGATGAACCATGTATCCTTTTTGTTGGATGTGTGCTTGTAGACCTCTTTTCTTTACCCTTTCTTTTAGAAGATGAATGAAAAGAAAATTTTTGTTGAAACTAGTAGGATCTTTAATGCCCTGAGCTCTCAAAATCTAAGTGTATCTCCGTTCAACTAGTGTGATAAAAACTCGAGATTGATTATTATTCAGTTGAAGAGAAAATATCTTATGGGTAGCATGATAAGTGGCTCACTGTGGGTGCCAAAAAATTGTTGGTTAGAAAATATGTTGTTGGGGAAAAAATCAATAGTTTAGGGGATGACAGTCCCTCTTCTTTAATAGGGAGGCTCCCGTATTGAGCCAAAAACCTAGAACTCTAAAATATTTACAAATTTACAGACTAGGGCGACTATATAGTGATATTCCCCCCTCTTTGAACTATCAAATCTCTTTGTGCTTCCCTATGGACCTTGAGACCTCTTCCAAATGGTTAGAGTGCTAATATCACTATAGGGTACCGAGTCTCAAGTCTATATGGCTGGGGTCAACCTAGTGAAAATGAATGACCCCATGATTCTCAATACAGAAGATAAATAAAACAACAAGGTTGTGA
The DNA here is from genome assembly GCA_019776745.2 of Taxus chinensis. Taxonomy (NCBI): domain Eukaryota; kingdom Viridiplantae; phylum Streptophyta; class Pinopsida; order Cupressales; family Taxaceae; genus Taxus; species Taxus chinensis. The sequence continues at coordinate 899,197,798 of CM034147.1, forward strand.
CAAGATAAATTAAATAGAGACACAAAATTTCGACTAATTCATCCATCAAGGATATATAGATCCTCCTTGATTTTACAAGATTTCCATAAGAATGAATAAATGAGAGGGGGAAACAACAACACTTTCAAAGAAGAAGACTGCAGATCTTATTAAAATTTTGCATGTAAATGGAATTAAAGAACATACATGCTTAAATAAATGGAAATTTTACATCACATAAGATGAAAATCGAATCACATTTCATCAAATCTTACTCCATGAAAGAGAATACAAAGCTTCAATTCCAAGATAAATCAAATTACGTATCAACTAAATAAAGAAAAGGAGATTGGAAGAATAATAATAGAAAGAAAGAGGGTTCTTCTTTTGTATTTCCAAAATCTATGTCTCTTACATATAATGTGCACCAATATCCAACCCCTTTTGCAAAGAAAATGAAGCCTTGTATAGGAAAAGGGGAGGGAGTAACTACCCCAACTAACTAGTTGTCTTAATTAAGTGTTAAAACACTTAATTAATTGATTTACATAAAATAAAGTTTTATTACAATTTTACTTTTATACAATAAAGTCAATTACAAAATAGAACAACTAGTTGCATCATGAACCAGAAGAAGAATGAATAAAAGAGATGGAAGCTGCAGGAACCTGGAGCTTTAAAACATGCATCCATAACTTGGTCACTACATTTGATATCTCTATGTCTTTGTGTAGAATGGTGTTCAAAAGATTAGTCAAGCAACTGCCAAGAGAAAAATCCATTTATTTTATTATTCCACCATATTGTGTATGTCCCTTTACTTCCTCTATCATGACATTATTGAGTTATGACGATTCTTCCATTATCTCCTTGTTGACCCATTCCTCTTTGAACAAGTTCTCTTTGATGAGTGCATTGAAATATACCTTGATATGATCAATTTAATTTCTCTCTGATGAGTTGTCTTTCAACAATTGGTAGCGAAGGGCTTGCAAGTCTGCACAAATTTCAACTTTTAGAGATTCTCATTTTTGAACTACATTTTGTAATTCAATTGAGGCTTCTTCGAGAACTTTTATCCTCCATTCCAAATTGAAAGTTCAAGTCCTAGATAATTTACTCTTAGATTCATTGAAAATATTCTCTGAAAGGAGGATTTTATCATCTGTGAGAGTTATGATTCGAAGGTCTTGGATAAAATTAGCCCAAATATTGAGTTCCTTGTCAAAATCATCAATCCTTTAATTGATTTGATCTTGAGATGAGATGATGTTATCATATATCTTACATGCTTCATCAATGAACTGCAATCCCAAAATAAGAATACCCTCAACCCAAGATTCTGATGCTTTTCCAAAAGTGACATGTTTTTGAATATATGTGATTTCCTTCAAATCAATTTCAGTAGTAGAAACAATGGGTGGGACTGTAGATAGAGGATTAAGATCCAATGGCTTTTTTTCAGATGAAAGGAAAGACTTGATAAAGCTTGTAAGTACCTGTACCTACTCCTCTAGCTACTCTTGGGTTTGCTTTCCCTTTTCAACTCTTTTAATAACCTTAGATACATTTTCTCTAAGATTATGTACTTCTTCCTATGGAGTTGATTCACCCAATGACATTGTTGTTAGCTCAAGATCTGACAATGATGCTTCTTTTTCATGATTTTCCTCCTCTGGTCTAGAAAATTATAAGAATTTTTGTCCTGTAGAATTTGAAACAAGATGAGAAGTAGTATTTTATTTCTTTGGAGAAGGAGGGGAAGTACCAAGGAGGGAAACCACCGCATTGAACTTAGGAACCTTAATCTAGGATTGAGCTTTTCTCTTTCTACTATTTACCATGGTTTGAACCTAGGTAAATGAATCTCTAGAAGATGTCGCCGGATGAGGCAATGCAAGAGTAATCTGAGAACCTTGGAGGTTGGGAAACTAAAACCTCAACAATAGAAGTTATAATAGATGAAGGAGGTCTCCTTACATCCATTTTTGGCCTTAAAACACCAATTTTCCCTAGACTAGGTGCAACTACCTCAACAACATCTTCCTCTTTATCATTTCTTCACTTTCCTCTTCTTCTTCTTCCTTGACCTACTTTTTATCACTTGCCTCTTCTTCAACATGTTGTTGGGTCTAATCAGGAGCTGATTCACTTCCTAACTCCCGTGCTTTCTCTTTATTAACTCCTTGTCTAGATGTTTCTACTTTTTTTCCACCTCTTTGGCCTTATCTTTCTTAGTGCAAACTTTAGTTCTAGAATCCAGAGGAGAGGAGGAAAGAGTTTGCTGAGTTGGGGTATTCTTTTTTGAAGAATATGCTTCTTGGGACGAAGCCATATTCTGAGACTCATTGAATTCCTTAAACTTTTTATCCAGCCAATGCCTTTATATCAAGAGTATAGGGGTTTTCAGATCATTTGGATTATATTTCTCCTTCTATGAGCAATCAATGGTGGGTAGAGGAGTATACTAAATGGAATTTATATATTTTGCAGTGAAAGTATCTGAACCATCATCTATCATTCCCTCATGGACTGCATATAGCTTGAAATTTTTGATTTTATGTAAGGATAGACTGTCATAGGCCCTTCTTCTAACCTCATATTCATCAACACAGTCCTCACAATAGTCTTCAAATGTAGATGTATAGTAGTACGTTATCATGAGATTATTACCAATGAAATTCTTCCAATCAAAATTACTCCTCTTTTAGTAAGGGTGAAAGTTAAACGGAGAGATAGTCCTTTCAAAATTTTGTGCATCCAAAGTTGTCCTCAACGTGTAATTTCCCAAAGTTATGGGAAATTTATACCAGATATTTTCTTATCTTAGCAGGTCTTGTGAAGGAGATCCAATTTCTTGCAAGGCTCAACCAAAACTATCTTATCATTGGATTATATTAGAAGATTATATGGAACTCTCTTGAATTCGACTTTTTGGATGAAGGATAACTTTCTAAATTATATGAACAAGCTACCATATACTTAATTAAATCAATTGTGTTTCTTCTTGAGATACTATATTGGTTACATTTCCCTCAAGCAGTATTAACAAAAACATTGCGAAGGTAGGCTAAATAGTCTATTTTATCACTAAAACCACAAGTTGGGTGTTTGGAGGATGTGGGAACACATATAAACAAACCATCTACCTCTATTTCATTTAAATTGGACATGTTAGAGCCAGGTGGAATGGACAGAAAATGCACTACATAATATTATTTAAACATAAGGTGGATAAGTCGGGGATGTGGGAAACTGAGAGTCTAGAAGAAATTTTCTACAAGTTCATGAAGTGCCTACAATGTCTGATTTAATTGATTTAGGAGGAGGGATTCAAATTAAGTGGATATGAGATGAACTAAAGGTCTAAAGGAACAAGGCTCAAGGTTCCAATGGTACTTGAGAACACCATTTTTTTTATATATTTGGTGAGGTGAGGTGAATTGGTGAAGCTGGGGAAGTGGAGAACGAGGGGAAGTTGGAAACAGTTCTACTAGTTCAAGTAGTGCCCGATTAACCCGATTCATCCGATTTAGGCAGAAAAAGTGCAAAAAGTTGTGATGTGGGGAATAGGAGGAACAAGGGAAAAGTTACTCCCATTACTCAAAGGACCGATTCATCCGATTTGAACTAAAATAACCCAAAAATGATTAACTACTAGAATTTCTTATTAAATCTTGACACAAACAAGGCAAACACAACCAAGAGGAGCAAGCTACTTAGCCAAAATTTCAAAAAAAATGAAAATTTCACATTTTTAGATCCCATGACAACATGTTACATAATTTATTTAATATATCATTAATCAAGAAATATGTAGGAGATTTGACTCATGTGCTAGATTGGAAATGTTTGCAGGTTCAGGAACCACGAGTGGTGATCGTAGAACCAATTAGAATATTGGACACACGAATGCTTAACTTGTGTAAGCATGAAGTAGTACAATGCAAGCTCCAATGGGACCGATATAATGAAGAAAGTGCCACTTGAGAAAATTTGGAGGAAATTAGTTCTACTTTTCCGCATTTATTTAAGTGAAAAACAGATAAAAGCTAGAAATTTATGACTATAATAAATGGCCATTTGAAAGCCATATAGTACTTGCTGATTTGAGATAGAAATATTGATTCTGATTTGTTGTTTGCATACATTACAACAATCTGTTTAAAATATGTATTTTTTAATCTTGTTAAGTTTAAACTTGAAACTAAATTTTTATGTTAGTTGTGATAAATATGAAAGGAATTGAGTTTCTATTTAGCTAAAGATCGTTGTAAAACAACTATATTACTGTTGTTATTTAGAAATTGCATGAAAATCAGCAGTTGTTGCAAATTTTATTCTACATTTAAAGAATTTTGAAATATGAAAAATTTGAAAATGGGAAAAGAATGCAAGTTTTTACAATTAGTTATAGTTGTATTGTATTTGGATGTATTCATCAAGACAATAATTGTTTTGGGAAAGGAAGGATGTCACATCCCTCTTATGTGGATTTAAAAATTTGATACTTGTTTAATCACGATGATTAAAATGGCATGCTTAAATTGGATAATTATTTGTTATGATCATTTTTAAATGTGGAAATTAGCATGATTATCATCATTATGTTGATTTTTAATTATTTGGACTAACTACCTTCTTGGTGACATGAGGTGGATGTAGGAGTAGGTACACCCTCGTGGAAATGGTGAGGGAGTGCATCATCAGAGAGAGGATGTCATCTCGAGATATTGAACTTAAAAGAACGAAGGTAATATGAGAACTGACACACATCACATGATTGGGTAACATTTAGTTTACTTCTGTGATGTGTTACTTCTTTATGTTTTGCCTTTATTTTCTATTTAGTTGATATCGACGGATGATGAGCGGATTACGCCGATGTGGCTAAATGCCACTAGCATAACCCGAACATCGTACATTGTTATTAATACACTGTTGTAAGTGAAAATTTATTCCTTTTATAGGTATTTTATTAGACTTATGGATATAAGTCAGAAAATGTAACAAGACAAATGGACCATGTTGTGTGTTATATTCACTTGTGTGTGGATGATGGTTGATTGACATTATAAATTATCCTTTATGAATCTCACTGAATTTATCATTATCATGGAATGGTCTATGTATAAGTTGACCATGACATGGTTATTGAAATAATACAATATAATATTCATTGTATTAAATCTAAATTGTTGACTTGGCCACTTTGTATGGAGCTTTAGCTCGATGGTTAGATAAGGGGGAGATGCATGTTGTTTTTGAATTTTAATTGTTTTAAATAAAACATGCACCAAGTGGAAGTACACGTTTGGAAGTGGGAATGAATGGGAAGTTCATTTGGTTTTAAATGTGAGTAAAGTTGACTCCATTCATATATGTGTGGTTTTTGAGAGAAAACAAATGGGGAAAGAGGAATTCAAACTGGGGTTTGCATGAGAAAATGGAGGAGGGATGGTTGGAAACAAGCTATTTCAATTTTTTTGGTTCATTGTGTACACGGTGGTTTTCGCTGGGACTTGGAGGCTGGAGCAATGGAAATTTGGAAGGAAGATCAAGCTAGAAATTGGTAAAAAGAAGCTGGAAAGTGTTTTTAGCAAGCATGGATTTTTCTTCTTATTCTGTTTGCTTTGAAAAGAAGTTGGAAAAGAAAATTTGTTGTTAAAATGGAAATACTTTATTGAATTTTTACCCATTTATGGGTGTGCATTTTTAAAATGAATCTATTGTTAAATACCCATTTTTGGGACTGTGTTTTTAGTATTTAATTGACTATGAAAACATTTTGCAAGAGTTTATTTATACCCATTTTTGGGTCTGTGTTTTAAAAATGAATTTATGGATTAAACGCCCTTTTTTAGGTCTATGTTTTGAAAATAAATTTAGGGATTAAACACCCATTTCTGGGTCTGCGTTTTGAAAATGAATATATGGTTAAATACCCATTTATGTGACTGCTTATTTTGTATTTATTTTACTGAGAAAACATTTTTTCAAGATTTAGATTTATACCCATTTGGGTATGCTTATTATGAAAATTGGTGGCTGTAAAAATGTTTATCTGTGGGAGAATTTTTACCCATTTTTGGTCCTACAAATTTTGTGCATTATCTTGGTGTGAAATACATTTGTGGAGGTTGATTTTTAAACCCATATGGGTTTGTACTTTTTGGGAAACATATGACTATGATATGTTTTTATTGAAGTCAATTTTTCCTCTCATTTATGGGTTTGCATGATCTTGTACATTTATGAAGGGAATACATTTTCTTTGGGTTGATTCAGGACCCATTTGGATATGCATATTTTGTTTGTATAGGTGCATGTGTCACGTTTTTCACGAAGTCGATTTTACCCATTTCTGGGTATGCATGATGTGTTATAAATATATGAGTGTGATACATTTTTGAGAGGTTGTTTTACACTCGATTTTCACCCATTGTTGGGTCTAAATATTTGTATATTTATATATGTTGAAACACTATGTATTAGGTCAGTTTCACCTATTTGGGTCTATGCAAACTTGTTAATTTGATTAAAAATCAAATCCATATTGGGCTTACATATTGGAAAAATAAAAGAAAGACTAAACATCTAGTTGTTGGGCCAAATAAAGCTATTTCAGGTTGTCTCATATCATATTGTTGTAAAATCATCAAAAATAGAATGAATGTGTAAAGTAGGTGGTTATGCCAAAGTCTTGTTGTGTGAATGTAACTTCTTGATTATAATTAAACTTTACTTTACGGTAATTGATTTGTGATACTATGTTCTCTTATCATTATTTGCTACTTGGGCATGAGGATATAGTTTTTATTATGTCCCAAATATGATATGATCGTATTTAGAATGCGACTTACGTTATCACGCTCATGGAAAATCCACAAGCGTGATAACATAAGCCTCCTCCTTAAATCACATTAAAAGAATTATAAATTTAGTGAAATATGAAACAACATATGAAGGATTTTTTAGAAAAACAGTAGATAAGTGATGGTTGTTTGGTGCATCGGTAAATGTACAAAAGAAAGTTTTGTTTTACTTAATGTTAAACTAGTTACTTGATTATCATACTATAAACCTATGAATGCATGCTAGTATAACTTTATGAAATCCACATAAGCATACATACATATGATCATGGGGGCTGTTTTTTTCTTTATGATTATAAAATATGGAAACATGAATTTAAAATTGGAATAGATGGTCATTTTTCCTCTTTGATTATGAAATCAAAACATTGCTTTAAATTTTGGAATGGAATTATTGATTGTGGAAGTGGTGTACGAGATAGTTGTGTTGTGAAGGATGAAAAATATTATTTTTTTGTGCAAACTATACGATATAGCTTACATTAGTATAGCTGGAAAAATTTAGCCAAAACAATGTATCTAGTTGTATGCATTGTCAATTCACTTGTCCTTATCCTGCACTAGTTAGGAATCATATGATGATATTGGTTGTCATGGTCTTATAATGGGATGTATTTTTAGAATTTGGGTATATTACACATGGTTCTCAGATTACTATTCTTTGTTGATAGTCGAATATATCTATCTTCCTTCCTCGTGAAGGGTCAATCCCCTCTCGCTTACGAGAAATGTGTGGGGGAATCAAGAGGTTCTGTAGTTGGAGGAAAAGCGCTTCAATGGTGCTCTCCCTCTAAACAATTGCATAAACGAGATATACATGTACACAAGAACTTTTGAAAAAAATGATTTATAGTATATTACTTGCACTAAGACATATGGTCATATTGTTGTACTTTGTTAGAGACATGCTTGTTGTCTCATGTATTTAATTTATAATATGAAGTAAATATGATCATAATAATTGTATTATGAAATGATTGTTGATCATACTTTTTGACGGAAAATTTTGGGAAGCAATGTATAAATTTTAAATGTCATTTAATTGATCAACTCTTGTTTGACATTTGAAAATATGGTAACGAGAGGATGTTTTGAACCTCCGATTATTTAGACATATTGTTGTAATATTTAATTATATGCATGGTTATTTCTAAGTTACCTAATAATATTTAAAATTTAAAATAAAAAAATTCCACTTTTAGCTTATGTTAACGAAGGGTCATTACATATGTTGTGTGTAATTATGTACGTATGGGTGATTAGTCTAAATTGTCCTTTAAGAACCTTTATGACAACTTCCAAAACTTGAAATCCCATTTCACACATCCCTATAAAAATCGCCACCGTTAGTTTATTGTGTCAATTTCTCATGTTTGGTTAGTCCATATAGTTCCGAAATTTTTTAGGACTATCTATATGGTCATATCTTGTAGGTTGTGCATTTTTTTTAATTGAATGGGCCAATTCTACTATTTCCACCTTTCTTGTTTCTAATTGTTATAAATGTTGGGTTTTTCCACTGTGATCCATGGATATACATCCCCTGCGCAACCCTAAAAAATAGAATACTTTCTACTCATCAGATCACTCAAGGTTTCCATTGATCAATCACCAAAGATACAAAGACTATTGGTTGTTTACACCCTTATTAGATTTATATGAAAAGGTGTAAGGATTAGAAACATGTAGACTATTATGATCTAATTAACTTCCAATATTAATTATGCATGACCAGAATAATGCATTCCAACTTGAAATGAACTAAATGATTGATAAAAAATTAACTTGTTTAAATATAAGAGGAGAGAGATGTATCTTGTTAAGGGAAGATTATGTAATGATTTGGATGTGCTAGCCAGTGAAACAAGAGAATCTAGGAATTTGGATTATACGTAGAAGGTTTTGGAACTGGAAAACTTATAGGTACATGACCGTATAACATTTGTATGGTCTAGGCATGAGTTGTATGGTCCAAGGCAAGGATTGTATGGTTTTGGACTAGAAGACAAGATATGTAACTTTTTAGGTGTTTTGTTTGTTTGGAAATGGTGCTTGTTGTGTGTCACTCTTCTTCACATAACCTCAGGATGACCTGATGTTGGATACCAAATATGTACCAAATTTGAAAGGGGAGAAGGCATTAGGATATGTCGTTGTAGTGAGGTGCTTCTTCACCTAAAATGGTAGAATTGGCTCAAAAAATGAGAAGGTGGTTCTCTTCTTACTTTTTGGGCTTTGTGAAACCCAAGGAAGAGACACTATGATAACCTAAATGGATGAAACATCACAACTATATACTTGAAGTATAACAAACCCAGAAATACAACATAATCACTATGAATCCCCATCCAATTTAGTGTCACTACAAGAAAAAATAATAATTACCTAAGTCTAAGCAAAGGTTGCATGAAAATAAATTATGATGATAAAATTATTCATAATTCATATGTTATTTACTATTTATATCAACAAAATATTTAAAGGTAAACTTACAAACATGAATTTATAGTTATAATGGCCAAAAACTTGAAGTATTTACACAAATGAAGTGATATTTTAGTATGATCATGGAACAAAATGAAAATGTTTAACATAATGAAAGGTGATCAAATGAACTATGATCAATGGTCTAATCCAATGGGCAAGGAGTTACATGAAATCAGATCAAGTGAGCTAGTGATAACCAAAGAAAACAACAATCTACACGACTTCTGAAAATCCACCATTAATTTAGATAAATAATGAAAGATTATACATGTACCTTTCATCACCTATCAAAACAAGATATCATAGAATGAAAATACAAGGTATTTGGAGCATGAAAGGATTTTTGTAATTCAACATTTAATGTCTACACAACACAAACAAGCACTACATGACCAAAAACTGATTTGCACCTTCAAATCTTCCAAACAAAAACATAACACTTGTTCAACATCCCACAATGCTTGTTATTTTAACAATTAAAGATTACCACTATTCAATGGCTTAGAAAATTGAAGAACATAATTCTCAAAGCAGGACAACAAAGTTTTCTCAATAGCCAAAAGATCCATTTGGAGATTTTCTTCTCAACTTTATACAATTTCCCTTTGCAAAGTGTAGACACTCAAATTTAGAAATATATCTTTTAACATTATTGATCTTGACAATGCATACTTGTATGGACAAATGCACTTTCCTCATTCTTGCTTAGAAAACCATGATAGCACTTCATGTACCTGTTTATATTTGTACACCTCTCTATAGTCAATTTATAATATTTGATTGCAAAAAATACATCTAGAAATATCCATTCTTAGGCATCTAAAGTCAAAACATGTTTTTCTCCCTCATGTCCAAAAATGCCAGTTTCAATTAGGCTATTAAATTACATAGTGATTCTATTGTATGGTTTTAGACTGACATTTGTGCATTAATTATTTCAATTCTATCACCTTCATATGAAAAAATATACCCCTTTGGTAAGCCTTTCAAGTCATAACAACCTTCAAGAACCTATATAAGAAAGTAAATGATACCTCATTTGAGAGACTTGGCACTTTATGAACTCCTCATGTAAAATAAACCAAAAAATACATCCAAATCTCCCTAAACAATTGAATAACTCATGCACATCCATCAGGAAATTATTCTTTACTAGTTTTAAGTCTCCTCCCAGTTTTATGAGTCTCCATTATCATCCTACAGACAAGCAAAGTAACCCTTCCCAAGCATTTGAGGAAGTATGAAACTCAAGCAAGGCATTGTTAAAGCATGGTTGTCAAATTCTGATTGCACTACAATAGATATCACAAGCTAGGAGAATGATGTGTGGTTTAAGGCCTCTTTAGAGTAGTGCATATAACGACAGTGCATAGGGGTGCCCACAACCCAACTAACATTGTTTTTCATGAACTTATTCTTACACTACAAGGGTTTGAGTGTTTGAGTAGAGTTTATAGAGCCATTTTGAAGGTGAGCGAAGAAGGCTGACAAACATCGACTCATATTTTCATGTAGGCGAAGCACTCAAGAAGTTGCATAACAAGATTCCAAGCAAGTCCAAGACTATATTGAAGGGTCATGACCATACAAACATTATAGACTGAGTTGTATGGTTTTGACCAGGCTCAGTTGTAGATCACAGTTTCAAAAATGGAGCATTTTCAGTTTTAGATTTGTTTTTTCTTGTACTTAGACCACCAAAACTCTTCTAGATCTATCCATAATCAACTAAGTTCATTCTCTCCCTTTTTTTTGCATTTGTTAAGTATCCAATCACTTTGAAAAGCATTATTATAATGTTTGAAATTAATGTTGGAAGTGAATTAAATTATAATATCCAACTATAGCATTATTCATCCTTTTTATGTATGTTAATTAAAGAGTTATTAAATTAAAAATAGTGAAATCACCTAAAAATGTGAAATTATAAAGGTACATAACAAAGGTACTTAGAATATTCCCTTAAAAGTAATAAGAGGTCAGACAAGATTCACTCTTCAGCACCAAGTGAAAAAAAATAATCCACCAATGAGAGATGATATAAAAGTGTGATTGAATCACTCTTTCCAAATCGTCATGGAGAACACACACATCTTACCTAGAAACAAGGTAAATATGGCACAAAAGTGACACTTGAAGAAGTGCAAAGGAAATCCACAAAGAAAACACATGTGCATATCTGAAAACTAGGAGAATGGATGAATAAGAAATTTCCACTTGGTCAGAAGATAAATTCTCCACTATTAGATAATTATGTCAACTCATTCTTTGATCTACAATTTAATTAAATTCTCGATGCAATTTGGGGGCTAAGACGGGAAAAATATCTCGAAATCATCTTCTAGAAGGGGTCAGGACCACCGTAAATATTATGAGAGTGATTTAGGTGCCATTGAATTGAAAAATATGAGATGGAAATCCTCAAAAAACATGTCAAGAAAATATCCAAAGTCTCTTTATCATCTAGCCCAAAATTCATGTTAATGCAAATCCCTCTCTAAAACCCTTCTAATGACACTGATTATAGGTCATTTAGATCTCTTAGTGAAACATTATGATCAAAATACTAGATCTCAGTCATTTTTATGGATCCTCCCAATTTTACTTCCTCGAGCTTTATTTTGCACTAAATTTGGTAGTCAAATATAACTCAATCAAAATATCTCATGACCAACCACTTACAACCATGTAGCCTCTCGAGCTCTCGAGTCACCATCACCTCGATCTCAACTTTCTCCTTGAATTTTACACATGGACCAATTGTGTATTTTTAATATTCACAAGGTTGTGGGGTCACCTTAGAGTCTCGAGACTATCCTTAGGATTTCATGCCTCCACCTTTGCATATACCTTCATGGGGATCTAGTTTCCCTATGGTTGGTTCACATCGACTAATCACATGATTTCGGGGTTTACAAAAGTTTTGGGTTCCTTGGGGTCTCGGGCCACCTTTTCATTCCACTTAAATGTGAAACCTCTAATGATTAAATGACCCATGATTACTTGAGAGGCTTTAGGTGATTGTGTAAATTTTGAGGCCCAACCTTGTGCCACGTGTTTTTGGGATCTTTGGATTTTGGTATCCCAAGAGTTCCTATCTTAGCCACTTCTCTTTACGATCTCAAGCCATTGGGACCACAGACTACTATCATTGGTCGATGTAGACCAATGACAACATTTTATGACCTTGAGTCTTCTTTCCCTTCCGAGTTTCCAAGTATTCCTTTGGATCACGAAACCTTCAAATTCTTAAGAACCCAAGAATCTAAGTCCTATATCTTTCCTCAAAATTTACAAAGACATCAAGATCTAGGGATGGTCGTCATTGATCCATGTGGACATATGATGGGAATCCATATTTTTAGTGTTTTATCAATAGTTCGAGCTCAGAATTTTTTTTCTTTATGGTTAAACAGCTCACCTTCATGTCTTGGCCATTTTTTGCTCTAGAAAAAGTGTTAAATCATGGAGCCTTAGCTTCACTTAACCATCATGGCCACCTTGATTAAAAAACTAACCATGTTCCTTATGCTTGTGTTAGTATATAAAATTTCCCTGTATTTTATTTTACAGCCCCATTGAAACTTTTTCCCTTTTTGGTCAAACTGGTCAAAATAGACAAAATTGTCAAAATTGCCTGTTTTCAAAGTTTAACTTTTGAGAAAGGTTTTGAGAGCCTTGGACTTACTTGAGAAAGGAGAGAATATAATTCCAAGAAAGGAAACTCAAGCCACTATGGTATGGACCCTTCACTATACTTGAACAGGTTGGAGAAAATGCCTTCAGGCTTGATTTGCCACCATTCATGTGGATGTACTCAGTAGTAACTTGTGATAGCTTACACCTATATGAGCCATCCATGCTTGATGAAGAATAAGAATGTCAGTTACTACCTTCCATAGAATATTTTGTCTTGGATTCACGAGGTGAATTCGAGGAGGACGTAGTATTGTAGTAAAAGATCAGAGAGACAAGGAGAGGTCCACATGAGTCTTGGCAGGTTGGACTAAAAGGGAAGACACCAAGGCATACCCAGTGGTACTTCAAGAAGAAAGTGAGGGAATTATTTTCTCATCTACTCCCCCACTAAGATTTTTTGGTACCAAAAGCCTCCTTAGTAGGGGAGGTGTGATCCATAGGGATCTAAAAGAACAAGTTACATCATCAAAACAACTAGTACCAGAAGGAAAAGTTAGAAAACTACAGAGTAGATAGTAGAGTTACAAACCACCCCTCTATGCAGAGAAGAGGTTGCATAACCACCCCAATGGTTGCATAACCCCCCTACACAAAATGGTGGTTGTGTAACCTTCGTTCTATAGACACCGACGGTCATATCACTAATATATGGAAAAATAAAAGAGCCACAAACAATCACATATTTGGAGTGTTTGAACTGTGTCTCTTCCTCTGTACAACCATTCTCATTCTCCATTACACATGAGGACATGAGAATTAGCTATAAATACATGGAGAGAAAGTGGATTTGGATATTGATTCATGGGAGAAGTGAGCAAGAAGTCTTCAGTGCTAGAATTGGATTGTAGAAGCAAGGTGGTGTGAGAACAAAGCAAGAAAAGTATAAAAGGGAAGTGTTGAAATTGTTAATTTCCCTTCATCTTATTGTAATTTGTATCTTATTATTTAAATTGGCCTATACATAAGTGGGAAGAAAAAGTAATTACGCTTCCTGACTAGTTTTCCCTCAAATCGGGGGGTTTCAGGACAAAAAATTGTGTTGCATTGGTCTAAGTTCTTTCTCTTTCACTGCAAATAATTCTAAGCACTAAAGAATCGGTCAATAAGTTCATATTATGTCATTTTCAATAATTGAAATTAGAACAACAAATTTTGTGTGGTTTTGTAAATTTCCAAAGTTTGAGGTTTACAGATCACTCCATCATCCACATTGTCATTAATGGGGTTTTACATCAATGATAACATCTAGACAACAACATGCCAACATTGTCTTGCTCGACAGTGTAAAACTTGGTGATAATATAACAAAAATAAATTGATGTAGCGGGAAGGATAATGTGAGGTAGGCATCGCAGGAAGAGAAATAATCAGTATGTGGCATAGAGGAAGGAAAGGTACGACATGGGAAGGCGCACACAAGGATATGTATCCTAGAAAAGTAGTTGCGCAATCACAAGAAGGCATGCACAAGAGTTTTTGCAGCAAAGGAGAGTATTGTGCACCACAAGATTATCCATGTCACGCATGCAAGGAAAACTTAGATGGCTCAAACCTAGTGGAAAAGAATGAAAAATAGAGAAAGGAGTGGGAAAGTCAAACCTACCACCAGATACCGTATTAAATGCTAAAAAAATATAGAAAATTATAAATAGCTATGAGTAATACGTTGTAATCTACCTTGGGAATTGAAGCTCGTACTAACCAGTGTGAATTTGTAAACAAAAGTGATGGCTAAGGCGATAAAAAACTAGATTCCAAGCAATCAAGAGCTCCTTGAATTTGGAATAATTGAAGACTAGATAACATAGTGGCAATTGAACATGGCGTTGGAGATTTGAAGGGTGAGGAATGAGTTGAAGGGTTGTCCATTGTGAAATATCGAGTTGCAAGGTTGTAAGTTGTAGAGCTAGGGCATGGCGGATCGTAAGTGAATAAAAAAGAAGAGATGGGATTTTAGTAAATTGAGCCATTAAGAGATACTCAGGGAAGCAAAATGCAAGCAATTGGAGCAAACAAGGTTGTAGAGTTAGGGCACACAACTTGTAGGGTTTTAAATTCACAAGATTTCAAAGTTCTAGGTTATAAACAATGACACCAGTGAAGAAAGCACATAAGGGAAAGAAGGTAGTAGAGGATTCCCATGACGATTGGTTCTTAGAAATTTAATATCCATAAGAGGTCATTTTTGGGAAGGTCTGGGCATCACAGATAAGGAGGTGTAAGATCAGTGAGTATAACCATTGTGCCACAGGCTATGAGAGTGATATGAGGGCTGACACCTTGGTAGAGACATGCCAATGCACTTTAGAAGGTAAGATTGTGCTAAACAATCGAGTACATAAGACCTTGGAAAGTGGCGAAGTGTTGCAACTATATGAATTTCCCTTTTTTTAGAAAATTTTGTGCAACTATTTCAATGGATAATGTTGAGAGTACATGATGATTACTTATACATTGTAGGGAGGAGGATGTGCATCACCGTGTAAC
Source organism: Taxus chinensis (assembly GCA_019776745.2). Classification (NCBI taxonomy): domain Eukaryota; kingdom Viridiplantae; phylum Streptophyta; class Pinopsida; order Cupressales; family Taxaceae; genus Taxus; species Taxus chinensis. The sequence continues at coordinate 899,213,325 of CM034147.1, forward strand.
TAATCAAAAAAGTTACAGGGCTTAGAGATAGGGGAGAGGAAATTACGTTGGATATGTTCGACGAGTCGGCGGTGGAAAAAACAACCACTAAGTTGCATTATAAAAGGGGAAACAACACCTTTAATGTTACAAACATCACTGACCCTAGTACTAGAGTGAACCACATGCTTAGTGAGTGATAAACTTGGAGCTTCGGAGAGGTGTACTGAAGTGAACAATTTTTTTTTGTATAATTTGCATAAGATAGCACATGGAACTAAATACAATATTATTTTGTACATTGCAAAGTGTATTGTAGAGGAGGCCAAAATCCAACATAAAAAGGGTGAAAAGATCACATGGGGTAAAATTTTTTTGTTAACCGTCTTCTAGGAAATTGGAGTTCCATATGGACCAACAAGAAGGGAATGGGAGCATCGTGTTGAGAAGAGGTTATCAGAGCAAAGATTTTCAAAGTACACATGTGATAACACAATAAAAATTGTATATAAGGCATACCTAGACATATGATACAAGACGATGCATGACGCCTTTGAAAATTAATGGCACATACCTAGGGAGCTTCCCACAAAGTTGGATGGACAAGCTGTTTTTTTTTGTCATACATCACTTCTGCCTTACATAATTCTTGTTACTTAATGGAGAAGCAAGACCTTGGTGAAAACTATCATTTGCATTCACAACAAGATATTTTAGGAGCACAGTAAATAAAATCAAGGACAAGTAACTCTTGAAGTTCAACACAGACAAGATAGACGTAGAGTACCACACTCCGAGTAAGACCTATGGCTTCATGACTAAATAACCATATGTGGAAATGATGGAATCAGATTGGATGGACCTAAATCCGATTTTAACTTTGGCATTTGGAAAGGAAGCATGCAAATTTTATATCTATCTATGACAAAAAGTTAAAGGATGGTAAGGTCGTGGATGTGCGTGACACCAATATTACACCACCATCTTCAAGAAGGGTAGGCACAGGGTCAAAGAAGTGCAATCTCGAGCCGATCCAACAACATGAAGAAAAAGAGGAAGGAGATGAGACCGAGGGGCATCTGGATAAAAATAAAATGAAGAGAAGGTGAATATAACATGGAAAAAATTTAACGTGCACCCCTCCTAGAACACCTCCAATGAGCCTAATTGAAACCTTGCACATAACTAGTCCGGGAGAAGAATCCCAAACGACAGGAGAGGACTCGAAGGGAGAAATGAGACCTCATGTGATTCATATTATGGAAGATGAACAATAGCAGTTTTAGGAGCATGAGGAAGAATAAATACTATTTGATACCTTGGCACACATGGAGGAACATGAGCATGGAGATCATGAGAAAGAGAAAGAGCAAGAGCAAGAGCAAGAGGAGCAGGAGTAGGAAACTGGCCAAGGCATAGGAGAGGACACCAATCCCACGCACTACAATGTTACGCAAGAGTCAATGCATGAGCAACATGCATTGGGACCAGGACTTAAATCCTCAACAAGAATAAGACCAAGAAGATGCTCACTTCCTTTCCCTCACATGGCACACACACACACACACACACACACACACACACACACACACACACACACAGATATATGACACATCAAATTTCATTAGGGATAGGTTCCAAAGCTCCCTGAATGTAGAAGAATTATATTGCTGGGATATGCTCAACAAATTAGAAGCCCATGTCCAGATGTGTAAAATGCTCTCTTTGTGATGCAGACTCATATATAGGATTTGCAGTTCAAAATAAACAAGAAAGCCATCAATGAGATGCGGGGGAGAAGAGATCCATCAAAAAATTGTTAATTTTGGATTCCACACAACTTTCAAATGAGCAAGCAAGTAATTCCTTAATAAATATGGATAATGAGGTGGTGTGCATAAACATCAATAAAAGAGCCACATTGTGTGTCGCACACGTCAATTTTAAGGATATGAGCAACAAAAATAAGAAGTTGGCTTCATATTTAAATAAGGCAAAAAAGAGGTTAGATGATGTAAATACTAAGATGACTGAACTAATCACCCATATTACATAGTCATGTCCTAAAGTATTTTTGTAGGCCAAGTTTGATGATAACAGGGAAATTGACAATTTGGAAGAATGGATTAACATGTTACTAATAAGGGAAAATAGAGGACATGAAGAAACAATGGATGAATTGGCAATGATGAATTAAGAAAAGATTGATAGAAGAGTAAAGGATTATTAAGGTCTTGGTGCCAAGGTGAAGGAAGCTGCATAGAAGGCCGAGAAAATATTCATCAGATTTGAGGATACCTCAATTATAGACGTGGGTCGCACAGAAGAATAAACACAATGGAGTTGCCATAAGGCCTACTTGTCTATAAGAGATAAGGCAATGCATGTGAAAGTTTTGTAGGATGTGGAGGAGATGAATAAAACTATAAAAACAAACATGACAAAGTAGAGATGAGACTGGGAGAGTTGCAAGTTATGGTGATGAAAGGGGTAAATGTCATGGAAGAAATGGTATCTAAATGGGACATCGTTTTGAAATAATCATAGGAGAAGGCGGGTGGACAAACCCTGGAGGGAATACCAAACATTATGAAATCATTTCTTAGAAGGTAAGATAGTGCACTTGAAGAGTGGAAAGGACCCAAAGCAACCATCAAAGTAGAATTCTCAAAACTCCTACAAATAACATGAGCCTATTTTTGCTCACGAAACAAGAAAACATTCTTTATTCATACATTCTTTGTTCATTATTCTTTGGGGTATTTCCCACATTATTTCATTCATAATTTTTCATTGATTCTTATATTATCGAGGACGGACAATATACCTAGTATGGGGTGATGTTGGGCCGAGAAAATGCCTAAGTATGAGACATGTACTAAGGCTGAAGGATGCGCCCAAAGGTGTGCGTGGAACCATGTAATAATCATTTGCAAAGGTTAAAAAAATGCACAAAGGGATGCATAGGAGTACGTAGAAGCACACACGAAGTTTTACACACGAGAATTTTAGACACCAAATTTAGGTCATACTCCCATTGGTCCCCTTTTATCAATTAACATAACGTGTTCACCTAACCATGAGCCCTTTACCCCGCATTCATATTAATTTAATTACTTACAATTGAATTAATTTTTATCCTTACATTATTAATTAATTTAATTACTTTAATTAAGTTAATTTACACATCACTTAAAAACCTCACCCTAGACCCATTCCAGGGGCATTTAACTCACAACGGTTGAGTCATCACTCTCAGCACTAAGTCATCACTCCCAAGGTTGAGTCACAACTTAACCTAGCTAACTAAGACTTCTTCCTAAAACATAATTGGACTTCTCCTATGACCTTCATGCCTTCTCTCATGTGAACTCCACTTCTCTAAGTGAGCTCAGTCAGAATCACACCAAAAATAGTAAAGATTTGCCTATATTGGGCCTTAAAATATTGACTAAGTACCAAATGGCACGTGTGCACAGGATCAAGAAGAAGGGATCTCAAGGAAAAGCGCACAAGACAAAGGGTCTTAAGAAGGGTTTAGTTGAAACCAGGGTGCACACAGAAGGTAGAACATGGGTTCAAAGGGCTTAGCCATATTTGGCATTTTGAAGACACGCGAGGAACAACATGAGGACCCGACTAGGCGTAATAAGTGGATAAGGTGCTAGCCTAGAACCTTGGAGGTCAAGAAAAGGATATTCCACACAGGTAATATTCCTAGAATACATCATTACAAAGAATGGAGGGTTTGCAAAGGGATAAGCATTCACCATTGGAGGATACACAATGACACTTAGCACATGCGATCTATTAAGAAGAGAAGGAATGGTGGTGGGTGTTGATCCTATAAAAGGAGATGCTCAGACTAGAGAAAGAGATTTTGATGAGATACATTGAGATAGAGGATAAGAATACACCTGAAAAGGAGAAGAGAATGCATATAAGAGTAGGATTGTGAGTAACAGAGTGTTGCATTAATGCTAGGGTTTAGAGAACTTAGTGATAAGGATTGTGAGGGATGTCATAATCCTTTGTATGGTACTGAGATCTATAATAAGGATGAAAATGGACAGGGTATAGCTAGGGTCTCATACAAGAGAAGATCTGTAGGGGTTGAATCTCTATCATTTAGTATGTATGGTCTGTGATGACCTATTTTGATTATAATATGGCTACCAATGCTAATATATATATATATATATATATATGGGTTCGTTCTGTATATCATGTTTAAGGGTGTAAACCCTTGTGTTATATGACCACCATGACTCATATCTGGTTCATTGTGCTTATTACATTGTTATTAAGTTTCTGAAATGCATTGATGTGTGGATATATAAGTTTTCCATTCCACTTTTCTTCTAACTAAGTAAATGTAATTCTCATTCTGTACAATTCATCCTCCACTAATTGTAGAAAACCTTATCATAATGCTCACATAAATGAATGGGATCGGTGCACTGTGCATGTCTCGGGTGAGTGCTCAGTGCCTGTTGGGTGATAGGTCAGCGCACGTTTGGGACTAGAAAGTAATATTGATGCGTAGATAAAATGAATGCATATTGGTTCCATTTTCGAGACCTCTTTTCAAAGCTATGTAGTGAGAAATGATGTGTGATGATAGAATGCTTGATGATTAGACACTGTCGAAAGCATGGTTTAAGAGCACAAAGGACAATTTTACTCAGAGATTTAGTACTGGACCTTAGTTTGATGCATGTAAATGGGTAGAAGAGAACCTATATCATGAGTTATATGAAACCTTCTTTTGTTGCTTTCCACGAGTTGTATGAATGTCTTTTGGCGTATGTATCTAGATCAAGTTGGTACTATAGATCTCATGTGTGGACCCAAGATGAGTATCAGAGGCTGCAAGATGCTGATCTAACTTGGACACATGTTGTTGATCATTGGTGGAGAAGAGTTATGACCAGTTATACCCTAGAATATGTTATTTCTATGTATTCTTGTCTGGAGGTTGTTGAGTTTGAGTTCTTAAGGGAGCCTAGAGGATCATTTTTGTGTGTTATCCCTTTAGCTATGAATATCTTGATCATTACAATGAGTTTGTAAATATTTAATATGGTCTGGTTAAGCTTCCTCTGAGCATTGGGTGAGGAAGCTACGATGGAGGAAGATGGCAGACCTTACAGCTGAAAAAGGAGAGGGAGGAGAGACAACTCAAGTACAATGAAGCTTGTGAAAGGGAGTTAGTCAGACAACGTGAATTTTTAGGAGGGATGGATGTTATAAGAAGGAAATTGAGATTCACGCAAAGGACGTGGAGCCTAAAAAGTATATGTTACCCCATATTGGAAATTACAGGAGAGATACCCCTTCAGCTTCTAATGATGAGCTCATCACTTGGAGAAAGGAGAGTCAGTCGGTGTGCATCTGAATCCACCTGGCGACCAAACCATGGCACATATTTTCCCAAATCCAGAGATAAGTATTATTGACCTAATCGATATTGGTGGAAGTAACCGATCAACACCTACGAGGAATAAATTTTCATTTGGCACATATATGGCTACACAATCATTTCATGTGTTTGGAGGTATATTATCTGGAGCGGACATTTGGGCAAAGTATGGGTACACAAAGCTTGGGTATCGTGTCTAGAAGAGGCATGAGACACACATCTGGTAGTGAGTATAATATCACAGATTTTTGGCATGCAGTTCAATGTGACAGTGGGGACATGCAAGGCACAACTACTTTAGGACCTTTACTAGCTACGAGAGGTGGATCTACTGGAATAGGTGCTAGTAGACCTGGTGGACTTGGTGGATCTAGAGGATCTAGAGGATATAGTGGATAAGGAGGGATAGGAACTGGTGGATCTAGTGGTAGAGTCAACACCAGAGGGAATCAAGGTTTTAGGATCAGGTGGACATGGGCCTCAACCACCTCAACAAGTATTTTCGAAATTTTCTTTACATCTACTAGACTACAAAGGTGTTCAGGATGCCATAGATCATGTACAAAAATGTGAGCTGCTATGACGTGTGAAGGAGATCACTACCCCAGAATGGAAGGAAAGTTAGTTTGTAACAACATTGCAAGGATGTGTGCATAGTTGGTACTGGAAGTATGACCCCCACCAGACAATGGTAGATGACACTATACTATGGAATTCCTTTTTAGCTGAATTTCATATCCCTGAGTTTGAGAAGAAGAGCATTAGCACACTAAAAGAGATTCAACAAGGTATGGTAGAGAGTGTGCAGGAATATGATGCATGTTTTAAGACTCTCTTATCAAAATTGTCTTATGATATTCATCCTTCACATCATGCTCAGTGGTTTGTTGGAGGGTTGATAACACCTTTTAGGAGAGCACTTTCACACAAGAATTTCACAGACCCCGTGCGAGGCCTTGGAGGATGCCCTGCACGCTGAGGCTATTTGGAAGCATGGATACTGATGTTAGCCCTTTTCTTGAAGCTCAGATTGTTGCCATGGAAAAATAGCTGTGAGAAGTCTATCTCCGAACTCGCACATGAGACTCACAGTGGCCTATGGTGCACAGATTGTGAGGTAGAGGGGCATACAAAGGATAATTTCCCTCAGAGATTAGTACACACCATGATAGTGGACTATAAGATTTTCCATGGAGATCATGATGCAAGTAGGTGTCCACTACTGCAGTGCGCGATCCATAAGAATGTGTCTTGCTATTGCAAGATTTGCACCTCTACTACCCATGACACCAAGGATTGTAGATTGATTAACCAGATACATGATGTCCATTGATATTGGTGTGTGCCAAACCAGCCTCACAAATAATTCCAAGGATGATGGTCGTCACTATGAAGGGCACACAGATGGAGGGGCACGTGGAAGAGGTTTCAGAGGAGGATTTCATGGTCATGGAAACCACAGAGGAGGAAGAAGTGAGTTCCCAGTGAGGAACTTGTTACAAATGTGGATCTATGGAGCACTATAAGTGTGAATGCCGTGATCTGTTACAATGCTCTTGGTGTGGAAAGAAGCACAAGTATGAGGAGTGCCCGGAGCTATTTGAACATATGAGCCAACAACACTGGAAGGACAAATGTGCATCCGAATGGTAAGCATAAAGAAGGCCGACTCACAATGGATGCCAAGGGTACGTGCATGAGTCAGAACTTAGAGCCTGTACTAGGTGACGATGTGAGATGAAGCTACGCACCCTAGGGAGACACCAAGGTAGAAGCCACTAGTTACTAGAGAAGAGGTGGTGTATGGTAAGTATCTAGACCCTACTCATCAGAAAGAGGTGTATCAAGAGACCATGGATGTAATTCAAAGCCTACAAGGAGAAATCTAGTGCCTAAAGGAGTAGTCAAGGTAGTTAGAACAAAGGAAGAGCATTGAGGCTCTACAAAAGGATCTAGATGAGGTTAGGGAAGTATGCAAAATGTTGAGGTAGGAGAATATCATTCCTTTGCTAGGGGAATGGTTATGGGAAAAAGTACCGCTTGCAGATTAGGGGCGCGAGAGGTAGGTTTTGCATGCTAACCTTCCTCCTTGTAGCCTCGACTATGATAAGGAGATTACCTTGAATGCGGTTGTGGATGGATGGATCCTAAGAAATATTTTGATTGACATAGGTGCGGAAGTCAATGTTCTCACCTTGGATGCCTGGAACCAAATGGGAAGGCCCCCATTACAACCATCTTCAAATGTGTTATATATGGCCAACAAAATTAAAGGTGATGCCCATTGGTGTCTTAAAGGATGTTACTATCACTATCCAAGGGGTGAAATTCACTGGAGATTTTGAAGTCTTGGCGCTAGCCAAGGCAGAAAACTTTCCAGCATTACTTGGGTGCCCCTGGTGTTATAAGAACAATGTTGACCTATGGTTCAATAAAGGGTACATAATATTTGAGAACAAGGAGGAATGGGTAATCATCCCCTTGACCGATGGGAATTCAGCACCCTATACTGAGCCCTTGGGAGAAGAAGTTCTTGACTAGGATCTATGTGTGCTCTATCAGGGACCCTGAGGTGGTTAATCCTACAGGAAGGATTTATTCAGTTTAAAGATGCCCAATCTATGAGTGATACCACAAGTGTATGCGATAATAGGGCATGAGACTTATGAATTAATTGGGTGGTAATTGAGAGGCTCTGTTATAAGGGTAACAAAGGCACACTCAGTCAAGTTCCTAGGAGGAAAGAAGTTGCAAGCTATTCTGGAGGAGCCAACCCTGATATTTTCCTATGAGAAATGGAGACCCAATGGAAAAGTGAGATCAAAAGGAGAAGGATGCTCAGCTATAACTTTCTTGGGACCGCAGCGCATTGGTGGGTGACACATTGTGATAGCCTTTTAGAGTGGCGTGAAGTAAGAATCACGTTCTCTGTTAGGTTTTCCCAGAGCAATGCACCCACTGTCATACAAGACTATCATGGGAAGGAACCCACCTCATTTCACATCCAAGCATGTGAGAAGGCCCAGATGGAAGGCATGGAATCCTTACCACCTTCTTTATTGGTGCATAAGTTGTACTCCACTTTATAAGGTTATGCACACACATGGTACATTCACTCAGAGATGTGCCATTAGACAAGAAATTGACAGAGTTGATGGCTGACCTCCTTCAAGATTTTGCATATCAAAGCACCAAGCCATCAGTGGATAAGGCATTGCAGGTTGTTAAGCCTAACAATGGGAGATAGTTCCATGACAGAAGATAGAATACTTGAGTTATTGGGTGAACCTGGTTTGGAAGTAGTGCTTTGATGAGGAAGAATCCAAAGAGATACAACTTGAGTGCATGCATGCATGGAGAAAGAGAAGGGAAAAATGGTTTATGTGATATGGATGGAAAAGAAGTGGAGAACTTGGATGTTAACCATACTGAAGGTATGTACAAAGTTGTGGATAGTGCTGATGAGCAAGCATGTGCCTACCATGAACCCCTCAAAACAAATAAGGTTAACATTAGCTGAGAAAAATGGAACCTAAGGAGGCTACCATTGGGGACTATTGGTCAGAAAAGGAGGTTTTGAAGATCATTGATCTATTGTGTGAGTTTCAGGACTTATTTTTCACATGGGTACCATGAGCTTAAAGGCATCCACCACTCCTTGGGGGAAATGAAAATCAAGTTAAAGGAAGGTGCACGCCTGATTCAGAAGAGACCTTACCGAATGAATCCAAATTTGCACGTCCAGGTCAAGGAGGAGATAGAAAAGATGATCACATTAGGCATCATTGAAGCTATGGAGGAATCAAAATGGATAATTCCCATGGTTATAAGCATACTAAAAAGATGGGAGGATAAGGATTTGTGTCAACTACAGGGATTTAAATGTGGTATGTGTCATTGACCCTTTTCCAACCCCTTTTACCAAGGAAATCCTAAAAGGAGTGGCTGGTGAAAGAGATCTATTCTCTCATGGATGGATTCTCAGGTTATCATCAAGTTAGAATTGTAAAGGAAGACCAAGAAAAGACAACTTTCCACTGAATGGGGAATTTTTTTCCTACATGGTCATGCCTTTTGGACTAAAGAATGTGCACTGTTGTGTTCTCACGCATAGTTGTCCAGGAATTTCAGGATTTTATCCATAAGTTCCTTCAGGTCTACCTTGATGACTAGACAATGTATGGACTAGTGAGAGACCATTGTGATAATTTGTGGTTAATGTTTGAGAGATGTTGGCATAGTTGCGCATATCCCTCAACATTAAGAAATGTCTCTTCGCTACTCCATTTGGAACCCTGTTGGGTCATATCATATGTAAGGAAGGTTTGTTGGTGGATCCCACCAAAGTTTTCATTATTGTGGGATTGGGGGGAGCCTACCAGCTAGAGTGTAGTGCATGGATTCCTTAGGCATATGGGGTACTACTAGAAATTTATTAAGGGGTATGCCAAGATCATCGCACCATTGGAAGAATTACTAAAACACAAAAGTGCATTTCACTAGGGAGAGGCATAACAGATGGTGTTTGATACATTAAAGAATAGGCTTATAATTGCACCCATATTATGCTTTCCCTCTTGGGATAAGCCATTCCATGTACATGTTGATGCTTTAGGAATGATGATTGGGGAAATTCTAGCACAACCTGGAGAAGGGATTGTTGACCACCCCTTGTGTTTTGCTAGCAGAAAGTTGACACCAGCAGCAGAACTATACTACTACTGAGTGCGAAGCACTATCAATGATCTACGTGTTGCACAAATTTAGGAAATATTTGTTCTAAACACCCTTCATATTCTACATGGACCACATGGCATTGAAGTACTTGGTGAACAAGCCATTTTACAAGGGTGCATATGTCGGTGGGTCTTGTTGTTTCAAGAGTTTGAGTTTACAGTTTTTGTGAAACCAGGAAAGAGTAACTCAGGGCCTGACCATTTATCAAGGATTGACTCAGGGGAGGATGCGTAGAGCATTGAGGATATAATGCCAGATGCACACAACTATTTAGGTTGTGGCGCACGCCCTCTGATTTGGAAGATATTGTTGTGTTTCTCAAAATGGGTGTGGCACCGGAGGGAATGAAGACTCTGGAAAGAAAGAAGTTAGCCATATGTGTCACGCCCTACATGTTAATTAGTGGAGACTTATACAAGCTAGGCCACGATGAGGTTTTGTGTCAGTGTGTGTTAGAACATGAGTGTGTTGCAATCATGGAGGAAGTGCACAGTGGGATTGTAGGAGGACACTATGCAGGGAATGTAACCTGTGCACGCAAAATCCTTTTAGCAGGGCTTTGGTGGGAAAGTATCTACTAGGATTGTATTGAGTTTTGCAAGGCCTGTGACCATTGCAGTGCCTTGGAAAACCAGGAAGAAGGGATGAGATGCCCTTGAGGCCGATAGCTAGTGCAAAACCATTTGAGAAATGGGCCATTGATTTTGTAGGACCAATTTCACCTGCCACGTGAAGGACTAGTTCACACTATATCATCACTTGCACTGACTACTTAACAAGATGGGTAGAGGAAGCACCTACAAAGGACTACACAATGTAACAACAACTAGGTTTTTGTGGGAAAATATAATCAGCAGATATGGATGTCCACTTGAGTTTAACAAGTGATAGGGGTACTCATTTCTTGAATGAGATAATTAGAATCTTGTTGGCAGAATTCATGGTAGCCCACCACAAGACTACCCCATATCACCCACAAGCTAATGGAACTACTGAGGCGTTTAACAAAATTCTGAGTCACACGTTAACCAAAATTTTTGATGTGGGAAGACAGGATTGGGATGACAAAGTCTCAGCTGTACTATGGGCGTATAGGACTACCTACAAGATATTGAACAAGGCCACACCATTCCAATTGGTGTTTGCGCAAGAAGTTGTTTTACCAGTAGAGTTTATGCTACCATCCCTGTGTATTGCACACAGGAGGATTAGCTGATGAGAAATGAACTATAGGAGTGCATGGAGAAGTTAATGCAGTTGGATGAAAGGTGATCACTTGTCTAGGTGGAGTCAGAAGACTGAAAAGGTGTGACAAAAAGCATGACATGATCACCATATTAAAAACAAACAATTTGAGGTTGGGTAGATGGTCTTGCTTTATGACTCCAAATTTCTACACCATCCTAGGAAACTGAAATTCCATTGGTTAGGACCATATATCATCTCATACATCCTTGATTCAGGTGCATGCCAGTTATAAGCACTGGATGGGACGAGGTTACCAGGCCATTTCAATGGGAGTAGGCTGAAGCCCTACTATAAATAAGTCTTCCTTGTATGCATAAATAAGGCAGTATTTCCATTTAGCCTAGGATTTCCTTTAATGCATTTCCTTTCTTTGTGTTTCCCCTTCTCGTTGCTTGTTCCCTTTTTTTTTTTGTGTGCATTGTGCACTGGTAGCCACTTATTATTTTCAAAAGTTTTCTATGCACAGAGGACCTGCGCATCTATTTTTGTGTGGGGTGGAGTAATGTGACAAGTAATGGAAGCTGGTAGTAGAAGTTATGTTTCGATGGCCCAGATTGAAGGATCAAAAGCACATAGTTTGGAAGAGTGTGCATAGAAAAGGTGGACATAAGGAGTTTGGTGTAAGGAGTTTGGAAGACCACGTATAAATATGAGAAGCGTAGGAACAACATGAGGTAGGCGATGTCAAAAATCAAGGGTAAGGACAGAAGAAGTGCCTTCGGTGTTGTAAGCGCACGCGAAAGGATCTTCGGTCAGTAAGGATTTTTGCATGCCAGAAGGTTGTAGGAGTTTTCACATAGGATTGGGCATGGGGGTAAAAGTGCTGAAGGTTGGCTTAAGAGAAAAAAAATCCACCTTTATTGCAAAGGTACGATGGTAGGTGGCATTGCATTTATTGTGGAAAAGAAGCAAAAACTATAAGTAGAAGGTCGGGATACATTATTGTTACCTTGCATTTGTGATATCGAAGAGCTCTTGTGAACTAGGGCATCCTTGAGAAAAGTTTTGCAAAAAAGGGTTGTGAAGATCTGAGTGCATAGCTAGGTTGATCAGCAAACTAGGGTGGAAAAACAGTACACGGGCGTGAGGGAGAGGGTTGTAGGAGTTTTCAGAAACCTGTAAGTGAATACACTCATCTTGTGGAAGGAAGGGTTTTTCCAGGTTAGGGTTCCACAACTAGGGCACAGGATTGAAGGGATATTTTGCATAAGAATAGAGTCATAGAACTAAGTAGAGCCAAGATCAGAAGAAAGGACTTTGAGTAACCCGACAAGAGAAATGGCACCAAGGAAAGTAACCACTGTTTCACCAAAGAAGGGCAAGGGCAAAGGGAAACAAGTTGTTTCCACCAGCTTCAATGAGGAATGGTATGCAAGGAGATGCAATACCCAGATGGCGTATTTCTTGGAAAGGAATGGGTATCTCATGTGAGAAAGATGGTTGTAAGTGACTACAACCATCAGATGAGCACCACAGAGAATGAGATGGCATTGGAACTAGTTTTCCCTACAGACAAAAGGACACCAGATGGAATGCCTATCTACGATGATGAAGTGAAGGTGAAGATGGAGAAGGTCAGGTTGTTGCAACTCTATGAGTTTCCCTATTTTGGAAAACCTGAGTGGCTGTACCAGTGGTTGATGTCGTGCGTGCATGAGGACCATTTCTATTTTGTAAGATGCAAAATGTGGATAACTCCCCAACTGATCTCTAAGTTTACTGGTCTTACCTGTGAGGGAGATTCATTTGATGATGACTTGGATGACAAGGAGGCCATCAAGAAAACTGTTGAGGCCTATGACTACAAGAAGGGGTCATGGTACTTCGACATCTCTGTGATTTCTGACCTTGTAATGAGGATGGATGTGTGCTTGGTCACAAAACTAAATGGACATGAGAGATGGACATAGATCAACAAGGCATGGTTGACATTTATCAAAAGATCTCAGAAGGGGACCATTTATAACCTCTCAGCATTCATAGCAGAGGAAATCATCGGTGTCGCATGCGATGGAGAGAAGATCATGTTTGGTAATGTCCTTCTTACCATCATATTTTTAGAATTGGAGTGCCTGATGGGCCAGAAAATTTTTGTATGGGAGTACCCAGAGGAGAACCCCTCCCCTACCAAAATATTTGAGAAGTATACTTGTGACACCATGACGGCCACCCACAAGGTGCACCTAGAAAAATGGTATACAAGCGGATGTGTGATGCATTCAGTGCACAGAGTGGAGAATACCTGAGCAGTTACCTATTTTACTGCAAGGTGAGGTTGAATTCTTTGTGTACCAACATTTTTGCATTGGCCTGGTTTACTCTAGCAGATGGTGCCAAGGGTCCCTTGGTGCAAGTTACCATTCTCCTTCATAGCACAATACTTCTAGGCTGGAGTTAATAGATTCAAGGAGGAAAAGAAGTTAAGGTTTGACCTCAACATGGTAGACCAGGATTACCATGAGCTATGCACAGGACTTTGATATATCCAAAGAAGTGCACCTATGTGGAGAAGTATGTCTCCCATGATGTGCATATGGTGAAGCCCGTAACATTGCCTGTTGCTAGGAGAACTGCAACAAGGGTATACTTGTGCATAAGGCCAAAGTATGAGAAGGGATCACTTATGTGGAGAATGATGTCTCTATCCCAGAAGACCCCACCTTAAGGAAGAATACCGTGCCGAGGAAGAGGGAGAGAGAGGAGGCCCTTGAGAAAAAGGCACCAAGTATACAGACAACACAATCTGCAGGCATGCAAGAGTTGAGTGTAAAACCAAGAACCTATGCATGGAGGAAGAAGTCCCCCGTGGAAGAGAAAGAGAAGACACCTGAGGAAGAGGTGCCAGAGCAAGAGGAGCCCCCTGCAAAAGAAGAGTCATCCTGGAAAGGAAGGAGTTGCCTAGAGAGAAGAAAAGAAGAATCTCCTATACGAAAATCACTAGTTAGGAAGAAGAAGAAAGTAACAGAAAGGGCGGACTCAGAAGAAACAAAGAGCATGGAGGCCATCAAGGGTGACAAGGATGAATGACAAACATGATGAGGCTCAGGACCATCCTGTGTATGATGTACATGACTCAGAGGAGGAGGGAAATGAAGAGAAGGATGAGGATGAAGGAGGTGCTCATGGAAAAGGGAGAAAGTGAGGAAGTTAACATGAAGGATCAAAGGACTCCAAGCCTGACCAAGGAGCAGATAGAAGATGTCCACAGAAAGGGAGGTAGCAGGCATAATAAAAGACTTGGTGGAACAAGAGGTTGAGCACAATGCTGATGAAGTGCTCAAGGAGATGGAGGGAAGTGAGAGTGTAGAAAAGGAGTATGGAAGCATGGGTGGAGATCCCAACCTAGTGGTAAGCTTCCCAAAGGTAGCATGCACATAGGAGGAAAGAATGTGGTAGTGGCACAGGAGCAAGGGATGACTTATATCAATGATCCAAATAAGGTACTATGTGTATGCGTTTCCAAAGCACCATGCCTACAAACCAACTCCTTGCATGGTATTCATTCAAAGAAGAGGGTGCATACCCATGCACAAGAAAGATGTTGTCTTGGGCCTTTGAGTCCCATGTTGATGAGCCTGAGTTCAAAGTCAACCATGAGGCATTGATGAAGATACCAGATACTAAGGGAGTAAACCCTCTGGTGAATGCTCAGACAACTATCAGATGAGCAAGTGTGTAACACACTCAACAAGGTATCGGTGGAGGTTGAGGTGAGGCTCTTTAGGAGGAATGATAGAGTAAGGGTCCTGGAGGAGGAACTTGAAAAGAAAAATGAAGAAATCATTGAGAAGAACAAGGAGTTGAAGTAGGAGGAGTTGATCAACGCATAATTAAGGCACAAATTAAGGGAAGAGAAGGAAAAGGTGCATGAGATTTATAAGAAAATAGAGATGATTACAGACTCCATAATCTTGAAGCACCCAGACTGGCCCCGCCTGAGAAAAAATATGAGTCAACCATGCAATGCTTGGAAGACTTGACCTGCATCCTCACCATGGAAAGGTGGTTGCTCACATTGGAATCAGCAGAAGAGGCATTGGCATGCCAGAAGGAGGAAGAAAGATTGAAGATCGGGGAAATAGTTACTCGGTATTCTGAGCTCCTTGCCACTGTAAAGACATGCAAATAGTTGAGGTTGTGTATGAAAATTGCGCTGACAGAGATAGGGTAGCAAAGCATACTAGTTTCTATGCATGAGGTGGATCTAAAAGAGTTTCAAGAAAAGAACAAGGGAAATAGGGTGGAGCTGGGATAAAATCCTAGCCAAGGTTGAGAAGAAGATGGAAGCAATCGAAGCCTTGCAGGGTTTGATTAAGAATTGGCTTAAGGAGTTGTACCCCCAGATCACTCACAGGATGGATGCATTGGATGACCTTAGCAAGCAGTTAGAAGGAATTGTTGATACACTGAATGCTAAGGGTGATGAATTAAGTTTTGAGGAGGTGAGCGCTCTAGTGGGTGACCTACTTCAGTAGTGTAGGGTGAGGTGGATGCCTGGGAAAATATTGAGGCAATAGTGAGGAAGGAGTTCCCACTCCTCCTACAACAGTAGCAGATTCTTCCATTCTTCCATTCTTCATTTTTCATTCAATTTTTCTTTCATTTAGTCCTGTCCCACTATTCTTTATTCTTTGAAGGGGCGGGATGTTTTCAAGGATGGAGAACACATTTAGTGTGGGGTGATGTTGGGCCTT
The DNA here is from genome assembly GCA_019776745.2 of Taxus chinensis. NCBI lineage: Eukaryota > Viridiplantae > Streptophyta > Pinopsida > Cupressales > Taxaceae > Taxus > Taxus chinensis. Next base: position 899,229,405 of record CM034147.1, read on the forward strand.
GAAATATTGGCTAAGTACCAAAGGGGCATGCACGCACAGGATCAAGAAGAGGGGTGCAAGGAAAAGCACACAGGACAAAGGGGTTTAAGAAGGGTTTAGGTGAAAACAAGGTGCACACGGAAGGCAGAACACAGGTTCAAAGGACTTAGCCATATTTGGCATTCTGAAGACACTTGAGGAAAAATGTGAGGACCCGACTAGGTGTGATGAGTGGATAAGGTGCCATCCTGGAACCTTGGAGGTCAAGAAAAGGATATTCCATGTAGGGAATATTCCCAGGAGACATCATTACAGAGAGTGGAGGGTTTGCAAAGGGATAAGAATTCACCATTGGAGGACCACATCGACACTTGACATGTGATCTATTCAGAAGAGAAGGCATGGTGGTGGGTGTTGATCCTATAAAAAGAGATGCTCAGAACTAGAGAAAGAGATTGATGAGATACATTGAGACAGAGGATCAGAAGACATATGAAAGGGAGAAGAGAATGCATAGAGAGTAAGATGTTGAGTAACAGAGTGTTGCAGTAATGCTAGGGTTTAGAGCACTTAGATGATAAGGGTTGTGAGGGATGTCATAATCCTCTGTATGGCACTAAGATCTGTAAGGAGGTTAAAATGGAAGGGTATAGCTAGGGTCTCATACAAGGGAAGATCTGTAGGGGTTGAATCTCTGTCATTTAGTATGTATGGTTTGTGATGACCTCTTTTGATTGTAATGTGGCTATCAAGAACTATTATAAATGAATATATATATATATATATATATATATATATATATATATATATATATATATTATGGGTATTGGGTTTTATATATCATGTTTAAGGGTGTAAACCCTTGTGTTATATGACCACCATGACTCAGATCTAGTTTATTGTGCTTATTACATTGTTATTAAGTTTTGTAATGCATTGATGTGTGGATATGTAAGTTGTCCATTCCACTTTTATTTTAACTAAGTAAATGTACTTCTCATTCTGTAATTCATCCTCCACTAATGTAACAAAACCTTCTCACAATGCTCACATAAAGGAGGGGCTCGACGCCCATGCGTGCCTTGGGTGAGTTCCCAAGCCCGCTGGGTGATAGGCTGAGCGTTTGGGGTTAGAAAGTAATATTGAGGGTAGATAAAATGACTATAGCCTATTTTTGGTAAACCTAGACTTTCCCCACTCTAACTGATATCAGTTATCCGTCAACCGACGTCGGTCACCTTAACCACCATTGGTTACCTTATATACACTTTTACAACTATTTACCGAGGATTTTCATTCAATTATTGGAGCCTTATTACATTCAAGCGTGAATCCTCAAGCCCTCCTTTATCCACACAATGAGCACAGACAACCAAAGTGCAAGAAAAACATTCGATTCATCTTTCTAAAGTGTTAGAAAACTCACGGAAGCACAGAGGCCATATTACCATGGAACTGGACTCAAGAACTTCTTCTTCGATCAACCATCAACCATCCCAACTCCCAAGATCTGTAAGACCTCATGTAAGTATTGTGGTCCTAATCATTTTGCTTATTCCCTTTCTAGATCTCTGGTTTCTTTCAATAGTTTATTTCCTCTATTGCCTACACATCATCTTCCTCCCACCAACCCACTATTCAACCATCCCAAGAATTTTCACCATTCTAAACCTCCTTCTTAGTATCCTTCAGTCTTCTCAGCCATATTATGACCTAAACCATACTACCTTCACTCTCTATGGAATCACAGAGAGCCTAAAAACATTTGTTTAATAATTTACTATCAAATTTCCCCTACCGACATCGATCACCTTAATCGTCATCAGTCTCCCCTCTCTACTGGCATCGGTCACCAGACTGATATCGTTTACTGTGTTTTTGTTAACCTTCACCAAACTACCTCTAACATCCCCTAAACTCCACCCAGACCTTACCATATACCTTTGTGACCTTTCCTAACACCCCTGTGATGTGTCCCAACCAGAAATATACCTTTCTGACTGCTAGATTAGTTTAGATTTCAATACTTTTCTTAATCTAGTTTCTTGATAATGTTTTGAGATACCTAAATCAAAGTGTTAGCAATAGGACCTTTATTTCTTGTATTTACTTTCATTAATTTGATTAAAAATAGAGGATTGACAACCATTTGAGGAAGCATCATGTTTCATAGATCTAGCCTTGCTAGGGAATCCTCTGACTCTTGTTATTTAATATCATTTGGTGGTCTTGTTTTGTATCTACACGGAGTCCTTCCTAGACAAAAAGGAGTTCTCCACGATCAGATTAGATAAAGTCAGTAACGTGTGCATTCAACCTTCAACCAATATAATCACAGGTATTCCTCCTTGAACTTTACCTTATATGTTTTATAGCAAAAATTATTCAGTGAAATATTTTGGCATGCCTGGTGGGACCCATAAGGGGTTCTTTGGCATTGTTCATTCCTAGGTGAAAGATTGTGTGTCTATTTCCCTTTGAAATAGTACACATTAATTTTTCTCCATTGGAACATTCTCTCTCTTCTAGTTATCTCATTGACACTCGTATTTTGGACTAAAAAGAACCATTCTTTTTATTTTTGTATTACATTAGTGAAAGATATACTCTTACCTATTCATGATTGTGCTCATTGAATGTCATTATGGATTTGGGTTTAAAATCTTTGCATATCATTTTTGAGTGTTGCATCTGTAGCTCATTTAAAAATTGTTGGCAACCTATATGTTGGAAGTCATGCCCAGTTGATGCTTGAAAAATTGAACCATAGTGCACACTTTCTTCTCTACACCAAAACATTAAAATAAAGTACTCATTTTCTTAAAACCCATCATACCCAGAAGAAGTTTTCAATGATCACATAATCAGAGGATTGACAATGAGTGCCAAGTTGGTTTCTTTGTCCAGTCATTATCTCAGAGAAAGGACCTCCCTCGCCAAAAATTACCTGGAACTATCCTTAGTTGTTGGCTTTTCATAGGGAACCTTTTATCAAACCAAAAACTCTATTCTATTCACAAGTCAGTCCTAAATGGCATAAGCCGGAACATAAAATCCACCACATAGGATTTCGTGTTTGCTAGTTTTTGCTTGATCTGTGTTTTGAGGTGTGAGGTCGTATTCTCCATTCTTTTTTTCCTTCACACTCCATAATCATAGTTGGTGTATTCCTACTCTTTATGAGTGTGTTAATGGTCAATCATTGCCATACTCAGGTTTCTGGGTTGGTCTTTTATTTGATCTAAGTTACCAAATTATTATTTTTCCATCTTTTCACAAATTTCACAGTGTCTGGCATCAGTCCAGTGACCATCATCGGTTTACTCATCTAACCATCATCAGTTTACTGACCATTGTCAGTTTCCTATTGTTTTAGTCATTTTAACCAAAGTAACATTCATCATAGTTCTATTCTTTCTGGGGTTTCCTCAATTACCTCACCATATCTCTGTGTCTTTGAAACCACTATCAAAATCCATATTTGCTTCATTTTCATCATTTATTTCCACTATTTGTCAATCTTTTTGATTTTCCATAGTAACTGGTATTGGTCCTCTGACTGTCATCAGTTACCCTCTGTCACCGACACTGGTTACCCGACCAGCATCAGTCTCTATGTTTCTAACTTTTCAATTAAAACAAGTTTTCATCTTCGGGAACTAGTCCTTTTCTTCTGGTCATTTACAGAGATCATATTACTAGGTCTACTATAATTCACATGGTTTTGACTCGTAGCCAAGCCAATGCCCTCGTATTCCATGCTAGCCTTCAGTCACTCCTGCCTAGCCCATCTTTGCCTTCCATTCTATCACCTATGGATCCCAGTCAAGCCTATCATCATCAATACTGGTGATGAGGAGTTCACAAGACTCCTTGATCAAAACCCCACTGCTTTACAATATTATTTAGCCCATTCATCCACTCAGGATTCATCATGGTAGCTTGTATATGACATGCATGTGTCCATTCCTCCTACCCTCACACCCACTTCTGCATCAGCTACTACTAGCTCGGTCTTACCCTCTTCCACCTTACCACATGTGGTGTCCCAACTTGACCCTACATCATCGATATTTGTTGCACCTACAACATTTATCACACCTTTGATGTCAGTTGCTCTTGTGATGTCAACCATTCCTTATCAACTCCCTTGAGTGTAGGTCTATCTGCACCCGCCACCTCTCATATACCTATTACATCTCAGCCACCCATGGTGTCGGCAACCCATACTCCCTTCCAAAACATTGTCCTCTCCATCCCACAGTCACTTCCTCCAATTACTATGAGAGTCGTTACATCCACTCCACCTACCTACACTTATCACCAACAACCCCTATCTCATCTATCACTTATTCAGGATACTTTCCACTTGCATCTATTCCTCCCTCACAATTTTCATACTCGGCACCACCATATACTGGGATTCCTCCCATGTCATACCTTCATCATCTACCCCCTTATACTTCAGGGGGTGCCCAGTCATCACAACCTACTAACGATCTTATCAAAATGATGATGGACAAGATGTAGACATTGGAAGCATCGGTCTCCGGCTCACGTAATTCTCTGACATACGATGAGATTTGCAATGATCCCATTCACCCATCCATTCTGATTTTCCATACCCTATGCATTGGGAAATTCCTAAATTCAACTGGTTTAACAACAAAGAAGGACTCGCAACAACACTTGTGGTCTTTTAAACATGGGTGTTATCTGATCACTCATGATGACACTTTGTACTCTTACGAACATTCCCAATGTCCTTGATAGGACCTGCGTTGGATTGGTATAGTGCTCTACCTAGGCACTCCATTTACTCATTCAACCAAGTAGCTCAAGCTTTCCTAGACCACTTTTCTATCAACATTGTCAAGAAAGTCACCATGACCAACTTGTACTCAACACACCAATACAAAGACGAATCTATCACAGATTTTGTCGCTCGTTGGCGAAGCCTAATCAACCAGCTCATGTTTCAACTTCCTCAAACTGAGTTAATAGAGTTGTTCACCAGGGCTTGTGTTAGGCACATCTCGCCAACTCTCCAAGTTCAAACCTTCTGCACATTTGACGAGGCATTCACCATGGCTCGAAAACTTGAAATTTGTGCCATTGAAGAGAAGAAGATACAATTGCGTAACAAGAACGTTGCGTTTAAATAAAATGATACCTCTTCTTCTTCCAAACCACAAAATAATTACTCTAAAGCAAAAGGATCTACCCATGTGCAGTAGTTTTGAAATCCAACCCATCTCACCCATCCAACCAATCAAAACCTTCTTCCAACCTTTCTCCTGTTCAAGCTTTTCAGTTCAAGCGGGAGCAATGAAAATACACTCCCATAGGAGAACCCTATTCTTCAGGTTTTAGAAAAACTTCTAAAAGCCAGAGCAATCACTCTTCCACCCGTCAAACCACATACTGGTTTTGACCCCTCTCCATCCTATGCCTACATGGTACAAAGAAAATGATTACTGCAACTATCATCGCGTTAAAGGTCATAGCAACAAGTAATTGTATAACTTTCAAAAATATCGTCCAAGAAATGTTAGATAGTGGAGATCTCATCTTGGATAACCCTAACATCACTGGCTAATCAGAACCTTCACATCTTTAAGAAACGTTCCCAAACCACACCCCGTCATCTAACCAAACCAGTGAACCTTCGACCAATGACAGTAATATTCGTGAGGTTCATGTTGTTTTTGACATCATACCAGATCCTCTTCCTCAATTTCCTCCTACTCCATCTATCGAGGAGATTCTTACATGAGCCCCTTTATCCATGGAAGAGTTTGTTTCATCTACTCCTTTACCCATAGAGGAGTCTCCCTTATCTCCCCCTTCACCCATAAGGAGTCCACCATATCTTTGCCGATGACAGTTTCCCCACACACCTCTCAACTGACGAACAACCCACAGTATTTACTCTCCTACCCATGAGAGATTCATGCTTACCTTCCTCTTCGCCAAAAGATGAACCTACCTCATCCTACTTGTCATCTCCCCTACCCATAGATGGGATCCATTAGTAGTGCCCCTTCCTATTGGTGACAATTCTCCATTGGCTTTCAAGGATCCTATTGATTTTCTCTCGGCTCTTTTACCCACAGAGTCTGAAGCCAACCATTTCCCTGTCTCACAGACATTCTTTACAGGGATTACTACCAAATCAACATCATCCCCCCTACAACGATGTCATTTTCACATTTGGTTGACCACTTGGATTATGTTGACAATTCCATGCTTTGGGGATGCCTTCGGCTACCTTTCTCAACTCAGATGCAAATGTTGTCTATTGATACTTCCACGATCTATCCAAAGGTGTTTCAGACAACCAAACCAACCATGCCCATGCCAGTTGTAGCAACCTCTTCTTCATCACCCTCACCCACACCTAAACCTTTACCATCAAACTGAAATTTTTCCAATGCCTAAAGCCTTACCTACATCTATATCTTCCTCCACATCCAAACCCATTGCCACATTGGGAGTCATGCCAACATCAAGCCTAGTCCATCCCCCTATCAAACTAGATTTAGCCATGTCCTCACAAGCCAATGCAAAGACTATTCCCCCACCTAAGAGGAAGACCCAACCTCTTAGGCCACATACACTGGCTTTGCCCACTACCCCTCTATCACCTTCACCACTTCCATCTATCCTAGGGCCCCACCCATCAACCTTGGCCAAGTAGCCTCCTACCAAAGGTAAACTAAAAGCACAACAGCCCACCTCCTCATCACGATCCTCTGTTACACCCAAATTACCTACACATCTTATGCCTTCACCATCACTTGCATCCTTTCTACCGCCTATACCTACACCACTTCCAGTATCCTCATCATTACCTATGATATTTCCTTCTCTTCAACCAAGTACCTTCCACCTTTCCTCTTCCCACAGCCTTCACCACACCTCCATTATCACCTTGGCTAACTCATCCCCTTCCTCCATCTTCCTTCCCTTCTACATCACACACTTCTTCTTCACCTTTACCCAAGAAGGTGCAACCAAAGTCCAAAAACCCACTACCCTCCAAAGAGGTAGTTAAACCTACACCACCTTCAACCACTAGTTCATCTGCTACATCTTTACCCAAGAAGGTGCAATCCAAACCTAAAACCATACTACCTACCAAACAGGTGGTCAGACTGACTCAACCTCTGATTCCACCTCCCATGGTGCCTCTCCCACCAAAATCACCCACACATCTAGACCCACACTTACTTCGCATTGTGATCCATTGACAGGGTCTTATGCCAACATCTTAGCTAACCTTTTGGAAACCTCTGTCATCACATTGTCACCACTTAGACCTTACGACCCACTCAAACCTAAACCAGAAGGGTTTGACGATACAAAAATTTACACTTACCATCGTGTGTCAGGGCATGATGTGGAAAATTGTAAGGCTCTTAAGATTGTTCTTCTCCAACTATGTCCTCCCAAAGAAAATTTTGATGATGATGATCTTTTAGATGAGGACCCTATTCCACCTCCACCTATCACCACACCATCCTCGTCCCTTACCTATTCAGTGACCTTCATCTCCCCCTCCACAACCCTTTTATCCTCCTCCAACATTTGAGATCAATATGGTCTGCATAAGAGAGCTAGCCAAACCTCCACCAAAATGCCAATGCACCCTGCATTCTTTTCACAAAACCAGTATATGCCCTCACCATATTTTTTTTGTCCTGTTGCTACACCTATCATGACTCACTTGCTCCTTTACCACACTATTAATATGGTTAACATTACCACTTGAGCCCAAAAGGACAAAGGAAAGGAGAAAACAACCAGCCCATCTGCCACTCTTTTACCCAATATCCCATCTGCACCTACACCAAAAATCACCATCCGTGGACCCACATACCCTATTTCTGACGGGGTTTCCCATCGTACAATGATTAAACAATTACACCAATCTCCTCTCAAAATGTCTTTGTACGACCTTGTCCAAACCTCTGAGTCTCATCGAACAGGCCCTCATTGAGGTTTTATAATCTATTGAGGTTTTACCTAATGACCCTACTCCTGTGGCATCCATTATCACTCCTCACCATGTGGCCTCTCTCACCACTTCATCCCCTTCCTCTGCACCCACTACCACTCATCAAGTAGTTGCTCTCAATTTCTCTAATGATGAGATTGTACCTCTCCAATCAGATGATCTTGATCCCTCCCTATTCATTTCCATCTACATTGATAATATACGTGTTCGACGTGTTATGATCGATGGTGGTGTCAGTATCAACATCATTTCCTCCCATGCGTACAACCAAATGTGCATCCCTACCAATTGCATGCATAATAACCCAGTTATGTTGCATTCATTCAACAATGTCATGACTTCCACCCTTGGCACCATCATTCTCCACATTCGTGTGGGCCCCCGTACCATTCCAGAATTATTTTATGTCTTAGAGGGGGAATTCCAGTACAACATGTTGCTTGGATCCAACCTTGGATCCGTCATGGGTTGTGTTCCTTCAACCTTACACCGTTGTTTAAAATTTGAACATGAAGGACACAACTATACCATCCCCATCGACCCTTCACCATTCAAGACCTGTAACATGTTGTATCAACCCAATGATGTCCTTATACTAGTTAAGGCATCTACCACCGCTACCACTTCCCCTTCACCCATGGCCCCATCCACCAATGTTGTCACTACCTCTTCCACACCTAACTCCCCTATTCCCACTGCCACCACAACTTCTACAGCTAACCCATCTACTTCTACTTCTCAACCAACCAATGCTTCTTCTTCCCAACCATCCAGTAGTTCATCCATTCCCGCTACCCACATATCAACTATTGATCCCTTAGAAGGTGTTTTTCAACACCTCACTTTGGGGGAGTACCACCTTTATAATATTGACACATTCCTTACTCCTCAAGAGTATGGTAAACTTCACCAACATCCCTGTTATGACCACCGCATAGGTGAGGTTTTCCCTTACGGTCCTCCCCACCTTCGCACCAACTTAACATATGGGGGACTTGATGCTTCTACCTACTCACCTGAGCCACCTTCCCAAACTTGACCATTTTCCTTCTGACCTTCAATCTCTCACCAACCGCCGCTTCACCCACACCTTCCTCCATCATGTGCTTGGAAGGGATTTGGCTTTGGTTTCTATGAACAAGGCCGCCATACTGTCATCCCATGCACCACTCGTAAGCATAAAGACTGCAGTGGTATTGGATTTTTGATCCATCTCCCAAGAAGGCCCGAGTCAAACTCATTGAGGATGATAAACATTCCCCACCCCATTCACCAACTTCACCACCTTCACCTACAGAGTCTATGGATCCAGAATCCATTCCTCCTAACTTTTTTTTTCGTGAACACCATTTCCTTGGGACCTCTAACTTATCAACGAGATGATGAGGCTCCCTCTTCTCTTCCCTTCCTGTATCCTAACATGATCGATGATGATACACCTTCTATTAATGTCATTCAATGTCAGGATGATGAGTCTATTCTCACCTACCTTGGTGTGGAAGATTCTTATATTCACTGGTCATTACCTTCTGAGACACAAACCATGTTGAATGAATCGACCATCGAAATCAATATTCACACTCAGGATGACCCGCACATTCTAAAAATAGGCCAATCTTTAGATGCTGCTGAACAAGAAGCTTTTACTTCTTTCCTCTGGGATCATAGCAATGCTTTTGCTTGGTCCTATGCTGATATGCCCAGTATTGACCCAAACATTGTGGTCCACAATATCGTAACTATTCCTGAGGCCAAACCCATGAAACAGAAGCTAGAAAATGCATCCTCGCATTGCCCTTCTTGTCAAAGAATAACTCCAGTGCCTTCTTTTGGTTTCCTTCATCCTACCCATTGATTATCCCCAATGGATCTCTAACATCATTCCTGTCACAAAAGTGATAGGGGGACTCCGCATTTTACAGATTTCCATGACCTTAACTTAGCTTGCCCCAAAGATGACTTTCCTTTACCTAGTATTGACCAACTAGTTGATCTCACCGTTAGCCATGAGATGTTATCACTCATGGATGGTTTCTCGGGTTATAACCAAATATTACTTGCCCCAGGAAGATCAACACAAAACCACCTTCATCACTCCTTGGGGGACCTTTTGCTATCGTGTCATGCCCTTTGGCCTTAAAAATGTTGGTGCTACATATCAGCGGGCTATGAATTATATCTTTCATGACATTATGCATCACATATTGGAAGATTACGTTGATGATCTTCTTGCCAAATCCAAACATCGGGCTCGAACACCTTACAGTCCTTAAGGTCATCTTCGACCATCTCATCAAGTACTGTGTTCACCTTCAACCTAAGAAGTGTGTCTTCACGGTTCTCTCTAGAAATCTCCTTGGTTTTATTGTTTCTTTGTGTGGCATTGAAGTTGATCCCACTAAAATCAAGGCTATTCTTGAGATGCCTCCACCTACTAACCTTCATCAACTTTGTAGTTTGCAAGGCAAGTTGCAATCTATTCATCACTTTATTTCTCATCTTTCGACCGCTACCATCCATTTCATCATCTCCTCAAAAGGATGTCTCCTTCAAATGGGATGATGAATGCCACAAAGCCTTTGATGCCTTAAAACAATACCTCCTCCAACCACCTGTGCTCATTCCCCCTAAGGATGACCAACCATTTTACCTTTACATTTCTGCTACTGATCATTCCCTGGGTGCCATGCTCGCTCATCGTGATGAGAAACACAGGGAACAAGTGGTTTATTATATAAGTTGTACACTTTTAGACTACGAAACTAGATATATCACCAAAAAACTCTACTTAGCCTTAGTTTTTGTCGCCACTAAACTTTTCCATTACCTACTCAACCACAAAACCTTTGTTGTCACCAATATTGACCCCTTACATTACATGTACGCTAAGCCCTACCAACATCAACATGTTGCACATTGGCTCATGCTTCTTGCAGACCTAGATCTCAAATTCACCCATCAAAAATATGTCAAAGGACAAACAATTTACAGACCAACTCGTAGATGCACCTCTCTCCAGAAATCAATCCTCTAACTTTGATTTCCCTGATGAATCCATCACTACCCTCTCTTTGGATGATACCATTTACCAGATGACCTTATTCTTTGATGGTTCCAAATGTCAACGTGGGGGTGGTGCCAGAGTTATCCTCATTCCTCTTGATGGTGAGCCTATGCCATTATCTTTCAAACTAGATTTTGATTGTACTAACAATATCACCGAATATGAAGCACTTGTGTTAGGTCTTCAAACCACCATAGCCTTAGATGTTAAATCAATTAATATCTTTGGTGACTCTCAACTGGTTGTGAACCAAGTTAATGGTATATACTAGTGTCGTAATGAGATACTTCAAAAGTATAAACATCATGTTGACATACTTTTGACTACCTTTGACCGTTATGAACTTCAAACCACCCGCGTTCCACTAATAAATTTACAGATACCATGGCCTGTCTGGCTTCTCAAATCCCCGCTTCACCCTCTGACTCAAAAATCTTTGTCACTGTACAAAGGTTTAATCACCCTCTTATCTATTTCGAGACATCAACCTTGTAGGAAACATTGAAACTGACCCACGTGACCTTTGGTATAAGCATTTTGTTGACTACCTTTCCCTTTCCATTCTACCTCCAGATCTTACTCGCAATGGACAACGAGCCTTTCTCAAAAGTGTCTCTCGCTATGTCATCATGGGTGGTCTTCTTTATAAATGTGGTTTTGATGCTATCCTCTTACGATGTCTTACAAGTTCTGAAATTCCCTACACCATCAAGGAAGTTCACGATGGAATTTGTGGGGGTCACTTCAGTGGTTTAGTTGTCGCTAAATGCATTCTTCGCCTGGGCTATTACTGGCCAACCCTAAACTGTGATTGTTGTGACTATGTCAAGCATTGTGTGAAGTTTCAGCAACATGCTAATCTTCATCACACCCCTAGTCATGCCTTACAGGTCGCACGAGACCTTTGGCCTTTCTCTCAATGGGGTTTGGATCTTGTTGGAGAGATCAATCCTCATTCTTCCCAATGTCATCAATGGATTATTACCACTACCAAATATTACACTAAGTGGGTGGAAGCCATACCTCTTATTTCTACAAAAGCTGAGAAAATATGTGAATTCATCAATCATCACATCATTTGTCACTTTGGTGTTCCTCACACCTCATCACTGATAACGGAAAACAATTCAAAAACAAAACCCTATGGAAACTTTGTGATGCCTTTGGCATTCAACTCAGTTTTTCTTCACCTTACTATCCTCAAACAAATGGCCAAGCAGAATCAACCAACAAAACCTTAAACAAAATTCTTATGAAAGTGGTTGATGATACTGGAAAGGATTGGCACATGCACATTCCTTTTTCCTTATGGGCTTATCGCACTAGTATTCATACCTCAATTACTGCCACACCTTTCTCTTTGGTCTATGGTACAGAGGTTGTCCTACCTCTCGAAGTCCAAATTCCATCTCTTCATATCTCACTCAAAGATATGCTCAACGATGATGATTTTCACCAGGACCGTTTGGCACAACTTGAGTTATTAGATGAACATCATCTCAATGCTCTCGATCACCTCCAAATCTACCAAAAACATATCAAATGTGCCTATGATAAATGTGTCCAAGAACAAACCTTCCAGGTCAGTGACCTGTCCTGAAGGAAAATCAACATGTAACAAAAGTGGAGAAAAGTAAACGGGGAAAATTTTCTCCTAATTGGCTTGGACCCTATATCGTTACTCATACCTATGGATCAGGTGCTTATCATTTGTCTTCACTCGAAGGTAAACCTGAACCTGAGCCCCTCAATGCCTTGCATCTTTGACCATTCTATTGTTGAATCAAGTCCTAGATCACCTTATGTCTATTAAATGCTTGTCCCTTGAGCACCATTCACCTTCCACTTACCTATTTTAAGGATCAATGACTAAACAAGAATCATGTGATTACCCATCACCTTTCAGCCTTATCTTCAATATGAGTACCACAACTCTACTCATGGCATGATTCTCATGGATACTTTTCATATTTTTCAAGATGGAATCCCATGGTCATTCATCACTTAAAACCTTTCTTTCATAGCTAACCCCTGTGTGTTATGGTTTTGTCTTCATAAAAGAAGCCTATACTTCTCTATAGTCTTGTCCATGACCTAAAAGTCCAAAAAACAATTCAAAAGTAATATACGGGATTTTCAAATTCAAAACTCCTTGAGTCAAACTTCTCGCAAAAATATGACTCCCTCAAAAAGGACATCTAATCTTTCTATCTTGCTGCTATAAATAGACTACTCCCTCGAAGGACAACTATACAAAGCTAGCCATACTGTACATAGTCTATCACAAAAAGAAGACTATTCCTACAAAAAAAAATAAAATAAAAATATTCTGAAGCTTCCCGCATCGATCAGCTTCACGAAGACCTCAAGGAGATACTCTACTCATCCCACATAGACTTCCCGCATCGATCAGTCTATAAAAACAAAAGCAAAAAGAAAAAGATGACTTTTTCATCATGGACTTGCCTATTTTGATCTTGGGTCTCTTGCCAAAGAGGCATGTTGTCTCACACCAGGTTACGCTAAACCAACTTCTTTCACCTCACCACCTTTCCTTTCTAATTTTCTACCTACTCAAGGGACATGCCACAAATGTGACATTTCATGATCATGTGACCTTCTTCACCCTTAGAATAGTCAATCATGCAACGCCTTTAGGGTTTTATGTTCATATGCCATCTTTGGTATGATAGACTCATAATGGTTCTTATCAATTAGGTGGACTTTTTTGTCTCCTCTTACCATTCACCTTTTTCTTACTTATTGATTCTCCTACACAGGACCAGACCTTTGACACCTACATTTTAAGAATTCCTCTTTCACCAAAATAACCCATGCCTATTCGACCTAAAACTCAACCATGCCTAAATGACCTAAACTCAACCATGCCTAAATGACCTAAACTCAACCATGCCTAAATGACCTAAACTCAACCATGCCTAAATGACCTAAACTCAACCATGCCTAAATGACCTAGACTCAATCATGCCTAAAACCTACCAACCCATTCCTCTACCTCATCATATTCTTCCCTAGCTTATGGGAGAACTACATCGGCCTGAGGCCCCTTTTCACCGGGGCTATGTAGGTAGCACTCTGAGGGCATGGGGCCCTTGGAGGTTAGCTTGGCCACTCTTTCCCCTAACCAATTTTCCCCCTTTTATATTCACATTCTACCTTAGTGGTTTCCATTTTACACAAAACTGGGAAATTAAACAATCATAAAAACATACATACCTACCATTTTATACATCACCATATCATACATCAATCATTTCACATTTCCATGATATCAAATATTTGGAAATTTACACCACAACATACATATACATCATCATTTATTTTCCATAATACCAATAACTTGGAAATTAAATCAAACAAAACCATGACCAAACATGCCTAAATCACCTAAACTCTACCATGCCTATACCTTGACTCCATCATGCCTATGATGACCTAACATAAACACCTGACTCCACCATGCCTATGCCTAAGCCTATGACCTAACTCCAACATGACCTATGCCTACAATGACTCACCATCATGACCTAACATCATGCCTAAATCACCTAACTCCATCATGCCTAAATGACCTTGACTCCATCATGCCTACCTGAACCATGCCTATACCTGAAACTCCATCATGCCTACATGACCTCGACTCAATCATACCTAATTCAACTAGTTTCCATTAATACACAATAACAATGGAAATTAAAAATGAGTACATCATCCATCCAGTCAACATCATCAACTATATAAATGGGAGAGTTTGTGTATCAATACATATATACATAGATATACAATAAATATCAATATCTCAAAAACTCTCATGTACAATCTCATGTCTTCGGCATGCAGGCTCGGTATATATATCAAAAATCAAAATAATGGTACATATCACATATAGATATCAATCATCACCCCACCTGATACCCTCTGTCTCCAGTCTCACATATCTCCTCCTCCTGGCCCTCTCTCATAGGCCCTGGTCTCTGAGACTATCCTCGTAACCTCACCATGGCCCTGTCTCTAGGGTCATGCCCCCCTGTGCTACTAGAGATGTGAGTCCTAGATCTCGTCCACTCACTGGCTGCCTGTTGGGCTCTGTACTCAGCATATGAGGAACATCAATACCTGTGGTGGCTCAAATGATCCTGATAGTAGTGAGCCTCATTCAGGGAATCCCTGAACCTCACCATCGACACAGTCTATGGTGGTGCCATGGGTCTCACTACAACCTGTGAACTCTTCCCTGCTAATAATGGCCTCAGACCCCAATCCTAATCCTGTCCCTATCCTTGTATGTGCCACTTGACTCAGGTGAAGGTGCCTGTAATATGGGACCCTGTCCCTGGGCCTGTGGGGGTACCTGTGCTGCTACCTAGGCCTGTAAGGCCACAACCTGTGCCTGTGTCATGGCCAACTAGCCCTGTAAACTGTCACATATTCCTATAGGGATGGCCACTTCCCTCCATCCCCATCTCCACCCTGTGTGGGAACTTGTGCCTATGCTACCTGGGCCTATAGGGTCATCACATGTGCCTGCAAGGTGGTCACCTGTGCCTCTGACCCTGTCAGATGTCCCTACAAACCTATAATCTTGTGCTTGTAGGGTGGCCACCTGACCCTGTAATGTATCCCTCTGCACTATGATAGTAGCTAAATCAGGCTTCCCTGGCCTCGGTGGTGTTACCCATGTAGTTGTGTCACCCACCACTACCTGTATCCATTCAGTGACTCCCACATCATCAATCCATCTATCTTGTACCTACTCCTCCTACCCTATAGGAACACTCAGAATGTGGTGGAGACATGGGTCTCTCCACGTCATCTCTATGGTACTATGGGAAAGGTGGGGCATGTCCTTGTGGTAGTCCAAACTATCATCTGACCCTATCCACAGGTATCATCTCATGTTCCCGGCCCACCACCCCTGTATCCATCTCAGTAGCTGAAGCTCCTCTAACTCCTCAACCATACCTCTGTATGATGGATAGTCAACATATGGCCTCCACACGATATCAACTTCCGAAAGGCCCTCCAATCATTACCTGTAGTATGACACATCATATGTGTCCCTCGCCACCCTCAGCTGTCCACCAACTGGTACCCATCATCTGAAACCAACTCTAAACAAGCCACCCCGAACCAATCCTTGTCATGGTAAACCAACTGGGCACACACACATGATGTGCTCATATGCCCAATAGTGTAATAAATAGGTACAACACATACCAAATCTCCTCAATCTCCCATAGGCCCATAGCTCCCTATACAACTGAACTAGGAAATTGGTGCCCAAGAAAAGCATATCCGCTCCTCTATCATGTCCTGTAGCACCCCCATCAGTTCTCATGGGAATCTCCCACCCTCAGAATCTGGGAGAGCAAAACATCCCACTGCCACCATCATCAACACCGATAGCCTAGTCTCCTATGGATAGGTTGCATACATATCTCCATAGCTGAGACTCACACTGTGATACCTCAACAGGCCCATCACCTCACCAAATACTACCACTATCGGCTCCATTGATGCCTCAGATGAAATGGAATATACTGGCTCCCTAACAATAGGAATCCGTAGGATCCTATACACATCCTCCAAGGTGATGGTCATCTCACCCATCGGTAAATGAAAGGTATTGGTCGTTGAGTCCCATCTATTGATGAGAGTGACCATCAAGCTATGATCTCAGGCTATATGCCTATAGCATCAGATCACACTAAGTCCAACATCGGTCATGTGCTCCCACTCCTCTGTGGTCATGCTAGGCCACATATGTACCAGTAGGGGTGGTACTTTGTCCCTCATCCTCAGCTGATCTCTCACCTGCATCATCTAACATGACCTTGTCAAGACTTGACCACCTCAAATCACCTATTACCCACCACACAATACCCAACCACATCAATCATGCCTACCCCTTTACCTAATTCACCTACAAACCTATTATCCCTTATCATCATTACCCACTATCTTAGTTCATTTCACCTACTTACCTATCCCACATCACCAAAATAACATTTTACCCTCTTCCCTCTACATAAACCTTCACCTACCCCTTCCTCGCCTATTTTACTTTCCTACCTAACCCTTCTTTCACCTATTTACTCTTAATCGTGACCAACATCGGTCACCTTGACCTGTCATCGGTCCTCTTTGACCGGTGTTGGTCACCCAAACCTTGACTGAACAATGGCCAAAGCCAACCAATGTCAGCCAACCCTTAACCGTCGTTGGTCTCTATTTCAGCCAAAAAATGAAACCCTCCCCCCCATTATCAAAAAATTCACAAAAACATAACCTAAATACCTACTCTAACCCACCCAAACCTATCCTAGCTTCATTACCAACCCTATTTAAGCTACATTGGACCTTCCCACCCCTCATTTCCTTCATTTTTAACCACGATTTCACAAATTAAAATTACACCCAAATTTTACACAAAACCGATTTCCACAAACTATCTTTCAACCAAATAAAGGATTCAGATTGACTCCTACCTCTACTCAGCACCATCTCCATGGTGGCATGTCTAGGCCACTATGTCAGTGGTCCACCCACTCCCTCTCCCACCTCCACCATGCCAAAATCAACTCCTCACCTCCAACCAATCGAATCAATCGAATAGATCTCATGGACCCACCAATCGAATGCCAATCACCTACTACGTGGCTCACCAACTCAGCTAACACTTCATACTTGTCATTTTCCACTCTTACACTTCTCCTTTGTCATTTTCTAAAAGTGGAAAGGTTAAAATGAATCCGTGTAAAAAGTGGATTTTTCCTTTTTTAACCCCAAATCGACATGACCGACGTCAGTCATGTCATGCCCTAGCAAACCGATGTCGGTTAAGCTATAACCGGCATCGGTCACCTGAAATAACCATTTGACCCACCCCATGCCCATTTTTCCTAAAACATTATTGCTCCAACAAATTTTGACCTTACCAACACCTATTACACCTTACCTGCAAGCCTACATTACCTGTACATTTCCTTAACTATGTTTAGGGACATGTTATTTACCTATACCTCGGCCTTACCTGTGCCCTGACCTACATACCCTGACCTGAACACCTTTTGTGACATTTGAATTTGTGTACTCACTATACCTTTCGATGTTGTTACCCATGTTTGTTTAGCCTAATGACCTTACCTTTCCTAATGACGTGATGTTTATCCTGACCATACCTTTGGTGTCATGGAACAAAACCTATTACCTCGTTCCTACACCAGACCTTGTTGTGCTTCATGACCATATCCTATACCTTGGATACCTGAATCACTTCAACCTCATTTGGATAAACCTATCACCCTTTTGACAATGTAGAGTTTGCAAGCTCTTCCACCTGGTACTGTATCACAATCTATATGTGTGCATGTGTTCGATGACCATTACCCATTACACAATATGACCATTACCCATTACCAAAAATGACCATACCCTTACCTACTGACCCTCACTTTCATCAATCACCTATTTATCAAACCACTCCTTGACTACTTTTCCAACCTCATCGGTTTGTAGTTTGAGGGGGATCACCTTCAGCCCTACTTGGGGCAACCTAACCTCCACTTATACCTGGGACATCGACTCCCTATTTTTGTCAGCATCGCTTACCAATACAAGCTACGTGCGACAAAAAGGGGAAAATGTAGACACCAAATTTGGGTCACACTCCCCTTGGTCCCCTTCAATCAATTAACGTAATATATTTACCTAATCATGACCCCTTTCATCGTATTAATTTAATACAATTAATATTCATCCTCACATTATTAATTAATTTAATTATTTTAATTAAGTTAATTTCATCCTCACATCCACCTCATAGACACCTCACCCTGGACCCATTCCAGGGGCATTTAACTCATAATGGCAAGTCATCACTCTCAACACTGAGTCATCACTCCTAGTGCTGAGTCACCACTTAACCTAACTAACTAAGACTTCTTCCTAATAATTAGACTTCTTCTATGACCTTCCTTCCTTCTCTCACGTGAAATCCACTTCCCTAAGCGGACTCAATCAAAATCATGCCAAAAATAGTAAAGATCTACCTATTTTTGGTAAACCTAGACTTTCCAGCCCTAACCGACGACGATTATCCCTCAACCGATCGGTCACCTTAACCACCATCGGTTACCTTATATACACTTTCACAACTCTTTACACGGGTTGGTCATTCAGTTATTGGAGCCTTATTGCATTCAAGCATGAATCTCAAGCCCTCATGCATCCAGACGATGAAAACACACAACCACAGTACAAGACAAGCATCTGGTTCATCTTTCCAAAGTGTTGGAAAAATCACGGGAAGCACATAGGCCATATTGTTGTGGCACTGGACTCAAGCACTTCTTCTCTGATCAACCATCAACCATCCCCAACTCCCAAGATCTACAAGACATCAAGTAAGTATTGTGATCCTAATCATTTTGCTTATTCCTTTGTAGATCTTTGGTTTCTTTCAGTAGTTTATTTCCTTTGTTTCCTATACACCACCTTCCTCCCACCAACCCACTATTCAACCATCCCAAGCCTTTTCACCATTCTAAACCTCCTTCTTAGTATCCCTGAGTCTTCTCAGCCATATTACGACCCAAACCATACTACCCTCACTCTCTGTGTAATCACAGAGAGCCTAAAAACCTCTGTTTAATAATTTACTATCAAATTTCCCCTACTGACGTCTTAATTTCACCTTAACCATCATTGGTCTCCCCTCTCTACCGGCATCGGTCACCAGACTGATATCGGTCACTATGTTTTCTACTAACCTTCACCAAACTCCTTCTAACATCACCTAAATTCCACCCAGACCTTACCAGATACCTCTGTGACCTTACCTAACACCCATGTGACCTATCCCAACCAGAAACATACCTTTCTTGATGCTAGATTAGTTTAGATTTCAATACTTTGCTTAATCTAGTTTTTTGATAACATTTTGAGATACCTAAATCAAAGTGTTAGCAATAGGACCTTTATTTCTCGTATTTACTTTCATTAATTTGATAAAAATAGAGGATTGACAGCCATTCGAGGAAGCATCACACTTCCAAGAATCTAGCCTTGCTAGGCAGTCCTCTGTCATCTTGCTATTTAATATCATTTGGTGGTCTTGTTTTGTATCTACAGGTAGTCCTTCCCAGACAAAAAGGAGTTCTCTACGATCAGCTTGGATAAAATCAGTAATGTGCACATTCAACCTACCAACTACATAATCACAGGTATTTTAAATCATAAGCTATTTATAACACACATGATATAAATAGAGCTTATAGGAATAAAGTAAACCACAAGTGGAGAACCACGGGCAGGGGTCTATTTATAAGAAAAGCACGAGTTGTAGGAATACGCAAGCTATGTATAGGAATAAATCTAATTTTTATATTAAAGCATGTCAAGCGGTGAAGGGACAAGTTCCCACCCTATATTATATTGTGTGTGTGTGTGTGTAATCAGAGAGTGTTAATATTGTTAGAGTCCATGTCGAGTCATGCCTTGTGCATGAGTCTGTAGATGGAGATTTACTGAGCTTATCTTGAAGCTTTGTTACTGGTTATTGTAATCGATATAAGAATCATGATTTTAATATATATTTAACTTTCTTTTAGTTATGATTAATTATTGGTGTGCATGTTCTTCATAAGGTATGTTTACATACTATAATAACCATGAGTGCATGAACTACATCTTGATAGGAAAAATGAGAAGGGATCTGGTAAATTTGTGCGTTCTTCGGGAGAGCACTTAGATTTCTTGATTATGCTAAAATGTAAAATAAAAGCCTAATCTGATGCTATTGTAGCAGTAAATAAATGAACAATGAAATACTGAAATAATACCCAAGCAACTAAGTAATAAAATATGACACTCTAAGTCTAAAGAGGGTTAGAAGAGCCTAAGTTGATTCGAAGGATTTGTTGGACTATGTTGCAGTGGAGACCAGATGAACATGAGTAGAAGAACATCACACCGAATCCCAAAAAAATATAGATATGAGTGATTTAGCTGGATTAGGGTGCCTAGAGAAAAGACGGGGGCACCTGGGGTGCTCTAGTCTTGATTATGGGTGCCTTGGTCTACGTAGATGCTTAGAAAACCTCCTTTGAGGTGTCACAAAAGGTTCACACTTATTCACCTTTGATTGCCTCAAGGTCATTGTGAGATCACCGAGGTCATTGTAAACCTGCAATAAAGAAAGCACTTGCAAAACCCTCAAATATACGTCAAATCCTAAAAGAGAAAGATGCAAAATGAGGGTTTAGAATCTCCTCAACTGCCACAATGATGGACTTACTACTGAGCATTGCACTATATCTCAGACCCAATTTAGTTATGTGTGTGTGTTTGGAATTATTCCCTAGGTTGCTCTTGTGCATGTCACACTTGAAGTAGCGAGCAAGTAGCTAGATACAGAATGTAAATAATGTGTGCATGGAAAAAATAAAATCCCCTCCTATGAAGTGTGATGCATGTGAACCAAACTTTTGCCCCTTGTGATGGAGCTAGATGGATGAAAATAGAGCTTTATATGCCTTGATAAATGCAACCTTAGGTGGTGATAAGTAGTGCTTAGTGTTTAGTCCCTAATTATGATCACATAGCTTTATATTTATATGATTTCCTTACTTGAATTTTGTAATTAACCCCGTAAAGGCTAGCTACCAAAAATATAATATGCTCAAACGGTTAGAAAGGACCCAAAAAGTGTGATCAAAGTACAAATAGGACAAGGGCACCCAGAGGGGATGGGATGCCTGATGTTGGTGTCATGGTTGGGAGCTGGTGTCCAGAATGAAAAATTTCGAAAGGTGAAAAGACATACTGAGAAAGTAATAGAAGTGTTCTGAGGGACTAGACAAAGCGTGAAGTGATAAAAAGATGGAGTGTGGAGACTAAAGATGAAAAAGTGTAAAAAGGTGATGAAAATGAACCTAGGGTGGAAACACGTGTGTGAATGTGGTGTTATACCTATTGTTGGTGTCAATGTGTGTGATGTTTTTGTTGATTTTGACTGTCTACTTCCCATACAGACAGACCTACAAAATAGAAGATGATGAAGTAGTCAAATATGCGTGTATATGTATAAAAAACATGTAAGGAAGTATGTAAAAGAAAATGTTGAAAATGTGAAAAAGGAACATGTACACCTAATTCATGATGAGGAAATAGTGTAGATGATGTCGATGCACATGATTTTTTCGAGTGATCTCACGCCAATGTCACGGAAGAAGTGTAGGGGAAAATTGTATGTTGTCATCCTCCAACCTTTAACTACTTCTTGTTGTATAAAACACTAATGCAAATGGTGTGTATAAGTGCTAAGGACTGACTACCTTGTAAAGGACGATGTGTATAGATTTATGTAGACTATGTTGAACTACTTATTTGTTGTGTGATATGCTCCCTAGTCTTAGGTAATCCAAGAAAGGCTGCTTTGTGATATGCCCCCTAGTCTTAGGAAATCCTTGAAATGCCACTGTGTCATGGACCCAAGTTGGATTCTGAGCCCCGAAATCTGAAATTGTATTGTACCGGTACTATGTTGTGTTGTGTATACTTTGTATGGGGTGACTGATTCACCCAAAGGATTGCCCCCCTCGTTTGGGGTGCACGCAATGTCCTTGAAAGAGAATGTGGCCCAAAGGAAGGCCGACCACTGAAATTATGCCCTACAGGGGGAAGGGGATGTGCTTGGTAGAAACCAAGGCACATGTAAACAAGTGGCTGGGAAACAAGTGTTAGTACAAGAAAAAACAAATATGCATGTATAAGATAAAGTGTAAGTTAGACAGATAATGTGTAAGATAGAACACAGAAGAAGACAATGTATACCGCAAAAAGTGGCTTCAAAACATGGGACACCACTCATGGTGTCACAAGATAATCAAGGCCACAGTGGCTGCAAACAAACAAGTGTGCACATAAGACAAAGGGCAAAGCCCACATACAACGAAAAACAATGACAAGCAAGTACAATCAATGTAATAGATAACCATGGTGGAAAATAATCCTACAAAACAAAATTTTGTACATGAAGCACCTATTAGTATGTTAGAATGATAAAAAATATGTCAAAGCATGTATAATATGATAAAGTAGTGTCCTATTAAAACAAAAGGAAACAATAACACCTGTAGTGTATGAAATTAGATACCCCAGGAGCCGTTATGGGACTGGTAATAGGTAATGCGCCAAGCATCTGTGTTGCGTGTAATGGATCTGTAAACTTTTTTATCACAACTAGAAAGGCAAGTGAACACACATGTGTGTATGATAAAGATAATGACATACAAGATAACTATCTAGCATGTGTAATAAAGTTAACATATACAAGTAAATATAAGCAAGAGTAAATACAACCAAGATATGCAATATGTTGTGGATAGATAGAATGGAATGCAAAGTGAATTATAGGATCCATGTTCCCCCCAAGTGAATGGAGTTGTATGTTTATGCCCCCTCAGTAGTCAATATTGAACTGTAAACGAGAGTGTGTCATCCGGAAATGGTTCGAACTATGTGTTGTTTGTATTGAAGTGTGGTGAATGTGTAATGATGATATGCAACATAGAGATGATGTGTGAGAATGTGTGATGATTTAGCCTAAAGCATATATCACTAAATGATGATAGATGAAGTGATGATGTAGCCTATGGCGTATATCACTAAATGATGCAAGCAGAAGTGATGATGTAGTCTATCACATATATCACTAATCTAGTAATGTCGCATGAGAAAAATATTTAATGTTGGTTGCATGAATGTGATGAGGTTGATTTGGGATGTATACCCTCAATAGTCCAGTATGGACTGTGAGACTAGAGTGTGTCATCAGGTAGTGGGTGCAACACATATATGTAGATGTGTAAAACATGTAAATAGATGTAGTAACGAGGGAATGTCATGTGTTATGTAATGCATAGTGTGTAGTGTAGGATGTATAGTATGTAATGTAGGATGTGTAAATGATATAAGTGTAGAATATGCATGATGTACAACGCACAATATGTAAGAGGCATGATGTAAGATGATAAAAGTGTAAGATGGGTGAAGAGGTGTAATGTGTAGAATCTACAGTGCAGTGTCCTGAGGTTCATGTGTATAGGATGCCCTCAACAATCAAGTTTGAACCAAAGCACAAGAGTTTGTCATCGGGTAATGGTTGAAGTATGTGTTTATTAGGATGTCTATGCTAGGATTTTGGTGTATGATGATGCAAAAATGAGACATGTGTTGATGCTAGGGGGTGCGAATGCAATGCCCCTAAAGTGTGTGGTGATGAGTGAGCTATCTGATAAAAGTAAAGGTGGAAGGTCCTCAACCTGATGATGGCAGTGATGAAAGCATGTGACCATGCTCTAGTGGTGGTGGTATAGTAGATAAATGATGCATAAGTGAGTGAATTCTATGTGAATGCGATAGATTTGTATATGATGGATGCGTTGGCATAACAAAATGCATAGGTGATGGATATCTATGTGAAACAGAACCCGATGGTGCTAGAGACCTATATGGAATAAAAAAAGGTGGAGATTTACACCAAGATGTAGTAATTGTCCTAAAAATGGGCCTATACCGATGCACTGGACTAACAAAGTGATGAGGCCGCATGAGGTGCATATGAGTGAGTGAGCAAGGATTAGATTTTGCTTTATGTGCGATGGGCCATAGTGTGTTAGATGAAACAAATGCTATATTAGTCATTGCGAGAGTAGGTTATGACCATGGAGTAAAAGTAGGCACACCATCGATAGAAAATGAATTGATTGTTATGAATGAACTATAGATGGAAATGATTCATGGAGATGACAAACTGAGACCTACGAATCCAATTAAGGCCTAAAAGCATGTCACATCTGTTCATTGTTTGTCCAATAAGGAAGGGTACAACCATAATAAGAGGACCTACCATAACACAAATTTTGACGAAACCATATGAATTGTTCGTGGGATATGAAATTTGTGATAGTGTATAGCCAATAGAGATGAGAATTTGAATAGAACACGCGTTGATGGGCCAAGACGGATCAAATTTAGTATTATTAATAGAGACATATCTGATAAAGGTGATAATATGTAAGTGATTAGAAGTGAAAGTTGAATGATAGTCATGGTCAAAGAAAGAAATGATTAGAGGAGACATTTTAGTATTAACAACTAAGAAATCAAGAGCCCCTGATGCAGGAGGAGGCATTGCGCGATATGTATATTTTTCTGAAGAGTTGGCTAGTTTCGTGTCATATTTTAGAAGTGGATTGTTAAAGATCTTAAGCTCGTGGTTGTCATTAAAAAGTGTAGAAGTCGTAAGCTTTGGAAGCACGATTTTATTATTGTCGATGGGATCTTGAATAAGAATGCAAAGTATAAAACAATGATCTATAGAATGCCCTACGCATTGATGATAGTCGTAATGGAAGTTTTCATTATAATTATGACCTTTTGGATGGGATGGATCTAATTGGAGTGGAGGAGGAAGCGTTATGAAATTACTCTCGATAATTTGCGGAAGCAAAATATGTGGAAAGATTGTTAGCTTTGTGTATGTACGCCGGCGTGGTTGCAGTAGAAGATTTTTTGTGGTTGATATGACATTGATAGTGATTTTTATGTCAGTTGATTTGGTTGCAGATGGTTTAAATAGTGACTTAGCTTGAAAATGTGTTAAAGATGACACTTTCTCCTTATATTTAAGCTTTCCTATGGATAAGAGTTTGGTTTCACAAAGCTTAAGAGTTTGACATAGTTGTGTTGACCCCCAAAATTGGGGACGACGCCCTCTAGGTCCCCTTTTATTACATACCCCCTTATCATGACCCCCTTTACATATTTTGATTGTTCTAATTACCTATATTAGATTAATTATTACCTCACCCCTCCACTTCACCTCTCTACCTCACCTTGGACCCATTCCAAGCCCATTTAATAACTAAGACTGAGTCATCACTTCCCCTAACCAACTGAGAGTTCTTCTAAACCTGATATTAATTTCTAACTACCTCTCCCACAAATTCCCCATGTGATTTAAAGAGAATCAAGACTCCTAACCCATAACCATTCTTGACTCGCGCCAAAAAGGGAGAGAAAAGGTCATTTTTAACAAATAAGACTATTTCTCCCTAACTGACTCTGGTTATTCCTTGGTCAGCACTAGTTAAGGAATCATCATCAGTTCCTTTAAATAAGCCTTTTCAAATCTGTGCCTAGGTTCTTTTTTTGGTTGGCATTTCTTTGATCTCACATCTTGGCCATTCAATCAACACCCTGACGATCAATTGAGCACCAAAGCATCAAACTCTCCACCAACAACCAATCTATGAATCCATAGGCTTGATCCATTCACACGGAGAAGCACTCAATATTTGTTAATCACGATGTTGGATCTCAGCTCATCTCTTCTACGCACACCCACCAACCACCACCTTCTACCAATCTTCAGATCTCTGATAAGTATTCCTAACCAGGTTATTGATTTCATTAGCTTTGGTTTTATATCCTTTATCATTTTCTAATCACCTCCTTCCTCTCTCGGTTACTTTCCATAACCCATTCACCTAATGTCCCACAACCCATAACCACTTTTCCTTATCAACCACACCTTTTACCCCTGCTGACTCTTCACCTAAATTCCTACACCCTACATAAGACCTCCTAATACCTTGTGTAATCACAGAGAGCCCAAATCAACCTTTTTTCTACCTTTGAAACCCAATTGCCCCTACCGTGATTGGTTACCCAATTGATCTCGGCTATAGCTAGTGACTGACATCAGTTACCCAACCAAATCGGTCTCTGTGTCTAGCATTTTCCCCACAAACTAGTGAGATTAATCCTCCACCCAAAACTCTTCAAATCCTCCCAAGACTTCACCAACAACTTCTTTCTACCCTTTGTCATACATATAGACCCTAAAAATTGATCATTCTTCTAGATTTAATCTTATATTTGTCATTTAGATTAGATTTAGACTATTGTGTTGTGTGAGATACCCAAATCATATAAATATAGTAGGACCTTCCATTTCATAATATTTATCAGTAGTAATTTGTATTTAGACGTGGATTGACACCCCTTCGAGGAAGCACCCTACTTCCCAGATCTAGCACACACTAGGCAATCCACTGACCTATGTTATTTACTCTATTTTGTGGTCTTGTTTTGCTTTTTAGGTAGTCCTTCCAAGACAAAAAGGATTGCTCTATAATTTACTTGGTCCTCAATAATTGTGTGCAACCTCTTCATGACCTCCAGGTATTCCTCACGTACCTTACCTTTATTTTAAATCCATTTGTCATATGATACTCCTATGTGGTGAAACATTTTGGCACGCCCGGTGGGACCCTCATCATTTATGGGTTCCTTATATTCATTCAAGATTGCATTTCTGGTTGTTTCCTTTCTAAAATATTCACTAAATCTCTCCTTAGTAACATTATTTATTCTATTTGTTGTAAAAATCACATTTCATTTGGTGCGAAGTAAAATGAATCATTCTTTTTTCTTTCTTGCTTGCATTAATTAAAGTCATACTCTATTCCTATTCCCTATTGATTTCATCCAATCTCCATCTTTTGATTTGGGTTTAAAATTGTTGCATTGCATCATGTGTATTCTTGCATTTATCTCACATAGTCTAATTAGCAATCAAATATAATGGAAGTCATGAGCAGTTAATGATTGGGTAATCAAGCATATTCCACTTTTTGCACACATTTTTCCAAATCACTCAAACAAACAACACATTTCTTAAACATTCCCCAAATCTCAGGAAGAAGCGATCAAGGATTTAAACACTCGTTGATAGTGGGCCCCGACTAGTGTTCTGGCCAGATTTTCATATCAGAACTCGGACCTCATGTACCAAAAGGTATATCAAGGATGCCTCCTGCCAAAAAAATCCTAAAACCATCCATAGTTGGCTTCTAGGTACCCTATATCCATTCCTTTCTATATATTCACAGTCAATCCTGTGGCTTAAGCCATCAAAACACTAAAATCTTATTCCTAGGATAACTTGTTTGTTAGATTTTTCTTGTTGTATTTGTGACTTTCTTTCTTGTCTTCTGATATTTGAGGTGTGAGATCGTATTTTATCACTTTTCTTTATTTTTCACACTTGACCATCATAATCAATTAATTATGGTTCTCTGAGTGTGTTATATTATAATTAATATACACGTCCCAATTCTCAGCTTCTTTTGACCAAAATATTGCTTAAAATTTTCAAATTTCTTAAGTTTTGATCAAATCTGCCATACCGACTTCAGTTCAGTAACCGACATCGGTTATTTTACCTACCGGCATCAGTTTAGCAACTGGTATCGGTCTCTATGTTTCTGATTTCTTGTTAAAAATAACGAGCTAATTTCACCTTCCATTCATTTTCTAAAAGCTTGTTTCTAAGTTTCTGTCATTTCTACAGAGCCCGAAGTACCTATTTTCCATCCTTCTTTATGGTTTAGACTCGCCAACAGGCATGAGCCCTTTCTTTCCACGTAAGGTGTATACCATTGCCTTCTATCCTTTTGCCACCTTCTATTTCGTCTCCAATGGATCCTAATTATTTTGTGATCACGTAACCTCTGCATCCTTGACATCTTCTCTCCCACCGACATTTGCAACACCCATATCCACTGCCCCTCCCTTTTATATCATCATCAGTATCTTATGTGCATATTCCTACATGACCACCAGTTGCGTTGATCTCTACCACTCCATTTCAAAATTTGGTTGTATTTATTCCCCAAACTCTTTCATCCATTACCACAAGGATCTTCTCACAAGCCCTCCTACTTCCACCTTACCTCAAATGCATTTCATCACCTCAATCGCATATTCGGGGTATATTCCCTACTCGTCCACTACTTCCTACATACTTACATCCCAATTCACGTACTCGGCACCACCACCTATTGGTATACCTTTTACGACCCATTCATCTTTTCAAGCCCCTTATACCTAAGGGGGCATCCTTTAATCAAATCCCACAGTGGATCTCATTAAAATGATGATAGATAAAATGCAGACGCTTGAGGCCTCATTTTCTGGGTCCCATAATGTCTTAACATATAATGAGATTTATAACAAACCCATCCATCCTTCTATGCCTATTCATCCATAACCTGTGTAATGGGAGCTACCTAAATTCAACTGCTTCAATAGTAAGGAGGACCCACAACAAGACTTGCGTTCATTTAGACACTCTTGTTACCTAATAGGCCATGATGATGCCTTACTCCTTTGTACCTTTCACATGTATCTGTCGGAACCTACCTTAGACTGGTATAGTGCTTTGCCCAAACACTCGATCTTTTCCGTTAATCAATTGGTGTAGACCTTTCTTGATCACTTTTTGATAAACATCTCTAAAAAGGTTTCTATCACAAATTTATATTCTATTCTTCAATATGATGACGAGTCTATCACTAATTTAGTGACAATGTGGTGAAGGCCTAATCAATCAACTTTACTTCTCTCTCCCACAACCTGAGCTCATAGATCTATTTACAAGGGCATGTGTCACACATATTTCCTCAAATCTTTAGGTTCAAACGTTTCATACGTTTGATGAGGCTTTTACCATGGCTAGGAAGCTTGAGATCTAAGCCCTCGAAGAAGACAAACTAAAATGGTGTAAAAAAAATGATGCCTTCAAATCAATTGAGTCTTCTTCCAAACCACCCAACAACCATCCCAAGCCTAAAGGATCTGTTAACGCGATAATTCTAAAATTTGGTCCTTCTCATCTAGCCAATCAACCTAAACCTCCTTCCAATCTCTCGCCGATGCAAAATTTTCAATATTGGTATGAACAAAAAGAGTTACACTCCCATTGGGGAGCCTTATTCTTTTGTATTGGAAAAGTATTTGAAGTTTGGAGCCATCACTCTTCCTCCCATCAAACTACATACTAGTTTTGATCCTTTTCATCCCACACCGGCTTGGTATAAAGAAAATGAATTTTGTAATTACCACCACATAAGAGGACGTAGTGATGCAAATTTCAAAACCTTTAAAAACATTGTGCAAGGAATGTTAGACAGTGGTGATCTCGTCCTTGACAACCCTAATGCACCTGCTAATGCAAACTTGGAAGTTTTCAGAAAACCTTATCCTAACCACGCCCCTTCATCCACTCACGTTGGTGAGACATCTAAAGAAGAAACCAATGTACATGCGGTTTAGGCAGTCTTCAATACAGTATCTAATCCTTCTTTCCAGTATCCTCCTCTAACATCTATTGAGGAAATATTCACTTGAATTCATCTAACCATAGAGGAACCTACCTTACCTACTTCTATACCCATAAAGGAACCCACCTTACATGTTCCTTTACCTCTAGAGGAGCCTACCTCACTTGTTCCTTTACCTTTAGAGGATCCCACCTTACTTGTTCCTTTACCCATAGAATAACCCACCTTATCATCCTCTCTACCTTTATAGGAGTCTACATTACCCACTTTGCCTTCTCCTTAACTTATAAAGGAGCCAATTTTATCTACTCTTTCATATGGGTGATACCTCTCCGAAGGTATTCAACGATCCCAATGCTCTTCTTACCTCACTCTTACCCACCAAGTCAAAGGCTAAGAACTTTCCTGTCTCACATGCCTCAAAGCTCTTCACGAGATTTAGCACCGAGTCATCATCCTCTTCATCTACTCCAAAACCTTTCTCTCATCTAGTTGATTGCTTGGATTACATCGATTAGACTACCCTCTGGGGATGCTTTAGAATCCATGTTTCCATAAAAATATAGATTTCCTCCCTTGATACATCAACCATATATCTAAATATCTTCAAAGTGATTAAGGCTATTACACTTGAACCGGTGGTATTAGCCCCTTCTCCATCAACACACCCTCTACTCAGGCCTCCATCTGCTCAAAAACCTACCACCACCTTAGGGTTTTTACTAGTACTATGTTTGTCACACCCCCCTGTAAAGCTAGATTTTTGAACTTCCTCACCCCCAATCATAAAATCTACTCCGGCACCTAAAAGGAAGACCCAACCTCTTAAGGCTCCTTGGTATCCCCCCACCTTCTCGCTCATCTTCACCTTTACTGTCGATATTGGTCCCACATCCTTCAACCTTGGTTAACCTACCCCTTTACTAAGGCAAACCCAAAATGTGAAAACCTATACCCTTGGCTTCACCTCCCGTTCTACACATACCTTCTTCATTACCTTTTCCCTCACTCTTTCCAACACCCACACTTTCACCTTGGCTTACTCGGATACCTACACCTTTAGAGTTTCCTTCACCCTACCATGATGTTCCTCCACCTTTGCCCAAGAAGGCACAACCTAAACCTAACCTTCACTACCTACCAAAAAAGTAGTTACACTAACATGATCTCTCACCTCGCCCTCCTCACAACGGTCACCTACCCCTTGGCCCAAGACAACCTTGACCTCTCATTGTGATCCTTTGACAGGATCCTGCTCTAACATCCTTGTTCGGTTGTTAGAGACATATACTATATCACTTCTGCCTATTAAGCCTTACGATCCTCTCATACCTAAACTAGTAGGGTTTGACGACACAAAATTGTGTGTTTATCATTGCTCACAAGGGCATGATGTCGAGAGTTGTAAGGTTCTTAAAACATTCTCCTTTAGCTTTGTAATTTTTATGGTCTCTTTGAAGAAGATGATTTGTTGGAGGAGGATTCCATTCTTTCTTCATCCCTTGCAAAAAAACCTATGGCCGAGCCCATTCTACAATATTTTCCTTCACATCCACCCAGGGATAAAGGTAAGGCTCGACAACC
Organism: Taxus chinensis; assembly: GCA_019776745.2. Taxonomy (NCBI): domain Eukaryota; kingdom Viridiplantae; phylum Streptophyta; class Pinopsida; order Cupressales; family Taxaceae; genus Taxus; species Taxus chinensis. The sequence continues at coordinate 899,261,266 of CM034147.1, forward strand.
CAATTTTCCTCCTCCTATCTTTGAAATTAACATGGTGCATGTAGCCACTCGGTCACAACACGTGAAAGACAAAGGAAAGGAAAAATTTGGTAACCCTTCTAGTTCACCTTCACCTACCATTACACTTGTGCCTCCCCCCAAGATAACCATCTTTGGGTCAGCACCAACTACTTCTTCTGGGGTTACACATTGTTCAATGATCAAACAACTTCACCTAGTCCCCGTTGAAGATGTCTTTATATGACTTGATTTAAACCTTTGATTCTCATTGTCAGGCCCTCATTAAGGTCCTGCAATCCATCGAGGTTTCACCCAATGACACTTCACCTATCACCGCCCTCATTACCCCTCATCAGATTGCTTCCATTAATTTCTCCAAATCAAAGATTTCCCCTTTAAGACCTGATGATCCTAATCCCACTCTTTTCATCTTCACTTACATTAATGATATTCACGTTAAACACGTTATGATTGATAAGGGCACTAGCATCAACATCATCTCTTCTCATTCCTATGAACAAATAGGCATACCGCCTAATTATATGTCTAGCAACCCCGTCATGCTTCAATCTTTTAACGATGTCATGACCACTACCCTTGGCACCGTTGTCCTCCACATCTGTGTGGGTCCCCAAACTATCCCCAAACTCTTCTACATTCTCAAAGGAGAGTTCCAGTATAACATGTTGTTAGGCTGTCCCTAGATTCATGACATGGCTTGTGTACCTTCCACCCTTCACCGTTGCCTCAAATTTGAATATGAAGGGGAACCTTACACATTCGGGTAGATCCCTCCCCTTCAAAACTTGTAATATGACTTACTGTCCAAATGATGTCCTAATCCCAATTAAGGCATCTACCACATCTATCACTTCAATTTCCTCATTTAGCCCACCTACTGAACCCTCCTATTCCACCCTCTACTGATGCCCCATCTTCTCAGGCTTCAAATAACTCATCTATACCTGCTACCCAAGTACCAACCACAGACCCCTTGGTAGGCATTTTTCAATGCCTTTCACTTGGAGAATACTACCTCCTCAGCATTGACACATTCCTTACTCCTCAGGAGTATGGAAAACTACACCAACACCCACATTACGATCATTGTATAGGAGAGGTCATACCATATGATCCTCCCCACCTTCGCACCAACCTAACCTATGGGGGGCTCGACACTCCCTCTTATTCTATTGAACCTCCCTTCCAAACTAGACCTTTTTCATCTGACTTCTCCTACCTCACCAAATGTAGCTTCACGCACTTACTTTTCTTCACCATTGCACCTGGAAAGGCTTCATCTTTGGTCGTTATGAACAAGGTTATCACATCATCATACCATGTGCACCACTAAGAAACACAAAGATTGTCGTGGTCTTGGATTTCCTAGGTGACCTCCTCCTAAGAAGGCCTGAATCACCCTAGTAGAAGATGAAAATCCTTCCCCACCTTCCTCACCTATCACGTCGCCTTCTCCCATAGAGTCTATGGATCCTGAATCCATTCCGCCTAAATTTTTTTCATGAACACCATCTCCTTGGGACCTTCAACCTATTAACATGATGGTGAGGTTCCCTCTTCCCTTCCTCTTTTTATCCTGACATGTTGGATGATGATACACCTTCTATAAACATCATTCAATGTCAAGATGATGATTCTATTTTGACCTATTTAGGTGTGGAGGATTCTTATATTCAAATTTCATTACCCTCTAACACACAAACCATGTTGAATGAATCTACCATAGAAATCAACATTCATACTCAGGACAACCCACGAATTCTAAAGATAGGCCAATCTTTAGACTCCGCAGAACAATAATCTTTCACCTCTTTTCTTTGTGATCATAACAACATCATTTGCTTGGTCTTATAGTGATATGCTTAGGTATTGACCCTAATATTGTGCTTCATAATATCATAACCAACCATGATGTCAAAACTAGTGAAATAGAAGTTACCTAAAATGCATCCTTGTATTGCTCTTCTTGTGAAAGAAAAACTTCAATGCCTTCTCTATGTTTCCTTCATCCTACCTATTGATTACCCACAATGGGTCTCTAACATTGTTCCAGTCACGAAAGTGACCGGGGGACTTCGTAGTTGCACTAAATTTCATGACCTTAACCTTTCTTGTCCAAAAAATGACTTTCCTCTATAAAGCATTGACCAACTAGTTGATCTTACAGCCAGTCATGAGATGTTATCTCTTATGGAAGGGTTTTTAAGTTATAATCAGATATTACTTACTCCAGAAGATCAACACAAAACTTCCTTCATCTCCCCTTGGGGGACCTTCTATTATCGGTTCATGCCCTTCGGCTTGAAAAACACTGGTGCTACCTATCATCACGTTATGACTTACATCTTCCATGACATCATGCACGACATATTGGAAGACTATGTCGATAACCTTCTTAGTAAGTCCAAGTTTCGCACCAAACACCTGGCTGTTCTTAAAGTTATATTTGACCACCTTATCAAATATTGTGTTCACCTTCAACCAAAGAAGTGTGTTTTCACAATTCTCTTGGGTAAGCTCCTCGGTTTCATCATCTCTTTGTGGGGTATCAAAGTTGATCCCACTAAGATCAAGGAAATTCTTGATATGCCTCCACCTACTAGCCTTTGGCAACTTCATACCTTGCAAGGCAAATTGTAATCCATTTGACGCTTCATCTCTCAACTTTCAGACTGATGCCAACCATTTCACCACCTCCTTAAAAAGGAAATTTCTTTCCATTGGAATGATGAGTGTTACAAAGCCTTCAAAGCGTTGAAAATTTACCTTCTTCAGCCACATGTGCTCATTCCACTAAAATATGATCAACCTTTTTACCTTTACATTTTTTCTACTGACCATTCCTTGGGTGCCATGCTCACTCATCGTGATGTGCAACACAAGGAACAAGTGGTTTATTACATAAGTCATACTCTTCTAGACTATGAAACTCAATACACTCATGCTGAAAGGCTTTTCTTAGCCCTAGTCTTTGTGGCCACCAAACTTCACCACTACCTTCTTAATCACAAAACATTTATCGTTACCAATACTGACCCTCTTCATTACATGTATGCCAAACCTTACCAACACCAATGCACCACTCGTTAGCTCACGATTCTTACAGAATTGGAGTTGGAGTTCATTCATCAAAATTCTGTCAAAGGAAAAACCATCGTGGATCAACTCGTAGATGCTCCTCTTTCTAGGAATCAATCCTCAAACTTTGATTTTCCAGACGAATCTATCGCCACCCTCTCAATTGACAATATTGTTTAACAAATGAAATTATTCTTTGATGGATCCAAATGTCACTGCGGGAGAGGTGTAGGGGTCATCCTCATTCCTCTTGATGGTGATCCTATGCCACTATCCTTCAAACTAGACTTTGACTGCATAAATAACATAAACAAGTATGAATCTCTTGTGTTAGGTCTTCAAACTGCCATTTCCCTAGATGTTAAATCCATTAATATATTTGGTGACTCTTAACTAGTTGTGAACCAAGTCAATGGTTTGTACTAGTGTCGTTATGATGAGCTTAAAAAGTATAAACATCATGTAACCTTACTTTTGACCATGTTTGATCACTTATCTCATTCAAGTCACTCTGCGATCCACTAACAAATTCGCCAATACCATGCCTTGTCTTGCTTCTCAAATACCTACCTCACCTTCAGACTCAAAAAATTTGTCACAATATAATGGTTGCAGTCACCTTCTTATATTATCCCCGACCTTAATTTTGTGGGTAGCATCGATACTGACCCACGCAACATTTGGTATAAGTCAGTTCGTTGACTATCTCTTACTTTCAATCCTACCTTTGGATCTCACTCGCAATGGACGACGAGCCTTCCTAAAAAGTGTCTCTTGTTACGTCATCATGGGAAGTCTTCTCTACAAACATGGATTTGACAGTATCCTCCTACGGTGCCTCACTAGTTCTAAAATCCCATACACCATCAAAGAAATTCATGATGGGATTTTGTGGGGAACATTTTAGTGGCCTCGTTAGTGCAAAGCTGTATCCTTTGACTTGGCTACTACTGGCCAACCCTTAACCAAGATTTTTGTGACTATGTTAAACATTGTGTGAAGTGTCAATCAACATGCTAATCTTCATCATACTCCTAGTCATGCCTTACAAGTCGTTAGAAACTTTTGGCCCTTTTCTCAATGGGGTTTGGATCTCATTGGGGAGATTAACCCTAATTCCTTGCAACATCATTGTTGGATCATCATGGCGACTGAATATTACACTAAATGGGTGGAATCCATCCCTCTTATTTCTACCAAAGCCAAGAAAATAGTCAAATTTATCAACCACCATATCATTTGTTGCTTTGGTGTTCCTCATCATTGACAATGGAGAATAATTCAAAAACAAAACCCTACACCAAATGTGTGACAAATTTGGTATTGAACTCATTTTCTCTTCACCATATTACCCACAAGCAAATGGCCAAGCTGAATTTTCTAACAAGACCCTAAAAAAATCTTATGAAAGTGGTTGACGATTCTAGTAAGGATTGGCACACGCATATTTCTTTCACCTTATGGGCTTATTGTACTAGTATTCACACCTCTATTGGTGCCACACCTTTCTCTTTGGTATATGGCACAAAGGTCATCCTACCTCTCGAAATTCAAATTACATCTCTCTATATATCTCTTAAAGATATCCTCTTTGATGATGCTTTTCACTAAGAACATTTGGCACAACTAGAGCTACTGGATGAATGTCATTTAAACGCTCTAGACCACCTCCAAATCTACCAAAAGTGCATTAAGTGTGCCAATGAAAAACGTGTTCGAAAATGAACATTCAAGATCGTTGATCTTGTCCTGAAGGAAAATAAACATGTAACCAAAACAGAGAAAAGTAAACGAGGCAAGTTTGCTCCTAATTGGCTTGGACCTTATATTGTCACCCATACCTATGGATCATGAACTTATCATTTATCTTCTCTTGAGGGTAAACCTGAACCTGAGCCTCTTAATGCCTTGCATCTTTGATTGTTCTATTGTTGAATAAATTACTACATCACTTTATGTCTCATATATGCTCGTCCCTTAAGTGAACCTCTCCTTCCATCTACCTCTTTTAAGGACCAACGACTCAAACAAAATTGTGTGCTTATCCATCACAATTTAGCCTTATCTTGAATATGAGTACCATAACTCTACTCATGGCATGATTCTTATGGATAATTTTTGACTTTTTCAAGATGGAATCCCATGGTAGTTCGTCACTTGAAACCCCTCTTTAATAACTAACCTTTTTCATGTTATGGTTTGGCCTTCATAAAAGAGGCCTATACTCCTTTATAGTCTTGTCCATGACTACAAGTCCAAAATAATGCAAAAAAATTGGGATAACAAAAAATCTACTCCTTGAGTCAAACTTCTCGCAAATAGATGATTGCCTCAAATGAACATCTATGTCTCTCTATTGCTGCTACAAGTAAACTTCTCCCTCAAAGGACAACTATAAAAAGCTAGCCTCAAAACAAAAAATTATCTTAGAGCTTCCTGCATTGATCAGCTTCACGACGACCTAAAGGAGATACTACTATTCATCCCAATATAGACTTCTCGCATCGATCAGTCTATGAATACAAAAAGAAAAATGCAAAAGAAAAAATCAAGAAAAATACAAATTTTTGGCATAGACTTGCCTATGCTGGTTTTGGGTATGTTATAGAAGGGGCATGTTGTCCCACAACAAGGCTACACTAAAAAACCACTCCACCCTACCCTCTTTTCTTTTCTCCTATCTACTTAAGGGATGTGGCGCACATGCGACACTTTATGCTCATGCAACTTCTTTTAACCATAGACCTATCAATCATGCAACGTTTTAAGGGGTTTATGTTCATAAGCCTATTTGGTATGGCCGTTATAGTCCTTGCCAACTATGGAGCATTTCAATTCTTTTTGGTTCTCCTCTGACTACTTATTGCTTCTTCAACAGGACAAGACCATCGACATCAGATCTCTTAGTTCAATTCTTGTCTCACCTAAACCTATACCCATCATCTAGTTCCCAAAATAACATCACTCACTTACCAACCACAATCTACCTTACCATACTCTACCTTACCCAATCTTACTAAACCTACCTTCCCACAATCTATCTTACCCAATCTTACCCAATTTATCTTACCCAATCTACCTTACCCAATCCTACCCAACTTACTTACCACCATCTTATTCTTCCCTATCTTATGGGAGAATTACATCAGCCTGAGGCCCCTTTTGCAAGGGCTATGTAGGAAACACTTTGAAGGCATGGGGTCTTCGAAGGTTAGCTCGACCATTATTTTCTCCTCCTATGTAATCTTTCTAACTTTTGCTATTTTACCTAGACCATTCACCTTCACCCAACCTATTTACCAAAATTATATTCTTCCCAACCCATCATAAGTTTATATAATATCAATACATTGGAAATTTAAACCAATCCATGAACTTTTGCAAAAGATGGTGCATCAATTCTAAGCATACCAATCAAAATTTATTACAAAAACATCATTTCCCATAAGTAAAACCTAAACCAATCCACACTCAAGACATCATTAAAAATGCACTAAATCTAGGATAAACCATAGCCTTCCAACCACTTGTTGGAATTGGCACAGAATGTAGATTATAATGGTTTAATTTTTGCCTAGGGGGAATTGGCCTCCTTCCAACTTGGGCCTTACCCTTCTGGTGCTTTGAGCAAGGTGAAAGATATAAAGCAAGATGCTTAGAAACTAGAACACTAATTAGGGGGTAATATCAGTGTTCAATTGTAGCCGGGGATTAAATTCAATTAGACTCAATTACTGTAAACTTAGATATGGAATTCAAAATGAGCAAAGATCATTACACAAACAGGTTTGATCTACCCTCAATGCTTTAAGTTGTGGAAACCTAATTTGTGAAAAAACTCACAGTAACCAGTGCACTATATGGCCAAAGGTTACAAAATTTGTTGAGCTGCAACTCAACTGCTAAAGCTAAAAGGGTTAGGTCAAGCACCCACCCTTGAATAATTTCCTCAAGCCACATACTTGCAATTAAGATGCACCCACAAACCTAATGCGGCCACTGAGCTAGCAACTCAGTACATTACAGAGAAAAATTGATCACACTTCATTTTTAGATGCCACCAGTCAACGCTAATGCCATGATGCCTATATTATGCAAACTCTCTTTCACAATTGATCGAGAACCTTCAGTCAAGCCACGAGCCACATCCTTCATTTATGCAACTCTCGTCCTCCTATCGATCTTGCCGCAACCTGACTAGTGATGCAACACTTGCCACCACCAGTAAGTCACTACGAGTAAAGATCTACCTAGCGGGATCTTCAAAACTGGGTGGATCACATAACACTACCATATTCTCATCTTAAACAAGTATTTCTTACACTAATCTCCCTATTCTGCATTTCATGTAAAACTAATATCCTGATTAATTTCACTATTTCATTAAACTTCATTGTTATGAGACAGTTTTCAGGATCACGTTTTCTCAAATATGATCATATACACCTACTTTCAGGTAACTCTCATGTCTATGTTATCTTAACATTTTCAGAGACCTTCATTGTATATATTTTCATTCATCAAAAATCAGGTTCACTACACTTACCATTATCTTGAAACCTAATTGTTTGTACATGCTTTGGCATACCTCACACATTTCTCTCAGCTTCCATGGATTCATTTTTCAAACAGGGGTACCTTCTTGCAGAATTTCACTATATTTTATATCTCTTTTTTAAAAAAATGTTTTCAAAGTCTCTTATCACCTACTCAAACTCATGACCCTTCATATCCTTATGGGAGTTCACTGAGAACCTTTGACAAGGTACTAGAAAAGACAAAAACAGAATGCTACGAGATAGTTTACATGTTCCATTTGAGACTATAAGGAGAGAAAACAATGAAATGAGTAACGGTTTTGTATCTTTTCATACATTCCACTTCAAGAGTTGAACATAGACTGAGCTTCACTATTTGTGGAAATGACCCTTTTCAAAACATTAGTCAATCCTCTGGTTCATCACGTTACAAGAGATCACCCAATCATTTTAGGAAGGAATTAAAAATATTAGTGTTGCAACAAGCATTTCATGAACCCTGCACAAGTGATTTGGAATGGGCCTTTAACAGCTATGACATGATGAAAGCATCTTCTACATCATCCATAAATACAAATGCCACTATTCTAACACATCAATGAGATCTTGTGTGACTTATAGAGATTCATAACATAAACCACCTTGCAACTAGCCATAAGAATGGACTCCTCTGCACTAATTTGCATTGAAACACTTAAGAGCACTGAAGCAAACTATCTAATCAATGACCATTGATGTAAGAGAGATTTACATTTTATTAGATCCAATCCTATTCAACATGAACATACATGCTGGGGAAACTTTTGTCACGATCCTTGAGGAGCCTGTTACTGAACCACTACACTTAGATCCATAGCTTCAAAGACAGGTTATTCACAACTAAATAAGAAGCTTAAAACGGGTAAGAATAACTACAGAACCCATCTAAAAACGGTTATGTCAATTGAAGGTGGTTTTCTCATACCTATCATACCAATTAAAGAACCTCCTTTATTCTCATCGCTTTTACATCACATCATACTTGACCTTAACCAATTCAGATATGAGCTTCAATTCAAAAACAATATTGTTGAAAAAGAAGAAACACGGTCTTTGACATACCTGTGCGTTCTAAATTTTGGAATTTCTGCACTGCCAAATTCTACTCCTTCAGGTGATGAAATATAAATGATTCATTTTTGAAAACAACTTATAGCTGACCTGAGATGTCCAGTTATTGCTTTTAATAATTTTACTTGGACCGAAACAATCAGATCTTGATCAAGCAAACATTTTGGAAATGATCCCTGAGCATTTCCAGATGATCTTTCACAGTGAAGCCCAAAGACATAAAAATCGAATATATTCCTCATGTTAGTGATTGTGGAATTGGAAATTGCTTGAAATGTTGTAGACTTGTATGAACATGTTACCACATTCTGATAGTAACCGGTGATTGGTTAAGACTAAAACCTCAACATCGATCAAGGTGTAACGGTGTCGCTTAGTCCATGTCAGGAAGTGACTGATGATGGTCACTAGAAATAACCATCGCCGGTTACCTATGTGTGAAAGTTTATATTTAACTCTTGGGAATTAGATATATTTTTTGCATTAAAGAAGATCTATTGATTGTAATTGCATGACTAAGTGCCCTAAGTTTATATACGCACAATAACAGAGCGTAATGAAGACCATAGCATGTTAGAACACAATTAAGCAAAAGTGATTGAACTAGCTCCTTGATTACTCATTTGACTTGAGAGGATCACAGAGTGAAGAACACAAAGAAGGCCTATCAAGTTTTATAATGAATATAAATGATTTTCTCATGGAGAGGTAATTGGATAGACAGACTTCCAAATAACAAGTATCATCTGAATGGTGAGTAAGGGTAACGTCCTCTACTAGTATCGTTCTTTGTATGAATATCAGTTTCAATGTACCATAGCTTGGATCCTATAGCAAAGATTATACCTAAAGTTTATGCTTGTACAACCATCATGTTGCATGAGATCTTGTCTTAATATATCCATGTACTATATACTGTTGTATTGTAGAGCCATGAGATCATATTGTCTTAATATGATCTTTGATGGATCATGGATATATATATAGGATAGTTCTCTTGATGTAGGAGATATTGTAATTTAGTGATGGAGATGACAGACTTACATCTTGGTGCGCAGTGAATTCTATAATTGCACATCATGGTGTGACCCATGTCTAGAGGTCTTGTTTGTTGATACACATAGAACTTGGTAGAAATTTAGACATATAATAGTGTATGGTTATGTGAGATTTGTTGGTGGTGTTTGGAGGCATAGTTCTAGTGCACTGTAAAGATCCATTCAGAGATCTAGAGTTTTGTTGAGCATAGCTCTTGGACAGATGCATGGGTACTCTTGTATTCAAGAGTTGGTTTGTACGGTGGATTGTATTATAAATCTAAGCATCTCTATCTTTGGTGGACGTAGCCCACTTTAGGCGAACCACGTTAAATATTGTGTTATTTGTGTGTACTTTGTGTTGATTCGGATTATGCTACTTTATATTTCAAATCTGCTATATATTTTCTGCATATTAGCTTCCTATCTTGTGTGCACGATTTTGTTGAGGGATTAAATTCCGCATATCTTTTCCACTCCCGAATTCCCTAACAATTGGTATCAGAGCTTGGTTAGCTTGGTTATTTTCAGAGCAAGGGTTTGCTTCATGGTTTTGTTAGTGGTTTTACTGACATTTATGAGAGCAGGGTTTGTTTTTCCTGATGTGAAAATTACAGGAAGAGATTCAATCTCAAATGGGAGCTGGAAGAGTAAGGTTGTTTGAAATTACAGTGACCGGCATTGGTTAAGTGGCAACCGGTGTCGGTATGGTGACCATGGTCAGTTACATGGTGACCGTGGTCGGTTACAGAGTAACCGTGGTCTGTTACAGGGTGACCATGGTCGGTTACTAAGTAGCCTCGTTATAAACAGATCTGAAGAAGTTGAGAGATGCATGGAATGTATATTATTTGCTGAGGTGTCCCTGGTTCTTAGAGGCACAAGCATGTTGGTCAGATTGCAGATCCGGTTATTGAGGTATGGTTTTATCTTGGTTTTACAATGCTTGTATGGTTTTGGTTACACATGCATGGTTTTGGATTGCAGATCTAGATCTAAGAATGAGATAAGTGGAGTAGTTATGCATCCTTTTGTGCAGTTAGATGCACGGGCTTCATTGTAGAACCTGAATAGCAGTAGCATAGAATACGAAGACAGAGGCTTCCATCAGAGAAGCATGTACTTCAGTTGAAGATGTGGTTGAGTGTCTTGGTGCTGGTAAGATGATGTGTTTCATCTTGATGCAGTTTTTTATTGCATGTATTATTGTTGTTAAGTTTTTGTGCAAGATTTGGGTGCTTCTTGAAATGACTAGATCAACACAACTATCATGTTTGGTCGAAGTAGGCACCTGGTTTGGTGACCTATGCCAATTTTTGGCATTGTGTTATTTCTAGCAGCATCGACATCAGTCAGGGAACTGACATCGGTCACAGAGGGTAACCGATACTGGTCAATGAACCTAGTTGGTCTTTGTGACAACTTAGTTTGCACATGGTTTCTTATAGTAGAAGATGACATGGATGGTTCAGTGTCCTGTTTTGGAGGATCATGTTTATTACATAGTCTGTACATGTAGAAAAAATGTTGATCACTTCAATGTTTAGATCAGAAAGAGGATGGATTTGGCTTGGTTAGTCCAGTGAGAATTTGGTCAGGTATCTCTATATGGTTCATGTTTTATTTATTTCTTTTGGAGCAACCGATATTATGTTTGGATAGTGTGCACATATTTACACCATGTTTTTGGTGTTGTTTAACTTTTATTTCTCAATTGTGTGGAATCTTGAAGACAAGGATATCTAGTCTAAGGATGAGATCCTCAATGAAAATTCATGGTTAGACACAGTTGCAGGTAATGAAAGATGTTGAGTACACAGGATGAAAATAAGTTGATTCACCTACTTCACAAGAAGTCAAAACTTCTGTGATGTAGGAGTATTCTTTGATAAGAAGGGAATCATTTTATATTTTCTTTTATCTAGTTTTATTTATCACTGAAATATTAGCTTTTGAGATTGGTGTTAGAGGTAGTGCAGGGGATTTCGTGTTTAGTAGGAGCAAGCCATGGTTGTTGGCATTGCAGGATTGGATACATGATGCACAATCAGAGTGAGAGGATATTGCTACTATTCAGAGTGGCAGAGGCACTAGTTAGTTTTGGAGGACAGTCACAGATTTGTAGGTATATTGAATTTATTGCTTTGTGATGTCACTTCTAGTTTATTTTTTGGTGCCTAGTTATCCCTATGGGATTCCAGTTGATGGTTAGATTCAACTGGGTGAAGATGATAAAGAAATTTTTCAGAGATTTAAGGGTTAAAAGAGAAAATCTGCTAGTTACAGAGACTGGTATCAGTTAGGATGAACCATGGTCGGTCATCTGGAAACTGTGGTCAGTTTGGTTACAGGTTTAACAACAGTGTTTATTTACCATTTTTAGATGGTGCCCCTGTTTTGCTTCAATCTTGGTTTGGTTTGTGTAGTATGTTGATGACATGTTTTTTGGTATTTGCACTTGGTATTCGTTGCATGGTTTTAGCATGGTTGTTTTTTATCGACATTGATGAGCACAGGATTCATATATTACTTTGGAGTTAGTCGTTGATAGACTTAGCGCTTCTGGAGAGCCCGATGATATAGATGGATGTATAGGCAAGTTTATACACGTGGATAGATTCAGTTTTGTGAGTCTATGATGATGCAGATGTTTGATTTGAAAATGGATGCCTATGAGCATGGTTTAGATGCCTTGAGCATGAGTAGGAGATGTTTGTATTTCCTCTTGATTACTATGTTACTACTTGATAGGTATGTTATCTATAGATGAATGTCTTGGACGTGCTAGTTGTTTATGCAGGGTTGGATTTGCAAATTGCAATGTTTGGATTTCTTTGAGTTATGCAAGTGTTTGTGATTGATCACCCACTGTTGCATGTAGAACTCATTCAAGGTTGTTTTTACTTGGGATCTTGTTTTGCTTTCACATATTCTAGTTTGACTTGTCTTTCGACAGTTGCATTGGTGGTTGCATGAAGACATGGATAGATGGATGGAGAACATGGTTGTTTTTACAGGTATGGCTATGGTTGTAGTTAAAGCTTAGTACTTCAATTTGAGTGGGAGCTCTTACAGGTGTGTTAGCCATGATGGATTGGTTGCATGAGAGGCTTGGTATTATGATTCAGTGGGAGCTTGATGTATGGACATCTCAGATATCACGGATTAGTTTTAGCTTTGTGCAGGTCTATGGTAAGTCATGGTTTTGTTATCTTCATTTTAGAAGATGGTTTGATCTTCCTGGTTTTATTTATTTTTTAGAGAATTTTTGAAGGAAAGAATAGATGGTCTTCATGGTGTGTAGAGGACAGTGATGTACAGGTATAGATACAAGTACATAGGTTCGACAATTTATCTCCAAGTAGGAGATTGTTAGGATTGTGGAGTTGAATTGCTTCACAGATAGCCTATTTTACATGTTATTGGTTCTGACAGTAACCGGCATCGGTTATGGTGTAACTGACATCAGTCAGGGTGTAACCAGTGTCGGTCAGTCTAGGTCAGGAAGTGACTGATGATGGTCAGGCAATAACCGTCACCGGTTACCTGTGCGTGAAAGTTTATATTTAACTCTTGGGAATTAAATCTATTTTTAGCATTAAAGAAGATCTATTAATTATAATTGCATGAATAAGTGCCCTAAGTTTATATACACCTATATAAGCATGAAAGCTAGGGTTTAGAAGAGAATTAAGAGAAGGATTGAATTAGATCCTTGATTCTCCTAGATTTAAAGGATGAAGAAGAAGAAGAGAAAGAAAGAATATGTTACATGAAGATAGAGTCTCCATGCAAAGGAGCTCGACAAAAGAAAATAACAGGTACATCTGAATGGTGAGAAGAGGGTAACGTCTTCTACGGTATTTTCTTTGTATAGTTATTGTCCCATTGTAATAGTTTGAATAGTATGCAAAGCACATATAGTTTCTTCTCGTATATCCGCATGTTGGTGAGGTCTTGTATTATAGATCCATGTAGATCTAGTGTTGTATTGTAGATCCATGAGATCATATTGTATTGTTAATCCATGTAGATCTAGATATTGTAGATGAAGTTGTCTTCATGTTTGCATAGGTTATGCAGTGATGGAGAGACAAACTTACTTCTTGGTGTGCAGTCATAATTACACATATGGTAGACTCATGTGAGAGGTCTTATTTGCTGATCCACAGAGAACTTGGTAGAAATTCAAAGATACAATAGTTCCTGGTTATGTGAGATCTGTTGGTGGTGTTTGGAGGTAAAATTGTAGTGCACTCATGGAGATCCGTTCAAAGATTTGGAGGAGAGGAGATACTCTTGGAGAGATTTATTATACTCTTGTATTGAAGAGTTGGTTTGTATTATTGTTGTATTATATATATGAGATCTCTATCTTTGGTGGACGTAGGCCACATTAGGTGAACCACAGTACATGTTGTGTTATGTGTGTGTACTTTTTCTTGATTTGGATTATTCTAGTTTATACTTCCACTGCTGTAGATTTTGGAGAATTGTTTAGATCCTGTGTGCATGATTTTGTTTATTATTAAATCTTAACACTATTCCATAGTCCCAAATTCCCAACATGAAAATCTTCTTGGGCTCAGTCAAATCACCATGATTTACCAGTTCTACTCGTTTATACTTTCCTTCAGTCTTTAAATTTCCCTTGTGCCAACTGAGCAAGATCCCTCTTACCTCAGGGGAAATATTTTTCAAAATTGAAATATGTGTCTCCTTTGGGCTATAAAACTTAGTTATATTCCTTTGTAGTTATGTATTTCTTTCATAACTCTAAGTATAGAAGATTCTACTAGGAGAAATGGCAAAGACACTCGTGGCACACAGCCTGAAGGAGATTTCCTCGGAAGATTTGAATCAGATTTTTGACCTAAGTGGCCCGGATGAAGCTTTTGTTAGAGCCTTGTTCGAAGTGGAATGTGGAGGAGACACTAAAGGACCATTGACATATCAACGGGTCCATATAGCACTTTTAACCAAGTTGATCAAAATCAATCCTTTGTTCACCTCCTTCCAAGTCATGTATTTCTATCTTTTTAGATGGGAGCACATGTAAACACCTGAGGATTTGAAAAGATACTGGTTTGAAAGGAGGCCTCAGGTCTCTAGGAAGACCAGTTTTTAATGTCCCTTTTTATGCAATGGAAAGTTTATTTCAAAAGAAATCCCTAAGGAGTCATACATATTGTATGACAAAACCTTCATTGATATAGTGTCTGCCATCTCCAACAAAGTGAGTGAATTGGAGAAGAGGGTTCAATTCATGGAAAATAAACAGGAAGAAAATGTGCCCTTGCCATCATGTCCATTATAGGCACCGTCCTCGAGAAAGAGGAAGGGTGAAACACACACTCATTCTCCTATCATCATCTCGGATGGAGAAGAGTACCAATCTATCTCTGCTCACCATTCGAGGGCAACACTTTCTTCAACTCAGGATAGTAGAGGGCGGTTTGTAACTTGGTTATCCACACATTTGATGCATTGTGCCCCTTGTTCTAAACGGGAACTTTGAGGTCCTCAACCAATTCCTTCTCTAAGGGAAAATCCACCCTTTTCTAGGAAGTGGGAAATAAGAACTAATTCAAAACCTCACATTTCTCCCAGTCACCAACCTGCAACATTTGCCCCTCTCAACACTTCAAACACCCCTCTTCAGAGCAATCCTGGCACGTAAATCTTTCACAAGGGAAAGGGGGGAAAACAACTTTCTTTTTAGGATATCTGGACCTCCTGGATTAGGTATCATCCCATCAAAAGAAAGTCAAGCTTGAGGAGATTATGGGTCGCCTTAGGATGACCTTGGAGTCATTGATGGGTATGGGGATGTCTAGGGACCTGGCAAGGTCGATTATCTTTATACAAACAACACGGGGCTTCGATGAGTTTGTAACTAGGAAGAAAAAACTTTTGAATAGACTTCCCCTGTTGAGGGGAAGCTATGAAGTAGGATTAAAGGATGTTTGAGTACTATTCTCTTTCCACTGTTTTGACCTCTGATGTATGTACATCTCTTTTTGTTATAGGAAAGGCCCCCTATAGAACCTTGTCTTGTTTTTTGTTCAAATTGCAATCAATACAAGTATGTCAATAGTTCACATATCTTTTCCAAATGTATGTGATATTTTAATCAATTCTATTATGAATTACTACATTTTTAATTTTCAATTGAAAAAAAGAAACATTAAAAATTCAAAAAGATAACTACATTTAATGTAGCAAAAACATCAATTCATAGTATCAGTTCGATGAAGTATGAAAAGAGAATATAAAATGAGGAAGAGAGTGTTCAAGCATGCTCCTCTTATTTTGTATATGTAGCCTCCTTCTCTTCATCCTTTTCCTCTACATCCAACTCCTCTAGAAATCTGGCCACATAAGCATCATATCTTTTGAACAATTCATTCATTTCATCTTCGTCCAGTCCCAGGTGGTGATGGAAAATCAATGTTTGTCTTGATACTACGTCTAAACATTGAGCCATTTTCTACTTGTATTCAAATGGCCTTACTTTCAACTCCTCAATCCTATTTTCGATTTTCATCATATTTTCATTAGTGTCATAGAAGAAATCATCTTCCTAGATATTAATTTTGAATGAACTAATTAAGAAATCGAATCTTAAATCCCCATAACTCTTTTTAAATTTATCCACCACCATGTCTTCTAGCCTTCTATCAATGGCATAAAGTAAATCATCAATCGATTCCTTCTTGACTTTAAGTTTTTTCCTTGATTTCTTTTAGGGTGTACAATCTAATCTTTGTTATCTCTTCAAGAGCATACTGACTCACTTTTGTGCTTTATTGGTACAATGTCTTCTTACTCAACTAGTTCCTCGCTTGAGGCTTATTATACTTTCAAGATTGGGGAGAATTTATTCTAAGTAAAAGATCTCATTGTCATAGTCTTCAATTACTCCATCAATTTCAACGTAAGTTACTTTTGAGATCTTCATATCTTTTCCTTGCTTCAGTGATAACTTCCTTCTCCTTTCTCAGTTAATCACCCAACACAAGTATCCACTACTTGGACCTTTTTAACAACACTGTTCAATTTTTCCATACCTTCAAGGGTGTTCAAAGAGGCACCTAATAGCTCCCGACTAGTTTTCCTTGTCAGCAATTGAAAACATGAATTTAAGGCTCTAACTTGATCCTTAAGTTGTTTCTTTTTTATTCCATCCTCATCTACCTTTTGTAGAAGACTGCTTATAGCTTCAAACACTCACTGCTTTAGTTGTTCCCTTGATGGTTTACCGAAGGGGATGACATGAATACTGTAACCATCATTAGTTATATCTTCTCTTGTGTTCCCCTCAGAAAGGGATTACTACTTCCAAAGTTCTTGCCCAAGATGAATCAATAAGGGTTCTTTTGATGGTTCTGGCTTTCTCTGGGGCTCTTATTACCTTTAGAAAAGACTGGGTAGTGTGTTTAATTTCTTTTATAGGAAGGGATTGTTTCTTCACTTAACATTAATTCACTAATCAAAACCTTCCTCAAAACTGTTTCATCCTTTGTTTATGGCAATCCCTGCTGGATTTTGTTAGTTATAACTATCATCTACATGGATACTCCTTGCTTCCTTTTGTGTCAATATTTATGTACCTTCCCTAGACCACTTTTTTTAATTTGGGCTGTTGATTCCTCTGGATGCTTCTCCTTTTGCCTTGGAATTTTATTTTGGTCATATTTAACCTGATCAACCTCCATTTTCAAAGGACCCTCTTTTGTTTTTTCTTTGGCTGAAAACATAGTGGTATGAAATTTCACTTCATTTCCCTTTTGTATTGAAATTTGGGCAATGGGATATTTTCCTACCATGACTAGCTGAGTTGTCAAATCACTATCCTCTTTTCCAAGGTGCCTCCTTGAGAAATGTTATGGTAGGTTGATCTAGTGGAAATGGATCCATCACTCCCCGTTGAAAACTATGATTGTTCACCGATGACAAATTCTTCATTAGTCAATTAAGTCTTATGCCATTTTCAGTTTATCTTCAAAAGACATTTTTTCTTCTTGGTGAACGTTATCATTCTCAATCACGTTAATAGGAGTGGGAAAAATATATTATACCATTCATTTAATATCCATATCCTTTTCTACCACTAGTTCAGATTTTCTTAATACTGAGAATAATTGTTCTATGTGAAAGAAGTTCATATGTTTTGAACCATCTCTTCAATTTCAAGCAAATAAGTATCTCCCTCTAACCCCTTATCCTTTTCAATCCTATGTATTGGTGTTACCAATGGTTCATCCATGGATAACTTGAGCTTATCTAACATAGAAAATCCCTTAACATTATCTAAATCAATCACCTCAGTTTGCATATTTTCAAATTTATTCATTGTTTGTACTGGAGGTGTATTAATATATCTAATAAGTAGACCTTTAGGAATGTCCATACCTGAGGTAACACATTGGTTTTCCACTATATTGACTGCAACATCCCACATGAGGAATTGAAATTTGAGTGGCCTTTACTTCTTCCTCCACAAATAATGAATGAGGGATTAGAGGAATTGACTTCCCCACACTCAGACAATGGTATATCTTGTTGTTTCTTGTCATTATCCATTCTTTTCACTCTTGGGGTATCAATTAACCCATCTCTATGTTTGAATTTATTTGGTGTATTGGTGCACCTACCCTCACCAGGACTTGGTGATGGACAATATTGGGCATCTTGTGTAACCATTCAAACTTCATCAACTTCAGGTGGTGCCCTTCTTTCATCTTTATGCTACTTGGGCTGAACTATGACAACTTGTGATAGCTGAACTCATTAAATTTTCAGTAATATGTTGTTCTGGAATAACATTTGGGAGGAACACGTGTGAAGATAAACCCTTTCCCTTTTCCTAAAGTGGCACTGTAGGAGTAATTAGAGAATTTTCCATGGATTTCAAGAGCATTCTTTCAGTTTTCTACCTAAGGGAAGACATGGAAGTACTTGTCTCACTTGTGGCTGATTTTCCATTCATTCAATAAGTCTCAGCAATAGACCTTCTAGAGGTAAATAAAGGATTTTTTCCTCCTAATGGGTCAATCTTATCAGCACCCTTCCTCAGATGTGGGAGATCATCATCCAAGTTTTCCATGGACTTCTAAAGTGATTTAGAATCTTTTTGTTTTGTATTGATAGGTCAATGTTTATCTGGGATAACCAAATCACCATTCTCATCATGACATCTGTTATCCTTATATAACGATCATCATATTCTTTGTTATACCAACTTGGGGGAGCTATGGGTTGAATTTCTACATTCTGATTGATATAGAATTCACTTAATGTATTAAAATCATCAACAAGTCCTTCTGGAATGATGGCAACCTTGAAATGCACAACTTGTGACAAAGTCATTTTTGAAAAATCTGTCAAACTAACATCTTCTTTATCTCTGCAATTCATCCAATAGTCTTCAAAGTGAGGCTCATGATCAAAATTATTACCCACATTATTAATCACCCACTAAATGTCATAATTAGGCCAAGCTATAAATGTCTCCATGGCCAAGCTCTTTTTTTCTTCTCTAATCAATCTATATTTTAGAATGGAGGGGAAATAAAAATTACCAATTCTAATAGGGAATTTAACATTTGTTTTGTGCCTCCCAGTAATTACCTTATGCACATGTACTAATTACCTTGTCAATTCACATAAACAAAGCTTTTCATCCACATAGCTTGGCAACTTTAAAGGTTATCCTTCAAAACCACTAACTCTTATGTAAGTGAACTTCTTGTATTGAATGAAGTAACATCCATACTCCATAATTACTTGCCTTGAATTCTCAGAGATTCTATACTTCCCCCATTCTGGTTTGAATAAGAAAATAATTGATGCAATGAAAGCATCATTTACTAATTTGATATTTCCACTCAAATTAGTTCATTGACAATTGGTGGAAAATTTCATGCATTGGGCAACTATTTAACATCAAGCTTGTGGTGATAATGTCAGGAAACACCTATGTGCTACAACATTATATACTAGATAAGTCATCAGATAAAACTCCAAGTTTTTAGTTTCCTACATTTCAATTTTAGCTGCCAGAGTGGCCATATGACCATGAATTGCATCAGAAAATGAAAGTAGCCCAACAAATATCTCCTTTTATTTCCAAGATAATCCATATGTAGGTGGAAATCCATTCTTTAAATTAATTTTTAGTTTCCAAACCAGCCATATGACTCAAGAGAAAAATGATATCTTCAATCTCTTCAACGAATTGATCCCTAACCAGTCTTTTGGGGATTTTGGCAGATGCTCCTCTCTCTGTAAGGAGCCATTTTTTGTTTATCATATTTAGCAAATTCCTTCTTTTTTACTTCATAATCGTCCAAGGTAAGTTTGATACCAATAGTAATGGGGTTTATAATTACAGGTAATTATCAGAATTACGCTTATGGCTTACGGTCTTAATGTTGACACAAAATCCTTGCTCCCGTCTGATACTTCTCTCTTCTCAGAGTCATAATTCATCGTGCAATACCACACTAACTTTGGGCATTGGACAGAAAGTGGAATAACACCCGCCAAGGCAATACGACTATCATGAATTACCTTCAAGGATTCACTCGTGTGGGCACTACTCAATCATTGACGAAAATCATTCAAGTCGGCATTCATCAATTTTACATTTGTTATCCTGTTGAGGTCACTTATGACCCCCGACATACCCAAGAGAGAAAACGACATAGTCTTCATTTAAAAACCCTAACTTTACTTCAACCAATTTTCTGATGGAAAAAAACACAAAACATAGGAGTTTCAAACTCTTACCAGTTTTCTGCAGGTGCCTGAGTAATTTCCGATTCAAGATGACAACTTTCACACTTTTCTGGTTCGCAAATTGAGCCCCACAATATTTCAAAATCACTTCACAGATAAAAATGATGAAAGATAATCAAATTAACAATAAAAGATGAATATATTCACATCCCTAAGGTCCTTTGTTTACAATAGGAGCATTAATGGCGGTGGAATTAAATGCATTGCTTTATAGTTGTTAACTTTGTTTTTTGCAATTTCAAAATTGGGTCGTCCACGTGGAAAAGATCTTAGTTGAGGTGGGCTTGGGGGGACTTTTGCATTTTATGCCACTCAGAGGAATTGTGTGCTTTTAAACATTCTGGCCCGCCCACCTACTTTCAATATAGGTTTAACACGTGGCTTTCCTAGGGTGCTTACGGGGTCATGCTTCACTTTTATACCTTACTCCTTTTTTCAAAAAAAGGCTAAAAGTTCCAAAGTCCTCCGACGACCTGCCTCTCCGCTTTTAACTTAAAAATGGCCATGTGTCCATTTGCGGGCTCTAGGCATTCCTTTTACACTTTTACGCCTTTCACCATAATGCCTCAAAATTCCAAAAGGGCCCACCTTCCCACAACTGCTCATCTTATGAAACGTGTACATCTTTGGGGTCAAAGTAAGAAATTTGCTTCACCGCTTCATATTGTTGAATAGCTAATTAGAAATTATCAGAGCCATGAGACCAATTTGGCATTTTTTACAAATGTAACAAAAGTGACAAGTTCACCAAATATACCCGTCGTGCCGTGTCCAATTAAAGACAACCATGTGTCCGCGGATGCCAGGACAAAAATAACAAAGAAGGCATAATCATGGAAAGTAAAAGAAGGGGAAAACCTGTCATCTATGACCAAACAACCAATATGTATGCATGGAAAGAAAAAATGCAACCGATACAGAGCTCAATGTGATTCACGCCCATAAAGAAGGGTTTAACGACAACAACTTGATAAATATAAAACTTCATGCATCCACATAGGAAGACGAAGATTATTTCAAACCATGCAGACTGAAAAAAATTCTGGTCCAAAAGAGGCGAGGTTAAAACCGAGCACCAACACCTACATCTAGTTTTACCCAAATTTTAGATAAAATTTTACAAAACATAAAAATGAAAAACCAAAATAATATTTGTAAAAACCAAGATTAAAACACCCAAATCCTACCTCTACTTGTCGATGCCTTTGTGTTGGGATAGCTGGAGCCTGAACTGGAGCACTCCCTGATCCTTCGCCTGCCTCTACCATGTCAAATAGCTTTCAGCTCTCCAACCAATCAACTAGTTGCACTTGGGGCCATGAAATCACCTCCTCCACCCACTTATCTCTCGCCAACTCAGTCTCCTAGCACTATTTGTCATCTACCTCACAAATACCCTCTCTACTAGTCATTTTCCAACTCAACCAATGCTCAAATGATCAAATTTTGGGTGAGATTCCATTTTTACCTCACCGTTCTAGTGATCGATGTCGGTTAAGTTGTGCCCTAGGTGATTGACATCAGTCAGCATACCAGCATCGGTTCCCTTTGAACCGACCTCAGTCACCCTGCATATCACTCAATATGCTTCATGAGGCCTAATTTTTGCTCACACTTGCCTTTTTCTAGCTAACATAACCCTACAACCTTCCGACATGCTCACCTAACAGCTTCACCACCTCACCGCCTCCTTATGGATACTTTGGGGCATGTTTTCCTTCACCTAGGCCTTACCCACGACCTTGCCTATATACCTTCACTATCCCGACCTCGCCTATATGACAATCAAACTCGCTTACTCGCTCTACCATACGATAACGCTGCCTACGTTGATTTGCCTACCAACCTTACCTCACCTTATTTCGTGACGTTTATCTCGACCATACCAAACCTTTTGGTGTTTCAGAACACACCTATACCCATTCCTGCACCTAGCCTCGTTGTGTTTTCAGGATCACATCCCATACCTTGGATACCTGGACCACATCAACCTTGTTTGGATAAACTATCGACCGTTGATGAATTAAGGTTTATGTGTTCTTCAACCTTGTACCTTTTTGCATTCTAAGCGTGTGCGTGCATTTGAATGCCACCACCTTTTGATCACCCTATCATCCCTATTACCTATACCTTCCAATAACCTCATATTTCATCACCTATAACTTTATCAAACCCATCACCGATTCTGCCTTCCTCTACATTAATTCCTAGTTTGAGGGGGATAACCTCCACCCATATCTGGGGCATCCACTTCTTGTTTTTGTCATCGTCACTCATCAGTACAAGCTACATGATAAAAAGGGGAAAATGTAGACACCCAAAATTGGAACAACACCCTCTAGGTCCCCTTTTATTACATACTTCCTTACCATGACCCCTTTCACATATTTTTATTAATCTAATTACCTATATTAGATTAATTATTATCTCACCCCTCCACTTCATCTCTCCACCTCACCTTGGACCCATTCTAAGCCCATTTAATAACTAATACTGAGTCATCACTCCCCCTAACCAACTGAGAGTTCTTCTAAACCTAATATTATTTTCCAACTACCTATCCCACCAATTCCCCATGTGATTTAGAGAGAATCAAGACTCCTAACCCATAACCATTCTTGACTCATGCCAAAAAGGGAGAGAAAAGGTCATTTTTAACAAATAAGACTATTTCTCCCTAACTGACGCCAATTATTCCTCGACCGACACCAGTCAAGGAAATACCATTGGTTCCTTTAAATAAACATTTTCAACTCTTTGCCTAGGTTCTTTTTTTGGTTGGAATTTCTTTGATCTCACATCTTGGGCATTTAATTGACACCTCGATGATCAACTGAGCACTAAAGCATCAAACTCTCCACCAGTAGTCAATCTACGACTTCATAGGCTTGAACCATTCACATAGAGAAACACTCAATATTTGTTTTCGTGACACTATATCTCGGCTCGTCTCTCCTATGCACACCCATTGACCACCACCTTCTAGCAATCTTTGGATCTTTGATAAGTATTCCTAACCATGTTATTGATTTCATTAGCTTTGGTTTTAGATCCTTTATAATTTTCTAATCACCTCCTTCCTCTCCCGGATACTTTCCGTAGCCCATTCACCTGATGTCCCAACAACCGAAACCACTCTACCTTTTCAACCACCCCTTTTACCCTTGCTGAGTCTTCACCTAAATTCCTACACCCTACCTAAGACCTCCCAATATCCTGTGTAATCACAGAGAGCCAAAATTAACCTCTTTTCTACCTTCGAAACCCAATTGCCCCTACTGTGATCGGTTACCCAACCAATCTTGGCTATAGCTAGTGACCAACATCAGTTACCCAACTGGCATCGATCTCTATGTCTGACATTTTCCCCTCAGACCAACGAGCTTATTCCTCCACCCAAAACTTTCCAAATCCTTCCAAGACTTCACCTAGACCTTTTTTCGGCCCTCTTTCATACTTATACACCCTGACAATCGATCGTTCTTCTTGATTTAATCTTATATCTGTCATTTAGACTAGATTTACACTATTGTGTTGTATGAGATACCCAAATCGTATAACTACAGTAGGACCTTCTATTTCATGATATTTATCAGTAGTAATTTGTATTCAGATGTGGATTGACACCCTTCGAGGAAGCACCTTGCTTCCTAAATCTAGCACACGGTAAGCAATCCACCGACCTATGTTATTAACTCTATTTTGTGGTATTGCTTTGCTTCTCATGCAGTCCTTCCAAGACAAAAAGGAGTGATCTACAATCAGCTTGGTCCTTAACAACGGTGCACAACCTCTTCACGACCTCCAAGTATTCCTCACATACCTTACCTTTACCTTTTAAATTATTTTTTCATACGATACTCCTATGTGGAGAAACAAGTTGATCGAATGAGGGAGATGTCTCAAAGAGAACACTCTCTTGGAGAGGTGGTAATAGACTCCGAATGAATAAGTATTGAAGCTCAAAGTCCACAAGCACACTGGACATCTTAGCTAAGTTGTTTTTTGTATCATGAAACATAATCTGCAAAGTGTTCATTAGATTATTGTTTAAGTTGCGCGAGTTGAGTATAGGAGATCTTAGAGCCGATGTTGATAGAGAAGTGAGTGAGGAAAGCATCGACCAGATGCATAAAAGATGTTATAGAGTGGACATGTATGTCATAGAACCAATGCATCACATAATCATGGAGACTACGGGGAAATATTTTAGCTTAGAGGATGTGATCATCCGCAAAATCTAGACAAGCCACATGGAAAGCTCGAATATGCTCTTGTGGGTCATTATGCCCATTAAAGATGGGAAGCTTGGGGTGACAAAATTAGGAGGAAGTGAATAAGTGGAGATGGCGGGCGTGAATGGAGTATGTAATAATGGAATCCAAAGATGGAGACGCACGAGAAGTAACCTGTAGTAACTGACGAATTTGTGCTTAGAGATCTTGATAGAGGGAGGCTAAATATTGAGTGTCTATGTAAAAAACTTGTCGTGTATGAGAAACAAGAGGTGTAGTGAAGTGGTTAGTTGGGGTAGGAACAAAAACGAGGATGATAGAGATGGGTTAATCATTACTTTTCGTACTTAGGAATCATGTAAATAGAAGTATGTAATCGAGACTAAATAATTACCCAAAGTAGATGATTTTGTGTCTACACTTCTATCTAGGTGATGTGTCAATGCACATGACTCTGTTGTGCTGAACCTAGACTATAGCGCGATAGAAATTACCTCTTCCTTTTCTTCATTAGTAGAGAGTAAGAAGTGACCTACCAATCTTGGCTTTGTTTGACCTTTTTTTTAAGCTTCTTACAATATCTTTGCTCTAACTTACTGCTCCACAAATACTATTCCTTCAAGCATAGTTATAATTTACTTATGAACAATGTTTATAAAATATCTACAACCGTTTGGTTGAGGGTGTGAAGCCAAGCTTCGTAGAGGGCCAATAAAATGAGAATTGTAGTTAGGCCATTCTTTCATTTTTAAAACTCCTAAACATAACTTTTCCTTTTCATTATGTTCATTTCTATTGTTTGTTATACTAACATCCACATGACTTAGGATAATTATATTTTAATAAATCAAAATTCTAGCTATCTTATATCAATTTATTTCATTTTCCAATGCATTATCACCTCCTGGCCTCTTGCTAATCAACTTGTTATGAGCACATATCTTAAGATTGAAAAAGAAGGCAATGGAAGAATAAAAGTTGGAGCAAAAATAAAATAAAAGGATATGAGGTACTCCATCATCTAAATCCTCAACAAAAAATTAAACACAATAATACACAATTAAAGAGTGCATTAACAAGGCCATGAAATGACAAATATTGCCGAAGTAAATGTATTTGAAGTGTGGAGGGAATTGCAAAAAGTTGGGATTACTCAAGTACATTGTATTGTGGTTCATTAACATAAAAAAGTTGAACGCATATTATTTTTATTATATTTGTGTTTCATTTTTAGGGTAATAATGTTCAAACTCTCTCGTTACTGCCAAACGTCATTGTAATCTTCGTTGTTTCGGGATTTAGATCAATACATTACTGTAACTCTTGATACTCTAAAATAAATGTTTGTAACTAAAAGAGAGCAATAAAAGTGTTTTAATATATTACAAGAAATTACGATAATTTAATGGCAACATGTAATGTGCATAAATAAACAAGATCAATGTTGAGTGACCAAGAGACATCATTCAATCATTCTAAAGCAAGTAATACGTGCAATAAGGAATTTTAAGTCAACTTTTCATAATTGTAATGAGCCAAGTGAATTAGGATAAATAACTAAAACAATAAAAGATATCCTTGTTCTAAATTCATCATCATTATGTGATGTGTGTTCATGGTGTAAATTTCAAAGGAGCGATTGTGACCCAAACACGTGATACATGAAAGTTTTTAACATTTAATACTCAAGTTGTAAATTAATGGGGAAAATAATGCATTCTAATAAGTGGGGAAAATATATTGACTAAATTGTATAGAAAAACAATATTTCAATTTCAAAATTTTTGGGAATCAGAGTCGACAAAATCAAAATTAAAGGCATGTCATTTGAGTAAATATGAGAAACGTGAATTTGGGACAAGTGTGCATTGAGATTTCAAAAAATAAAGAAGTTTATACAAAACGATAACAATGAAATAAGAAAATAGATGACCCTCTATATAAAAGTAGTTTTAACGAGAGCCAAGGGTAGGGCACATCACAGTTAAAGGAATCTGTGGTAGGATATTCCAATCCAAAGGAAATATTGACATGATTTGGAGGCCTTCTATAAGATGCAAATATAATCTCTCTAGTTAAAGGGACAAAGTGTGTAAGGAAGCGACTTGTATTAAAATTCATGCAAACAAGCCACAGTCAGTCAACAAAACAATAAAGATAAATTACCCAGAAATGCATTACAAATAACATAATCATATATTCATTGTATTACAAACCCTATGATTCCTACACATCAAGTGGAAGATGAGGAAATTAAATGGCTTTCAGTTGAACATACATACACACATCTAAGATTTTATTTTGGACAAGGCTGAGAGCATTAGTTTGGAGAGAGGATTACAACATTTGAATTTAATATACCAGTCAACAACTCACTGCACCTCCCTTTGCCAGGATGGACCATAGACTAACCCTCTCTTTGATATCAAATATGCCATATTATTACTAACAAATAGTTGAATATAGATACCCAATCCCTGAATAAATCCCAAGGGAACACCAAGACATGTACAAAACACGTGTGTGAAATGCCTTTGAAACATTCAAGTAAGACACTTGGTGGATGTGCTACCAAACTCCACACCAACACCGACATCATCCTCTTAGACGCGCCAGCACCAAAGGCTTACAATTGTGTACGGGTAATTAATCCAACATAAAGGAAAGTGGATTTTTGTATAGCGTGGCTATGCCCAATAAGACATGTATATTGTGGCTATGCCTAGGAAGGCATCACATGCGCATGACCATCATAAATGAATTTATACTCAGGCGACTCAAGCATGACATAGGCAACTCATAGATTGAACAAACCATCTTCCAAAGTTTCCCCATTTTCTTCCATTGTGGTCCTCAGAAATGCCACTAAAACCCCCTCTGCAAATTTCCTCATCAACCTCAGGGGGGCCTTGCAATGACACACCAAACATGATAGCCAAAATAAATCATTATTGAAAATATCATTCACACCGTAATCAAATGCAATAAGATGATAAGTCGAACCTGGAGATCTTTTGATAGAAAATATGACATATTGGTTTCGGTAAATAATTCAATGTAGATACCCAATACCCAGACGAATCATGATGGAACAACAACACAATCCACAAGCTAAATGCATAATATCCAAAACCCAAGAAAAAGATTAAGAATGAAATAATAAATGTATTCCCTTGGATACAAAGACAAAACTTCGAGCAACATGCACATAGATTTATCGAGCCCAATTTGTGTATCCTTTTATGAAATACATAATTTTGTGTACGATGTTTGTTTGTTATATGTGTTTTGTTGTCTTGACCTACACCTTTTCAGCTATGCAAATCATGTACCATCTTGTAATGGAAGTTCGAGACAATCTTGAAATTTTACATATTTTAGAATACCTCAACTTTTTGAAGAGCTATTTAAGAGTGTTCTTGGCCATTCTGAAGCAGCTAACAAAACCTCAGGCAAGCGATAGCGTGGAGCACAGGCTAAGAAATGTGATAATAGAGATTATGAACATGTTCAATACATGGATGTGGAGAGAGAGATGTTAAGTGACCTACATCCAAACATGGTCAAATGAAAGAATTATTATCAAAAGAAAGAAAAACATAAACTCCTATAAAGAATAACGAGAAAAAGGAAAACTATTTACCAAAAAAAATAAAACAAATTTGCAGCTGCGAAATTATTTTTTGCCATGGATTCCTAGTAGTTCTTATTTTAGAATCAGATTTCAAAGCACATTACATTTCTATGTATTATTAGATAAACAGGGGGTCTTATTACTGGTGGAAGATAAAGACAGGGTCATAAATATAAGTTTGAAAAAGTAAGTGGGAAGGTCTTAATGGAGGAAACATATGGCACATAAATCTATGCATAACTCGCTCGAGTGATCTTTTTTGGCTTTTTTGGATCAAAACTGAAGTTTAAAGCAAAAATAAGGAAATGTTCCTGAATAAAGGGGTAGACGAATATTCTCACAATTTTTGATAAATAAACTTTACAAAACACATTTTATATTACACATGGTAAATTGTTATTGATGAGGAAAAAAATTAATAGTCTTGATGGAGACAATATAACTACCTTCACTAACAACGAAATAAAAACCACTGAAACATTTGTTTTTGAAAAGAGCACAATATAAAGACAAAAAAAGGTTGAAAATGACAAAAATCAAAAAAATTATGTAGCACACCACACCAACTAACAAATTGACAAGAAGAAAAATTACACTTTTTTTATCAATAATAACAAAGATAAAACAACCATGAAATGATTAGTTGAGTTGGTTCGTTATATTGACTTTGTGATGTCTAAATCCTTGATGTATTCCATATTAAATTCATAACTACTGTCGTTAATAACTTTGGTTGAAAACCTTTACCCCAATCAAAAATTGAGAAAAAGCCACCACTTTTTCCATCCCTTACCTGCCCCTAACCAATCCCTATTTAACCCACCACCAAAAAAAAAAAGAAGAGAAGATAAAGAAAAAAAACCCAAACTCCAAGCTCTTCTTTCAACCCTAGAAAATCCTTCATGAGGAGAATACCTATATTCTTGTCAGTATCCATCCGAGATATTTTTATTATCTACGTAATGGTCAGAATCAGTTGATGATAATTCAAATTTTCTATTCCAATCCCTATCAGCCATATATGCACATCCAAGCCATAAGGATGGAATAATAATGTCTGTGGACTCTGGTGGATTGGCACACGTAAAAATTTAGGAAATAAAATTCTCTTCTCGATAAAGATGGCAAGAGTACTTTACAAGGTGTCATACGTGTAATTGAACAAGTTTGAAGGCGAAGGCAGAGGTCCATACTGCTATTATTAGTGCACCCACATAAACAGACATACAAACGATGGATTTAAAACAAAAAATTGATCCCGAAATGTCTTTTGGTTCTGCGAATGCTGAAGGCAATTGAGCGTTGAATTTGGAAGTGGGTCAAATTCCAGGAGATATTGTGGAGGGAATTTTGTGGGTTTGTTTGAATGTGGCGGAGATATAGCCGAAGAGGATTGGGTGTCAAGATTGGATTGTAGCTGGTTGACTTCAGAATGTCACAGAGTTTGCCCGCTGCGAGATCTGCTTATCTCACTGCTCTCACTCAGCGGATTCAGCGAAAGCTTCAGAGGGTGAGCTTCAGATTGCCCGCCTGCAAGATTCTGTTCATCTTTTTGATGTTTTAAACAATAGTGAATTCATGGGTCTGTTTACTTGCCATGAACTGATCTCCATGTATGTGTTTTCTATAACTTTTTGCGTGAATAAATTACATCCTCTGTTGTGGGTTTTCGATTTTTTTAGTTGTAAGGTCGGATTGGGAATTAATTATGATGAATACTAATTTGGGCGGTTGAAATTATTGATAAGGATAGCGAAATTAAACCTTTGATTTGTGAACCCAGCTTTCAAGGCGACTTCATGCATGACACACCCACATTGGGTAAATTTGATGTCAATCTTTAAGGAGGCCATAACCTCTGTGCTTTTGCAGAGAGCTCAAAACATGGTACAGGGTGATATTGGGGTTATATAATTCACAATAGAAGGTGGAATTTGGCTGCAAAAGATTCGTCTGTTTTCCTGAGAGATGCAATACTTTCCTCGCAGCCTTTTGAGTCATCTCATTTCTGGTGGGTTTCCCCTCGGGAGCATGTTAGATTCCCAATTTTTTGTTAATACTTGGAAGAACAGGAGAGCATCAAAAGATTAGTCCACATTTGAGACGTCATAGCTCTTCACGATGCTGAAGGCTTCCACAAATGGGATTCCATATTTTTAACGGGTTGGAAAATTCTCTGCATGGCACATGATCGTAAGCAAATAATGGTACCGTCTGGGAGTTGCTTTTGTTACCATAACTGAATTACTTTGACAATAGACTGCTCTCTGCCATTTCCTTTTATTTTACTCACAAATAGTACAGAATGTGTTTGTTTCATGCCAACAGTCCTCCCCACCGTCCCGTTCCCTGCTCCTCCCTCCCAACAAGTCTCTCTAAGTTATTCTCAGTCTGCTTGTATGAAGCCTTTTTTTATCGCAAGAAGGAGCATTGATGATTTCCCAAAAGGAGCCAGGGAACCCTTTCCCATGTTTTCCTTACTGGTTCGGCCTGACCAAAAAGTTTGGGTTGGACTGGAACTCATCTAGGTTCTGCCAGACCTGGTAACTATTCTTCGAAGCACTTTTTCCCCGAAGGGCTTACAACCGCCTAAGATCTCATCTAATTGAGATTGGAATCCGACTGCAACTTCTGCCTTGGGTTCCTTCTGGATTCTTTCTTGTTTTCTTTTTGTTGATTGTCTACTCGATCTTCATTCCAAGCTCTTCTTCCATTTCTGGGTATCCTCCTTGTGCCTTGATCTCTTCATATTCCTTTGCTCAATAATATCCTCGTTGTCTTCCTCAATTATATCGCCACATAATCTGTCTTACGTGTTTTCGATATTTTCTTCCGGATCATCAATCTTCTCCTCCTTATCTTGTGTTTCAACTTACCTGTTCCTCCCCATTAGAGGAACAATTTCCTTGCATTTTAGTGTGGGCAATTACTTTGATCAATCAGTGTGTGTTGTTTTTTAAATTTTTCCTTAGTAACTAACGCTTTCTTGGGATTTTGGAATCCATCCTTCTCTGGATTAGTTATTTTTTGGTTTTGACACTACTGGGCAGTCCTTGAAGAGATCTTTAAATTCATTATGTTTTCTCATAATCAATTTGTTGATCCATTCAAAGCCTTGCATTTGAAGGGTGATTGGCTTTGGAAGTGGTTGATTTAGTTTGAAATTGACATAAATTTAAGCATATTTTGCAATTTCTACACCCAGAAAAAGCTTCAGCATGGATAATTATTAAACATTTTTATTTATTCTTAAAATAAACAGACTGGTTCTACGATTCATGCGGGAACCCAAAAAAATTGATTCATACGGGAGGTGAAGACACCTTTCCTCCATTGGTCTAAAGCCTAAATGAAAATATCTCTTGAAGAGACTTTTGTGGTTGCACCAAAAATAACCAAAGCCTACAGACCGAGGTCTTGCTTCAACCTTAATGGGGCTTCTATTGCCTTGCCCTTCCTTGCTCCGAGTCCTTGGTCATTATTACCCTTCTTTTTAATAACTTGGAGACTATTGCATTGGTGTGCAATTCAAAACTACCAAAATACTCAACAATGGCTTGATTTGAGGAAGATTAAATTATGAGGGGTGTTCTATACTCTCTTTCATTATTGTATGGGCCCCTTGTGTTAAGATTAGATATCTTCAAATGGAAGACCCAGCTTTCCTCTGCGTTTCTTCATGATCCACCCGGATCTTGTTTACACTTCCTCTTTCACAATCAATTCTTGTTATATCTTATCTGTTGCTTGTATAGACGTACTCTCTACTTGGTCTATAGCCCAAATAGTGTCTCTCCCATGTGTACACTTGCTCTCAACTTGGTCTAATAACAAAAATATGGTCTCACCCCTGTATTTGAACTGCACTACATACATATCCTTTGACAAGGAAATATGTTTGGATTTCAAACACAGTCTGCAATGTTTGATTATTTTCATTGGATGTTGGATCTATTTTTGCTGCTTCCGACTCTTGTCCCAGGGCACTTGAATCTTCAGATTACTTTCATTGAACTTTTCTGTTTCTTTCCTCCTTACATGGCTGTGACAAACCCTCCACAAGGCCTATAAAACTGCTCGAATAGCAAATCTGTTCAGTGAAGTTATAGCCTACACAATTCCCTACACAGATGGATTCAATATTATGTTGTTGTTTTCAATGTGCATGACTGGAATGCATGAAAACACTACTAAAAATGTTGAATAAAAGTGCTCAATTGACAACTTATGCTATGTAGCAAAAAATGGAAATGCTTTCAAAGAAAATACCAAAAAACATACAAGGAGGAAAACGTTTTGTGGCATTAGCTTGTTGCTTTATTTGCCTTGGAACAAATTACAACTACAACATATTCAAGAATTCATTCTCTTTGGAATGTCTAGCTCTGGAATTCTCAAATGCTATGGCCTGACTATGATTCAGAAATGCTACATGGCGAAAATGATCGTTACATCTGAAATACAGAGAGAGTGCCCTCTGTGGAACAGAATTGTAACGTGACTCCTTTTTGGAATGCTACAATGAAGTACTCTGGCTCAGACCTCTTGACACGTGTTCAATTCTCTCTCCACTGCCGAGAAAGTAGCCAAGAAAACTGCCTCACACACACACACACTTATATTTGGTGTAAACTTGAATGCATGTATTGCAAACATTTGATGGTTTGGATTCTTGCTGATTGAAATTCCCAAACCTGCTTTAACTTGGAACTTTTGGCTTCCCAAGTCTCACTTTTCTTTCCAACTCATTGTTTAAACTCCCCTGATTGTCATTACTGCTGGTTTTTATGACATTACCACTGAAAATGAGGCATTACCACTAGAAATCAGAATGTTCCTGCCTGGTGGGAATTCGAAAGTGGTAGGGAATGCCGACTTTGATCACGGGGCATATTAGCCATGTTTGTAAAAAGTGAAATACAACAGGTTATGTAATGTCTTCTTTTCAGAATTAATTGATTCTGGATAGCCGAAGCCTATTTTTTAATTTTCCATAGGCTAAGGGGAATTTAGGAGGAAAATAAATTAATTTAAGTGGTCCAAGGGTATGTTATATATCTTATTTGGAAAAAGGACACTTGAATTATATTTTAATTCAAAAAACAAAACTGGAATAAAATAATAATAAAATAAAGAACTATTTTTAGGGGTGCGAAAGATAGAATAATAATTAAATAAAATATTCTATTATGGGGCACCAAATGGGCTGCATGAGCATCAAGATCCTATTTTTAGGATGGAGAGAAGTTAAAACAATTTTTATTGTTTATTCCTATTTTTTAGGATGGGGTGCCAACATGGGAGAGAGGATAAAACAATTTTATATTGTTATTCTTATTTTTAGGAGGGGCGCCAACTTTGGAGAGGACTTTGGAAGTTACAAATGCAGATTTGGGCTTTATTATTCATTCATCTTGGCAATTTATCAACTAATTCTTTGTCTACAAGTAGCTTTTTGCTTCTACAATCCGCAATAAAGGATGAAATCCCTCATTTACATACAAATTTGAGAACGGAAGCCCTCATATCTAAGCTTGGCAATTCCATTTAGAGGTTGCAGTGACCATTCAAGGTACAAGTGTTCAACTAGTTCAACTAGGGCACACTTTTTAGGCTTGATTCTACATCCAAAATAGCAAGTACAGATAGGGTTTCAGTATCTGGGGGCATATTTCAATCAAATCAGTTTGCATGTTCTTATCTTTCGTTTATCTTTCCATTTAGATCATCAATTGTGAGAAAATAAGTGTATTCAGACATCGATAATTTTTTTTATTGTAGCTGATTTGAGATCAATAAATAAAAGTCTGTTTTCGGCACAGTGGGGGTTTGATGTTTATTTATTTAAAAATCAGATTGTCGCTGCTGTCATAAAAGTCAATTTTTTATACTGGTGTCCTAGGGTTTTTGACAAAAACTTCCAGATTTATCTAAAGTTTTTTGATAGGGATATTAGTATTATAGGTTTAAAAAAGACCTGAAATATGTTTTGTGCAAAAAATTTCAAGAAACAAAGTAAAAATAAAATAAAAACTGACATATAGAATTATTTCAAGCAAATATCCCAAAGTGTGTAGAACTTGATATAGAATTGTCGATTTAAGGTCAAATAAAGGTTAGAGAGAGACTGAGTCAACACTCAACCACCTTGTAAAAAATCGAGCATTTAATGTGTACAATTGAGAAAACATGGCTTTTTGCTACTAAGATCTTGGTACAAAAATTGAGTGTCAAGTGGCTATGGCTTAGAGGACTTGATCCTAGGGGTCAACTTCAATCACATCATCATGTCAACTCGTGCTGTTGAGTGAGTTAACATCAAGTGGTCTATGTCCACTTGTTCTTACTGAACCCATGACCAAAACTCCGATCCTTAATCGTTTATTTATGTGAAATCTGTGAAGGAAATAAAGTTCCTACTATAATTTTGCATCTTAGGGGTTTAAGCTATAGTAGACATTAGTAACAAAATTTAAGTTATAGTAGACATTAGTAACAAAATTCTTTAGGCCTAATCAAAACTTAGGAATTTAATGAACAGGAAACTCTTAACTGTGAAATGACTCCTTATAGTACTAAGGAGCCATTTTCTGCCTAGACAAACAATAACTCTGAAAAACTTATAGTAAAATAATGAAAATTTTATAGTCAGCTGATTCAGCTCCCCTTAGATACATAGAAGGCATAAACTTAAAAAACCGAGTCTCCATTATTTTAAGTAACCTTAAAGTCAAGAGCAGAAGCCATAAAGTTAGCCCTCAAAATTGAGTCATCCATAGAAGAAATTGCCCCAAATGCAATATATACTGTTTTTGAAGATGTTGCGAGCCTAGGAATTAGACGGATTAATGCCGCAACAAAGAAGTGAAGTAAAAAATATAGCATGTAAAGATAACTCAAAGTTAAACACCACATCATTAACTGGAAACCCTTGGAGAATCTTAACCAATAGATAGAACATTTCCGTAGTCGAAATCTATTGAATACTATAAAATCCTTTACTGAGGATCCTATGTGTTTTGATAACCTCATGATTTGGCCTACTTAAATGATATATTTGTGTCGTTTTTTTAATAATTGAAATTCTCTTATCTTTTTTTATAGCATACAAGTTTTTTCTTTTTTAACTATGTATCTTTATGTTATGGTGCATCTATTTTGTTGGGTGCTTCCTTGAACCAATAAAGGATAGTTGAATGGGGAAGAATTGACATTATAGTAGTAACAAGTGAATTTCATGTTTGAATGGATTTTGTCTTGGTAACCACCTGCACAAGTTCTTGTGATAGGTTTAAAGTAAATTCTAACATATTCGTAAGTCTACTAGTTTATGAATGATTGGTGCATGTTGAGTTCTTAATATTTGTTTGATAATCCATCCTATTGTTTGAGGCATGTATGCAATTTGCTATTGATAATGGGGATTAATAATAATCTCACACGTATATGGATTTAGACTTCTACTTTCAATACTTTCCTTATCTTTGCATTAAGTGTGGAGGATGATTTTTTCCTCAAGTAAATGAATTAAATCACCTTCGAAGCTTATGTAAGAGCACATCAGATTTATTGCTTGGTGTATCATGTGATTTCCTACTAGGAATACAACATTTGCCACCCCCTTGGCCTAGGTGAAAGGCTGGTAAGTGACTAATTGTTTGTCATTTTTTATTTTGGTTGGGAAACTTGATAGGCAGTTTTGTTCATGAAAGGTATCTATCTTGATTCCAATATCAATCATGTAGAGTGCATATGAAGTTCAGCAACTGAAGTGTATTTGCATGTTGAAGTGGGTAGTATATATATACTCATTCTTAGATTGTTAAAACAAGTGTCTTATTCCAAGTGTTTTGTCTACGATACTTTATGTTTAGATATAGTGAGCTAGCAGCATAAGAGAAATTTACAAGACATGAATGTGATCGACACCTCAAAATTTAAGAACATATATTAAATTTATATGAGTCGGGCAAAGTAAAGTATATCATACTTTGTTATTAACTTAGCATGCTCGTGTATTTATAAATAATCATGTTGTTTTTGAAATTTCTCAATGGGGCAATAACTCTTTTGATTACATGACTAGAGCTTGAGTATTGTCATCATATATCTTTGTGTCATTTCGCAGGCTCTAGATTCCCCAACTCAACGGCTTGATCTATTGCAAGAATTATTCACAGATGTAGTGTTAGAGGTTGATTTGCGAGCTCAGGGTAATAATAAAAAAAATTCTCATTTGTTGTTAAATCTTTTGCATCTACTTTAAAACACATAAAAGCTTCCCTGTAGCATATATATTATATAGAATGAATACCAAACTGTGCAATTTTAAGTATTTATCTTTGTATGGACGTGTTAGCAAGAAATTTGTATTTTAAAATCTATGGATTTGATGGTCAACATTATTTATTCTCTCATTTAATTTCTATTCAAATATTTTTCCCTAGTAGATGGTCTTCGCTTAGCAAAAGTGTACGGAATAGATAAGCTTGCAAGTTTAGGGAGACTCCCTTTGTAATCATCAATGCCGTGATAAAAGGCCAAACTCCCAACTTGAAGCTCCACTACCTATTTCCACCTAGCTTGTGCAATATTTACATTCAACTCGTGCAAATTTCCTTCTCACTGTCCATCGCCAAGCAATTAATGCTGCAAACATGGTTCACCAACACTAGTATCAAACAGGAGTGCTCTCCAACTCCCTTGGGGAAAGTGTCTCCTACCTACTGGCTGACCTAGTCATGAAGCTCCAATTTTTAATAGATTCTTCCCAGCCCAATGATTTACCTATGATTCACCATATATTTTTTCAATAGCATAGGACAAAAGCTAATTATGATTTGAGACTCATGTCACTAATCAACCTATATTCTGCCAAATAATCATTTCACGCCTATGCAACACATCTGATGAGGGGCCAATGGGACTGATTCATAGTCAGATGGCTCACGACATTTCAAACTCGAGCCATGCCATTTACACAACTGTTCTTAAATCAAATTCCAATCTATATCAAATGCAACCATTCAGCCTGTTTAGCTCTTTTTAAGCTCTGCTTTTATTGTGTCAACTTTATGATTCTGTTATCTGATGGCACACACAGCAAGCCCTTCTGTTGTGTGCAATAGGTATATCTATGGTACCTGCAACATGTGTTTTCCATCTAAACCCCTATTAGATCAGCGGGTAGTTCTATTTCCTCCGGCCTTCCATGTAACTGTATTTTCCTATGGACGATTTGAGAGAAGAGTCAGAAAAAATGACTTCTCATGAGACGTAGATCCTCAAAAATATGGCTGCAAGTATGTAAATACTAAATGGAGTTGAGAGGATCCGTCAAAATCAAATTAGTCTACAATTTTCTTGGCAAGCTAGCAGAGATTGCACTCGCAGATTCTTTGTATATCAATTTGTTATGTGAGTACTTGTATTCCACGATTAATGATATAACTGTAAGATAAGGCAGGCTTGATATACTTGTCATCGGCTTGGCAAGAAAATTGTCCGATGACAATATCGTAGAAAGCTGGTTTTCTGCTAGACAGTCATCTGCAGGATGATGTGTTAGCACCTCCCATTGACTGTACAAAAAACACTAAAAGGTGCTTGGGAGCTATAGTGGAGAGAGAGAAGGAAGGGTGATGCTACAGACATTTACAGCAAATGAAAAGGTGACTGTAAGAGGTGCTATTTACTCGAGGTTTTACTAAGGTCATCAAAGATGGTGATCATGGTGGTAGAAGGCAGGGTCACAGTGCAACTAAATGATCTCTTACAAGGTGTTCTGAACTAACCCCAACCCTTTCCCAATACATCCTTTAAGGCATGCACTCCAGGGGGTCCAATTACATTAAAATACAGATGTCCATGACACATGCTAGAAATTGTTAGGCTGATCATAAAAATAAATAAGGTGTATACAAGAATGCACAGGGTTAAGAAACATATGTTTCGTGTGTATGTGTGTCTATTAGCGCTATTTCTTGGCAAAAGTGTTCCTACAATAGCCTGATGGATATATGGTTAAACGGATAATGTTAAGATACTACCAATGAGTTGTTGTCCATTTGTCAAAAAAAATCACTACATGAGCCATTTTATTGCGGGTCATCAGCCACATGCAAACATGTCTGATGTCCCATTAACACAATCGTCATCCTTGGCAGGACAAACACAGGTACGCGCCATTAAAATGTGAATTGGACCTTCAGCCAGTGGTGTTTCAGTGCTTCAGGGGTTGACAATAGTCTTGTTAAAATGACAGATGTCTGCAAGCATCTATTTCATTATATATGTCCAAAAGATGACCAATGATTATACAAACACCTGAGTTACGGACATGTTATGGCTAATTCTTAGGTCTGGTTGTTTTGATACAAGTCAAATGAGTGTGAAAATGCCAAGTGCAAGCCCCCATATTCTTGGAAATCCTGTTGTCTAAGTTCGCACTCGCACTTTCTGAAATGGCATATCCATGGTCATCATTATGTATTGGACACAATTCACAATGGATTGTAAGTAAAAGTATTTGGTATAGGTTCTTTTTCAGATTTTGGGGTTAGTTTAAGATTTCCCGCTATAAGACACTTTTGAGTGTTAGTTTCATTTTCCATGATCAAATATGTTTTAATCCTTCGTTCAAAAGAATATTGGGTCTTACAAGATATTCCAAAAAAATATATAGAAGCCTGGAATTACATAGTATGCCTATGATCAAATACTAACCCTAAACATAAATAACAAAATCACTGAAAATAAATGAAGAGTAAACCCAAAGTAGTAAAACCCCAACCTATGTGGCTAAGATATCAATAAAAATCAGTGTTCCATGGGGACGCCTCCCCCCTCCCCCTCCCCTGAAATTGATGTCTTGGAGACTCGAGACTCAGGGATGGTCAGGAAACACCCCCCCTGCTGTCCCACCACCGCCACCAGCTGTACGGGGACGTCCCATAAATGTTTCCCTCAAAGAGGGGTTGTTTCTGAGACGTACCCCAATTTTGGGGACTTGGGGACGTCCCAGAGACTTCTAGAAGTCTCTTGATCAGTCTCAAAGACTCCCAGCTGTCCCTGAAGGCATAAGGCTGTGAAGAAAAAGTTTTTTTTTTAAAAATCATTTTGTTTTTTAATTTTTGGTCTCCACCCCCTAACCCTAATACTCAATGGGCCCCAACCCACCCCCCTAAACACTCCAAAAAAAAACTATAAATAAGAGTTACACCCTCACTCCAAATCACAATAAAAAATTCAAAGCAAGAGGGAAAACATAAGCAACTAAGAGTGAGATGGTGAGAGCATTAGCAACCAAGACTAAGAGCAAGCAAGAGTGAGAGCATTAGCAAAGAAGAGGGACAACAGTAGCGACGAGTAACAACAAGAGTTAGAGCAAGTGCCAAGTCTTCATTGCATTGAGCCATTGGCCAATTGTATTTGAATTTTGAATGTAATCATCATTTTGAATATAAATATTAATACATTGATATTTGGCATTTTCACTATTCAATGCATTGTGTTTAGTATTTCAAAGTTTCATTTGTTGTTCCTTATACATTTTTTAATAACTAATTTTTCAAGTACTATAGATATTTGTGCCACCATCCTGCTGCCCCTGTTGTTGTCCCCAAACCTAGGCCCTTTGTTCCCCCCGTCTCCGAGCACCGTCTCCGCAGGCCCCTCGTCCCCCTATTTTGAGACTCCGTGGAACACTGATAAAAATAGTCATGTGGGGGGATCAAGAATCCCCAAGGAGCATGGGCCCAATGAAAGTAAGAAAGATTGGACGGGAGTCCCATCAAACATTTTTGGACCATGCTTGGGATAGAGGAGTGATCTTTGTCATTGTCTATCATTGTGAAAAGGGCCAATGTAGTATTTGATAATGTTCACTAAGGAATGTCTAGGGTTGAGGGGCACATGGTGGGTAATCTTAGGAGGAAGTAGAGAACTCCACATAAAATCTCTCCTAACATCCAAGGCCGAAGAAACTCTTGTGGTAGTGAAGAAAATTGTAATATGTGTCTATCCCCGCAGTTTGGTAAGCGGTTAAGAAGATCCACAACACTGAGGAGTAGAACCATGACATCGAGGAGTAGATCCCCGTTGAGAAATAGTAGTGTTGTGCAAAGCTGAGTGATGCCTCATTGACCTACCCCCTTGACATGTGAAGCAACAGTGTCCAAAGGGTGCTTTCTTTCGCCAACATCTGTGATGGGTTGAAAGAAAGAGGATTGGCCTGGGGCCTCTAGGGGCTCCCAATAGGGACTTGCGTCGAAGGGTGACAACCTCTTGAGGCATTGTTGGTCTAGGTACCAAAAGAAAGAGGATAGGGAGCCCCCTGAGTCTTTGTAAAGAAAATGTTAGCATATGCAAAGAGAAGAAAAAATACAGAGAAGGCAAACTGCACTGCTCAAATGATTCAGGCAGGGTGTATTTATTATGAAAGAGGTAGTTACATTTGGTTGAATAGTTACTAACCGAATCACAATTACATAACTGCATTATAGGCTATATAATGCTCTATATTTTAACACTCCCTCTTAATGGCTAAATTGGAAACAATACCAAGTTTGTGCCGAAATTTTACAAATTTCCTAAAGCCCATATGTTTAGTCATTACATCTATTGAATGTGCCATAGATTGTCCTTCAAAATCAATAGTCCATGATTGTGATGCAGTTGTCAAATGGAGAAGAACCACAAAATAAAAATCTGGTCCCATGAACAAAGAATATGGCAAGTGGTCCACTGGTTCTTTGTTACGTGATTCATTGACCAACGATGAATCACTAATGGCTGAGAGTGTCAGCCCCATCTCCAGAGTGCTGAAATCAGACCCTCGGAGAGGTGGATTGAAAAATCTACTCTAGGCTTGTGTAGCCTGCTGGAGTTTGTACAACGACTCAGTTATCTTGCAATCGAAGTCACCTCAATCATGTCCTTGCAATATCATGTAGTGCTCATCCAACTTTTGTAGAAATGTGACCATTTGTGTAGTAGGAGTCAGAACCAACTCCTCAATAGTAAGAGAAATAACCATCTCCATCTCATCCGTTTTAGCAGTGGGAGAAATACCCATCTCAGCAGCAGTAGGAGTGAGAACCAACTCCTCATCTATACCCCTCTGTTGGGAAAGATCGTTCACAACACAATGAGCAAACTGTTCATGCTCTATTGTCCCTTTAAGCAAGTACCTCTGAGTGAGTGGCTTGGCATGCTATCTCACCATATGCACCGTCAGTGTCTCTGGAATAGTGGAGTCTCCATCCACAACAAACTGTTCTTCAGAATGAGGAAATCCATCCTCCGAAGGCATGTCCGTCTCCTGTACATCTGATATAGTAGATACTCCTCCACAATAGGTGCATGTAGGTTGACTGTATCCAAGTCAATAGATCTGTGAGGAATTGGCTTCCTCCCAAGGCATTGTAGCCTCCTGCACATCCTGTATGGTGGAGCTATCCTCCACACGTGCATTTATGTTGATTGTAGCCGGATCAACAAGCCGATATTGACCACCTTCCCCAATACCAAGCGCAATTATCCGTCTTTGTTTCACATCAGAGACAACACACTTCTTCCTACAGAAATCCACAGAAATATTGGGATTTTAAGCTAATTGATGAATAGATAGGAGATTCTTTTATAAAGAAGGTACATATCTAACATTCCGTACCAACAGTTTATGAGCATTATTCAATACAATGCATATATCTCCTATCCCTTCTACTGCAAGTGACTCTCCATCAACTAGTACTACTGATTCAAAACAAATATTTGCAGTAAATGAAACATACCAGTCCCTTGCAACATGAAAAGTGTGCGGACGCACCCCGAATCAATGATCCAGCAACTGGTGCCATTGTCACGCGAGCATGATGTCGTAAGACAATAAAGAGCACCGCCCGTCATTCGAATCTCGTTCTTCTGCAACTGCTGCCCGCATGTTTCCTCATCACATGGCTTTTTTGTTTTGTTGCGAAAGATCATACTTCCGCTTCCGACAATCATTCTTAAGGTGTCCAACCTTGTGATAGTAATAACATGTGCCCTGATACTGAGTGGAAGACTCACCAGACTGACGTCTCCACTTTCCTTTTGACTAAGTGACAATAGCACTCTTTGAATGGTCACAATTAGATTTTGCCTGAAGTTGTCTCTGCTCCTTTTACAACAGGTATGAACTCACCTTGTGAAACGTGAGTGTTCGAACTTTCAGCCATTAAATGGAAGTGCCTCCACAAATGACTCATACGAAGAATGTAAGTTGTTCATAACCAAAGCCACCATATCATTGTCATCCACCTTTTTGTTGATGGAAGATAATTGGTCTCAGAAGTCTTTCATTTGAAGTAGGTGCATAGACAACAATCCACGTTCTTGTAACTTTACGGAAAAGAGCATATTCTTCAGGTATAAAACTCGACTCTTCTTCGACGTTTGATATTTATCCCTTAGACTGGCCCGCAACGTGCTTGCCACAGTAGAATTCCACACTTCCGGTATCATATCATCCGACATCGACAACTTGAGAAGCAATAACACTTCCTTCTGACGTTTTGTCATAATCCGCGAAGTTCGTTGCTGGTCGACTTTCACTACCCGTGATTATTTTATCACAATCACAAAACTCCGCAAACATTAAAAATCTTA
The DNA here is from genome assembly GCA_019776745.2 of Taxus chinensis. Lineage (NCBI taxonomy): Eukaryota > Viridiplantae > Streptophyta > Pinopsida > Cupressales > Taxaceae > Taxus > Taxus chinensis. Next base: position 899,304,371 of record CM034147.1, read on the forward strand.
TGGCTCCATACATTGAAATTAGTGCCCGTTAAATTTTGTCTCCGACAAAGTCAAGTGTGAAATATTTGCCATTTTATTATTCCAAAATAACAAAGATAATAAAATAAATAAAGTTTTTGCCCACACTTAATAAAACAATATTACTTTTTCCAACAAATATTATTTAGTTATGCAAATCATCCCTCCAATTATATTTGCTTATATTAAAAATATTATTACTTATTCCTCCGAATTTGATTATTCAAAAGCAATGTGAATACCTTTGTTGATAAAAGAAAAGAAATAATGCTCTCGAACCCTTCGAGAATTCAAATCCTTTCTTCACGCCTTCACGACTTTGCCTCTGCCATGCCTGGCTTTCCATGATTTCTCGAAATGGAGCTTTTCACGACCTTAAATGGCGACTGTGTTTGCCCTCGTCGAACGGAGGATTTGCTATGCCTTCTAGCGCCACGTTTGTTTTGGGGATTTGCTGTGCTTTCTAGTGCCCATACGATTTTTTCACAAAAAACGACTGTATTCTGCCTCTCGCGACTGGTTTTTTTCAACAGTGACTGTGGTTTTTCTGAGGATTTTCATTGGTCTTCGAACCATGACTTTATGCCCTTGAACTGCCCACGTTTGACTTTGTCACCATCGACTGGATCGACTTTGCCCACGACAGATAACACAGTCTTCTATGCCCCTCGAAAATCCGTCTTCTTTGTCCTCAAAAAATGTGAATACGCCAAATTTTGACTTTGTAACAGTCGTTCTTCCCTACACAATTGTAAACGCAAGTAGTTTGTGCCCTATCATCAAACTGCGAATGGGCTTCCTCAAACCATTTGCACTCTCCCCGTACCCTTCAAGGGCTTGCTTGGGCTGCGAACCTTTGACGCTCTGATATCAATGTTACATATGCAAAGAGAAGAAAAAATACAGAGAGCATTGCTCAATATAATCTAGGCAGGGTGTATTTATTATGAGAGAGGTAGGTTACATTTGGGTTGAACAGTTACCAACCAAATCACAACTACATAAATGCATTATAGGACTGTATAATGCTCTATATTTTAAACAGAAAATGGTATCTTCTTTTTATCTCATTATAAATGAGGCATTTGAAAAATGAAGTGCTCCCTCAATCTCCACACCTCCTAGAGGGAGCAAAAACGACAAATCCGGTCCCCCACATGAAATATTATGATCATTCTCAACCTGCAACTAGTGTGAGCACACCCACAAATGGCTTAGGGGAAACCCGTAAGCCTTGAGACCAATGATGCTGGGAAGCAATCAAGAAGATCCACAATGCCACGGAGTAGAACCATGACACTGAGAAGGAACAAATCCTTGTTGGGAGATATTGTGTTGGGGAATGTTAGTAGTAGTGTTGGCAAAAATGAGTGTCGTCTCACCCTACCCTCCCTCAACGTGTGAATCAATAATATCCAAAGGGTGCTTATTGCTGCCCACATCTGTGATGGGTTGAAAGAAAAAGGTGATCAACTTGGGGCCTCTAGGGGTTCCCAACAGGGACTTACGTTGAAGGGTAACAACCTTTGAAGAAAGAGAGCCAGACATTGTTGGTTTGGGTACTAAAGAAAGTGGATAGGGAACTACCCAAGTCTTTGTGAAGAAAATAGTATCTCCCTTGTATCTCATAATAAATGGGGCATCTAAAAATGAGGTGCTCCTCAATCTTGACCTCCTAGAGGAAAATGTGAACATGGAAAGAATAAAGAGAAATGAGAAAGGCACATGACACACATTGAGAGGTGCTTGTATTTATTATGCTAAAAGAGGTCACAATATAGCTAAGGAAGTTCATAACCGAACATAAGCTAGTTGATAACTAATAGTTTCATTAAACATTAACTAAATATACCTTAATGCCACCCGTAATGACTCAACCGAAGACAACATGTTTGTTATAGCATCAATTATAGCATCAATGTCCAGAGTTGAATTTTTGAATGTTTCACAAAATTTATAAGTCTGTTTGCACATTCTGGATCTACATCGGTAAGGTCCGTAGGTTTTATTTTATCATAGTAATCAGATCTATTCCAAGCATACTCATCAATGGTTTTCTCAAGATCAGGTATTCTTCAATAATAACAGTGTTTTCATTCACATTTGCATCCATACGTGCATTTTCTAAATTTGTATCAACAAAGTAGAAGCATTTAACTCATCAATGTTCACCATTTTCTCAAACAAACACGAGAATGAGTCAAATGAATCCGAGTACGATGAATAATAACACCACTTAACCTAGCACTTCGGTGTAATAGGTGTAAGAGATCTAAATTGCTTAGGTTGTATAAGATGTAAATGTATAAGCACCAAGAAAGCTAGGGCTAATGATGAAAACCAATGAGATTCATTCATGCAATATGGAGAAATTAGAGATGAGTCTTGAAAGTAGACCCTAAAAGGGGAAAATCTACAATCCCGATGGAGAAGGAAAAACTAGGGTTATGTGTTCAGTCAATTGTAGGGTTCATCAAAATGTTTCACTTACTTTACACCTAAAGATACAAAACAATAAGAAACTAGGCGTAATCTAGATTATATGAATGAAGACAATAAAGTGCAGCAATGTGAACTTGAATTGGGAAAAATGTGATTATTCTAGAGATAGAAAAGTAAAAGGGATAATGCTATAATTGTACACAATGAACAACTTGATTTGGCCTGAAGAATGAGCGTGCAATGAACACAGGGACCTGGATCTGGATTAGGAAGGTGTTGTCAAGCTCATTGGTGGATGGGATAGTCTTAAACAATGCGTAGACACAACCAGTTGAGGCAAACAATACCATCTGAATGGTACTGACTAAGGCAAATGATAATGGCCATGGCAGATGGTAGTGTCTACTGTCTAGGAGCATCTGCAACTTTCTAGAGATGTTTCCCTGTGGTTTGCGCTTTGAGTTAGGGTATTGAAGTGCTACAATATGATGCGATAAAGCCTGTGTGATCTCTCATTTGTCCAAACCCAAAAATACACTTGAACAACACATACTAAAAAATCTCTAGGAACTATTGGGCTTGACTGATCTCAACAATGCCCCAAGGCATTTGAGCGTTGCCACTATGTACCAATACTCCAAGGAGGGATCAAGGCACACATAGTTCTCCTGATTCCTATGTGAGTGTGCAACTATGAAATCAATGTGTAATCTAAAGTGATCCTTCATTCCTTCTTTTGATCCTTGACACTTGGCACCTAAGTCACAAGGTTCAAGTTTGAATTCATGTTCGAACGAGGATAAAGTTCGGTTCAAATTTGCTAATTGATTTAGTTAAAAAAAAAACGTTTTTAAATTCAAACAAAATAATTTATTTTATCATTTAAATTTTCTAAAAAAATTCATTAATATGTCAGACGAACACAGTAGCTAGAATTTTCTGTTCTTTGTTTTCACTTGGTATATGTATATATACACATTTATAAAATAGTGCAAAATCATGTCAAACACCTCCTAGGTTAAAAGTAATGAATAAAATTCGACGGGGATGAAATTTGCCAAAGTTTGAACATTTTCCATAAATTCAGTGTGTACCTTGTGACATAGCTTGGCACTGTGCAACTTTGATTGTACTTTAGATTTACCTTTGTGGACTGCTATAGGGATACTCTTGTCTGATTTGAAATGTGTATAAGCCATTTGTAAAGTGATCTCCAAGGTGTCTATCTAGTTTGTGGATGGATGATGATCTAAGTGGTGATTTGTATATAAGGTGTCTCTTCTTTACGTAATGCCCCTTTCTGGTCTGAGCGCTGCAAGAAAATAGAAATGACACCAACCCAATTCATAGTACACTGAAATTTATAGCAGCAAGCTATAACAGTCTGAAATCTTATGACAGCAAGAGGGAAATTGCAATTATTCACCACCAATACCACTTTTACACCATCCAAGCATGTAGGGAGCACTAATAATTATTTTAGAGCAAATACAAACCAAGAAATGAGTTTTTAAAAACCCTAGCCGAAGTATAATAATTAATTTTGCAACAACAGCGAACCCACTTACAAAAATGGCCGGAGAATAATGATTCCGAGGTTCAAAGTTCAATCCGTAAAATGTAATCAGCCTTATAAATAAGGAACAATCCAAATATCAACAAAGAAAGGAGAGCCATGCCACTAGATATCACCAAAACCTTCCACTATGCAAGTCCCCACCTTGGGAGAGGGTTTACAATGAGCTGGAAATGGTGTGTTCCCAAGGAAAATTTGAAATATAACACCAAGTGTGACCCTCCGTATGAGATCACCAACGAAGAAATGAGGGGTTTTATCCTTGAATCAAGTGCAAAGAGGATTTCTGTCCTCAATTGCAAGAGAGAGAGTAGTTTTGTGCTCCAACTCCAAGAAAATGAATTCCAAAACAAGCATGTCCTTCTCCAGCCAAGCAACCCCTTTTTATATCTAAAGCTGATGCCAAAACTAAAATATAATCCTCCCAAAGAGGACCAACCTCCTTGGAGACATATGAGTTTCCCTTTTATTTTATTTTTCAAGTGGCTTTTTACACTTTTTCGAACCGACTTGACTTCTCCCAGCTATGATTAGAAAATTACTTAAAAAATAATACAAAGATAAAAAAACAATTGAAAAATCATGACATTAAATACTGCCCATGCTCTTTCCCCTTTTAGCCCACGGGAAGTGGGAATGGGCCCCAAGATCTTCGAAATGAACTAGCCTTGAGAAGGGACACTACACTTTAATTTCCTGCAAAAGCCGACCCATGAATCAAGCCTAGGACCGACCTAATGAAAGTGCCTATATTTGAAAAGTAGCTATTGTCCATGCAAGGGCAATATCTGGGAATGATTTTTGTCGGAGGTGACTGGTAGTATCCAGAAGGTGAAATTAGGGATCTATGAAATGGATAATGTTTGCGTAGGCTTCATAGGTATTCTCCTATATAGACTGAAACGAGCTTGGGTAAGTATAACTTGTGGATAGAGGTGACGAATAGGATGTATGGGTAACCAGGAAGGAGTAAAGTGTGATATAGAGTTAGATATATGTCAATAGTCCAAGTATGTCAAAGAGTGCTGAAACTAGTGTCAGAATCCAGAATTAGGTGTTTTCTCTCTCCCCTCAAATCCCAATCACATGTTAAATTTCATTCCTCTTGTAGTGCAACTACTTTGGAAAGGAGCTAGATCTGTTGTTTATTGTTACGAGTAGGGCTTGTTGGTCTAGGAGGTCACGACTCAATTGAGGAAACAAATGTCTTAATTGTTCTTACCCTAGAAGGGTGGCACGCCTAGATGCATAATTTTGTTGTTTTGGCAGCTTCTTACAGTGCTATGATGCATAACGCTCTTGTGACAGTTCCCATGAGGGCCGATCCATTGTGTATACTGAAATAAGACCTTTCTTGGTAAAATATGTTCACTCTAGTGAATGATGTATGATGTCTTTATGCTATTGTATGATGATGTTATGTTGCATGGAACATGTTTGCTGTGGAAAGGTGAAAGACTTATGATGGAATCAACATGTTTATCATTCTAATAAATCCCTGGATGCAAGAGGCAAAGCCTTTGAGAAGCAGATGGTTGAATACATGAGTACTGGATTAAACAACACCAATTGAATTAGCAAGAAGCCAACCAAATAGACACAAAGTTGTTGCCTGCACAACATAGGGACTCATGTTGGGGAAAGGCATGGTCCAAAACCTTTGAATTAGATGACAAAATCTACCCCCAAGTTCGGGCACAATAGTTTGCATAGTGATAGTGTTCGAAAAGTTCGGTGGGTTCGAGAACGTGTAAGGTTTGCTAATATTCAGAATTTCCAAAAGGTCTTGAAAGGTTTGAAACTTTATAACATACAAAATTAATCATAATCCTAGAAATAAATATGAAAATGATATAAAGAAAATATTTCAACGCTCAATGTTCACAGTATTTCATAATTTGTAAATTTTATGATCATACAATACTAGAGAGTGGCACTCGCTCTTGAATTTTCATGTTTAGGTCATAGGGACATTGGGATCTAAAATTACAAATTTACAATTTTAAGTTTAACCATCTTCAAAACAAAAACTTTCTACATGATCATTAATAGAATGAGGGACAACACCTTGACACAGTGCGTCTGCACTACCATTAATACATTTGCTATGTCCATCACTGGGTTCAAAAATAGAGTTTAAGGGACAAAAATGAGGGTTGATGTCGCAATCAATGTGTTGGGTTCAGCCCTTTTAATAATTTTGAGGTTTGATGAAAATTCTCGAGTTTTGGTCGACCTTGTTACTATGGTTGGTTCGGCAAACACCTTAGGCACATGTCAAAATGTCTGCAACACTAATTTTTGAGTAGGGGAACTTTACAGGGATAGGCACAAATTCCTACATTTTTTTGATGTCCAATTGCCCTCCATTCAAAATCCAAAAACTATGAACCACTGTCTACATTTAAGGGCCTTGTAAGGGGACTTAGCTAGAGGAGAAATACAAGGAGCCCGAGCCATTGTAGCCATTATTACAATAAAATGACAGCCAACTGAAATCGAAAAGGCCTGAAATGAGGGCCATTTTGTAAGAATCTGCTGCTGCTGCTGTATCTGCTAAAAGAACTTACATTCTATGCACAGAAGAGCCTTTACTCGGCCCTTTCCTAAAACACAACCTTCTCTCTGGAGAAGTCTGCGTGGAAGAGGGGGTCCAAAACCTCTTCTCTTTCCCTTCCCATCTCCTACTCTTTGATTAGAATCTAACCTAAGTCACAAGGTTCAAGTTCAAGTTCATATTTGACAAGGATAAAGTTCGGTTGAAGTTCGTGCATGGGTAAAGTTTAAAAAGAAAACATCTCTAAGTTCGAACAAAAGAATTTTTTTATCACTTTTCTTTTATAAAAAATGCATAAATATGTCAAGAGGGACAAAGTGGAGAGAACTTTCAGTCAGTATATGTATACACACATTTATAAAATAATGCAAAAGCATGTAAAAAACTTCCCATGTAAGAATAATGGATAAAGTTTGAGTTCACATTCGATGGGGATAAAGTTTGGCGAAGATCTAACTTTTTTGATAAAGTTCAGCGATGTTCGAACTTTTTCGATAAAGTTCGGTGTACCTTGTGACATGGCTCTAAGCTATAAATTTGAGTTTCCTTGCCACTATTACGACGTAATTCTGATGAGGAAAGTATTATATGGAGGAATGCAATGTATGTGTGATGAACCTAATGAGTATAGGCATGATGAGCATGTAGCTTTCCGTGCTTTTAATCATTTCACAGCATAAGAGCTTATGTGCGATTCATACTGGTCACAAGATCCTCTTAACTTAGGTTTTCCCCAGTTCAATCAATCCCTTATGATCTTATAAGAATAGTGTTGCAATATTTCAATTTTCCTTTATGATATTTGCATATGTGCATATGCCCCTTTAAAGCTTTCAACCACTTTCCATTTCTTAAGGAGAATCTTTAGCTTGAGGGAAGTTTAGGTAGATTGGAATTAGTTGAAAGGACCAATTAAAGGGTGCTTGCAACCAAAATTATCGGGTATTCAGTCTTAGCTATACCCTTAGTAGGGAGTTTTGGAGGCATTGAGGCATGTGACTTGATGATGGAAGGGGGGATGTGCAGGTATGAACTTTATGTGAGCCACTTCTGTGTTGGTGACCATCAAATGCGGCAAACCATGCTGGGCCTTTTGGGTGTTGTGTTCCATGCGGTGTAGTTGAGACTATTCATAGAAGAAGTGGCCATTGTCTTACTTTATGTCTTGTCTAGGAATGTATCACATCCTCCATATAATTAAATTATAATAGTATTCTTTCTTGTGTTGTCTCTACAGGTTTTAGTTAATGGAGCAGTTACATCCGTGTATGTGGAATTTTAGGTTTGATTTGGGTTGGCTGTTAGTAATCCAGAAAGTGGTCTGCAATGATGCAGGCACTATCATCATCAATTTGGTAGTTGACTATTGGAAGCAATACAGATGAAACAGAATCTGTAAAAGTTGCATATTTTTGTGACTGATTAAGATAGTTGTTACTTGGGACTCTGCATAGTCATTGTCTAATCTCTGGCCTCCATAAAGAATTCATTGATTCAAAGTAAGCCTCCCTTTAGTAGTTGTTTGAGTTTGTGAAGGAGAGGTCTTTTCTGTGGTATGATATAAAAATAACATATTTCTTTAACTGGTTGAAAATGAAATACCTCCTTTCAGAGTGGCAATCTCTTGGCATGTAATCAAATTTTCTTTTGTAGGCCAGGCTTTTTTAATAATATTTTCTAACATGTATGCGAATTCAATCATGAAACAGCTATCCTGTTTGATCAGAAGGAAGATACTATAAAATCTGCAGAAGATGGAATGAGAAGATATCCGTGCTTCTATGAGGTGCTTGCTGAACACTATCACCAAATGCCGGAAAATGGAGAGCCTATTCTCCGTTTAATTGTCCAGCTTTGGAGCCAGTCATTTGCATCACAAATATTTGCTCTTCTTTTTTACAAATGGGTACGGACATAACTGCTATTCAAAGAATATTTATATTTTTGTTGAATAAAATTTATTGTTTTATCCATGCCATTTTAGTTTCTTGTGTGTATTGGAACCAATATCAGTGTTTTGGGGCCTTATATTTTTCTCTTGCAAATTTATTTTGGTCTCTTGTTATATACTGATATGGTCTTTAAGTTCTCTGTAAGTATTTAATTTCCTTTACAAACTTGGAGAGGGACTCTAAAGTTATGTAGATAATTTTTAAGTACGCACTAAAAATGAATCAAATAAAAGACTATTTCTCTCTTTGAGACTGGACTGTGTTTATTCAAGGAAAATATTTTTTCTGTTTGATCTGGTTGATGCTAATAATATTCGGGGAATACGCTAGGAATCTTGGACATACGAAGCCTCTTGGCCATATTACCAAGATTGGTTTCCTTGGACTATAGTATGCCATTATTTGTATTCCTAGTGTGATTTGATTGTATTGCTGGCATAGTTTGATTGGTAAGGGCTGGTTTACTCCCTAGCTTAATCACGAGGTTGAAACCCAAGGGTACAATATTTGAACAATATATAAGGTACGGGAAAAGATCGCCTTGCAGGCTTCTCCACAAGGAAGGTCTCATGTGCCATATTAGTGATCCGCTTGGTCGTGAACTAAAAAACACCCTTTACCATGATATATACATATACATGGAGGATGGAGCGTATAAACAAGCTGACCGGATTGATCTGCAGAACTCCCACAAAAACGATATGGGCTATCCAAAAACCCTAAGCAGTAAAGAGCATCAATTGAAAATTTCTATTTTTTGTAGTTATATGCTTGTTCAAAAAAGTCAAATACGAGTTCAGTTGACGCTTTGAAACTGGTATGTGATTACCAAGACAAATATATATCTGTTTGAGCTGGTCGATGCTAAAAATGATAGGGATATGCCATTATTTGAATATGCAAGGAATCTTTGACATAATGAGCCTCCTGATCAAACTAGCTAATTCGGTTTCGTTGGACTACAATATGCCACTGTTATTATTAATTAACGCTTATATATAGTAAAAACAAATATATTTCTGTTTCAGCTGGTTGATGTGAAAAATGATAGGGATATATGCCATTATTTGAATATGCAAGGAATCTTTTCCATTAGGAGCCTCCAGATCATATTAGCTTGTTTGGTTTCATTGGACTAGAGTATGCTATTGCTATAATCATTTAATGTGTTTATTATATCTCAAAAAAATATGAATATTTTCTATCACAAATTCTCGTACTCTCAAGTCCCATTGACCTAATTTGTTCATTCACAGACATTAAATAATATTTTTCTTCCTTTCTTCCTTGTCCAAAGTGCATTTGGGGAGGTTATTGATCGCCATGCTAATTGGCCTGTCAATGTTTGATTGTTGAGCTCAGCTTTTTTTATGTCGACTCTTGCTTCACAAATTGACAGTCACCTTTTTCTAGGATATCATGACAATTTGTGCTTTCTTTTGTTCCTTGCCATAGGAATATTGTAGGTGTGTGTGTTATGGATGTATCTACTTGTTGAGAGACTCTTTTGGCCAATTGTGTTTGTTATGGATGTATCTGATTTTTTCCTATTACATGCTTCCATTGTGCTTTATCTCAACTAATGGTATAAAGAGAAATTGGATTGTTGTCATAGATCTTTGCATGCTTATAATTTTTTTATTTTTTCATAACATATTAGTTTCCTGAAGGCTTCGTGATGTGAATAGCATTCTATACATGTAGAGAAGTGTTATCATGAACACAAATATGATATAACAACTCCATAGTCTAGCACATTTGAGAAAGCTCCCTTAGTTGACAGCTTGATGCTAATTAAGATAAAATAATTAACAAGTTGATTATTCATAGGAAGATAAAATTTGTTAAGAGTCTTACAAGGCTTAAGTTCATAAAACATACAGTCATGCTTGGCAATGGAAACCTAAGGGATACCTTGTCAACAATCAAACCTTTGTTGCATCATGGAATAGTTGTAGGCTAAGTAGCCGATACGGCACCTCTAGACCCCCTGGAGCGGGTACGGCACGTTTCGGGAGCAGGAACGGCCATGCAGGTCCGGATACGGCTGGATACTTCTGCAGATGTACCCAGCCGTATCCTGGCCCAAAACTGTGTTTTTTTTTTAATTGTTTTTTTTAAATTCTGGTTTAAATTTAATATATCTTACAGCAGAAATTAGAGTTTTCACAGCACCATTATTTTACAGAAGGTATAGTTTAAATTTAATATATCATTACAACAGAAATTATAGTTTTCACAGCACCATTATTCTACAGAAGGTATTTTTTAAATTTAATATATCATTACAGCAGAAATTACAGTTTTCACAGCACCATTATTCTACAGAAGGTATATTTTAAATTTAATATGTCATTACAGCAGAAATTACAGTTTTCGCAGCACCATTATTCTACATAAGGTACCAAGTACAAGCCATCATAAACATGGATAAAAATAGCATGTATGAGATAAATCATAAATGTAATAAACACCTCAACTAGATATGGTAGGGACAATTGAAATTATGAATAATGAGTAGTTTGTTGTGGCTATTTAGCTTGTTTTGTTTTTCATATGCATAATATGTGGTTAATTCTTATTTAGAAGGCTGAAATTTATATATTTTTTAATTTTTATATATTTTTTGTACTGCTGTATCCGAGCCCAATTTGTTTTTTGTTGTTTCCGCTTATCGGATACTCCATACCTGCTCCTGTATCCAAAACGTATCAGCTACTTAGGTTGTAGGTATCTAGTAATTGTTGGTGGAGCTTTTTGACATGGTAAGCACCGTGTAGATTGATATTTTCTATATTTGTTTTTTTTTCTGTACTTTTCTATTCGGACATCCTTTGGTGACTTTTTCGAAAGGGTCATGTTGTCAAGTTGGCAAATCTATATGGAATTATATTCATGAAGATAGCACCTCTTATGTTTCATGACAAAGTGATCCAATTTTTTCAATAGGATATGCTGTTTTAGTTTTAGATTTTCCATCAACTACGAGATTTAGGGGTTCATTATTATTGCTTGTATGCTATATATGTATGTATGTATGTATAAACATATTCTTGGTCTGTTTTCTTTGGGAGGTTGTCACTTCAGATGCAAGGCATTGATGGGGACCTCCTTGGCCACGAGTTTGATTATATCAGAGTTTTGGGGTGGGGGGATTGATGTCCCTGATGTTTTGGGGATGACAGGATGGGGGGAACGTACCCTTCATGTTACCTGTGCAGTTGTTTACAGGGGGGACATCTTTGGGATGTCCCTGAATATCAGGTGACATTTTGGAAACGTCCCCCTTTTTTTGGGGACGTCCCCGACGCCTTTTATTAGCTCTCTCTTTAAAAACTGACTTTTTGAAATAAAAATATAAAGTAAAGCTAATATTATTATTTCAGATGATGAATCTGATTTTTGGGTTGTTTCAAGGTGCTTATCTTGAATTTATCACATAATTTCGCCCATTGAAAGGTTTCACACAACTCAATCACCTTCTCTGATGTCTGGTCATGGATGGACTCAATCTGGCTGCACCATTGCATTGGGCTTGAATAAACTTGAAAATGAAATAAATTTAGAAATGATGAGGATCTATTGAACGCTTGTAGCAAATGATTGTTTTTGGAAGCCACTCATATCTATTTGAAAAAAAAAGTTTGTATGTATAAAATTATACATCTAATTAAAATTCACTTTGAAAGCCCCAATCACTTAACAAACTTACAAAGCCTATATGAAGAGAAAGGTTGTGTAGATGATAAAAACAATAAGGCATAGATCAAAACATTTACCGGTTAATCATAACCCGATCGTATTGTATTACAAAGACATAATAAGAATCAAGAGTGATATATGAATACAATTTTTTGAGCACAAATGCAGATGCTGGACTGTCATAGACTATGTATTCATAGAATTTTAAAAATTTATTTGTGTATTTTAAATATTTATAATTTTATATATTTTTTAAGTAGCTGTCCCCAAATTTTGGAAATTTTTTGCTGTCCCAGAAATCCCGTCCCTCCATCCCGAGTCCTAGGTAACTATGGATTATATTGTTTTGGCATATCGTGGATGTTGGGGGTTCTAGATGTCCCTTGGATGCATCTGGTCCACTCACAGATGGTGACATGTTGGTGAGTAGACATTTTCATCTACATGTTGCTACTAGGATATCCTAATCCTTTCATTCACATACCAGACATAGTGGATCTTCTCGTACTTAAATGTCAATTACCATCAATGGGTTTCTCACTTGAAATGCATAAAACATATATATATATATATATATATATATATATGTATGTATGTATACACACACACACACACACACATCATATATATATATATGTATGTATATGTACAATGGGTTTCTCACTAGCACTGGTCATTCTTTGGCCTTGGAGTGTCCAGGGAAGTTCTCTGCTTCCTCCTAGGTTTGTCCAACCTTGCAGTCGGTAAACATAAAGATGGTGACAGGTCAGTGAGCGAAAACGTCTTCCTCTGCATGTTTTTACTAGGATATCCCAATCCTTTCATTCTAATACCAAACACTGCGGATCTGATCCTAATCAACATCAAGTACCATCAAGTCCTCATGGCATGCATCCTAGAGCATGAAAAGTTGAAAGCAAATATATATCACTGGTTTTCTCTCAGGCACTGACGATTCTTTGGCGTTGGAGTGTCTACGAAAGTTTTGTGCTTCCTCCTATGTTTGTCCAACCTTTCCTTAGCTTAGGACATTCTCCTAAGGATATCATCAGATCTTGCATGGCCCTATTGTGATTGTGGATGATGATATTGTTGGTTCTTCTTTTTCTCCAAGTGTTGATAAAGATGTGTGACAGTGCTGATCTCCAGCCTCGGTGTCCATCTTCAGCCTTCATTGGTTCCTTGTTCTCATGTAGCCCCCTCTCACATGAATATTTATATTTGCTCAATACGAATAACATAGTTTTGATTTACCTCCTTTAGTTTTGTATTCACTGTTTTAGTTTTTAGTTATGTTTTCAGCTCAAATGGTTCTTCTTACCCTAGTACTATTCTACCAACTAGATGTACTTTAAATTCCCTTTGACCTATGGTAATCACTCATCGACATTAGTATAATTTATTTCTTCTTTCTTTCTATGTTTTGTTTAAAACTAGTGTTTTAACTTGGTATATAGGTACAATTGAGAAATATGACAGAAAAACAACTATTTTGAATCATGAGGATATTTAATCCCATCAATGTCCAAGTAAATTAACTATTAGGGAAATTCTTATGCACACATATTTAAATATCATAAATGGAGTCACATAAATTTAAAATCTGTTTTAGACGAGGTCAAAGAACACATTGAATAACAAGGGACAACTTTACTTACAATTGATGACCAACATGCATCGAACACAAGTATTGAACATGAATAATCAGAAAAATTAACTGAACACTTGTACATTGTACAATATTAGTCTAATCAAAAACAATATTCCATTACTTTATTAATCACATGATGTCAGAATAAAATAAAAAATAGATTTATTTCTGTTAAAATCTAATGCCTACATCAACCCTAATCCACCTTCTCCCTCCACCCCAAGATTGGTTAGTAGAAGAAACTAGGGCAGCTGGGGTAGAAGAAAGCACAGGTATCTCTGGACTGCGGCTATAAAAGCTACCGCCGCAGGTAAACTTATAAACTCTTAGTTTCATTGTCGGACCTCAAAATTGCATCTCTCAAATGCATGGCCACTCCGTAAGCCTTTTCCAACTTCGCATTGAGGTCATCTTTCTCTGTTGGGAGTGCTGTCCTTGTCTGCTCATGTACGGATCTTTCATCATCCAACTGCAGCTGAAGTCAAGTCATGCCCTTATCTTTATCACTCATGGCTTTATGCTTCTTGTTGAGTCCACATTTTAAAATGGAAGGTATTTTGTCTGTATGCTTTAGTATTCCACTCCTTTGGTTGAATCTTTTCCTGTAGATGTTGTTTCGTAGCTTGCAACTGCTGATTTTGTTATCCGCTGCTTGATACTACCGGAAGCTATAGGGGCATCCAGAGTAGAAGAAAACAAAATCGTCTGCAGCAAACATGATGCAGGAGCATCATCTTAGAAAGCTTCATAGGGTCAAATCTTTCTTTTGATCATGTTTGGAGGGTTAAAGTAGGCTAGTAGCAGTGATTTGAGGTCTTTGGAGGCCTTCCAAGTTCAAATTTTGGTTTATAAGTGTCTGTTAGCATATGCAAAGAGAACAAAGAGAAGAAAAAATACAGAGAAGGCAAACTGCACTGCATGGAATGATTCAGGCAGGGTGATTTTTATTATGAGAGGAGTAGTTACAAAGTAGTTATAAGATGGTTATTTACAACTGGTTCTAACCTCTTCAACTGTTTAGAACTGTACCAGTTCATTATATATTCAACACCCCCTCTTAATGACTAAACTAGAAACAATACCAAGTTTGTCCTAAAATTTTACAAATGTCCTAAAACCCATATGTTTAGTCATTAGATTTACAGACTATGCCATAGGTTGTACTTCAAAATCAGTAGTCCATGATTGTGTTGTGGTTGTCGAATGGAGAAGAACCGCAAAACAAAAATTTGGTCCCGTGAACAAAGAATATGGCAAGTGGTCCACTGGTTCTTTGTTACGTGATTCATTGACCAGTGATGAATCATCAATGGGTGAGAGTGTCAGCCCCATCTCCAGAGTGCTGAAAATAAAACCTCGGAGAGGTTGATTGAAAAATCTGTTCTAGGCTTGTGTAACATGTTGGAGTCTATACAAAGACTCAGTTATCTTGCAATCGAAGTCACCTCGATCATGTCCTTGCAACACCATGTAGTGCTCATCCAACTTTCTCAATAAGAGAAATGTGACCATTTGTGCAGTAGGAGTTAGAAGCAACACCGCAATAGTAGGAGAAATAACCATCTCCGTCTCATCCGTCTCAGCAGTGGGAGAAACAATCATCTCCGCAGTAGTAGGAGTGAGAACCAACTTCTCCTCATCTATCTTCTCATTTATCCTCCTCTATTGGGAAAGATCTTTCACAACACAATGAGCAAATTGTCCATGCTCTACTATCCTTCGAGCAAGTACCTCTGAGTGAGTGGCTTGACATGCTAGCTCACCATGCACTGTCAGTGCATCTGGAATAGTGGAGTCGCCATCCACAATAAACTGTTCTTCAGAATGAAGAAATCCATCCTCGCAAGGCATATCTGCCTTCCGTACATCTTGTATAGTGGATACTGCTTCCACAATAAGTGCATGTAGGTTGACTGTATCCAAGTCAAAAAATCTGTGAGGAATGCCTTCCTCCCAAGGCACTATAGCCTCTTACACATCCTGTATGGTAGAGTTGTCCTCCACATGTGCATTCATGTTGATCGTAGCAGGATCAACAAGTCAATATTGACCACCTTCCCCAATACCAAGGGCAATTATCCGTCTCTATTTCACATTAGAGACAACACACTTCTTCCCACAAAAATCCACAAAAATATTGGGATTTTCAGTTAATTGTCGAATAGATAGAAGATTCTTTTGTAAAGAAGGTACATATCTAACATTCTGTACCAACAATTTATGAGCATTATTACAATGCATATATCTCTTATCCCTTCTACTCCAAGTGATTCTCCATCAGCTAGTACTACTGATTCAAAACAAATATTTGTAGTAAATGAAACATACCAGTCCCTGCGACATGAAAAGTGTACAGATGCACCAGAGTCAATGATCCAACAACTAGTACCACTGTCATACGAGCATGATGTCGTAAGACAATAAAGAGCATGCCCGTCATTCGAATCCCGTTCTTCTGCAACTGCTGTCGCATGTTCCTCATCACATGGCTTTTTGTTCTGTTGCGAAAGATCATACTTCCGCTTCTGAAAATCCTTCTTAAGGTGTCCAACCTTGTGATAGTAATAACATGTGACCTTATACCGAGGGGAAGACTCACCAGACTGACGTCTCCACTTTCCTTTTGACTGAGTGACAAGAGCACTCTCTGAATGGTCACAATTAGATTCTGCCTGAATTTGTGTCCGCTCCTTTTGCAACAGGTAGGAACTCACCTTGTCAAAAGTGAGTGTTTGACTTTCAGCCATTAAATGGAGTGCCTCCACAAATGAATCATATGGAGAAGGTAAGCTGTTCAGAACCAGAGTTACCATATCATCGTCACCCACCTTTTTGTTGATGGAAGATAACTGGTCTCGGAGGTCTTTCATCCGAAGTAGGTGCTCAGATAGCGATCCACCTTCGTGTAACTTTACGGAAAAAACATATTCTTCAGGTATAAAACTTGACTCTTCTTTGACGTCTGATATTTATCCCTCAGACTGGCCCACAACGTGCTAGCCACAGTAGCATTCCGCACTTCCGATATCATATCATCCGACACGGACAACTTGAGAAGCAATAACGCTTCTTTATAACGTTTGTCATAATCCACAAAATTTGTAGCTGGTTTACTTTCGCTACCCGTGATTATCTTATAACAATCACGAAATTCTGCAAGCGTTAAAATTGTTAGGAAATAAGGGATAAAATATGTGGAACAATCCCTCACAGAATCACAGCAGTAGAAACTAATATGCATGAAATATTATAGATCTCAAATAAAAGTGTGGAATAAATAACACAATACCAAGAGACAGTATTTAATGTGGTTCACTCAATTTGGGCTACGTCCACCAAGAATCACTTGCTCAGATTTTATTACAAGCCACCGCTCTCTCAATACAATACCCAGATCTGTTTGGAGCTATATGGTCAACAAACTCTACAGAATTCACACCTGAATTTAGACACATTGCAATGTTACATCATACCTACCATATGCCCAAAACCACATAAGTAGACAATCGCTTAAGCAGTTTTACAAAACCGTGGGCATCAAAACCATGGGCAAAAATCGTCCCATAAATCTATGGGTCAAAAATCCCGCCCATATGAGAAAAGCACGCTTCTCGATATATCAAGCACGTTTTGTTTTGAGGCTAATTTTTTTTTTCGGGGGCTGCGCCTCCGAACTCCTGCTATTGGGGGCTACCGTCCCCAGACCCCCGCTCGGGGCACAGCCCGGTCCCAAACCCTAGCGAGACAACTATGGAAAGTGTACAATACTCTTAGTGTACAGTCTTCAACACTTTCACACATTAAAACAGGGTCTATAACCTAACAATCTCCCACTTGGAGACTAGTTTTCCTCTGAGCAAGCTTCTCAACCCTTCACTAATTTCCGTGAAAACCAACCAAAGATGAACTCAACTTAAGTTTTTTCCTTGTGACCAGTCATCATGTCTACAAGATTCTGACTAGTATTAATCTTCTCCAGCTTCAACTTCTCTTCCTCCAAAGCTGTTGTGATGAAATGGTACCTTAACTGTATATGCTTCGTCCTAGAGTGGAAAGCAAAGTTCTTAGCTAGGTGTATAACACTGACTATCACTATGCAACTTTCCTTCCTCTTGCTTATGCCTCAACTCCTGAAGTGATTGCTGTAACTAAATCATTTCATTGCTTGCCTCTGTGGCAACAACATACTCAGCCTCCGTGGTTGACAAAGCCACCAACTTCTGTAGTTGTGAAATCCAGCTCACTGCTATCCCACCTACAGTGTAAACATAACCTGTCATGCTCCTCCTACTGTCTCCATCTCCAGCCATATCTGTATCTATATAACCACACAAAGTGGTGTCTAATCCATTGTAGCACAAAACTGTCCCCATGGTCCCTCTCAAATACCGAAGGATCCACTTTACTGCCTGCTAGTGATCTCTACCTGGATCACTCACAAATCTACTCACCGCTCCCACTGCATGGGCAATATCAGGCCTAATGCACACCATGGCATACATCAAACTGCCAACCGCTGATGAGTAAGGTACCTTGGACATCTGGTTTCTCTCCTGCTCTGTCTTGGGACACCGCTCTTTTGATAACTTGAAATGGCCTACCAAAGGAGTCCTAATCGGTCTAGCATCCTGCATATTAAACCTCTTCAAGATATTCTTAATGTACTCTTCCTGAGATAAAGTCAGCTTCCGTTCCTTCCTATCCCGAGATATCCTTATACCAAGGATTTGTTTGGCTACCCCCAAATCCTTCATAACAAAGGATTCACTTAGTTGCTTCTTGAGTACTTTTATTTCCTGCAACCATCATGTCATCCACATATAGACATAGGATAATATAACTGCCATCCTCAAATTTCTTTGTATTCATGCAATGGTCAAAATGACATCTAATATAACCTTGCTCCATCATGAAGCTATCAAATTTCTTATACCATTGATGTGAAGCTTGTTGCAATCCGTACAAACTCTTCTTCAGTTTGCACACCATCTCCTCTTTACCTTTGACCTCATAGCCCTCTGGCTGCTGCATATATAGATCCTCCTCCAAATCACCATGGAGAAATGTAGTCTTTACATCAAGCTGCTATAAGTGCAAGTCTTCTGCTACAACTATTCCAAGAACAGTTCTAATAGAAGTCATTTTTACTATAGGAGAAAAAATCTCATCAAAATCTATGCCTTTTTTCTGTGCAAACCCCTTGACCACCAACCGGGCCTTGTATCTTTTCTTGCCTCCTTCCCCTTTGACTCCGAACACCCACTTGTTTTGTAATGCTCTTTTACCTTCGGGTAGCTTTACCAAATCCCATGTCTGGTTCTCCATGAGAGCCTGATGCTCCTCATCCATGGCTTGCTCCCACTTCTTTCTGGCATCTACCTGCATTGCTTCATCAAAGCTCTCTGGTTCTCCACTGTCAGTGAGTAATAAATAATAAAGAGAAGGAGAAAAACGTTCAGGTTCTCTTCTTACCCTAGAAGACCTCAATATAGGAGTTTGGGGTTCATGTTGAGGAGGTTCTTGAATTGATTCATGTGTCACTTTCCCATCCGGAAGATCCTCTACCGCTGCATATTCTTTCTTGGATTCTTTCTTGTTTTTCTGCAACTGCTGCTTATACATGACTTTCTCATTAAAGACCACATCCCTAGATCGAATGATTTTCTTGTCCTTAATACTCCAACATTTATATCCAAAGTCATCACCACCATAACTAATGAAAGTACATTTTTCTGATTTAGCCTCTAGCTTGATCCTATTATTCTTGTCTATATGGACAAACACCTCACATCCAAAGACTCTAAGAAATGAATAATCAACTTTTCTACCATACCAAGCCTCATCAGGTATGCCTTCATCCAAGGCACTTGAGGGTCTTCTGTTTATTAGGTACACAACTGTGCTCACTGCTTCTGCCCAAAAAGAAAGAGGCAGTCCTGCATGTAACCTCATGCTCATAGCACGTTCCATTATTGTTTTGTTCATCCTTTCTGACACCCCATTCTGCTGCGGAGTTCTTAGAACCATCTTTTGCCTGCGGATTCCATTCTTAGAACAGTAATCATCAAATTCATTGCTGCAATACTCCCCTCCATTATCTGACCTGAGACATTTTAACTTAAGATCTGTTTCATTGTCTACCAAGGCTTTTCATTTAACAAAAGTGTTAAATACATCATATTTGTTTTTAATACAATAAACCCAAACTTTCCTTGTATCATCAATAAAAATAACATAATAACTTGAACCCCCAAGAGATGATATCTGAGCCGACCCCCACACATCAGAATGCACCAACTCTAACTTACTCTCTTTCTTTGTAGGTCCAACCTTGAGAAACCTTACTCGCTTCTGTTTCCCATATATGTAGTCCTCACAAAACTCCAAACTTGTTTCTATATATCTAGGCAAATCCTTCTTTATGATCTCCATGCCCTTATGGCTCATATGACCGAGCCTATAGTGCCACAATGTTGTATCTATTTCTGAAGCCACAAGATTACAAACACTAGTGCTATAAGTGATTAAATACAAGTTTCTAACCTTCTTACCTCTTGCCACCACAAGAACACCCTTGGTAACCTTCCAAGAGTCTGCTGTAAATATCACAATACAACCATCACTTCCCAACTAGCTCGCCGATATCAGATTTCATTTTAAAGTAGGCACATGTCTGACATCCTTCAATAGCCATGTATTCCCATTTTGCATCTTAACCCAAACAAATCCTTTTCCAACTATACTGCAAGGCTCATCATCACCAAGAAAAAATAAGCCCAAAATCTCCTTGAACATAATCAACAAAATAATGACTGTGGAGTAGCATGGAAAGAAGCCCTCGAATCTAAAACCCAAGATTTGGCAATATTGTGCAAAGAAAGAATCAAAGCATCCTGACATACACTACCCGTTGCCACATTTGCCTCTTTGTTTTCTTCCTGTTGTTTCTTCTTGTCCCGAAGCTTCCAACAGTCCTTTGCATGTCCAAACTTTCCACAGTGCCAACATACTATCTTGCTTTTGGATTTTGACCTTGCTCGATCTTTCAATTTTCCATGGCTTTCTCTATTCTTCTTTCTCCCTCTTGTTTCCACTGTCAAAGCATTCCTTGAAGTAGAAGATTCCCAGAGCTTTTTCTTCTCATTTCCTTGCTTAGAATCACCCCTACAACATCTTCAAACTTCAACTTTGAGTTAACTGGAACTGAGTTGCTTACCGCCATTACCAGGCTATTCCAACTCTCAAGTAAAGAGCACAGAATTAATAAAGCCCTAACTTCTTCATCAAATTCTATTGTAACCGAAGTTAGCATATTTACAACCGTATTAAAATCATTTAAATGATCTGCTACTGAACCATTCTCAAACATCTTCATATTAAACAACTTTTTCATTAAAAATATCTTATTAGAGGCAAAGGGTTTTTCATTCAACTTCCCTAATGCATCCATCAGTTCTTTTGTAGTCTTTTCCTTTGAAACATTAAATAATACCGAAGATGCAAGACACAGCCGGATTGTTCCAAGTGCCTTTCTATGCAACAAATCCCATTCCGCATCTATCATGCTCGAGGGTTTGTTTACCTTCTCAGACACCGGAATATAAAGATCCTTCTGATAAAGGTAATCTTCAATCTGCATCTTCCAAAGACTGAAATTCTGCCCGTTGAATTTATCAACCCTTGATCTTCCATCATCTGCCACAGCTCTCACTCAAGCTAAAACTTTCCTTGCGATTCAACACTTTAGCAAACCAAATCAGACTCTGATACCAATTGTTAGGAAATAAGGGATAAAATATGCGAACAATCCCTCACAGAATCGCAACAGTAGAAACTAATATGCAAGAAATATTACAAATCTCAAATAAAAGTGTAGAATAAAATAACACAATACAAAGAGAGTATTTAACGTGGTTCACCCAATTTGGGCTACGTCCACCAAGAATCACTTGCTCAGATTTTATTACAAGCCACCGCTCTCTCAATACAATACCTAGATCTGTTTGGAGCTATGGTTAACAAACTCTACAGAATTCACACCCGAATTCAGACACATCTGCAATGTTACATCATACTTACCATATGCTCAAAACTACATAAGTAGACAATTGCTTAAGCAGTTTTACAAAACCGTGGGTATCAAAACCATGGGCAAAAACCGTCCCATAAACTTATAGGTCAAAAATCCCGCCCAAATGAGAAAAACATGTTTCCTGGTATATCGGGCACGTTTTGTTTCGAGGACAATTTTTTTTTTCAAGGCGTTGAGCCCCTGAACCCCTGCTACCAGGGGTTGTCGCCCTTGGACCCTTGCTCGGGGGCCGCCCCGGCCTCAAACCCCGGCGAGACAACCGTGGAAAATGTATAGTACTCTTAGTGTATAGCCTTCAACACTTTCAAACATGAAAATAGGCTCCACAACCTAGCAAAATTTTTATGGCTCAATACATTGAAATTAGTGCCCATTAATTTTTGTGAATTTGGCAAAATTAGATTTGAAATATTTGTCATTTTATTATTCCAAAGTAATGGAGATAATAATAAATGGAAATAAAAATATTTTGCCGAGTCCAATAAATTGAATAAATCACTTTATTCAAATGCGTGGCAGGGAAGTAGCAAATACGTGGTAGGGAGGAAAAATTATAGAAACAGTTTATAAAATATTTTTCTCCCGACTTTACCTCTGCCCTATTTTTCTCCATGATTTTGCTAGCCCACATGACTGTTCCCCATGGATTTAGATTTGCTACTAGTTATAGCCAAGATACAGACATGAGCCATGTCTTGGTTACGTTCAACAACGAACTGGGTTAACCAACATTTTCTCAATGTTTCCTTCACACCGGGGATTTGCAACTGGGTTTGTACGTGGGTAGCCACGTACCACCGTTTTCCATGACAGCCAGGGTAGCCACGTACCACGTTTTCCGCGACATGATTAGGTAGCCATGGATCATGTTTACAATCTCATGCGTGCATTAGGTTCATGAGTCAACCTTTCGTGCCTCCAGGAACCCACGGTGTTGCAAGGTCTCTTTAAAGAAATATTCTTGTTACACGATAAGCTTTCTGGATCTTTTTTGTGCACTCGACCGTACATCTCGTTGACCTCACCTCTCACAATTGCTTCCTCCAATGGTGACTAACCGCTTTGATTGCAATGTTAGTCATTTGCAAAGAGATAATAAGTGAAGAAGCTAGTATTGAGAAGGCAAATTACACTCAAGGAGTTTCCGTAATGATGGTGCAAGGCAGGTTGTGGATTTTTATTATGCATGATTGTGACGGTTGCTGTACAGAAGTAAGTTATGTGATGGACATTCACGGTTTCAACTTTTTTGTTACCTCATTTGGCTTGTTGTTTTACCGTACCGGCTTTACTTAGAATTTTTTGCTACTAGATGACTTTGTGGTCTCCATAAGAAAACATGTGAATGGTCTTATATAATTTCCACTATTTGACATAGGTCCTCAAAGGATGTTGTTGGCTAGATTTTCTGCATAGCTGAAAACCTAGGCAGTCATGAGATAAATCTCCATTCATTTACCGGTGAGGCTCCCGTGTCAGATTTGTCAATAAAAATATGCTAGTATCTATATGGGGGTTTTACTTTAACTATTCAGCTCATGAACCATAGCTGTATAGTTCTGCAGCAAGTAAGCAGCTGTTTAAGAAAGGAAATATTTATAGAAGAAAGGAAATAATAAAACAAGGGAAGAAATGGGGAAGATGTGCAACCCAATCAATAGATAACAGAGTTGATTGCATGCACATAGAAGAAACCAATAGATATCAACACACAGAATTATAAGCAAAGGCAACTCCAGATCTAGATCTAAAATAACACAAAGTTTATTAGAAGATCTAAGATAGAAAAGCTAGAAACAAAATGCACCGTGACACAAAGTTCTCCGGAAACTTGCTCCTTTATATTCCTTTGCTTCAAGTGGCTATCAGGGTTTCAGCACAAAGTCTGCAACACAAGAATGCTGCTTACAAATTCTGATCATTAACCCGAAGGTTCTTCTTCTACTTATAGAATGTAGAAGGGAAAGTACAAATGGGAAACTCAACTGAACTGAAACATAAACAAGAAGTAAAGATGACATCTGGCAATCATCCTCCTCTAACTTCTCCTCAAGTGACACATCTATCACTTAACTAATAGAATCGTTCCACATAACTTAAAGCAATGGTTTCAAAACCAATAACTTTAAAGTTTTACAATTTCATCCGGGAACGTGGAAAATAGAAGAAGAAAGAATAGAAGAAGAAAGTCATGCCAACTGTAACATTTATATCTTCTTTTTGTTCTGATACTGAATATACTTGTCGAACATGTAATTCAACATCTTCCCATCTGTCTTAGCCACAACTTCCTTTTCTGTCCTGAACTGCAGCAAGCCTTCGTTCAATACTCTGATACATGCTTCCACATCCTCCAAGCTCGGCCCGAACCTCGCAATATCCGACTGCAGTGCCACCAGTCTGCTGATGGAATTCATCGTGAAAGGCTTAGTAGCTCCATCAATTCTCCCTTGCACCATCAGAAGAGACCCTTCCAGGGAATTAGGCACTCTGCTAGGAATGATCCGTGTGTATGAAGTAACATTTCCGACCACTTCCTCATGAGTGAAAGCAATGATATTGTCTGGCAAAGACGATGCCATACTCTCAAGTGCCTGCATTCTCTGCAACATAATTCTGCAGATCTCCAAACGGAAAGATACTGCAAACTCTAGCTGCTTCCCCTTCTCAACTGATCCGTCAGGTACAATCTGTTCTGCAACCAACACTTCTCTTGGCAGCTTATTGATTTCGGCCAAAGTACTCAGGTTACTCTCAGCAACTGTGTTCATATCTACTATGCTTGTCACCAGTTGCTTCAGTTGATCTGCTGCATCTTTCATAACCTTTAGGCGGGCTGGCACCTCTCCGAGTTGTACAAAAGCTTGACGAATGATCAGACTTTTCCATTCGTCGATAGCTTTCACTTGGTTGCTCGCATCTTCCATCTCCTGCATCAGATGATCACTCACCTGCTTCTGTGCTGAAATGGGCTGAGTGGAAGATTTAGCAACCTTGGCAATGATCTCACACAACTGAGATACCTGCTTCTGAAGTTCAACTTTCTCCGCCTTTTCTCTGTCAAGCCTAAGGAATAGAGCATCTATCAATGTCTGTGTGTCCTGCTTCAATCCTTCTGTGGTGGCTTGACCGAATAGGTACTCTGGTTACTGTTATGTCTTCTGCTTACCGTGAGCTCATCCTCTTTCTTCCCTTCCGCCGGAACTGACATCTCAGCAAACTTCTGCCCTGACTCCTCGATGATCAACCTTGAAGTTACCTTAGCAACTTTAGGTTTTCTGTCTTTTCCGCCTAGACTCAGGAGCAGCTGCAAGTCGTGTTCCTCCAAGTTCATTTCCACTCTAGCTTCTGGAACCAACTGTGAAGTCAACCATTCTGAGAAATTACTTCTCGGAGAATGAGAAGTTGCTGAGTGTACTACTATCTCCCGCTCTGATTCCTCTCCATCAGAAACTGCTACAGTGTTGTGGCTGCCATCCTCTGAATCATCCAAAGACAAAGCTCTTTCAAACTCTGCCATCTGCAGCTTCAACGTTTCTTCAAGAACAGGTGCTGAACGGAGTGGCTGAGGAGAGAAGATGAATGTTGCCGGATTCAACTGAGGAATGGCAGTGTCCTGCTGAGGTGCAACAGTCGGTGAAGTACTGGATGCTGGAGAAGCCGGAACTAACGTCATAGCCGTGGAAGTGATCTTCTCCTTCGAAGGAGACCTTCTGTGCACTTTCATCTTCTCAGGCCTTCTGCTGCTTTCTCCTTCATGCTTCCTCTTGAGGGAATCTCCTGCGCCGAAGTTGCCCGTGACTTGATTCATCAATGCTTCATCAAGGCAGTATCCCTTCGTCAGCAACCAGTTTGAAGTATTCACCAGAACGGCGGCAGACCTTTCCTCAATCGTATGGCAGCCCCCTACGTTCTCCTGAAGTACAGCTCTATCTCCTCCCATTTGATGGTATGTGTCAAGTAACACAGCCCCATCATCTTTAAGATCCGCAGGTATCCGTGCTAATCCAAAGTCGAACACTTGCCGTGCTGATAGCCTGCTGAAATCTTTCTTTCTAACCTCGTACTCACTTTTGCACTTCATCCAGAAATCTTCTAATGAAGGCACATGTGCGTACTCCTGGGAGATCGTCTTCCTGGCTACTCCAAATGGATCGAAGTTCAGCCGTGCCAGGAAGAACTCTTGCTCGTACTCAGAGAACATTTCCGCTTCCATTCCTCGAGCTCTATGAATGCTCTGGCAGCTATAATGACCCACAGTGATCGGGAAGAAGCCCGTAGACTTGTGCCGTTTCGACTGAAGGTCGTGCATCTCCACAAGTTGTCTGCTCAGCTCCATGGTGATCAATCTATCATTCGGATATCTGGGCAACTTAACCGGTTCTCCAGAAAAGCCGGTGACCCTGAGGTATGTGAAATCTGCAAACTGAATGAAGAGACTGCCAATTCTGGACACAACTTCCCACGCTTCCTTGCTCACCCTGTTGGCCTTTAGGTCCCTATCTAGCCTGCAAATGAATTCGTAGAAGAATCCATCATTGACCACTTTGAAATCTTTCTTGCACGCAGGTACAGTAAGCTGTGGGTAGCACTCGAAAATGGGGTCCTTGGAAAGAACACCACATCTATCCAGCTTGGAAAAGATGCCTTGTGAAGCTGCTGCGTATACCAAATAGGAAGTCATTTTGAAGCTGAAAGTATGCTTCACGTTCCGGAGTTGCTCACCAATGTTGTCGCTAATGATTTCTGACCAATTGATTATTGAATCCAATTTTGTTGATTTCAATGGTCCTGATGAAAGCATACATCCATGTGCGGAAGGTGTGAGCGTTTGCTTCGCCATTTATCCTGCATAACAATTTGGCAATATCATCTACCTCTTGTACCAGATTGGACAACGGAAGAGTTCTTGGGAACTTGGAAGGAGATCTGGGCTTCTTCATGTATCTGTTGTTCATTATATTCACGCAGTCAACTCTATGCTTCTCCCACCTACTGTCGGCATCCTGTATGCTAATAGAAGTCACCACCTTTCGTGCCGGAATCTTCAAACAATAATTGATGAACTGTGCGTCCAACCGGATTATTGTTTTCCCCGTAGCATCTCGGACTGATCTGGATGATGGATGGTAAGACCTAGCACACTCCATAACGAACTCTGGCAACTGGGTTGTGTATGGAAATGCTGCAGCTCGAATAATTCCACTACTTTTAACTGCACGCATGAGGGAAGTCTTTCCTGCTCTGGATCTGTCAATCAATTCGGAAAGAGGTTCCGGACCTAGATCTGTGTCTCCAATGTCTGTAAATTTGGAAGTGATGCATGACTCCTGTTGTGCTCTCTTTTTCATCCCTCTTTGCCATGGCTGTGTCTATCTTTGTCTGAACAATTCTTTTTCTTCTTACTCGGCCAGAATTCTTCAAAACTGGTGCAGATCTGGATAATTCTTCAGATTCGGAGGATATATTCAATGTATTGGACATTGATTTAAGCTCCCTTTCTCTTATAAAGCACCTGTAATGAATTCCTGCAATTAATTCAGACAAAGATGGCAACCGGAACATAAACAAGTGGATTTTAATCATAAAAATCTGCATAATTCAAGCCTGTTGCCCCAAAATTTGATGTTTTATTTGCATGCAAAGCAAGCATGAATTTTATCAACTTCACCTGAGCACCTGTATCACTTATGCAAACAATTATCCAGACACAAATCAACCTCCTTCAACCTGTGCGCCAATTCTGGAAGCTTTTAGCATTAATTACACTTCTTCTGAGCAAAAATCCTCTCCAAATGGGGCGCACTTTTTGTCTGGGCTGCACTTCTCTGCTTTTGGAATTAATTAATTCATCCTTATGGCAGCCCCTGCTTATATAATCCTCATGATTCTATAATTAATTAATGTCTTTCCTATTCCTGGACAATTAATTAATTAATTAATAAGCTTTACTCTTCAAATGGGACCTACAGCCTATTTTGTGCATGCTCATGGCTGCCATTAAATAAATTAAATTTATTTAATTTTAGATTTCTGCTTCCAGTTAACTCAAGCCTCACAGTATGCTTTGACCTTAGCCACTGAAAATAGAAATTAATTAAATCATTTAATACTTAAAAAAGTATTATTTCTCTCCCAAATGGGGCGCACTTTTTGACATGAAGGGGCTGCATTAAATAAATAATATTTATTTAATTTTAGAACTGTCTATTTCCAACTTCCTTTTGTCCACTTTCCTCTGTTGACTTTTCCACAAGCCTGGGCGCCAAAATTGGAGAAGAAATTAATTAAATTAATTAATTTAAGGCTGCCTTTCTTTCCCTAAAGGGGTCGCACTTTTTGGCATAAGAGATTTCTATTTTTAAAAGTCAATTGACAATGGGATTATTTACCCTGCAAGGCAGCCTTGAAAATCCCATGATTCACTTAAGCTGTTTGACTTTCATAATGGGATTATTTACCCTGCAAGGCAGGTAATAAAATCCCATTAATGCCTTAAGTGATTTTTCTTTTATTCCACAATGGGAATTTTTACCCTGCAAGGTAGGTAAGAAATTCCCGCCTGCCTATGCTGCCTCTAATTTTCCCATTGTGACTTAAGTGGCGTTGCTTCCATGGGGAAAAAGTACCCTGCTAGGCAGGTACAAAATTCCCACCTGCCTGCTGCTTCCAAAAATCCCATGATCCACTTCAAACCCTCTTTTTCCAAAAATGCGGCCAGCCCAGAAGAAGCTTTTTGGTGCACGACTTCATCTTTTCCAAGAGAACCAGACGTCCGATGGCGAATTCCTTCTAGCACAACGTGCATATGTGATCTCCAGATACTCCAGGCCAAGAATCAGGCCAAACCGGCAAAGGAATTGATCCAGAGAAATTTCACAGAAAACGAAACGGGGAAAACACAAAACGTTGCCAAAAGTCACAAATAAAGCCCAGGATTCATTCCTGGTTAAAACCCTACTGGTATATGAGAATAATGATATGTACGATCACAACAGGGTTAAACCGGAGCACAAATTGCCTCAAACGGGGCTTAAAATAATTAAATACAAATTTTCCGCAGGCAAACCCCACCGACAGAATAAAACAATTTTGGGCATCTGGGTATTTGGCGAAAATGGCTTATATGGCTCCTTGGGAATATCTTGACACAATACAGGAACTTTCTGGCAATAAAAACACAAAACGACCCATTATTTTAAAAGTACGAAAAATTTTCGAATAGGGTAGTCCCAGATTTCAGGGTGAAATCTGGGGACACCATTTTGGCTTTGTTGGTGTCTTGGTAGGAGTCTATGGTGGTTAGGAGGTGCACGTACAATGTATAACTCCCTTTTGGAGGGTTACAAACCATCTTCCTAAGTTATTTTGTATGAAACTCTGTTTTAGTGACTTGACTCGAGTATATAACTTGAGTTAGTGGTTTTGCAGAATTGAGTTAATAGGTATTACAAAAAAAGGTAGTTATGGAACAGGTATTAGAGTAAAAAGGTGTGGAACACTCAAGAGAACAGGAGGAAAATATTTTGAGAATGAACAAGGAGAAGAAAAACTCTGTTTCTTTTGTAAGAAGACTGTGTATGTATAGAAACCATAGTTACCAGGTCTGGAAATCTGGATCCGTTCGTGAGGGGGAAAAAATCCGAATATCTGGAACTCTTGAAAAAATTTGGAAAAATTCGATGCGGAATATATATATTATTTATGAGAGCATAATTTTTAATTATGAAAAAATTGACAAATACAGATTTTTTATTAATAATGTAATATAAAATGTTAATATATTTATTATTAAATAATATTAAAGGGTGTTGGGTGTCTTTTAATTGCAAAAAAATAAAAATAAAAATATTATTTTTTGGGAAAAAAACAAGACCGACCTGGACCGAATTTATTCAGGCTGCCTGAAAAATTCGGATCCGGCTGATCTGGTAACTATGATAGAAACAAACAAGAAGAGTGAAATAAAAACATGAGATTGGAAGTCCTTAGTAAAAATTGTGAAATTTTCTTGTCCAATTTATTCATCCAGTGATCTTGGAAGGTGATTTTGTTTGTTTATAGATTTTGGAGTTTGAAAATATGAAACATAACCTTAGCACTGTGCACAGACCTGTATAAGAGTGAAAAACACTGGTTTAAGAAGGTAAAGTTTCCTTTTTATCCACTTTTTTTTGTTTACCTTGAAGGAACCCTGCTCAGAAATCTGTGGGAGGACATTACAGATCTTTAGGTGAGATTTTGTAGTTTGAAAATTTATACACCATCAGAAATTGAGTTTTCTATCTTTACCAGGTTTGTGTAAAACCCGAGTTAGGGGAAGGGCTCGATCATTGAATTTGGGGCTAAAATTTGCAAGTAGTCATCTGAGACATATCTTCTTGTATATTTTCTAAGTTTTAGAGGTTTCCAAGCCCCTTCATGACTGGAATCTTTGACAGTTTGTAGCTATGAGGAGCAGGCCTAAAGAAGGGCTAATGGCTAAAATCAAACTAGCGAATTATGAGGAAAGCTAAGGAGTTAGGATATAAAAATTGTTATGAAGTTCAAATGCCATAAAGGGTGTCTGAAACTAATTTTAGTTTCTTGTGAAACCTTGTAGATTCTTCCCAACATTAGGGTTTACCTGTTTGGAGGGCTAGTAGAAAGACAGGACAGACTTGATAAAAAACAATGGAAGTTTCCTTTTTCTTTGTATTTTTTCACCTTCAAGATTTTGAATGCATGTAGAAGACAGGGAAAGCAAGAAATATGATGGTCCAATCCTTTTAGAAGCTTCAGGAAGCAAATTTCATGAATAAGAGACAACTCATGGTTCAAGAAGTCTATCCAAATTGAAAGTTGAAGAACATTCCAGGTAAATGGCTTGTTGCCAACTCAACTAGAAACTAATGGCTTGTTGATTCTCTATTTGGAGGGAAATATATTGTTTCATCATTGTTTCAAGACGTGGTTAAGCAAATTTCATGAATAAGAGACAACTCATGGTTCAAGAAGTCTATCCAAATTGAAAGTTGAAGAACATTCCAGGTAAATGGCTTGTTGCCAACTCAACTAGAAACTAATGGCTTGTTGATTCTCTATTTGGAGGGAAATATATTGTTTCATCATTGTTTCAAGACGTGGTTAAGCAAATTTCATGAATAAGAGACAACTCATGGTTCAAGAAGTCTATCCAAATTGAAAGTTGAAGAACATTCCAGGTAAATGGCTTGTTGCCAACTCAACTAGAAACTAATGGCTTGTTGATTCTCTATTTGGAGGGAAATATATTGTTTCATCATTGTTTCAAGACGTGGTTAAGCAAATTTCATGAATAAGAGACAACTCATGGTTCAAGAAGTCTATCCAAATTGAAAGTTGAAGAACATTCCAGGTAAATGGCTTGTTGCCAACTCAACTAGAAACTAATGGCTTGTTGATTCTCTATTTGGAGGGAAATATATTGTTTCATCATTGTTTCAAGACGTGGTTAAGCAAATTTCATGAATAAGAGACAACTCATGGTTCAAGAAGTCTATCCAAATTGAAAGTTGAAGAACATTCCAGGTAAATGGCTTGTTGCCAACTCAACTAGAAACTAATGGCATATTGATTCTCTATTTGGAGGGAAATATATTGTTTCAAGACGTGGTTAAGCCAGAAACATAATTTTTGGGGTATTGGACAAGTGTTTGTAAACCAGTTTACATTCTATTTAGAGGGATTTTTCAAGTATTTTTCTAACCAAAGAGTTTGAGATTGTGTTTGAATCCCCATCTCTGCATCAAAACACCTAGAAACACTTTTGTTCAGAAAAGCTTGAATAGCTTCTACCCAGTTCACCAGGAAAGTTCTGAGATATATATTTTCGTTTCTGTGATAGCAATAAACTCAATGTATGACTTTCTAGAGAGGAATCAGATCGACCATTTTAGGTTGGTTATCAGAGGTCTAAGGTGCAAAATGTTTGTATAACCTTGGTTTGAGAAACCTGTAGTTTAGGTACAAGAACCTAGACAACCATGGTACATGATTTCAGTTTCTCATGCACATTTAGCGAGCTTCTTCCTATTTTACATCTATTATTTTTTAGCAGTGTTGTGTATGTGGAATAAACACTTTTTATAATTAATAATTACATAATTATCAGAATTGAAATCTGCTGCGTGCTCTATTTTCCTTGTCAAAATTAAACAAAGCATTTTTCACTTCATTTCAATTAATTTTAATTTATTGGGAAGTTATTTTCGTATGAACTAAGAAGTTACTGCTTTTCTGTGTACTTTGAGTGTAAGGAAACGACCAATACATTCTTGTTGTTAAGCCTCTTTTGTATTTCTCTCAAATAACTTCGTTTCTTATACAATTTCTTCCTACTTAGAGGCTTCACAATCATAATCATTCAGATTTAAAGAGATTTATTTTTCTTGAAATGGCTGCTCAAATAGAATCATTAAGTCTTTTATTGGGCGTACATGTTACTTTGATTGCTATGCTAGCTTTGATATTATCATATTATTTTGTATTTTACAATTTTCACTAAATAGTAAAAGACATGTATCTACACAATTCTCTTGTTGATCGTTGAAGCTTTTTTGTTATGTTGGATATGTTTACAGCTATTTGATTTGGCGCCTGAAAATTTGGAAGGACTTCTACGATATGCATCTGCCTTTGTTTTGGGGGCTACAAATGCTTTTTGGTAAGATGTTTTCCTCAGCAAAGGTAATTTATTGTTTATTTCTCATTGGATTCAGAGTATGTTTCAAGAACATATAACTTAAAACTGTATTGGGCCTAGAAATGGGTCAGTAGGCTGTAAGCAAGAGGCTGCTATTGCATAATAAAGTAAATAATCTAGATTGTAATCAAGTGTTATAAGGGGTCTAGTAATAGGTACCTGCGCCTGCAGCTTGTATTTAAAGAGAAGGGTAGAAGACCTTTCGAGAATAGGCATATAACTGGGTAAAAAGTATGAGATATGGTATTTTGGTCAAGGAATGTGGCAAATGCAAGGGCCAAAATAAAGTAAAGATAACAATAAAGTAAATGATAACAAGCATGTGCTATAACACAAATGAAGTGGAACATACAACGTTCATAATCAGGTCATGCATAAAATACAGGGGGTAGGGTAAAATGGATATTTACCTTGATTCGACTTGTTGGTGCATTAATTGCCCCCTTAGATTTGAGCTCTTCGGTGAGAGATGGTTGTAGGTGGAATCAATTTGAATGGAAGAAACCTTAAGTAGACCACATTTGGGGAAACCAAAAACTTGGTGAACTTCACTAGTGTAGTTCTTATTCTTGAATATCCAAGGCCTTTATTGCAACTTGTCTTCCTTCAATGAAGTTCCTTTACCCTATTCCTCATTAACATCCTTAAGGGGATTTGTAGTGCAGGTAGAGCAGAAGTTGTTCTTCTTTCTCATTTACAAAAACGTAGGATTCATCCTATAACTAGTACCTTAAATACATCTTTTTGAAAAATTCCAATAGATTTTGGTCTGCTCTTATTTTAGAATTTATGCATATCACATTGATTAACATTTCCATTACATTCTCTTCATATTTCTCACCTACTAGTGAAAAAAATTTCTTTCGAGGAAAAATGGGCTCAAAACTCTACTGTATGGCAGAGATTACTATTTTTTGATTAGCTTCACAAAGGTAAAAGATTTTTTTTTCAAGTGACAGTCAAATGGACATCAATTTTTTGGTCAAAACTGCCTTTTGACGGTCAAATGGACGTCAAATTTAATATACAAAATAAAAGTGTACATGGTCACACCATTGGATCCCACCCCTTGCTACTATTGTAGAACATCTACCGGCGTAAACAGGGGGACTGAATCTAGACATACTCATTTTGGTCGATCGTTTTGTGAAAGCATATCTATAATTCAAGTTTATATTATAAATATAGTTTCAAGATGTTTTAGAGTGGTTTTAGATATCTAGGAGTAGTAACAAAGAATATAGTTTTTGGATGATCCCTTCAGATTTATGCTTAGCCAGATTTTAGAATTTTAGAATTCAGGAAGACATAACAAGAGGTATGGAGGTGGTAGACAGGTACCCATGACACATCTCCCATAGGTTGGCTCAAAACCGGCCCACCCCAATCCCAAATATGGGAGACTAATGCATGAATATGTCCTAGACAAACAAAATGTTGGTGATGCGAATTCTAATTATATGCCAAAACCACTAAGGACATCAACATTTGTTGTTTGATTGCTAGTTCAAAAAGGAGAGGCTGAATTGCAATATTGTGCAACTTAAGAGCGAAAAGTTGACATCTTGAAATAATCTCTTGGACTTGATAAAATCATCAAGTTTAGAGATGAGATTTGTGTGGTCCTTCATATGACCATTGAGGGAGGGTATTGAATTATATATATTGTTCATATTGTGCTTGGTTTTGAGTTAATTGACAGTTATCAGTTATTAGATAGTTGACAGTTAGATGTTAGTCTACTGTTATCAGTTACAAGTTAGTTTCAGAATTCAGTTGATCAAGAATATATAAATGCAATGAAGACCTGAGCATATGAATGAATAATTTCTCTCTGCTCTCTATACTTTTGGAAGGCTTGAATGTTTTTGCAAAAATGCTTCATATTTCTAAGGACTTCCATCTTGGGCAACACCTTCCATTTCATCATGTAACAAGGAACCTCGGAAAGCTTATGAAAGGAGCTTTATTTCTCTTCTGAGACTGCGTTCAGGATATAGGAAAATGTTCCTTTCCTCATTTGGCTGGGGCAGTTCAATCAGCAGCATAGTCTGGTTGCCCAATTGTTTCTCGCGCAAGACGCACAAAACACATCATGCAGCAGGTAAGAAAGAAGCCTTGCTAACCTTTTCCGGGAACTCACAAGGCCCATCGAATTTTGATCAAAGCTTGTGGCGGCCTTGTTGTTTTAAGGTAGTCAGCTTTTAAGATTAGAGTTGCACAAAGACCATATCTTCCAGCTCAAACTATCCTGCAGAATGATGTTGGTTGATTGTTACTTCACTTAATTTGCTACAAGCGCAAGACCATCTTTTAATTGGAGAAAGATAATGTATGTTTCTCAGAGTACATTTTTTCTGTGAGAACCTAAGTGTCTTGAATAATCCCATCCTTTGGAAGGGTTTTCATAGCTATGCAATGTTCCGAAAGTACCACTTGAATACCAGAATTGTAAGTGGTTTTTGTACAGATGCCATGCAAGGGGGAGGCGTTTGACCCAGTTCCATAAGTAATTTTCAAAGTTCATTTGAGTGTATCCTTCAAGGCCATTTGCTTATTTAAACCTCTGCTTGGCCACTTGTTTGAGGGTGGTGTTTTTTATTACATTAAAGGTGACACTAGCTAGCTTAAATATTCCCTGCCTGATATCATCCAGGAATTTAGAAACAATTTGAAATGTTTTGATGCGGTACACCATGCCTTAAACATTATTGAAGAACAAAGTTGCTATCCATCTGTTGTGCCATTAACATTGCACGAAGACCATATCTGCCATGTCAAAGTGCCACTCATAACGATGTTGGTTTGATTGGTGTTTCATACGATTTGCCACAAGTGCAAGACTATCCTTTAAGAGAAGTATATTTCTCGGAGTATGTTATTTGTTCCATGAACTTGAGCATTCTGAATAACCTTACCCTTTGGAGAGGGGCTTTCATAGCTATGTAATGCTCTGAAAGGTGTTGTTTGAAGAGTGGAATTATCAGTGATTTTGTACCAATACTCTGCCGAGGTGTAGCACTTGACCCACTAGCTTGTCCGCAGAAACAATGACTAATTATTCCCTTAAATTGGAGGCAATCTATTGATAAAGTTCATGGAAAGGGTTGTTCGCCTTTGACGGGGAATATTATTAGGTTATACTATATGGGAGACCTATGCAATCAACATTCTCTTCTTTGTTCGCTGGTAACTATTACATTCAACTCCATGTTTGGAAATTGCATCTTTCTTCTTCATCCAAAAGAAAAATAGCAACAATATTTATATGGGTCTTCTAGAAACCAACATTGATTGAGGTGGTT
This sequence comes from Taxus chinensis, assembly GCA_019776745.2. Taxonomy (NCBI): domain Eukaryota; kingdom Viridiplantae; phylum Streptophyta; class Pinopsida; order Cupressales; family Taxaceae; genus Taxus; species Taxus chinensis. The sequence goes on from CM034147.1 coordinate 899,340,389, forward strand.
TACTATGCACCTCATTGTTTCCCTTGTTCCCCTTGTGAGGTCAAGGGGTGGCAAAAAAAGCTTTGATTTTAGGACCACCAATTGCATTCCGACATCTTCCCGCTTAGCACTGACATCCACTACCAAATCTAAGTTCGTGTAGGGCCAACCATCATGACACCAACTTAATGCCAAAAGTTGAACCGTTAATTTTCCTTCAGTATCTTTTGATCTTCTATTCTACACTTATGTATTAAATTATAATATGTATTGTAACCCAAGAAGAGAATATAGTGATGTCTTGAAAGATATTTGTAAATACTTTTTGGAAGATAGGTGCATATACTTTTTGGAAGATAGTTTTACTTTCTAGTTTCTTTGTTATATCTCCTTTAGAGATTTTCCATGTAGAAAACTTTCAGATTACCAAAATTCTGATTTCACTTATTTTTGTTAACATTCGTCTCTCTATGTAAATGGTTCCATGTTATCTTTTTGCAATCCAAGTTCTGCAATCTTAGTTTTTTGTACCCCAGATCTCTCCTACGATCTATGTTAGCATGGCCTCTCTCAGTCGAGAATACTCCTTTAGAAAGGTAACTTAGTCAGTTTAATCAGATTCTTCTCCTAGCTGTGCCACTCCCGCATCCAATTCTTCTCATTAGATTCTCTGTATTGGATCTTTGTGTTGAAATCAAGTCTAGAAACTTGTACAAATCCAAAATGCACCTGATTCTTAAATCCATAACGACCCCACCAGGCTACCTACCTACCCATCCTTTGGCAAGTTTAGGAGAGTCGCGTTCAGCTCATGCCTTTGCCCTGGACAGACCAGGGAAATGCTTTAGAAATGGTGAAACACATCCACGACAGGAAATGCAATATCAAACATTGCATATGGGAGCCTTTGTTTTGCATAATCGCTTGGGAAAACTGCGTTATGTAAAAAAACAATATTGTATTTGTCATGCCCATAATTTTCACTCATTAAAACCAAGCAAAAACGAGATTTTTTTTGTTCTTTGATCTTATGCACAAGATCCCAATTGTTTGTGTGATGCAAAATTGAAGAACCGCAAGTCAACCATACATGCATATGATACACATACTTGCAAATTGCAACATGTAGCTGTAAGCAAAAAATGAAGAGAATGACACATTCAAGGGTAGTCCCTCTAGTTCACCAACACTTGACCATTAACTTGATTTACCATTACAATCACTGTTAGGAATAATGCATTAGTGCATACATTATAAACATGCATAGATGTGTGTTATATTTGGTTGGGTGTGGAGAATAATAAATTAAGTATAATTGTGGTTACGTGAATTGTTTCAACAACTCACGAACATTAGATTGAGGGAGATTATGTAGGATTTGTGGTTGTGGAGAACTCCTATCATGAAGGAGAACACAATCCTATATATATATATATATATATATATATATATATATATATATATATATATATATATATATATATATATATATATATATCTGTATTCCGCATGAATGAATCATAATAGATTGTTGTGTTCGAGTTTTATTAATTGTAGCTTTGCAAACTCTGACCAAACTTAGCAATCACATATTGCACATAAAATTACTTCAAGATTGCTTCTAAGATTATTTCCATAAGACAAGGTAACAATGGGACTGATCCGATTACATGGGGGTACTCTTCATTGCTTCAATGCTTCAATGCTACTTGCTAAGAGTAACTCAATAGAAAATCGAACTTACATCATTGAACTTCATGCATCACTCATTAAATCAAGTATAAGAAAAGTTATCTAAGAATGCAAGCACATTGGCAAAACATAATCTGTCACTTCACGTCTTTTCCACCAATATCATACCAGAAATCATAAGTAATCTACTAGTAACTAATTGCATACAGGAATAGCCAACAGTTTACAATTAACATACACAAGCCACAAACATTTCAAGGTAATAAGACAAAGCAGGCAAATAGCATTTAAGCATGTAGATTTAAGTTCAATTATACAAGGCACTAGGAGGGTCATAATAACCAAATGGCAAATACCGTTTATTTGAGTCTCTACTTAGATTTATTCATATGCACTTGTAGTTAGGAGAATGTAACATCTACTTATTGTTAATCATTTCAAGTGATTTATCAATGATCAAGGTGTTATTTAATTAGCTTAAGCATTTCACAATTTTATTCATCACTTCTACATTTATTAATCACATCCTAATACTTTTCATAGAAACAACTATATACTTTTAACTTAACAAATTACATGGTTTATAAAAGTTAAAGGTGCATTCGCTCATAGGGAATCTACAAAACATCAACCCTAATTATCTTAGTCACTAGGGTCTAGACTCATTCTTCTGAGCTGCTTACATATCTGCATATGCGATACCGGGGGCGGATTTTGTTCTTTCTTCCATTAATGTTTATGTTGGAAATATTCTAGGATGTTTAGTACTACATAGGAATATTATTAGTGATTTAGTTGTGCGAGTGTGTATAGTGAGTTGTGATAAACCACTCACCACTCAGACTAGTTTGTGTGAGAGTAAGAGGTTGCATGAGTTGTACTCACCCCTATAGAATTGGGATTGTGTGGTTGTATTTGATATGGCCGACTCCTCACTCATAGGAGACCATACCACTACATGTATCTCACATCTTGATTAATAATATTGAAGTGTGCAATTCTATTTAGTGAATTCGAATTTGGTATCGCAACAGGCATCTTGAGAGAAGAGCAAGAGAGATGAAAGGTTAATTTAATTCTTGAGCCTGTGAGATGAATGAATAGAAATATTAATCTCAAAGGGGCAACTCAGTTCTTATTGCCCTGAACGATGGTAGTCCTTTTTGTGAGTAATTAGTTTTTGTATTTGCAGTGTAAGTATGGTTTTGTTTTTTTTGTGAGAGCGATAAGTGTTTAGCTATAGAGCAAAAAACTTGCGAGTAGTTTGAAAGAGAAGCAATAATTTTTTTTGTTGTTGAAATTGCGAGGCCTCCAAATAAGTTGTTCAATAGAGAAGTGTCTTATTTGTGAAGGAAAATGAGAGAAACAAATGATCAAATGCCTTGAATTAAAATGATGCAAGCACCACAATATATACAATGCAGAAACGGTTCATGAAAGTGAATCCGTCTCACAGGAGGATGCCACGAAGGCATACCAAAACCGACTAGCTAAATAGTTAAGCAATGTATTAGTTTATGCTAACATACCCCCCCTTAATACATTGTTTCTAAACATCATGTTTCCAGATAGTGGTCCCCCTATTCCAAATACAGTAAAAAGTTAATTACACTCTCCGTGTAGCTTGCTCACATTTGAGGTGGCATGCCATCTTTGTGGCTTCATGGTCTTGGTGACACCTTGGTTTTTCCCTGCAGGATTACCACAAACCGGGAAGTGTCCTAAGTACATCTCTCTGAGAACACCTCAGTGGTTTCCGGTTTCCCCGGATTACCATGAACCCCTATGGTTTTTCGATCATAGGTTCACCACAAACTTGGAGGTGACTTGATGTCTCAATTGTACACTTCGGTGGTTTCTCAGATTTCCACAAACCCTTTACACAAGAACCAAGCGCTAATTTAGTGCTTTTGCTCCCCACAATGTCCTTCATTCAGGAGGTACCAAACTGGAAAACGCTCTGCATTTTATTGAAAAACACACCACAACATAAAGCAAACACAAACAAAATTGTCACCAAAACAATGATGTGACCCCGTCGTAGGTGACTGACGAGAGGACGCCAATTGTCCTCCAACCTCCGTGTATGTTGCAACTTAATTAGCTGATATAGCTTTGAGGCTCATTATGATTCAAACAATCTTCACATGTCTCTAATCTCCTATACGCTGTGCACAGGTCCATTTTGCTCGCCAATTTCTTCCATGTACGTATGCAATAAGACTCAAAACCACCAATGTGGTAAGTATAACCGACTCCAAAATTATCTTTCCGCAGCTTGTCGTATGCTTTGAAAGATATCATTTAATCAGTGACCTTAACAAGTTCTCTAGTTGGTTTTTCTTGATGGATTGGCATGTAAGTACCCTGTACTTGGGTAGCACCGTAGCAGTGGCCAGCTCCTCAGGGCTAGAATCACCAGACTTAAGCTTGCGAGCACTTCTTAGGAAAACAACCAATTTTGCCTTATATGTCTTTAATCGCTGAACATTAGCTTTAGATCACAAATTTATAAATCTCCTTAATTACCGTGAGTTGGTGGAGTAACCAAAAACAGCCACGCTGTGAATGTAATGTCTTCCACGCAAAGACAAACCAATGAAGACTTGCTGCGCCAATGTGTTACACGCACCGGTCTGATTTGAAAGACAGCAAAGATAAAACAAACTCCAAAAACTGCCACGCCAAAGGTCTTAGAAAGCTCTACGCAAAAGCAAATTGCAGGTTCTGCACTTCAGTTTTTCTGCCATGTCCAACAGGTCGCTTCTTCTTCTAAATGGACGCCCAACAAAACAGATCGCTCCAGTTCACAGGGTAAAAGACAAAACAGGTCGCTCCTCCCAATGCTCTCTGATTGCTGTTCCCACGCAAAATGGTCCCTGCAACTTCCAATGCTGGTTCAAAACGCCAAAACAGATTTCTTCCCCATGCGCTGAGTAATTGGTGCTCTGATACCAATGAAGGCAAATGAGAGAAAGAAATGATCAAATGCCTTGAATTAAAATGATGCAAGCACCACAATATATACAATGCAGAAACGGTTCATGAAGGTGAAACCGTCTCACGGGAGGATGCCACGAAGGCATACCAAAACCGACTAGCTAAATAGTTAAGCAATGTATTAGTTTATTGTAACAATTTGAAGTGTATGAAGTGAATACCAGCATGCAGCTATTCAGCGCCCAGTTAGCAGAAAATAAGAAAATGACAAGCAGGGTGGGAAGAGGCATGCATTGGAAGTGAATCATGCATAGGGTCTGGACTCTGAAGTGGGAATAAGAAGATAAGTGTGCCCAACCTTATAACAAACCGTTGGAAAGTAAGGCACCTGTGAGGAGCTGTGTTAAGAGGCATCAATAAGAAGTAGCTTGCCGTGTGCATCAGCATTGTTTGTGTATTTCTTGTTGCAATAACAGCTACCAGGTCAACCTTAATGCATAACCATTGTCAATCAATGTCACAGGTCTGATCTCCACCTATAAGAATCTAATTGACCAGATCTGTGGTCATTTGGACATTGATATCTGGTTTTTGGAGCATCAACCTCGTGAATTCAACATTGCCGTCCTCTGTACATGTACGTGTTTTGGATTCATGCATCCAATTTTTTCCTGACAGCCATCGTCAAAGCTTGTGCATTGTGATAGTCTTGCATAACCATGTGAATTTATTATTCTTTGTTCTGATGAAATGCCTACGTGAGGGAATCCATTGTGTGAAAGCTTAAGCTCCTTGTGTCTGACAAACTCGCTGTATGAAGAGCATACATCTCCTTTTATGCTGGATTAAGTTTTTTTGTTTTTTAGTTTGTTTGTCACTTTGTATAGGTATCGTTGTATTTAGGTTAATTTATGTTTTTGTTTTTAGCTTGCCTTTTGTTCTTCTTAAGATAGTCATAACAATATGGTAGTTATTCTATAATTATTAGATGTTTCCATTTTATTATAGATAAATTTCATTTATGTTCACTTTAAAACTCCAAGTGTGTCGTATTTATTATGCCTTAATTAATCTATAGAGGTTAGTTGGGTTAAATAATTGTTAGAGGTCTACAATTTTAAAAGTGGTCATACACTATAGTTCAAATAGAGTTGGTCATAAAAACCTAGTTGTGCATCTCTAGTTGTCATTAGTTAATAAATGTCATGTTGGTGTCAAAAGTCAACATATAAAACTCCTCTTGTAAAGTACGTATTATTGAGTGAACCCAACGTCTTGGAGAATGTGTATTTCCATTTTGTAGGGGGGATAATTATTGTGACATGCACACCGACCTATCTAGTTGAGCTAAGTCTTATAGGAGGTTGGAGAAAATGGAGGAAGGAGGTCCATCAGCAACGTCGAGTTCACCTCTAATTTGGAGGTTGTAGATTGTTGTATTGGCAAAACCAAATGTGCCAAAAAGACTAATGCAAGGGATGGTGACCATTATAGTCATTATCATTATGCTATTCATGATCAAGTGGCAATGATCACCTACAACAACTGCAAATGTGAGTTTAGTGAGGAAGGAGGTCCATCAACAACCTCAGGTTCACTACTAACTAGGAGGTTGCAGACTGCTACAATGGAAAAACCAAATGTGCTAAAAATACCAATGCAAGGGATGGTGACCAATGCAGTGGTTATCATTTTGCAGTTTGTGATCAAGTGGTAGTGATCGCCTGCAGCTACTGCAAACGACAGTTTAGTGAGGTGGCCAACGCCCATTGACGCTAGAGGACTTGGTTCCTCTATCTTGATGTGTACTTTCTTTGCAAGGCCCAACCAACCCGGAGGAGGAATTTTGAGAATAAAAATGGATATCCATACCACACTATTGTGATTTTTCTTAGTTCTCATGATTTTTGTTTCTAGTATGTGTGGAGTGGTTCCTTTCCCTATGTTCGTACTAAGGGGGAAATGTTAGAAATATTTTAAGAGGGTTTGTACTACATAGATATATTATTAGTGATTTAGTTGTGTGTATGTATAGTGAGTTGTGATAAACAACTCACTACTTTGAATAGTTTCCATGAGAGTAGGAGGTTACATGAGTTGTACTCACCCCTATAGAATAGGAATTGTGTGGTTGTATTTAATATGGTTGAGTCCTTACTAATGGGAGAACATGTAACTATGTTTATGTTATATCTTGATTAATAATATTGAAATGTGCAATTCTAGTGAGTGAGTTCGAATTGTTTATTATTTTAAAGAGGCACAATTTTTTTCTTAATTTCTGCACTTAGTTTTCTTATTTACCTAATTGGGATAAATGGCCAGCGCCATTAAATGGCATTGTTTACTAATCACATTTTACCTTTCTACATTATTTGATCGCTTAAAAAACAAACTTATTGCCTTTACATAACAGTTTTTTCTTATTGATCTTACTTAATAATTTGCATCTTGTTGTTCTAAGAAATTTCCTTCTAATTGTCTTCACACAGTAATTTTCTTTAAACGGGCTTCTCAAATTATTTATTTAATTGCAATTGAGATGATAGATTTAATTAATGTTCTCAATAGTGTTCAAGTCACTACAAGGTGAAAATAAACTTCTTTCACCATATATGCACAAGTAATAACTTTACTTAACCTAGAATTTTTGACTTCTAGATACCACTATAATTAGGTCCTTTCAATCATATTTCCTTACAAGGTCCATGTTGGGTTGCTATCCTTAAAATCCAGGATAGGGTTCAAATGGTCAACCTGAAGAAGGTTAGTATTCTAGATCAAAACATGTTGAAGCCCTAGAATTACATAACTTTCATATTCCAAACAAAGTCTTGCATAACATTGCTCAAAACTTGGTTCATTAAGACCTATTGCAATAGACCTTAAGTTGCAAAAGAATACACTTTTGCTCCTAAAACAACAAATACCCTCCTTAATTAATCACCCTTTATTTTCATTAATTATAATGTTTTACCCTTCTATGTTTCACAACACTTTATTAGATATGATTTTACCTTTTATATTTATAGCTCCTCAATGATTCTAATAATTGCCGTCTTAGATTTTTAGTATGGTTTTAAGACAATTTTCCATGCCATATGCTAGATTGTGTTCATCAAAGTTCAAACTATCTACAAGATCAATATATTCTTGATTTGGACATGCCATCCTTGCACAAGATCATTTCATACACAATATCCATTAATTGCACAACATTGCATATTTATTACTCTGGGGTAATAGCATAGTACAAAATATCGTACTCAGCAATTACTTGGCAGCGGAAAATTTTGACTCGTACTCGGGATGAAAATTTCACGTCATTACTTGGCAACTTCATAGCTACGCAAAGAATATATAAGTTCATAAAATAAAATAAACATGTAAAACAGTGTTAAATTCCATGAGAAATAAATGTAAAGAATGCATAAGTATATTTGCTATTAATTTTCGACCAAAAAGAGTACAAAATACAAACTACCATGCTTGTAGCTTCATAGAGTTGTGGACTATGGTGACGTTGTCATCAATGCAGCAAAATATACTAATATGAAATATAAAATCATCTCCACTGCCAAGTATAAGTCCGCTGCCCCCTTAAAATGCACAAAATGACCTCAAGTAGAGCAGAAATACACACAACTATGAGGTTTTGGACAAAAATTATGTTTTTTCCACGGCCTTGGCTTATTATGTGGTAGCCGAGTTTTTTGCATTGCTCAGTAAGTTTTCAGCAAGTTTTCAACTAGTTTTTGCTGAAAAATCTATGATTTTCCAGCCTTGTCTCAACAACCGAGGAGAGTGGTGGTTTCTTGGTTAGCAGGCGAGTGGCAAGTACTTGCTGATTTTTGCCGAGTTTTTAATCCATGGGTAATAGTGTGTGCATTTATGTTCATATTTGCAACGACATATATAAGTAATGGCGTTCTATGTTAGGAAATTTCATAATAGGTTTCACATATTTTCCCGCTTAAGTTACTCTCACAGTAGTTTGAATATTCCTTGGGTGTTTCTTATCTAAATTAGAAACTGACCCCCAACACAATTCCAACCATTTCTAAATTAGGGATTAGTAACCATTTCTAAATTAGGGATTAGTTTCCATTTAGGGATCTCTAGGCATTACTTATGTTTAAGATTAAATTTGTATGGATATTAACTCACCTTTAACTTCATATCAAAGTAGTTAGCACAAGATAACTTCATAATATTTTCCCCTCTTAGAGATCTTGTCTTTTGGCATGTGAGGCATATCATGGATATTCCTATTCAATCTTTCCATACAATTAGATCGTGCAGTTCCAGATATGGGTAATACATTATAAGTTATCCTACTAAGCACACTTCCATATGTAGTGATTTTATTGGTAATAACGTGTGCTCATACAAATTTTCATACAGTGGGCCTTGATATTAGTTTTCTAGCTCAACAACTTAGTGATAAGGTAGCACTCCTATTCATAAGAAAGTTTCATGTTATTGTTTAGAGGTTCTCACACACAAACAATGTTCTCTTGCAATCAAAGTGCTCACATACAACTATGTGCCAAGTTATCCTACTAAGCACACTTCCATATGTATTGATTTTATTGGTAATAATGTGTGCTTATACAATTTTTCATATAGGAAGCCTTGATATTAGTTTTCTAGCTTAACAACTTAGTGATAAGGTAGCACTCTTATCCATAAGAAAGTTTCATGTTATTATTTAGAGTTTCACTCACAAACAATGTTCTATATGCAATCAAAGCGCTCACATACAACTATGTGCTCTACACAAACCAGGCGTATGACACAACCCATGAGCTCTACACAATCCAGTGTGCTCTAGTAGGTTATACACACAACAACATACTCTCGTAGTTTTCATACACAACCAATGTGCTCTAAAGTTTATATGCAAATACAATATGCTCTACATGCTACACATACTATGATGAGATCAAATGCTCATATGCACTTACAATGTGTTTAAGTTTTTAACATACTACACATACTACAATGTTCTCAAATGCTCATATGGAGATACAATGTGCTCGTCATGCTTATATGCACATACATTGTGCTCTACATGGTATCAAGTTCATTTCCCTTATTGTTATCAAACCATTGCTCTATCATATTATAAAGTTATTTGTTCTAACACACTTTAGAGATATCAGCTCTGTTTAAGATGGATCCCTTTATACAAACAAGCTAAATACTCTAAACTTTAAACAAACCATTTATCTATTTGTTGCAAATACCATTTTAATTTATTGGTAACAAACCTATTGTTTTAATGAGTCACACCAATGCATTTATATGTTAAATCAATGCATCCGCATTAAAATAAATCCCAAGAATTTACGTAAGCTATATGTAATCTAAATCATTGTATTTGCATTAAAATAAATCCCAACAACTTATAAATTAAGCATCTCTTTCAATACCTCATGAATTTAGAACTTCCTGTGTGTTTTGAAGCTAAGAGAGAAATAAAACCCAAGAACTTGTTAGAAGCACGGGAATACTGAGAGGGGGGGTGAATCAGTATTTGACAATAAAAACTTTTTCTCCAACTTGTTAACTTTCTACTTAACAAGATATTCAAATATGAAAGTAAAAGGAGAGCATACACAAAAATCAAATGCACATAACACTAGATATACCGTGGTTCACCCAGTGTGGGCTACATCCACCAAAAGAGACTGCTTGGATCTACTGTCCAAATCCAACCAAAAAAATAGTGTTTACAAAGTGTGAGCACCCACTCACAGAAGACACCAATCTCCAAGCCGAACACCAATTCAACCCTTGAATGCAAACACCACTGACTATGCAATCTCTGATTCGAAGCACCAACTTCTAGAGACACCAATCCCCAATCCGAAGCACCCACTCCAGAAAATCTGCAATACAAATCAATGATAATTTCTCCTTCTATATTCTCTCTCTCACATACTCATACTCACTTAAGAGATTTATAATATCAGCGCACATACATATCACACTCATGCAAAATGCTCTCTTTCTCGCTCTACTCAAAATGTGCACACAACACTTGCTTATATAGAAAGAAGGAGAGGAAAAACCACTTGTGGTTTCCCTAAAACCATGTGCCCATACCATGGGCCAATTTGCTTCAAATATTCTCTTACACATGTAAGAGCAACTCGTCTTACGCATCATAGAATCTCTTATGCGTCATAAACTGTCATAATATATTTTACACGTCATAGAATCTCTTACGCGTCATAAGCTGTCATAGAATCTCTTACGTGTCATAAGCTGCCATAGAATCTCTTACGCATCATAAAATCTCTTACACATCCCGCCATGTGTCATAAGATTCCTTGGTGATGTTGAATATTAAAATATTCAAATTTTGACATCACACTAATTTTGACATGGATAAATATTTTACAAACACTAATGTTGTAATGTTGAATATTAAACAAATATTCAAACCTCAATATTTCCATCAACACTAATGTTGTACCTTTGACATCAATGACAAAATACTCAACAAACTCCCCCTTTGTCATTGATGGTAAAACCCCTACTAAAAATAGTCATGAAAACCTATTTAAACTTTGAAATCCAACTTTCTGCCTCTAAGCTCTTTCTGTATTGTTGGCACTGTACTTGTTCTATGCAACTCTCCCCCATGCTATAATTCTCCCCAAATCTTCAATTCTCCCCCTTTGACATCAATGGAAAAGGGATAATTGAACCTGTTATCTTCAACCTGTACTCGAAGATGAAGATACTGCAATGCATAGCTCCCCCTATGTCCATACTCCCCTTGAGATAGTCAATGAGTAAGAGTGACATGAAATCACTCCTAACTTCTATCTGAGTGACTCAAAAGATTCCTTTGGTAGGGGTTTTGTAAATATATTGAGCAATTTGATCCTTAGTCCCAACATATTCCAATTTCACTTGTTGATCTGCAACTTTCTTTCTCAAGAAAGTGATACTTAATGGGAATATGCTTTGTCCTGGAATGCATGACTGGATTTTTTGAGATATTAATAACACTCGTATTGTCACAGAAAATGGAAATAGGATACTCATATTCTACCTTTATGTCCTTCAACGTTTGCTTCATCCAAAACACATGTGTACAACATGCCACTACTGCAATATACTTTACCTCTGCTGTAGACAATGAAACTGAGGCTTGTTTCTTGTTTAACCATGACACTAACCTGTCACCAAGATAAAAAGCTCCTCCACTTGTACTTTTCTTGTCATCAACGCTTCTTGCCCAATCTGCATCCATGAATGATGTAAGAGTGAAATCATCACTCTTTGGATACCATAAACCATAATCCAACTTACCTTTCAAATATTTGCAAATTTCTTTTCACTACTACTACATGAGTTTCCATTAGTACCACTTGAAATTGTGCAACTAATCCAACAACCTGCATAATATATGGTCTAGATGTTGTGGTATATAACAAACTGCCTATCATGGACCTATACAAAGTCTGATTAGCATTGGGAGAATCATCAGTCCTTACTCAACTTGCAACCTGTAATCATGGGTGTACTAACTGGATTGCGATCTTCCATTCTAAAGTTTTTCAACATCTCTTTTATATACTTGGTTTGTGAATTAAAAATGCTTTGACTAGATTGCTGAATTTGTAAACCAACAAAATAAGACAACTCACCGAGCATAGACTTCTCAAACTCCTTCTGCATCTCTTATGCAAATTCTTTGCATAATCTCCTACAACCACTTTCAAAAATAATGTCATCCACATAAACCACAACTATCACCTGATGTTCTCCTTCTATCTTGATGTACAAATTGCTATCCGCAATTCCCTTTTCTGAATCCTTGTTCCTACAAATACTTGTCTAGTCTAGAGTACCAAGCTCTAGGAGCTTGTTTCAAACCATAAAGAGCCTTTTTTAAATTGCATACAAAATCTGAATTTTATGATAGAATAAAACCTTCTGGTTGCTCTATATAAACTTCTTCCTGTAAGTTTCCATTCAAGAATGCCGATTTTACATCCATTTGATAAACTTTAAAATTCTTGAAACAAGCAAATGCTAAAAACATTCTTACCCGCCTCCATGCGAGCAACAAGTGCAAATGTCTCCTCGAGATCAATGCCTTCAACTTGTGAGTACCCTTTGCACACTAATTTGACCTTGTTTTTGACAACTTCTCCTTCTCCGTTCATCTTGTTTCTAAAGACCCACTTGGTACCAGTGATATTCTTGTCCTTTGGCCTCAGCACTAACTCCCATGTGTCATTCTTTTCTATCTGATTAAATTCCTCTTCCATGGCTTTTATCCAAAACTTATCCTTGCTAGCTTCATTAAAATTACTTGGTTCAACTTTTGACAACAAGGAAAAGTTTACCTCTTGTGGTGCACTTACTAGTCTCCTCCTTGTCTGTACTCCAGTATCTTTGTTTCCAATGATTTGATCTGCTGTATGATTCTTCTGAACGAATTTGGCTGGTGTCTTCGTGTTTTCTTGTTCAGATTCTTCTTCTTCTTCTTCTTCTTTTTCTTCCTCTTTCTCAGATTTGATTTCTTCATCCTCTTTCTACACCACTGAGTGTCTTGTTTTCTTCTTCAGCTTCCAGTCGTCAACTTTCACATTTATACTTTCCACTACTTTTTGCAATCTCTTGTTATAGCACTTGTAGGCCTTGCTTCTCGATGAATAACCAAGGAATATGCCCTCATCTACTCTGAGAATCAAATTTGTTGAGCTCATCTTCATCGTCTCTCTTAATGTAGCACTTACTTCCGAACACTTTGAAGTGTTTCACAGAAGCTGGTCTTCCCTTCCATAGCCCGTATGGTGTCTTTTATGTGTTTACTCGAATCTGTGCTCTGTTCAGAATATACACCATTGTGTACACTGCCTCTCTCCAAAAAGCATCTGGTAACTTGGACTCATTTAGCATTGTTCTGGCCATTTCCTATATTGTTCTATTTTTCCATTCAACTACACCATCCTGTTGTGGTGTTCTTGTTGCTGAAAACTGTTTTCTAATTCCATGCTCTTCACAAAACTCATCAAACTTGTTAGACATAAACTTCACCTCCTCTGTCTGATCTCAAACACTTGATCCTAGAGTTTGTCTCATTCTCAATCAAAGCTTTAAAAATTTTGAATTGATCAAAAGCTTCTAATTTTTCCTTTAGAAATGCAACCCATGTCATTCTAATAAAGTCATCAATCAGTAACATAAAATAAGAATCACCTTGCAAGCTTTGTGTTCTTATTGGCCCACAAAGATCGAGTATGAATTAGCTCCAATGGTTTCGTTGTAGAGTACTCCTTTGTCTTGAATCTGACCCTTGTCTACTTCCCATGTTGACACTATCTGTAGATAGTACTTTGCGGTTTTGTGATCTTTGGTAAATCTCTCACTGCTTGTTTTGAGCTAATTTTCACCATGTTGTCAAAATTAATGTGACCCAATCTCCTGTGCCACAACCAACTTTCATCAATCTGACTCATGCAACACTTTTCTCCCTTCACATCACTCAGCATGTACAGGTTGTTCCTTGTTCTATTTGCATCTACAACCCATTTACATGTATCCTTCTTTCTAATTTTACAACCCTCAACATAAAACATGAGTGTATAACCTTGATCACACATTTGACTAACACTCAAAAGATTATGTTTCAGTAGCTTCAACAAATAAAACATTTTCAACTTTAGCTTGACCATTCAATTTTTTGTTACCTCTTCCAGTGATCTTAGCTATAGTATTATCTCCAAACATTATTGTACCTGCTTACTAGCCTTTTTCAGCTTCTAGGAACTTGCTTTTGTCACCCGTCATATGGCTGGAACATCCACTATCAATGTACGAAGGTTGTTCTTCAGCTTGTGCATGGAGCGCGTTGTTTGCACCAACATAGCTTCTTCCTTTTCTCCCTCCTTTCTCTTTTGCCACACTTTCTTATTGTTGGCTTTCTGATATGATCTAATTTCCCTTTTTCTTTTGCTTTGGCCTTTTCTATAATCTTACTTCTTGCAAAATCTTACTATGTGGCCAACTTGGTTGCATTTATAACATTTAATCGTCATGCTCATTCAAATTTGACAATGCAGCAAAAGAATTGTAAGTTTCTAGCATGAAAGTTTTGATTCCAACTCTGAAACCTTGATCTACAGTCCATCATCTTATGACCATAAGTTGTGACAGGAAAAACAATGACCGTGAAAACAATACCTGGTCATGTAGGGCTGCCTCTGATAAGATGAACTTCTGAAACTTCTTATTGGCACCTTCTTCCACTTGCTCTTTTCCTTGTTTTTGTTCTGTGGAGGATGATATTCTTGTTTCTTGCTGCTTTCTCCTTCACTGGAGCCCTGTAGGACATTTGCATAGCTGGCTTTCTTCACTGGTTCTTTGGTCTCTTTCTTTTCTGCTTCAATGAATCCAATACCACCTTTGGATGATTTTGGTTTCTGTTCTCTCAGAATGTTGCTCAACACCTCAGAACTTTTTTCAAACTTGAGTCTCTTGTTCAACTTTTCAGTTTCCTATCTTAGTGCGACAATCTCTGCCTCCAATCTCTCGCATTCTTTTTCTTTTGATTTCAGTTGTTCTCTGATCACTTCCTCTATTCTTTTTGCCTCTTCAACTTGGGTCTTTAGATCAACAATAGTATTCTCATGTTCTTTGTCAGCATGCAGATTTATCTTTGCTTCTTCATACTCTATTGTTGCAAATACCATTTATCTATTTCTTGCAAACACCATTTTAATTTATTGGTAACAAACCTATTGTTTTAATGAGTCACACTAATGCATTTATATGTTAAATCAACGCATCCGCATTAAAATAAATCCCAATAATTTACTTAAGCTATATGTAATCTAAATCATTGTATTTGCATTAAAATAAATCCCAACAGCTTCTAAATTAAGCATCTCTTTCAATACCTCATGAATTTAGAACTTCCTGTGTGTTTTGAAGCTAAGAGAGAAATAAAACCCAAGAACCGTCAATACAAAATCTCTATCTACGAAGGGCAGCAAATTCATTTTGTGGTGCTATAATTTTATGAGTAAAGCAAATCAGTGTTTATCGTCGTCTAATTAGGCAGTTTAAAAAATTCTAGTTCTCTCTCGATATCCAACGGAATCCGACAATCTTGGATTTGTTTTGAAGCTATAAGAGAAGGCTAATTTTTCTGGTTTTGGCATCCATCTGAAAGTATTTTAAAAACTCTTGTGTGCAGGATTGATGTTCAAAGCAATACAAAACGTTTTTACTCTCTCTTCCATGTGAGTCCGATCTTCTAAAAGGAAATTTGTTGTGTCATTCAAAAAATAAAGGTTCTGAAAACATAAAGTGAAATAATTTTTGGTAATATGCCAAAAATTTATTTGGTTAACCTTTTGAAAGAAGTTATTAGCTAGAGTTGAAGTTGAGCAATGACTAAATTTTCTATCTGATGATATTTTAACAGTTCAGTTCTACATGTTGGTCTTGGTTAAATGACAACTTGTGTTTTATTTTGGTAAATAAATGTATTATCAGCACATTTTTACTTTTGCAGTACACTTTTGAAGAGGTTGCATTGGTGCCGAGCCGACTGATCAAAATTCCTATACAGGTGCTTTGCATTGTCCACCTCTGTTTATCACGAGTCCTTTCCTAGTTACATTCATTTAGTCCTTTTGATATCTCTTGGATTTCTGCATTGTAAGTATCACCCAGCCACTTACCATATTTTGTAGTTTGAACTGTATTAAAATTGGTTGGTGCTTGTTTGTTTCTTAAATCTAGCCATTTATGTCTTTATGGGTTCCAAATGTGTTTAGATACTTTGTTTTCTGCATGTTACTATTTTCAGGCTCGGCGAAATCTTTTCATGCTACTTTCAAGATTTTTATTCTTTTATGAACCAGGTATTTGGTTATATCATTATTTCTGTGAGATCTATTAAATAATAATGATACTATACATTCAAAAATTGTATTGCTAATAGCCTTGCCATACAGCTGACAGACTGGAAATATTATTGAATCGCTTTCCTTCTTTTCCTAATGCTTTCTTAGTTGGGAGTCCGGGAGACTTTTTTGTTGTTGAGCTTACTGATCAGGCAAGTCACAGTACCTCTATCTTAAACAAGCTTATTGTGATTAGCTGTTACTTTTCTTCCGAGTTGTAGCCACAATTTCATTTGGAAGGAACTTATGCACCTGTCCATGTATATCATTTCTGCTGTTTGTTGTGACATATCAGCTGCAAAAGTTGAAGGTGGAGCCGGTATTATTAAACTACCTCAAATCGATGAGAGTGCTTCTAGGTAATGGCAAGTTCCCTTTCAATTTTAATGTGTATACTATACCTGGATTTGTGTTAAATAATCAATAAACTTGAGATTCAAATTATTCTTTTTTTTTTGACACCAAACATGTTCAATTTGTTGGATGTCTAGTTGATTTATTGGTGGTCATGTTTTTTCTTTTAGTTGATCTTTTGACATAATGCCAATGGAAAATACCTGCAGGAAAGGAGCTAAGAATGACAACAAGCACAAGACTCAAATCATGCCTGTATAGCTTCACATCTCCTGGTGGTCCAATGTACCCAACAAGGGCTGTTAGACATGCGGCGTGGGAAGCATTGGACTTACTTTTCCCGGTCAGTTAGCCTTTACTAATTTTTCTGTACTGTGCGTTGAACTGCAATAAGCAATGGATTAGTTTCATACATATAATTTTTGTAAACAGCATGAATACTGTTATTATGTAGGGTAAACTGTCAATATGCACAGAGTGTCAAATTTCTACTCTTGCACATCTGTTTTGGCATGGAAAATTATTTTCACAATGGTTTTTTATCAAAACAGTTCTCTGCATGCTCCTCTTAAACTTTCTGACTGAGAGGCATTTAACAGTAAGCATTCTTAATAGAGCGATGCTGCTGCATATGTGAAAGATGGTGCTTTTTGTTAAGTTGTATACTCTTGGATAGGTGCTGAAGGATAATTTATTACTTGTATTGCATGGTTAAAGAAAATCATTGCTGCAGATGTAAATGTTTTTTTTCTGAGTTAAGGAGTTTGACACTGTAGGATGGCTAGACCATAGAGTATGTGCTGATATAAATTATTGATTGCATTCCAAAATAAAAAAATGACATCTCACCAAGAGATGATAAGATGAAAGGCAGAGCCAGGAAAAGAGATTCTTGGCAAGGAGAATTGGTCTGATCAGAAAAGAAGGATAAGATAAAGGAATACTGAAGTTGCATTTTTTAGCAGACGAGCAAAGGCACAGTTTTGTGTTGATGAGATGGAAAGATGGACTAAAAACCTGGAGTGCAAACTCTAAGGTGCATCAGGTTTGGGATATGGAACTTTTTGTTTGTGGAACAAAAAACAAAAATAGGAACTGTTTGTCATTTTAAAGTTTAAACTATTTTTACAACAGTTTTTCAAAAAATTGTGTTGTGTTACTAAAAAAACAAAGTTTATGCCCACCAATACAAATAGTCACAAGGAAAATATCTTCTTACATAGGCAAGGAAAGGAAGCACTCGGACATGTTCCCTGATGCGTAAACAGTCAACATCTTTACTGAACTATTGCCAGTTAGCTTTAAAAATCAAAGCTAGCTCTTGCTTAAAGAGTCTCAACTTCTTCATGGTGGGCAGAGAAGGCTTCTCCTCGGAAGTAGATTTGCAAATTGCTTTCCACAAGAAGCTCATTGGGGCCACACAAACAGTGTGTCAAACACTTTTGGTACTGCACCTAATCATACAAGAGTCTCCCAACAGAGCACCTTGCCAAGATAGGGGAACAGTAAAGAAGAAATTGAGATCAGCCTGAAGCCAAGCCCAAAGCGATTTATCTGTGGAGCACCTCCAAAAGATGTGATCAAATGTCTTCTCTCTCCCACATAAGATGCATAAAGAGTTTGTGATGGCCACCTTACCCAACCTTGATTTAACTTCTAGTCCTTGATGAATCACAAGCCACCCCAACTGTGTGCTTGAAAGATGTCCTTGTGGACCAAATAGCTTGGCAACATCTTTGCAATCAAGCTTCTGGATTCTTGACTTGCCACCCCTTATTTCAGTATGCAGCAACAGCTTAGGTATGCCTGATAGGATTATACAAAGCTCTTTCCTTGTAGTTAAAAAATGATTTCCATTGTTGCAATTCCAATCTCGAATAAAGACCCAACACTCAGAATTGCAGCTTGAAAAGATAGTTTTCAGGAATCATTTTGCAGAGCTGTTGATGACTAGTTTTATCAGCTGTAGTTAATACCTGGAACACAGGAAATGCAGGTCCCCTTTCCCCTTCTCCCTGTTTCGGTATAGAAGCATTTCGGGTACAAAATGTGGAACCAGGAAATGCGGGCAACACTGGAAATGCTCGGACACAGACTGGAACGGCATGTGCCTGAGTGTTTCTTGGTCGTTTTTGGCGGCAGCTGTTTGCAAAAAAAAAAGTTATAAAAACAAACACAAGCACAAACAAGATAAGGCTAAAATTAACTTAACCTTCTGTTAACACACCCCTTACCATATTCAAACACAAAAAGAAAAGCTATTAACCTAATCAAAGCTAAAAACATTTCATCACTGTGCAAAACACACTACAGGAGTTCTGAGTTTAGTGGCAGCCATTGCAATTTGCAGGTTTAAGGAGAATCTAGACGATCTGCAATTGGCATTCATGGTTTAGCAGATGATATTGATTATGAGGAGAAGCTAAATGATTTATTCTAGACCAATATTATGCGAACTATTTTTTTTTAATCTATATTTTGAAGTTTAAACCTTGAAAACATGATGTCACATGAACATGTTAAGTTTTAAGCATGTTGGATGTTTTGAACTTTCTTGAATACTATATATTTCAAGTGTTTTACTTTTAATGGACTAAAAATGAGTTTTATGCATTTTTATATATATTTATATTATATGTTATAATATCTTGTATGGATGTTTCCGGGCCATTTCGTTTAACAAGGGTTATTTGGAAAATCTGTGATTCCACGTTTCGTATCCGTTTCCATTTCCATTTCTTTGCAACTGAGATTAACACTTGAGTGATATTGAGATTTCTCTTAAGCATAGTTACCATATTTATACGAATATGGTCCAAATTCAATTCGCAGTGAACTTTTAGGGAAAACTGAATTTGTTCGGTTAAGTTCAAACCCTATTTGCATTCACTGTGCTGTGTGCAGGTTTGTTAAAAAGAAAGCAGAATATGGGACAAAGAAACAGGGTTTCAGAACCCATCCTGAAAGCCCTCCAGCTGCAGTCAAGTACCAGGTCATTTTGGTGTTATCTTGCTATCATGTAGTCTGCATTTTATGGGCTGGTTTCTGCATATCATTAACTTTTTCTGCCTTTTTCTGGTTTTCTTTTGGGGCTTCCAACTACATCAGATCTGAGAAGTGTGCGTGAATTAAAACCCATTTGAGCTGCAGCCATATTTAATCCTTGCAAGTTTGCAATGTTGGAGGCTTGAGCTAGGGCTGGGAGTTGGGATTGATATATATATATATATATATCATATGATAAATATTAAATTACATCGGTTAAGTCTAATAGTTCAAGGCCTATTATTTATCTGATGTATAAATTTATACCATTTCTTTTGATTGGTAAATCAAGGGGTTGTATCGGGGCCCTCACCCGCAAAATAACAGTCTGATAATACAGTTTCAAAATGATCGAAAGAGAAAGGAGGAAGGGGGGAAGTCAACACCCCCAAAAACCAAGGTAGGACACATGAAACATAGAGGGCGTTGAGCAGGAACATAGAATGGGTAGTGACCAAGTGCTAAGCTACCTCCACTGTCCTGCCTCTCAAGAACAGAAGGCCAGCCAAAGAAAGGAGAAGAAGAGAGTCTTTCAATGGTTGCTTCCGCCGCATGACAGGCCAGGATGAGATTGGAAGCAGAACACTCGAAAGAGAAGAGCTTCTTGTTCCCAATAAAAATTGAAGTAACAACATAATTAATGGTAAGAGCTTGCTGAGAAGCCTCAGTTGGAAGAAAGGACCTGGGAACACCACCGCCAAACAAAATTGATCCGACATTGCTGTAAACCCCAAATGAGATGATGGGAAAGGGAGCACAAACCACCAGTACAAGCCATACATATGGGACTCGAAAACCAAGAGGAGACAAAGGCCAGCAATGGGGAAAAGAAGAGGGGAAGCATCCCCATTGCTGCTTCATCCACCATAGCAACGATTGTATTTGAGTGCTCAGGAACCTGCTAAGGAGAGGTTCAAACACCAATACCCCTCCAACTTCCAAAGTACATGCTTTAAATGCGAAAAAAAGCTTCTTAGGGAAAAAGCCTCGGAAAGAAAAAGGAACCTAACATTGCCACCATTAACTCACTGGTCTAACACTTCCCAATACCATGAAAACGATGAAGGGGAAAGAGGGCCCTCACCGCTAACCTTGTAAACACCCTAACTAGGAAGCGGGCTGCAGGGTCCTTGTGCATCCAACACATTGAGCACAGATCCTTGGTAGAAGAATAGAACCATAAATTGTAGGTCGTGGAAGAGAGGCTGCCAAGAAAGATTTTGTGGGTAAGGAAAGAACACCCTAGGATCAACATCTCCCAAAGCTAATCTGCAGGAGCAAGCACATCCAGTGCTACTAGTTGACCCCAAAGAAGAAGAAAAGCTCCAGATTCGGCCAAGCGCTTGCAAAGGGAAGCCTGCAAAACTAGAGCACAGGTCTCCATGTGGAGGGAGGCAAAGTGTGTGTGCACAGCGGAGAGGCTCAATTTTTTTGAACAGATGTGGCCAGTAAGGCCGAGAGGGGAGGAGCCTCCAACTATTGCACAAATCTATGTTGAAGGGATCTCTCATGGGGGCTAAGCTCTGGAAAATTAAAAAGACAAGTGGCTGACTTTGTCATGTGCCAGAGAGATATAAGACCCGTATTTCTACACAACCCACTAGAAAGGACGTGAGTTGAGTAGAAGAAACCCTTGAAGAGTGTTGCAGATTTGTTGGCTAGCAGAGGAAGGCCCAACAAATGGGGTACAAACACAACAGGAGAGGGATAGAAACCCTTGGGGCTGAGAGAGGAGCCGCCTAAGCCATTATCACATCACCATTAAAATAGAATAGGAAGTCACTTTGAAAGAAGGGAAAGAACCTTGCCTTTAGAAGCTCACCCACCGCCATACACCCATAGGAACCCAAACCGTTGTTAAAAATAAGACAACGAAAAAATGCGGGTGGTGAATCCGCAACGAAGAAGTTTAGCAGTCTTGCCGGCTGAAGAAAGAAGGAAATGGTGAGCCCGCAGAGGAATATCTTGGCTCAAAATCAACTAAACCCTAGCACCATTGCTAAATGCCGCCATCACCAAATTTATACCATTTCTTAGATTGACCTAGTGTAATACATCTATTAAGTATTTAAGACATTAATATTTTTTTAACGTTGTATTTTTTATCTAAGATATTAATTTTTCACATTGTACTTATTATTTAGTATTTAGGGTAATAGGTTAATTCTTATTTTTAACATTGTATTTATTATTTATAATTTAATAACAGTTAATTATATTAAACCATAGATGGAAAACTCGCCAAAAACTCGCCGTCTTTTAAAAAAACTCGCCAAAAAACAGTAAAAACGGTTAAACCGCTGAAATACTCGCCAAAAACCAGGAAAAAAGGGCTCGCAGAGTTTTGGCGAGCCCGTGCAAAAACTCACCAGACGTGGCTAAAACGCAGAAACATGGATTTCAAAGGCAAAAAACACTGTTTTTACGTGGTTTTAAAAAAAATTGAGTATTTTTTAAGTTGCCGAGTATTCCCGAGTATTGGCCGAATATTGGCAAGTTTTTTTTTTTGGGGGTCTGGCGAGTTTTCCTACTATGTATTAAACACTATTTGATATAATATTATATTATTATTTATTTTGTATTTATCTAGTAATTATCATTTGTATTTAGTTTATTTTTATGTTGGTTAAAAATTTTAGTCTTTGGTATACTTATGTCATATGTGTATGTATATTTATTTTCATATGTAATTATTATTTTTGTATATACATTATTACATTTGTAAATTTTAATTTTTTTTAACCTAAACTGAACTGAACAGAATCTAATCTTTTAAAAAATCCCATACTTTCGAACTTTTCGAAGTATCTGAACTTTTCGAACATGGTAACTATGCTCTTAAGTATGCCACTTTTGGAGTTCTTGATTCCACATATCACACCAACAAAATAATCCTTTCCTTGCTCAATGTTTGCTTGTGAGGGAGGGTAACAACCCAAGTTGTCCTGGCAATGCTTGGAAGGTTTAAACAGGTAGTGAAGCTAGGTCCCAAGCATTGCATGAGCCCTCAAATTGCCAATGTAGTAAGCTTGAGTCTGTTCTAGAGGCAATCTAACTTCTCTTAAGCAACACAAACCCCATCAATCATAAAAGATTTAACATTACCAACATCACACAACTGAAATGGGCCCTTGATTTCTTGTACGACTGTACTAAGAATGCGATGCCTAAGGAGAACCTGCTACGAGGCCTCACTCTCAAATGCTTTACCAATCCACTTAATTGCCAAAGCTATTCCTTGCACTCTGTTGGCTAGTTTTTCTGCATAGCTGAAAACCTAGGCAGTCATGAGATAAATCTCCCTCATTTATCGGTGAGGCTCCTGTGTAAGATTTGTCAGTTAAATTTGTTAGTATCTATTAGTTAGTATTACTTTAACCATGTAGCTCATGAACCATAGCTAAATAGTTTTTGCAGCAAGTAAGTAGTTGTAAAAGAAAGGAAATATCTGAAGAAGGGAAAAATAATAAAAACACAGGAATGAAAGGGGGAAGATGTGCAACCCAATTAATAGATTACAAAGTTGATCGCATGCACATAGGTAAAACAGATAGATATTAACACACAGAATTATAAGCAAAGGAAATTTTCAGATCTAGATCTAGAATAACACAAAGTTTATGAATAGATCTAAGACAGAAAGTTAGAAACATAGTGCACCGTTGACACAAAGTTCTCCAGAAATATGCTCCTTTCTATTCCTTTGCTTCAAATAGCTATCAGGGGTTTTAGCACAAAATCTGGAACACAAGAATGTTTCTTACAAATTCTGATCCTTTAACCCGTAGGTTCTTCCTTCATTTATAGTGTATGGAGGGGAAATTACAAATAAGAAACTATAACTGAACTGAGACATGTGGAAGTCGGAAAGGAAACAACTGGCAATCTCCCTCCTAGAATTCCTCTTTGCATGACATGCATGATTTATAACTGAAAATAGAACCTTCTATTTTGCATGTCTGCCACCTCTCTCCAAGTAATTGACTTCTTCAAGTAACGGCTTTTAAACCAATCACTTAAGTTTTATAATTTAATTGATTGCTCAATTACTTTGTCGAAGAAAATAAGAGAAAGAAGAAGAAAGAGGAAAAGAAATTAGAAGAAAGCTGCAACACTTCTAGTCTTGTTCTTTTTCCATATTTTGCATGCGGTTGACTCTTTTGTCTTTGATTTTCACCAAGTTGGATCTGGAAGTAGGTGATTGTGATTTGCATGCGAGTATTGTCTTTGACCTGTCTTCCCTTCTATTCTTGAAGCTTTTACAATTCTTTTTCAGTACATGCAGAGTAAATTTGATGAAGGTTTCAATTGGAAGATTGGAATCACATGCACAAGATTTTGGAAGGAATTCTCCATGCACTAACTTCTACACGGGTTGCGTCAGAAACAAGAGGATGAATTTTTGCTGGAAACCTTTGCAATTGGATCGATTTGTGCAGATCTGACAATTAAATTGGTGATAGGTGCATGGCCTGTGTCTGTATCATTGACTTCAGCAAATCTAGAAGCTATGCATGATTCCGCAGAGCCTACCCTTTCATCCCGCTTTGCCATGGCTGTAGCAATCTTTGTCTGAGCAACTCTTTTTCTTTTTATTCGACCGTAATTCTTTACAATTGGTGCAGATCTGAGGATTTCTTCAGATTCAGAAGATATATTCAATATATCTGACATTGATTTGAGCACCCGTGATGAATACCTGCAATTTATTCAGACAAAGATGGAGTCCATGACATGATTACTTGATTTTAATCACCAAAATTTGCATATAAAACTTGCTGCCCTAAAATTTGAGGTTTTGCTTGCATTTAAAGCAAACAAAAATATTATTTAATTCACCAGAGCACTTATACCAACATGCAAATAATTGTCACAACACAAAAATTAAGCCATTCCAACCCTAGGCACCAAATTTTGAAGCTTTTCCGGCAATGAAAATAACACTTTTTGATGCAAAAATCCTCCTTCCTTGGGCGCCAAAACTGTCTAGGCTGCAATCCTCTGCTAAAAGAATTAATTACATCTTCATTATGGCAGCCCATGCTTATATAACTCTCAGCATTCTATTTTTAATAATTGCCCCTCCTATTCCTGGCAATTAATTAATAATCAATGATGTTTATTCACCCAAATTGGACGCCTATTTTTGCATGCTGCTAGCTGCCATCAAATAAATTTAATTTATTTATTTTTAGCATGCTACATTCAGTTCACTTTGGCTTGTCTTCATGCATTGACTTTCCTTCTATTTATGGCGCCAAAATTGGGTGAATAAACATTAATAAATATTATTAAATGCATTGTTATTCACCCAAGGTGGGTCACACTTTTTGGCAAGGGTGAATTCTAAAAATAAGAAGTCAACTTCTGATGGGAATTTTCACCCTTCACTGCAGCTCTAAAAATCCTTTCTTCCACTTAAGTGATTTGACTTTCATAATGAGAATTTTTACCCTGCCAGGTAGGTAGGAAATTCCCCGCCGGTGCTTTAAGTGATTTTTCTTTTATAATGAAAATTTTTACCCTGCAAGGCAGGTAAGAAATCCCCACCTGCCTGCCACCTCTAATATTCCCACTGGTAGCTTAAGTGACTTTGACTTCATGGGAAAAATTACCCTGTTAGGCAGATAAGAAATTCCCGCCTGCCTGCCACTGCCAAAATTCCCACTGGCAGCTTAAAGTCTTCCTTCAAAAAAAAGTGCGACTTGCATGAAAGATAGCTTTTTTCCAAAAGTGCGACTTGCATTGTGACTTCTGCCTTTAAAATTGTGTGAGAATTCGTCACTTAGGGTAGCGTGGAAACCAGACGCGGAAGGCAACCTTGAAAATTGCGATTGGCATAAAAACAACATTTCTTTCCTTTTTTTGGATTTTTGGTGAAGAAAACACAAGGAATAAAATTTGCCATTTTTGGAAAGGGTCTGGGAAGATGTAGCAACAAAAACTTGCATGTGACGTAACTTTCATTCCGTGGCTCCGTTTTAGGTGTTGTTTTCTCTAAAAGTGCATATCTTCTCGAGCTCTACGCATTGATGGCAATATTTTTCTTATTTTCATAAAATCCATTTATTCCAAAAAATGCGACTTGCCTAGGAGAGGCTTTTTGTGCATGACTTCGTCTTTTTTGACCCGAAGCTTGCTTTCTGAGGCTGATTCCTTCTGGTGCGGCGGCCGTAGATGATCTCCAGATACTCCAGGCAAGAAAACAGACTGTACTGGCGAAGGAATTGACCTGGGGATAATTTCACAGAGAAACCGAGGAGAAAACCGAAGAAAAACACAAGAAATAAATAAAAGCGAAAAACGTTGCCAGAAGTTACAGACAATGCCCTCAATTCATTCCTGGTAAAAACCCTAATGAGACGAGTGAATACTGGCATGCAAAATCGCAACAAGACTCGACCGGAGCACAATTTACTTCAAACGGGGCACTATTTATTTAATAAATAATTAAATAAAAATTTCCCGCAGAGAAAACTTGGCAGAGAGATAAAATGAGTTTGGGCATCTGGGTATTTGTCGAAATTGGCTCATATGATACACTGGGAATATCCTAACATAATACAAACATCTTCTGACAATTAAAAACGCAAAAAGACCGGTTATTTTAAAAAGAACAATTTTTTTTTCAAATGAGTAGTCCCAGATTTCAGGGTGAAATCTGGGGACACCACACTCTGATATTAAGAAATCCTAGTCTCCCTTGATCTCTTGGAAGAGTGCAAACATCCCATGCTACCAAGGGGATTCCCTTCCTTGCTCCTTGTTTTACCAGATTTTTTTTTTGAAGATCCTTTAGTAGCATTCTATATGCTGTTTGGAAGGGAAAAAGGAAAGAAAAACAGAATTAGTGACCTGCTGCTATGGTTTTGTCAGCAACTGTAACCTTCTCAACAAGGTGAAGATCAAGACCATTCCAAGCTTATAATTTCTTATTAAATTTTTTCTGCCTCAGCAAAAGTGTTCAATCAAAACAATGTTCCCTCCACAGATTGTTGAGGAAGCTTGAGAGTTAAGACCGAATCATCAAAAATTTCACATTCAAGAGTTGATTTTCCTTGGTAAAGAAATTCCTTTTATCTTCTGTAGTCTAGCTACTTCCAATAGAAAACCAAGTACATCTGCAGAAATTACAGAGAGTTAAGGAGTTAGTGGGAAGCCCTCTTGTGGACCTAGGATGTGCTGCAGTAGCATTTGCACTAATCGTTGTAAAATCCCGTTAAAAAAGAGTAGCTATTGCATTGTGAAAAAATGTCCAAACCCACACCAATCCAACATATTCAAGATGAAGTTCCATTCTATCTGGTCCTAGGCTTTATCGAAGTCAATTTAAAAAAATAGAGCTTTTTGTTGAGACTCACTTTCCCATTCAATTCCTTCACATGTGAGAGCATTCTGTTAGGAATATTTAGTTAGTACTCACATTTGTGTGTATATCAATTCCTTCACATGTGATAGCATTATGTTAGGAATATGTATGTGTGGAATAATATCAATGTGCAGGTTAATGAGCAATTATAAATAAATATATGTGAGTTGTATTAACAACTCACGTAGATATGTTAATTTGGTTCAGATTTCAAATAGTTTAATATTCAGTAATACACATAATAATCTCTTGTTGTCAATTTTATAATAAACATTACAAATTTATAGGTTTGAACTTTGAGGAACTATTTTCATGGAGTCATTCTCTCCATATATCTCTATGAACATACCACTACATCTTACTCTCTCTCAACAATTTCTATTCTATGTATAGAATAACAATTCTAACAAATAACTCAACCAACTAGATATTACCACATGTTTTCACTAGCTAATATTATTTATACTCGCTAACATAACTATATAGTATTCTAGATAAAATACTTACTACTCACTAACATAATTATATAGTATTCTAGATAAAATAATTACTAACATCACTCACTAACCCACTTCCATATGAGTACTAATAATATTTTCCTAACATTCCCTGCCTTAGTGTGAACATGGGAGAAGACACCACACTCTGGAATTGTAGTGTGCCGCCACGGAGCTTGCTCATGAACTTGACTCACACGTGTCGCATGGGAGCTTGCACAACAAACAAACAAACATTCTGCATTGGAACTTGCACACAACTCAAATTGAAGGTAGAGAGGGAACTTATCATCCTCATATCAACCATCCAATCGATGGGAACCACGAACAAGAATTCTATATCTGTTCAACCTTCATATCTATCACAAAAAACATGGATGGATACATCAACCACCCAAGTATGAACAGGTACACACATCTATTCATCCTCTACACATAGTGATAGTTTTCAACAGGATGACCAACAACCCCTCAGATGGTTTTACACAGGAAAACCAACAATTTGTTTCTAAGCATCATGATTTCTACAACACTGTGATCTGGATCTCTGCATTATCTTTACATCAGGGGATTACATTATAACAATGTTTTATTTTAAAACACAACAGAAAATGAAAATCTGTGCCACTATAGCAAAATTCGTCTGTCATTAGTGGCTGATGAGAGGGACTGTTTGACCTCCCTCCTCAGTTGGATGTTTCTCACTCAACAGGATGAATCTTGAAGCTCAAATTTGTACACACTTTTATGTCCACGGTTCCCCCAACAATTTTTTGTTTTGGCTCTGAAATTCCAAAGTGGGGGTCTATGGGTGGCAACACCCAACAGGGTCAAGGGGAAGCTCTCCTTGTAGTGCCCGAATCCCCCAAAGCCAAACATGTTTTCCTTCTTTGCAATTTTCAAAAACTTTATCAGAAATGCAACATTTTTCATTTTACCCCCCCACAAATTACACTGACACAAAATGTTGGGTCTGCCCGAAAATGCATCCTAATTACAAAATTTGTACTCTTATTTTGACAACATACACTAAACACTTGAAAATTTGATGATTACTAAACTTCTTCAAAGAAATAACATTACACGACTAAACATGAACTTGATTTTAACAATAAACAATTTAGACAATGTATTACATTGATCAAATGATCGATCAATTCAAATACTATTACTAGTAATTGCACTTGAGGTGCAAGAAACGCTGGAAGGGATGCAAATGTAATGTTTCAATGAATTACATGTAACAGGAAATATGAAACATCTAAGGTGGCAGTGTTGTAAGTGAAAGGATGAAACTAAATTTAAAAGGGTGTATTGAAGGAATGCGTGTCTCTGTTCTTTATTGCAGATACATGTAAAACTTCGGACATTTGTTTTTATCGCTCAAATGTAAATGCCGGAGAGATATGCACGTCTATTAATGAAACCGAGATGATATGAATCCGTTCACTTTTACGATGCCCTCCAAGTTGGGAATATAGTTTTTAGAATTAAATATGATAACCTAATAGGAACATCTTTGTTGGGAAGAGCCCATGTTCATCTAAAGGATCTCCTGTTAGAATTCATTAATTTATTTTATTTTGATGGTCTACCTTTTTGTATCTTTGTAAATATGTTACTATCAAAAACCACTTATCGTGATATTTATTTGAGTGAGATTTTGAATTTGGAAATATGCATTTTCTTGATGTTGTCCTTCCAATTACTTTAAAAAAATTTCAATGAAAGGGAAGAGCAAACATCTTACAAAAGTCACGGATTTGAAAAAACATTGAAGTGGCGATTTCACTATTTAAAAAATTGAAGTGGTGATGTGTGTTGGTGTACACTGTCTCTTACACAAAAAGCACACACTATTTCATGGCCTTTAATCCAACTACATGGAGGTATCTTTTTAATTCCTCCATCCTTAATCAATCTCGAATGAAGAGTTGCTGTAAATAATTGTAACCCCATATTATTATGTTCTCTACAAGCACCAAGCAAACAAATTCACACAACTACCTCAAGTTTAATTGGCATGTTGATGATAAAGTTTTTAGTTTGCTCAAGATAGGCAACACGACCAAGAATGTGAACCATGTAGATGTAATGATCAATTCTAGGCAAAATTCTAAAAAGGCACTCATGGCATTGAAGTATTTACAAACCTCATCCACTAAACCTACATGGCTAAATGCTAATAAAACAAAAATGAAGCTTAAATGGCTAGGGTATGCTCCGTGAGACCACATCTCTATGAGGTGTTTTGTCAAACAGGTGAATTGCCTTGTGTATGCTTTCCACAATTTGCATGCATTTCTACTAGGGCATTTATAACTACATCTGGAAAAAACTATCTACCATTATGCTTTGATGGTTTTTCATGGCGTACTCTGAATCTCCCATTTTGAGAGGGGCTAGAAGCATGCTTGAAAAGGTCATAGGGTTTGGCTTTACACCTGCTAATCGCACATTCTACAATTATTGCAGTCCATAGACCACATTTCCTTTAGGCATTTTGTCGAACAGTCCATATGTTTCCACATTTTGTATCTATATCTATCAAGACACTTGCAACTAAATTATTTGACAAAATTTCCTTCTCTATAATGCTTTGTTGGATGTCCAAAACCCGGTATTGAAGCTCCTCTTTTGGTACAGGTTGGGAGTATCCTAACAAAGGTGAATTTATCAAATTGGACACTTGTTGGTTGCATTTTATTAATATCATATTAATAATGTTGTTTTGCACAATTTGAAGGGTGGTTGGCTAGATTTTATGCACAGCTAAAAACCTAGGCAGTTATGAGATAAATCTCCCTCATTTACCGGTGAGGCTCTCGTGTAAAATGTTTATCAATTTGGTAAATATGCATCCTAATAACTATTTGTAGGGGGTTTACTTTAATTACAAAACTCATGAACCATGGCTTAACAATTCTGCAACAAGTAAGCAACTGTAAAAAAAATATTTGCAAAAGGGGGAATAATGAAATTTGGGAAAGAAGAAAGGAAGATATGTAATTCGACCAATAGTTTATAGAGTTGGTCTAATACACATAGATTAAATAAACAAGTAGATCTCACAATATTTAGAAGCAAAGGAAAAGAAAAGCTTCTAATCTAAATCTCAGACAACAAAAAGTTTATCTGAAGACCTACACAGAAGTAAGAAGCAAATGCACCGTGGACACAAAGTTCTCTGGAAATCTGCTTTTATTCAATTTCCCATCTTTCACAAGAATGACATCAAAGGCTACAACACAAAGTTTGGAACTCAAGAATGATGATAAACAAATTGTGATCCTTTAACTTGTAGGTTCTTCTTCTATTTATAGTGTATAGAGGACAATTACAAATAATAAGATTTCAATGAATTGCCACATGTGGAAGTTATGAAAAGGGAAGTAGCTGACAATCTTCCTCCTGGAATTTCTCTTTGCATGACATGCATGATTTATAACTAAAAATAGAATCTTCTATTTTGCATGTCTACCACTTATTTCCAAGTAATTGACTTCTTCTAGTAACTTGAAGTAACGGCTTTTATAGCCAATTATCTAAGTTTTACAATTTTAATTGATTGCTCAATTGCTTTGTCGGAGAAAATAAGAGAAAGAAGAAAGAGGAGAAGAAATTAGAAGAAACTTGCAACATTCTCAATCTTGTTTTTCTTCCATACTCTGCATGCTGATCCAATCTGTATTGCACTTCTGTTTCATCTACTTTAACAATGAATGATCTGAATGATATCTTGTCCTGAACCCGAGAAACTCTTTCTCCCACATGGTTGAATCATTTCCTTTTGTTGGAAATATTGTCATTGATGTCAAAGGCTTAATCATTGATGTATTTGGTTAACGGAATTGTGTAATGGAAGCTGACGAAACTACTGACGGATTTTGACGGAAATGGTAGAAAGTAACGGAAATAACCAGCAGTATAGGAGGGCTGAAAACGAAAGTTTAAATACATGAAAAGAAGTGTTTTTGCATAAGGATTATCATGGTTTAAGTGAGATATACACAGCTGTACATAGGAGAGAGATATCAACATTTTAAGGTGTTCATATGCCGTGTTTTATGGGGAAAACGAAGATTCAAATGACAGAATTAAATCTCAATGTTTTAGTATGATAAGGGGTGATTAAATGAGCAATAAATATGTCCAAAGGATGGTTTAAAATACATATAAAAATGCTGTTTTTATTTTGGACGACCCCCTTTGGAAAATATCGCCACTTTATAGTTATGGCCGACATGTGTATTTGCATTATTAAAATAAAAGATGGTTAATTAAATAATGGAAAGGTTGTGTTGGTTGGAATGATGTGTCTTTTTGAAAGGATGTGAGAAGGAAATATAAGGAGATGAAATCATTTGATTTAGGTTAAGCAATTTGAGTGCTTCATTCAAGTTTAAGGGAGAGAAGAAGAGCAGAATATGAAATATAAAAAGGAGTGAAGGATAGATTTATTTTTAATGAAGAGTTGCAACGATTTATATATGTGAAGGGACTGAAATAAATTAGAAGAATATTCTTAGCAGCATTTTTGTTCTATCATCTGTTGAAGCAGCAACAACATAAAAAGATAGGAAAGAGTTTGTTTTTCGTAAGGAAGGTTGGTGCCTTCATATTTGAAGAGATCGGTGTCTCTTGCTAAGTTGGTGCTTAGCAAAAAGGGTTGGTGCTCCTGTAGGTTGGTGCCTACAAAATTGTAACTTGGGGATTGGTGTCTCCCGTAGGTTGGTGCCTACAAACATTTGAGAAATATAATAAAGAAGGTTTTCTCCCGAAAGGGTTTCCACGTAAATTTGTGTCTATTTGTAGCTGTGTTGGTTTGCTTTGCATTCATTGATTGCTTTGATATATTCACTGTGAAATCGATTAATTGTGATTACAAATATGAGATTAAGTGTTAAATTTAAAAGAATATCATAATAGTGATTCACCCCCCCTCTCAGTATTATCTTGTGCTTAACAACTTTGATTCTCACCAAATTGGATCTGGAAGCAACTGACTGTGACTTGCTTGCGGGTGCTGCCGTTGACCTGTCTTCCCTCTCATCCTTGAAGCTTATGCATTTCTTCTTCTCTAGCACGTGCACTAATAAAATGCTTGCCGTAAACAATTCAGACAAAACTCATCACCTTTTATTTTTAATTGCATATGAGCAATTTTAAATTCTGGAAAGCACTCCAGGTGAAGGCAAATACGAGTAAATTCAATGAAGGCTTCAACTGGACGATTGGGAGCACATGAACAAGCTCCTGAAAGGAATTTTCCATGCAATGACTTTCACATGGGCTGCGTTAGAAACAAGAGGATGAATTTTTTCCGGAAGCCTTTGCAATTATGAGAGCTGGATCTATTTCTTTCTCTGATTCTGAAGATATATTTAATGTATCAGACTTTGATTTCTGCTTTCTTTACCAATATGGGCATAAATGAAGTATTCTTGCAAATAATTTAGACAAGTATGCAGTCCATAACATGAATATATAATTTCTTCACCGAGATTTGATTATAAAGCCTGCTGCCCTCTATTTTTAAACTTTGCTTGCATGCCAAACAAGTTAAAAATATTATTTAATTCACCTGTGCACTCACATCAACATGTAGATAGCCAAAATAATAAAAAGAAATCCTTTCCAACCCTAGGCGCCAAAATTGGATGCTTCCCAACAATTAAAAGAAGTCAACTTTTAGGTATTTAGCTATGGCAGAATGGGTCACACTTTTTGGCTATAAGTCATGGGAAAAACATAAGAAGCAGGAAGTGAAAAAAAATTACCCTGCTTGGTAGGGTCCAATTCTCCGCTTTTCACTTAAGTTGCTTTTGTGGAAAAAAAAACATAAGGATCAGGTAGTGGAAAAATTTACCCTGCCTGACAGGGTCTAATTCTCCGCTTTTCACTTAAGTTGTCATTAAATATTAACCCACCAAGCAACTTCTAAAAATGCGACTTGCATGGGTGAATTTGACTTGCTTTACGGGAAAAACATGAGGGGCAGGCATGTAAAATTTTACCCTGCTTGGTAGGGTTGAATTTTCCGTTTTTCCACTTAAGTCATTGTGCCAAAATATTTTACCTGTCAGGCAACTTCTGAAAATGCGACTTGTATTAAGAAACCATCATGCCCAAAAAGTGCGACTTGTATTATGACTTCTGCCTTTAAAAGTTGCGTGAAAACTCATCAACAACATTTTATTTCCATTTTTGGATTTTTGGTGAAGAAAACACTAGAGAATAAAACTTTCCATTTTTGGAAAGGTTTCGGGAAGATGCCACAACAAAAACTTGCAAGTGCCATAATTTTCACTCTGTGGCTCCGTTTTAGGTGTCATTTTTTCTAAAAGTGCATATTTTCTCGAGCTCTACACACTGGTGGCGGTATTTTTCTTATTTTCATAAAATCTATTATTGCACCTTTTTGGACCAAACAACCTCTTGCAATCTCCTGAAGGAATCCTGAGCTCCAGTCATTTTTAGACAAATTAATTAGCAATTAAAAACATTGGATAGATTTTCAAAACCCTAGGCCCGAGAAAAGGTTTGGTAGGAAGAATGAATAGGCTACAGGGATTGCCGGATGGAAAACTAAGAAAGACAAAAAGAAATAAAAACAAAACCTGAAAGAAGTTGCGGGCAATTGCTTGAAAAATTTCTCTAATTAGCTAATCTGTAAAAATTTCCCCCCCTGGGTGAATGTTCTATGGTAATAATGATGGGGTGAAGTGCTTTATATAACCTAAATCCTCCAATTTTAGCTTAATCTATTTTTAAAAGAATTTTATTTATTTAATAAAAAAAAATAAAACGCTTGCAAACAAGGTCTGGCGAAGGAATTGAGTGAGCTTTGGCATGTGGGTATTTGTCGAATTTGGCTTTTATGACACTTTGGGGATATCTTAGAGCAATGCAAACAACTGCAGACAAAACAAACACAAAACGACCCATTACTTTGAAAAGAACGATTTTTTTAAAAAGAGGTAGTCCTAGATTTCAGGGTTAAATCTCGGGGACACCAAGGGCAATACTGAAAAGTTACCGTCCCTTAAAGTTTTTTAGAGCCATATGTGGCCATGAAATTTAAAGTGTTTGTTCAGACAATACTTAAAACATCAATTTTTGTTTTAATTTAGACACCCATTATTATTTAGAAGTGTACTCACATCGAAGTGAAAACATGTGAAGGGCCTTGCCACCCGTATTTTTCTGCCTCCCGTGTCAAACCCCAAAAATGTATAACAATTTAATAACTATAGAAATGCAATATCATATGGTGGGTGGTATGCGAATTGAAGGCATGGTTACATCTATATCCATATGTGTACATTTTCCAAACACAACAATAAACCTTGTATTTGCTAAAAACTATCGACAATGAAACAACATAACCAAACGCTGACAAGGTTTTTTAGTTATTACTATTCTGGTATTCAAACCAATATGAATTTGATTTGACCATTTGAGATTTTTTAGAGTTGTAGAAGCAAATTCAAGTTACACTGAAGAGGCACATTTGACTTCGGGTAGTAAGGCATGTATGTAGTGGCATTTTTTTATGGATGTTTTTTGTAAGTCAAAAAGGGAGAGGGGAATGGCAAGCAAGCAAGCATACACATATTGCAACCAATCAACCATTTCATTAGTAAGGGGCCACTTCCATTGTGATGGCACCCAACTAATATAGGTATCATGATATAATTGGGTTTATATGTTACCCCATAGAATAAAAGGCCTCACCCAAACTTTCATTGGAATAAATCAAATGAATTTAAGGTAATCTTTAATACGAGATGGGATGTGGTCTGCAAACAAAAATAATAAGGTGGCTATTGATAAGGGTTCTTTGTAAATATAATCTAGCCCTTACATTTACGGTCTTTAAAAGAGTTTGAGGATATCAAGTGTTATCCTTTGCAAGAAGTATATTAACTCTCCACTCATAAAGAGGATATAATACACAATTTGTACAAAACAACACATCACGTAAGTAGCCGATCACTACAACTCTTGACAAAACAATCAACTGATTACAATTCACTAAACACAATAAGTGTAATCTATGTAGTGGCCGTTGAACAACCTTCTAGATGGTTAGTTGTAATAATGAAATGGACCAACAAAGTTATATGATTATTTCGCTGCATCTCCCTAGGTCATAATTCGCCCACATATTGGAGTGTCCACCATAGGCATGTGAATTTGAAAAGGTATCCCTAGAAAATTATCTTCCCGGGGCATTTATTTAAAAAGTTTATAGCCTCATCTAGAAAAGCATTTTGTGCATATCCTATAAGCATTGCATTCCATGAGACTGTGTTTTGTTGAGACATTTTGTCAAACGATTTGCATGCCTTTTGTATGCTTCCACAGTTTGTAGACATGAATATAAGGGGAATCACAACTATGATATTGAACAAAAAAACCATTTTCAATTACTTCTTGATAGATCTTTAGACCCTATTCTAAAGTACCCATTTTGATACAAGTTAGCAAGATGCTGAAAAAAACTGATTGGATTCGACATTTGTTTGTTGTTTTTGCTTAAAATCTCAACAAGTTGCAATTTTTAGTGTATCAAATAATAATGCATTCTTGGAGACTACATTTTGTTAAAGAATTTTGTCAAGCAATTCATGTGCCTTTTATAATCTTCCATGGTATGTGCAAGAACGACATTTGACAATAATCCACTTTCAAGTTTTCTTTGATGGATGTTCATACCCTTGTCCAAAGCTCCCATTTTTATACGTGTTGGGCTCATTTGCTGGCAAAGTTTGTTGAGGTGGTTTTTACACCACCCAATTTCATTTGTTTAAAAACCTCTAAGACCTTTTCAACAAGCTCATTTTGTGCATATCCAACAATGAAGAAATTCCATGACCTGGCATTTGGGTGAGGTTTTCTTTTTAAAAATGTACAAGCCTCGTCAAGAACACCAATTTATACATATTCTACAATCATCATATTCCTGGAGACGACATTTCATCAAGGGATTTATTTAAAAAGTCCTTGAGCCATTTCAAGAACACCATTTTGTGCATATCCTGTAATTTCCAAGGTCCATGCGAGTCCCATAGTCTCCTTATTCGGCGAGTACTAGCCAAAATTTTGCCTGGGCGAATATTCGTAGATAAAACTCACCATTCGTCACATGCGAATATTTGTGAGTATTTGTTGAGAATATTCGGCGAATATTCGCCGAATTTGACCCTAAAATTTGTCCATTCGCAGGTTTAACACGGAAAATGGCAAAAACACAGGTTTAACGCTAAAAAAATGTAGTTTTTTTGTTTTATAAAGGCATCATGCTGATATTTCTCTAGAAAGGGGAAGAGGAAAATATAAATTATTGTAAATTGTAACTTGCATAAATATGCAATTTATGATGATAATTTTGAATAACAATCATCATAAATTCACAACACTTATCAGTTGGCTATTATATTTGCATGATGATACGATTTTGTGTTGTATTTGTATTCAAACCTACTAGAAAACACTTTCACAACATTTTACAGACTTATTTGATATATTTTGTAGCTATATTTTGCATAAAATTTATGTTTTTAAAATAAAATAGCGTATTTTTTGAAATGTAATTTTTTCCCTCAACAAAAATCCTAATAATTCTTGACAAAATATCAAATTGCGAAAGTCTAATATGTTTTCTATCATTTTGATACTGCTAGCTGAGAAATTATGTCGAATTTCAAAAGATCTATATGATAGTCTATTAAACTTAGCAAGCTAATTTGATTTAGAGCAATATTTGACTGTTAAAAACTTAGAAGAACTTTTAATTCTGCTGCTATGGCTAAGCATGGTTAATTAAAGCTTTAAACTTAATTAACTAGGGTTTAGACCGGACACACGTGTTAAGATTCCGCAAATCTCCTAAAACAATTTTGTTCCGCGGACTTCAGGTCCCGGAATTAACCAAACACCAAATTATTTCGGATCCGGACGGATTTGCGAAGACAAAAGACAAAAACGGGTGGCTAAATTTTATTGGCAAAGGTTATATAAGTCTGACATTGCGAAAACCGTGTATACGTGTTGCTTGGTTATTAGTTTGCACTTCGCAGTGCAGGATAACAGACAAAAGATCATTTAATAGCAAGATAGACTGTTAAACTCCGTATACACGTGGAGTCATCTTAATGGCTCGCTTTTTGCACATTGACAAGGTACCTACAAATAAAACAATATGCGAAAGAAAACATGGACAAATTCTTTTGGCTCGCAAACTGACAAACCTGACAAAAGACTGACATCTCGAAGTCGGTGGCTTAATCTTATTGGTTCGGGTTTTGCATGGGTCAGAAACAAATTAACCAAAGTTTGGATCCGTGAAGAACGTGGAGTGCTATCATTGGTTCGCACTTCACAATGCTCAGAAAGGACCGACAAAGCTCTAACATTGGGAAGTTAGATGGCACTTTCTCATTGGCTAGAATCTTCGCAATAGTTAGTAAGTCTGAAAAGATATTAACACACAAATTTCTCTGATTGGCTAAGCTTTGCAAAAGCCAAAAAGGATATAGCAAACTCTGACACAACGAATTACACATGGAGCATTTTAATTGGCTCGAACTTTGCAATATTATATATTGCAGTAGTGGCGGGGCGGACTTAGAAATATAGACTTAAGCGTATCTAAGGGAACTTTCGGGTACAAAGCATAAAAAGACAGAAAATACAATAGATACGACTGTGAAATTTCGAAAACAGTTAATTTAGCCCGAAAACCATTAAATTTCAAGATTATAGATTTAAATACGATCAATTACATACACAATATTATTTTACATTAATTTAAACAGATTTTCCTTTAAACAAACATATATCCAAAATTTCGTATTTCACTTAGTTCCTGCAATTCACTATTTCTGATAACACAAGCACATATTTTCAAGATATACATAGCAGAAGAAATTCATTTTCTCATTTATCAAAGTAAACAAAAGAATTACTTCTTTCCATTAGCCTTTTTAACAAAATTTACATAGTTACAGAGAGAAAACTTATCTAAGTCAATTGATTAGGAATTCCAATGCCAAGAGAGGACAAGGATCAGAAATTCTAGTACAAAATTCCAATTACAAAGAGAGAGAATACTGATAAGGAATTCTTAATACAAAATTTCAACGCATCCACAGGTTAATAGACACCAAACTATGGCCGCCTATGAGAGGAAAATGCTATACACCCCATGTATTTTCACCTTGCCCTGGCCAGGAACCATTCGAGGTTGTACTCTGTACCCCCGATTAGGACATCATTGGTGCCCCTCTCTCTTGCCCACCGCCTGCCTGTAACCTGGTCAGCCTTGGAATTACTTCCACAGACTAAATTCACAAAGTCCTTAAGACTCTTTTCACAATTGTTCTCTTACTTAGAATCAAAAATACAATTCCTTGTCTCTCGTTCCTGTATTCATTCGTTCATGTTTCATGTTCTCTGTTTTACATTTACATCTCTTTTATAATACTTCATAGGTAGTTATGAACCAACACAATGGTTTCCACACCTTTTCATAAATCAAATTAAGCATCTTTAATCAAATGCTTGGGATATTCATTCCCACATTTAGCCAATAGCTTTAATACAATATCTTTGTTACAATTAATCTTAAGCCAAACTTGTCTTTAACATTCCAACAAGTCTTTAATGCTTATAAAGCTTAGGGGATTTAGTCACATAACATTTTTAAGTTGCTGAATATTTGTCGAGTCTTGCCAAGTTTTTGCCGAGTCAATTTTTTTGGGTTTGCTGAATATGAGTATGCGAACTATGCATGAGACCACGTTTGTAGTATGTATTTTGTCAAATAATTCGCAAGCCTATTGATGCCAAACGGATTTCATTTATTTTTTGATGCATTTCCATCCTTCGTCCCAATGCTCTTAGTTTGGCACAAGGTGAAAGATTGATAGTAAGAGAGAAGTGATTAGGCTGGATTTATTTTTGTTTTATTTGGTAAATCAATTTCCATGCCTCTTCAGGAAACCCGTTTATTCTTTAAGCTTCTTGTAGCATATTAGCATGTCACGCCATCCACCAAGGTTCAATATTACGGATGGCCTTGGTGCAAGCCCCAAGTAACTTTGATGTATTAGCACTCCCTGTTAGAGTAGATCAGCGAAATGTGACTGATGGGGTAGTACTTTGTGATGAGACAACTCAATTGAGTGAAGGAAACTAAACCGTGTATAGAAAATTTCTCACCTGCAAAAATATTTCTTCAAAAAAACCTGTACAAACATTTCCTCTGAAAACACTACACAAAATTTCCCCTCTAAACCATATAAATCTTTAACTGGTCCTTGTGGAGTAATGAATTAATAAAAAAAATTGGTTTAGATCTCCCGTAGTTATATCTTCCAACCTTGAGCAAATTTATGATCATAATTTGGAGTAATTGATGCAAATATTTACATATAAACAAGGTCTAAATGGAAAGTAATCAATACATAAGTTTTTAAATTTACTTGTATGCATGCAATCAAAGCATCAAAAAAATAAAAAAAAAGAATTTAAAAACTACTGGTTTTAGTCTAAGACATGACTTGTTCAGATGTTGTTCAAAAGCCTATGATGCCTAGGGGCACTTAATTACCAAGGAAAAGCTTTTTGGGTGAAACAGGGCATTATTCTTATTTCTATGGCCTACATCATTGTGACCACAGAAAAGGGAGTAGGGGAGTGTGTCAAACATTATTTGTCTATCTTTGGCAAGCCCTTGGTTCAAGCAATACCAATCTTAATCTTCTTCACAGAAAAAGGGAAGGGAAGAGGCATCAATCCAAGAGAGGTTGGGTGTCATGACAATAGTTTATGAAACCAATTCTCCAAGCCTGGCTCTTCTATTTGATAGTTGTCCTAGAAGGTTCTTGATATTGTCAGATATGATATTTCTTTTTGCTCAGGAAGGCTGCAGTTGTTGTAGGCGTTCCTTTGACAGGCCCTTTACAATGTGACCTTCCAATCCTTTCACATCCACAGGCTTGAGAATGAACTGTTTTGCACCACCTTGCAAACATCTGTCCAAGGGTTACAATTTGGAAAGATCACAATCCAGTCCAAAAATAAACCATGAAATTCAATCATCCATAGAGCTCAGAGATCCAGATTATGGTGACTTTTATGGGCTATTTTAGGTTGTGTAGCCAATTTTCACATTTTTTTCTACATTTATATTTTTCTTGTTCTGCACAAAAAATTAGATTCATTGAAATTTCTAAGAATGTAAAGTAAATCTATGTTTTCACAGTGCATGGTCAATTTGTATAAAGTTCTCTATATAAACAAGCCATACTTTTAAACCCAATTTTAGAGTAAATTACCTTGAAGATAAATAAAGTATAATGTTGCCCTAGTCAACACGTCTGGGATAAAATGGTGGTATTTAAAAATATGAATATAGTTTGTAAAGCCGAATTTATGAAAATTGTATTTTTTCCTCAGATTTTAGGCTATGATACTCGTATTTCTTCGACTTTCTATTGATTTTTTCTTCAAATTTTTGTAGTGCGACACTACAGTGAATGTTAACCCTTCGTGTTCACTGTTCCCAATATCTATTTTTTTCGTATCCAATGTCATATGCTATGATTAATGTATTGACATTCTTTGGAAGCTTTCTAACAAATGCAATTGGCTGCATACACCCAGACCCCATCCTTGTAGGCTGTCATAATGGAAGCTTTATAATATGGCATGGACATTCATCATAATCATATAGAAGGCACACAGACTGTTTGATTGGATGCCTCAAATAGATTTGCCCTCATGAACTGCATGATAATGCACAAAACGGGTTTATTGAAAATGCATTCCAAACATGTGAGGAAATGGATTTCAGGAGGCGTTAAAGTAGACTCCGCAACCTTTGTTGGCATACTCCTAACATGTGCCAAAATGGGAGCTTTAGCACAGGTTATGCCCTAGTCGAAATTTATACAAAATGTGGAGGCATACATAAGGGGTGTGAACTGTTTGGTGAAATGAATCCAATAGATGTGGTTTTATGGAA
This sequence comes from Taxus chinensis, assembly GCA_019776745.2. Taxonomy (NCBI): domain Eukaryota; kingdom Viridiplantae; phylum Streptophyta; class Pinopsida; order Cupressales; family Taxaceae; genus Taxus; species Taxus chinensis. The sequence goes on from CM034147.1 coordinate 899,382,242, forward strand.
TGCCATGATTGCAGGATATTCAAAAAATGGCATTTGCAAAGATACTCTCCAACTCTTTCATGTATGAACTATGAAGTGATGTGGCACATACGTTGAGCAATATTCATATCAAAATGAACTTACAAACTAACTTTTATTTGATATCCTATAATTATTGAGTTGAATTCTAGCATTGCAATCATTGAACAATCAAATTCCATTAACCATTCTTCAATAGGAGGTATAACAAGCAGTGCCTACCCACTTGTAAACAACATGTCAAAGGCCTCATCTTGTCTCAAGCATAGGGGAAGAATCAGGAGACCTTACATGTTGGGTTAAGGTCTCATACTTCAACAAGAGAGGAATTGAGGATAACTTGAAGAAAGATATATTACAAAATAAAAAGAGGGCTAATTGTTACTCACAATGGATCCCATTACTCGAGCAAATCTTTTAACAAGACAGAAAGTAGGAGAATCCCACCAACTTAGAAAATAGAATTCTAAGTCTAACATGGAAATATTATGATATATACCAATAATAGTAATTGAGAGGGGATGAAAATGGAAACAGAAATTGATAAAGGGCATTTATCCAATCCGCAACCATTGAATCTATATATTTATGTCTAAGTTTAATGATTGTGTTGTTGTATGCTTGTATTTCCATATAAATTTGTGTGATAAGAAATTATAATCATTTCCTATCCAAAATTAAGAGACCAATCTTGACATTAAACCTAAGAAATCCTATCCAAAATCAATGAAAACAACCTCAAACCTAATCTAATGAAATTCTTCCACATGATGAGGGGAGCTTCAAAACTTAAACTCAACTGCCTATCTCATAAACCCACGCAAAATTGAAAAAAAAGATTAAGATAAGTGATAACTACCCATCATCCGCATCTCAACTCATTCAAATTTCCCAAGTTTATTTGTTGGTGAAATGAATTTTTGACAAATGGATGCCATCTTGTACGCAATGCATGAGTATAACACATAGACTGAAGACTATAGATTGCATGAACATCTAAAAGCCTAAATAGACAATTAACAAACCTTTCATAACTAAAAAATAGAAATTTTAATTATCTTGATTATTTTTGGGGTTTGATACATTACACGCTTCCATTGGATCTCAATTGAATTTGCATGAGCAAGTGAAGATGTATGGTGACCAGGGTTGTACCTATTCTCCTGACCAATCGGATAGGGGAATCTAAGCAATAAAGTTGTCAACATCCTACATGAGATGATGGAAAAATGAATTACATTTGGCAAATAACCAATGACATGGAAAATTCTTTCGACATGGATATTACCAGCATGCATGGTGAGTAAAATAAAGTGATGAAACAAAAACACAACTCATAGAGAAAAATAAATGTGTGGTATAGCCGAAGAAAGAATTCATGGGGATTGCCTATTTGACAAGTATAGATTCTTTAGAATAAACGTGCAGATGAAGTGATGGTAGGTTTCACATAGATGCAAGAGGAAATACGTGCTACAAAACAACTTAACAGGAAGGAAAGTTAAAAAGTTTTTTGGGTTTCCTGGTCTTGAGGTGGTTGAGATATGTTTATGGCCCCTTAAAATAGCTATTATGGTTTTGATTTCCTGTAGGGCAACTGTCTTCAAAAACTCAGATCATGCTCCTCTACAGCAAATTCCTGGCCAAAATAAGAACAGAAGATTGTTGTCAGGACCAGCAAGACCCTGCAGTCTAGTGATGATCAGAAACGAGAAGATCAAACACAATAAAATTTCTGTCACCCTGTATGCCAAAAAGGTAAAAATTGTGATCATAGTGAATTTAATTTTTATACAATTTTTCACTTACCGACTACCAAAGGTGCCCTAAACATGCTAAAACATATTATAATTAAATCTTCCAAAGATTGAAACCTTTACTAATGTATGCTGCGTCGATCTTGCAGGATTTTCCTCCTTCCTGCTTATACCTTTCTCTGCAGGATATATTTGCAGTCTTAAAAAACTTTAGGCATAAAAGGAAAGGATGAACCATAAATAAGGAATTTGGTGGAGAGATGTAAATTTAGATGGCTTTGTCTTGCTGTCATGCATTCATCAACCATCTAGAAATGGTGGATAAATAGTGCCGAATTAGACGGTCAATAGTAAACAACATAAATGAGAAGACCTTTTCCTTGGTCCATCCAATGGAATTTCTTGCCAGCATAAAAAGGCAAGTCAACCATCAGAAATTGACAGAGAAACGCTGTACTAAAAGTAGAAGGGAAGAGCATAGTCTTTTGGGGTTTGCCAGAAAGGCTTGAAACTTTCCGGCAATGAGTCCCTCAATAGGAGACATCTCCGGCATAAAAATATCCTAAGCACATAATATTTTTGACACTTGACAAATTTATAATAACTATAAAATAACAAAAAACTCTTAGATTGACATTACAATATCTAATGATCATATCAAATATGATTAAATCGCAAAGACCTATTTTTGATCAAGAGCAGACATTAAAACTATATACTCACAAGACTATTGATTTCCAAAAATATACACAACAAACCAAACCTATTAGACATAAAAACTTGACATAAAGTATTTGAATGCGACTTGTTGATTGGTATTAATTCGCACCCCTGTGCATGCTCAGGTGGTGTCAATCATTAATCGCTGCTGACAAACAGATTCACTAAGACAATGCCATTAATGATATATGACAGGCTTCGAATGGTGTTTATTCGAAGTTCTTTTTCGTCGTAAGGTGAACAATCTGATAATATAGTCAAAAAAATAAATGCCACGACTTGCGTACAACTTCATAGAATTTGTTGGAGTTGTGGCAGGCCATCCATGTGCGAAGGTGTTTAGATGGTGTTAGGGATGCACATTTGGAGATGTCAGAAGACATGATGAGCATAGCTGACCATGCTCATGTCGTGAAGAAACTTGTCAAGCCATGTGAGGGTTTGACCCATCTTGACAGTGCACGGTTTTAGCAAAGCTTTCTTGATTCTTTGAACCAAAACAGTTCTTAAACCAGCAGACCACCGTATCTACGTGAGGCTTCAATTTGCATGGTCGACCATGCAAAGGAATAGGTGTGATGCCACAAGGGACTGCACTAAAAACTATGACGCCTTCTTCCTCTGCCAAGATTTACCTCCTCTTCCAAAGAAGTGAGATCTCTCTATCAGGCAGATCCATAACAATTACTGTAGATGAATCACTAATCTCCTTATCTCCCAGCCAAATCACTCAAAGTTTTAAAGTAGAAAACTTATAGAATAAATAAAAACTCTAAAATAATAAAGAGAAATGGCTACACACTTTGATAATTACTCATAAACTGCAGAAATCAAGGATCAATGAAATAGGATGAGCAGAGGCTCTAATACTAATTGTTAATTTGGTTCAGATTACCGATAATTTAATATTTGATAATAGACAATGATCTCATGTTGACAATTTCATAACAAAGAGTACAAATTTATAGGTTTGAAGAATTCCTGTTTTCACGGAGTCTTCCTATCCATATATCTCTACGAACGCTCCACTAAATCTTACTTCCTCTCACAATAAATTCTATTCTATGTATAGAGCATAGTAGGAAAACTCGCCAAATCCAAAAACTCGCCAGACCCCTAAAAAAAAACTCAGTAAAAACTCGCCAATATTCGGCCAATACTCGGGAATACTCGGCAACTTAAAAAAATACTCAAATTTCTTTAAAAAACATAAATTTTAAGCAACACATAGCTACAAAATGTATCAAATGAGCCCATAAAATGTTGGTGAAGTGTTTTCTATTAGATTTGAATACAAATACAATATAAAATCACATCATCATGCGAATACGACAACCGGCTGACAAGTAATATGAATTTATGATGATTGACATTGAAAAATATCATCATAAATTTCATATCTATGCAAGTTACAATATACAATAAATTACATTTTCTTCTTCCCCAATCTAGAGAAAAATTGGGGAGAGGGTCTGGTGCCTCTATTAGTCCCCACACTCGGTTGCGTCTCCACGCTCCTCCTAGAAGGCTGCGAATCTGGCTCGATCATGGAACTAGATGGTGGTGCTGGTGGCTCCTTTGCTACATGTTGGAGATCACCTCCAAAGATGTCATCCAGTCCAATATCTCCTCGGAGTCCTGCTAGTGCTTCTCCCTCCATAGCCTCCCTCTCAAAAGAAGCAATCTCGTTCGCTGTGAATGCAAGGTTTTCCTCTTCTTGCCTAGTCCACTCATTGTTTGGATCTATCTCATCCAAATCAATGAGCTCCTCTGATGTGGCCTCAACTTTTTTTGTGCGAAGCCGGAGATTGTATTGCACAATAACCAAGTCGTTGAGCCTTTTTTGAGTCAACTTGTTGCGCTTCTTCATGTGAATGGCCTCAAACAAACTCCAGTTGCGTTCACATCCAAAAGCGCTACAAGGTTGAGATAGAATTCTGAGGGCTAACTTTTGAAGATTTGGGGTATTCCCTCCCCAATCCTCCCACCAAGAACCTACAAACAAGATAATCAAAAATTTATAATTAATTAATAAAATCAAATCTGTAACTAATAAGTAACTTGGTAAACATTCTAATTTTTATTACTTGGTGACTGTGTGGTTCTCCCACGAATAGCTAGCACCGAAGAAAAGAGTCTCCCCCTAGCATGTTTATAACTCTGCAGCTCTAAAATGACGAGGTCCCTCGTCTCAACATCTGGTATCATCCTCTCAATACATGTTGAAAGGCCCTCCATAACCTCTCCGTTCACGTCTGTGAAGTTGTCAGAGTAGAAATACTTGGGGTTGAGGTAGTACCCCCGCTGCATGAATAGGTTGGTGGAGTTGATTGTTCCACCTCCGATCAATAATCTCCCAAAAGGGACCATATCTGACGATATCCCCCCTGTAATAGTTTTGGATAGACTCTTTGGCCCTATCCATGGCCTCATATATAAACCCCATGGGGTTTTGCTCCCCATCAACCAAACGCAAAACTCTCACCAATGGCTTTGACACCTACACACATTAAAATGTAAGATTGCAAACTTACAATACATATTAGAAATGAAATAAAAAAGTGAAAAGTAGAACAATATTTTTAATATTTATAATTTAACAAATTAAAATAAAGGAATGAAATATAAATCTAAGTTTGAAATTACCTTGATGATCTCTATAGCTCTTTGCAAAGATATCATCAAAAACTATATTTGCAACCCTCTCTCCGTCAGCTTTCTTTGAATATTGTGAGTCTAGCCATGCTTGACTCACAAACATTTGTTTCAAAGGTGTCAACAAACTAGAAATACTTTGCAACGGCAAGAAGTTAGTTGCAAACCTTGTGACATCGGCTCGAACAAGTTCTTTCCCCTTTGTGTGTACTCTCATCAAGCTCAGAACCCAAGGGTGATTGTATATGTACTTCGTTATAGATCTTGCATCTTCTACAACCGGCCTCACCCAATCAATTTTGCCTATGTCCTCCAAAAGAAGGTCAATGCAATGAGCTGCACAAGGAGTCCAAAAGAGCGATGGATGTCTCTCTTGCAGTAGTCTCCCAACTGCCACATATGCTGCTGCATTGTCTGTGACAACTTGCACAACATTCTGTACACCAACCTCTAATACAACTGTCTCTAACATAATACTCAAATTCTCTGCATTTTTTATCATGTTAGAGGCATCAATAGACTTTAAAAACACCATCTTACCGTTTGAAGCTGCAAAAAAATTGACAAGGGTGCAGTTCCTTCCATCCGTCCACCCATCTGAAAGAATGGTGCATCCGAATTTTTTCCATTGTTTCTTGTGCTCTTCTAGCATGGTAGTGGCATCTGCAATTGCACCCTCAAGTAATTTCCCACCCAAATCTTTTGGAGAGGGTGCCTTGTACCCTTTCCCTGCAACTGTCAATGTTGTCACCGAGTACTCCCAGTATGGGCTCTTTGCCACATTGAACGGCAGGTTGTTGTCGTACCAAAAATTTGCACAAGCTTTATCCACTTCCTTGTGCATATCTTTCTTCTAGACTGTACCTTCCAATGAAGGTTGTGCTCCAGGTGTGTTCCTTGTCACAAAAAAACTCGGTATGCCTTTGCTCGAACTCGATGAAGATGTGCCTTTTTCGGCTCTTCCTTTTCGTATGTGTGGACCACGAGTAGAGCCCACAATTGTTGCCGCATCATTGTCTAAATCCTCTTCCATTGCAGCCCCAGGTCTAATAGCTTGTGCTATGGCTGCCTTTAGCCTTGCCTTCTCTAGTTTCTTCTCCTCTAACTCTGTCAGCGCTGCTCTAATCTCTCGCTTTGTCTCTTCCGACACGTTGGGGCAAACGGTAACATCTCGACAAACAATAGTTGAAAGGTGATATTTCAAACGATTGATGCCTCCATTCATTTTTTTGTTACAGAAAGTGCAAAAAATTTCGCCCTCACTAGCTCCACGTACAACATACTTCCATGCTATGGAACGGGCATTCAGAGGAACGGTCCCTGCTAGTGATTCAGATGCTGAACTTGATACCGAGCCTGATGCCATTGTTAAGCTCTAATCTGCAACACAATGCACATTTAAAAAATTAGAAAATGTAAACTTAATTTAATTTTAAAAACAGAACATGCTTGAATAACAAATTTGTGTAAATAAAAAAAATACATTACAATCATTCAATTTTACATTACATGTATTTAGAATTACAAAACGAATCGATTAGAATACACATACATAAAATTTAACTAGTTTAAAATGAATTTGCATCAAAAAAAAAATACATACCTCTGGCTGCAAATGAGTATAAAAAAATTACAATTATTCGATTTTACATTACATGTATTTATAATTACACAACGAATCGATTACAATACACATACATAAAATTTAACTAATTTATAATGAATTTGCGTTAAAAAAAAAAACATACCTTTGGCTACAAATGAGTATAAAAAAATTGCAAGCATTTGATTTTACATTACATGTATTAAGAATCACAATAGAAATCTATAAAACCTAAATAATATACACAAAATTTGGAAAAAACTTCAAAGAATTAAAAAAAAAAACCTACCTCGAAATGCAAATCTCCAAATTCTTTCCTCGAATTCGCTCCAAAATCCACTCAATACAAGCAATGCAAGCTCAAATGGTTGTGTGAGTGACAATGAGGGAGTAGAGGGCTTTTTAAAGAGCCAAAACCGTGTAAAAAAAGTGGTTTTTGCGTGTGAAAACTGTGTCCTACGTTTGCAAACCGTGTTGGGCGAGTTTTACCCATGAACTCGCTGAGTTAACTCGGCGAGTTTTTTTTTTCGATTTTGGCGAGTTTTTCGGCGATTTAACCGTTTTGCAAGTTTTTTAGAACTCGGCGAGTTTTTGGCGAGTTTTCCATCTATGGTATTAGAGTAACAATTATAGCAAATCACTCAACTAGTTAGCTATTACCTATGTTACTATGGGCTCACCCCCCACTCCTCCCGTACCCCCTGGATACGTACCCGTTATGGATACGTTCCAAGTACCCAAGTACATTTTGACATACTTGGGACATACCCAGGACATATCGGGATGTACCCGGGATGTATCCGCAGGGTTGGGCAGTGGGGGGGCTCTAAAAAAGTTTATTTTATTTTATTTTGACTCAAACAAACTTTAGTCTTATTGAGGACTAGATTAGGTAGGGCATGGCAACCACAAGGGAACTTGGAGATTGTTTACAATCCCTCTAGTTTATTAAAGAGAAAATATTCAAAGGATATCAAGAATGTTTGAGCTAATTATTTGGGATCATTGCAATTGGCCAAGGAAAGAAGCTATTCATAGAAATTTGGACATCTATCTAAGCCTCGGTACAAGTTATTTATGAGATCAAATCTCAGGTGATCTACAATACTAATAGAAAAATTTGGAACCGCAAATTGCATAGCTTAAAGTTTCAAAGAGCATCCTTTCCTAGAAACAATCAAGGCACAACATTGACTCCTTCCCACATCCTTAAGGAGGATTAGAAGGTGATTTTGGATAATATGAATGCAAGAACCAACCATTGGACTGACCTCTTTATTTATCATTGGCAGGTTAGAGTCAATCTCATTAAATAGGTTTTTTAGGAGCTCCCTAGATACATCTTTTATGGCCACCATTGCAACGCATAAATTAATCTCAAAGGAAATGGATGAAACACAAAGGAATACAATACTCATATATCATAGAAAGTGTAAAATATTAATTATATTGAATGTTTTGAACATTGATCGTACTATATTTTTCAAGTTTTGTATTTCTTATGGACTAAAAAAATGAGTAAAATAACTATATATATATATATATATATATATATATATATATATTAATTTTTTAATATATATGTACGGACGTATCCAAGACATCGTACCCAAGGGTTTTTTAAAATTGACGTATCCACGTATCGAACTTGTACCCGAACTCGTATCCGTACTCGTATCCTGACAACATAGGATATTACCACACACATATTTTGTCACTAATTAATATTATTTCTAGTCACTAAACATAATTATATTATCGTAGATAAAATGATTAATCACATCACTCACTCACTGAAACACTTCCATGTGAGGTACTAACAATAATTTCCTAACAAGATAGGAGTATGTGATATATTCCAAGGAGTATGGAGAGAGAGAATAAGAGGTTAGTAGAGAAACTTGAAAGTTTAGGGATTTGTGGTTGGTAAGTGATTAGGTAATCTTCATATTAATAGGAGAATAATTGCCTATATATGTAATTGTCCTTGTATTGAATAAAACAAGAGAAGTTCATTTTGTGTGATTTTTTATTTTTTCTTTGACCAAATTCATCATTGTCAAAGGTAAACCTTATCAAAAATATATAACTTACAAAAAGGTTTGCTTGGTGTCAGTTTCAATAGGAACATTGTTATGTATTCGCACTGGTACACCACAACAATTAAGGAAAGTTATTGTAGGATGATATCTATTGTCATTTTTGACAATAAGAAGGGAGAACAAAATTTTGGTTAAAATGCAACTTTGATGAGTAGGATAAACTACTCTTAATCACATTAGTTCTTTTAGGTCAAATGTCTTCATAATTATCTACCAGTGTTGGTAAAAGGTAGGAGATGGGAGTATGCTTGATGAAAAGCTTCCAAACGTAAATGTAATACTTATTTTTGAATGAATGGGATATGGGGAGAAATCTTCTGGTACATTACTCATGTTGGCAATAGAATGAATGGAATATCCTAAAACCGCAAACAATCAAAAAGGGTAATTTGCTGCCTACGTAACATGGTAAAAAAGATAGTGATTAATGCATGTATTTGTATACCAACTTGCAGAAAATGCCATAATAGGTCTCTCTTTTGCCATCTGTATCTCAAAGAGAAGGGCTTGCAACTGTGTCCCAATTTTTTTTGGAAAATGCCTAGAAATCATCCAGGCATATTCTAAAATATACTAGACCTAGCTTTTTGCCGCTTTCCAAATATTGCCCCAAACATTTCCAGGCCATTGTTGAGGGTGTTTCCTATTGATTCAAGGGATTTCTAGGTTCAAGATATTCCACGGGGTTTATAATCATTTCCATGTAATTTCCAATAGCTTCTTGCCAGGATATGGGTAAGGGTATGGGTTCAAAGCTTTTACACGGATATGTCAATTTTAAAAAATCCTTGGGTACTGTCATACGTCTTGGATACGACCATACATATGTATTAAAAAATAAAAAAAAGCCATATGATATATATATATATATATAATCATTTTACTCATTTTTTAGTCCATCAAAGAAATACTAGCCAAATAGTAATACAAAACTGCAAAGCTTGAAAATGGGGCCAGTAGGATTGAATGTTCAAATGGACATTCAATATACTTGAGACTTTATATTTTCATTGATCATGTGGCTGCCATACATATGATATACGAATATCATGTCAACATGAATACACACAAAACTTGAAAATATACTAGAATCAATGTTCAAATTTTTAAAACATACAATATACTTAAGATTTTACATTATTCATTGATCAGTGGCACAACATACAAATGATAGAGGAATATCATGTCAACATGAATACAAACAAATCTAGAATATATCATCTAGATTTTCCTCAAAATCAAGTTCTTGCGTGCCACTTGCACAAGCTCCACTCTCTACTCTATTATGAAATATTTATTTAAACCAAAAAATGAGTATAGATAAATGCCCAGATTGTGGCCCTATTACTTACCATTAGGTATTTCTCCTTCAAATCATCGTCCTTGTTCAACATGTTGTGAAAAAGGTTGTGATCTGAAATGTTCAAAATGTGCCCTAAAAAAGACTATGTTATAGGAATTCTGTGTCCGAGTCTATCCCTTGTATATGTATTTAGAAGGAACAGTTTTCCCTTGTATTTATTAGCAAACAGATTTATGGCCTTTTGCTACTAACCACGACTGTTTTCGTGACTGTATTATTCATGTTTCTGCATGCCTTTAATGAAACTAATTCAAAATGGCCTTACGCTATTGTTGACGACTGTATTTTCGCAACTAAAATTAGTGACGTTTTGAGCATCTGAAACCCTTAAAAAACTGCAGATCTGAAACACTTCAAAAAATCATGATTTCAAAACCCTTCACATTTGCATCATGAAACCCTTCGAAACCTTGTGATTTTCACGATTTTTCGTGGTAGTCCAGATTTAAGCTTGGGTTTGGCGCGGGTACGTTCGGGTTCTTCCCAGGGACGTCTAGACGTACCCATGTTATACCTGGGAAGACCTCAGGACGTACCTGCATCACGTATCCGTACCCGTACCCTGACGTATCCATACCGGATACGTATCAGACATGGTAGGGGGCTGGGGGACGTATCCTCACAACATAGTTGAGGGGTTCAAATGATTTTTATACACAAAATTATGACAAAAAAATATATGCATTTTTTGTCTAATATGATTTCTCCATTTTTATGTTTTTGTATGAATGTTTCCATGTTTAGTTTTTGGGGGTGAATGGAAAATTCATGTTTCTTGTTTTTGTTCCGTATCTGTTTTTTTTGTCCACTTAACTATAGGAATAATGTAAGAACCACTATGGTTAAGCTCTTTTTTGTGAGTTAACGACTGTGACATTGCTGGATAACTTTACAATCTAGTATGTGCCACTGTAATTCCTGATTGTATTCTAAAAGAAAAATATGGTATTGCAAAAGAGATGATACGATGAAAAACAGGTCTCAAGAAAAGAGATTCTTAGCAAGGAAAATAATTTGATGAGCAAAAATGGGAATACATGAGGTGCATGTCCTCTGAGTAGACTTGCAAAATCATTATGAGATGGGAAGATGGAACAACGACCTTAGGTTGGTATAAAAGTCTCATATTCTAAAAGAAAAATATGGTATTGCAAAAGAGATGATACGATGAAAAACAGGTCTCAAGAAAAGAGATTCTTAGCAAGGAAAATAATTTGATGAGCAAAAATGGGAATACATGAGGTGCACGTCCTCTGAGTAGACTTGCAAAATCATTATGAGATGGGAAGATGGAACAACGACCTTAGGTTGGTATTAAAAGTCTCATATGACCCAAGGAAGTAACTTACAAATATGCCTTTTGAAATGAAAATGGTAATAAGTAGTTTTGTGAATATCTCTTTACAAGTGATTGCTTTTAAGTGTATACATTTATCAGATGAAAAAAAGTCACCAAAACAAGGCTAGGATTACAGGACTTGAAATGTTGCAAGGTGCTTGAGTTTTGAGTATTGAGACATGAAACTTTTTGTATAAGGGAAGGAAAAGCAAGAATATAGAACTGTTTTTATCACTTCTAACTTTTTGTACGAGGTGAATATGGATCACATATGTGTAATGTCCCTTTCTAGGGCTGATTCTGAAAATAAGGGTTTTGTCACAAACCCTAAATGCAAGCATTCAGATGTTTGGAACAGCAGTGATCAAACCCTAGCACAGCCAACTGAAATCACACTTTTAGGGTATCAAAACTAGCTAGAAAATCAATAAATAATCCTCTAGGGCAGCGAACTGTAGCAGTACTTAGGAGCAATAATTCTTAGGCAATATCAAGCTAAAAATGAAAGAGAATGATTCCAAATAATTTAACCAACCATGTAGAAATTATTCCAACCAATATACCTCATAAATTAAGGAGAAATAAGTGCCAACACACAACTGGAATTATTAAAATAATCAGCAAAAGTACAGTCCACAAAATTAGCCAAAAATGAGGTCTCCAAACCCAAATAAATACCAAAGAAGTGATAGATCAGCCTTATAAAATAGGAGAAATTTGAATATCAACTTGAGACATCAAAATGTGCCCTAGAAGGGCACTAAAACACCTTTCCACCCAAGTCACCACCCTAGGGAAAGAGTGCCAAATTGATGAAAAAACTTTGATATATCTTTTTCTTCAATGCCCTAGCTGCTCAACCAGCAAGATAGTCTTCTTTAAAGTCCTTGAACTACCAAATTGGAGAGTTTTCGTTCTCCAATCTTTAACAAGGAAGGGTTTCATCTTCCTTGCTTGCAACACCAAACGATTTTTCGCCCCTTAGTGTAATGGAATAGAACAACCAACCCTAAAACCAAGTAGATAAAATTATAATAGCTAAAACATGCCCAAAATGAGCCTAAGCGACTCCTTTTATATCCATGTGGTGGTGCCAAAGTTTGATGGAGGGAATTCCCCCATAACTGACCTCAATAAGAAGTTTACTTGATCTTTTAATTTGCCTTAAAAGCTGTCCAACCCAGCCGACTTGCTTCATAAGGAAAATACTAAAGAAAAAAGTAAACCTTAATAAAAGAATTACTAAAATATCAACCAAGGACCACCCTTGTTCACCTACTTCTTGTCCCCGGGAAATGGAATGGGCAAGAAGTCTTCAAGTGAATTAATTCGAAAAAAGCTACGTTGCACAGATACTCCAAACCCCCCCCCCCCCCCCCGAATCCCCTTGGATACGGATACGTGGCGGATACGTCCCTGATATGTACGGGGTACGTCACAGATACATACAGACGTATCCGTGACGTACCCCATACGTATCAGGTACGTATCCAGCATTATATACGTTTTTTTTAGTTTTATTTCATTTTTTTTTAATGTTTGACTTTTCTATTACGATTCAACACGTCGATTCAAGTTTTGTATTACTATTTCAGTTTTTTATGGACTAAAAAACTGAAATATGATTCAAGTTTTGTAATTACTATTTCAGTTTTTTATGGACTAAAAAATGAGTAGATGTACATATATATATATATATATATATATATTTTAATATATATGTACGGACATATCCAAGACGTATCGTATCCAAGGGTTTTTTAAAATTGATGTATCCGTGTATCGTATCCGTATCCTGGCAACGTAGGAAAAAAGGGACATTATAGTACAAGAGTATATAATTGTTTTTATCACTTTAAAGTGACAAACTTTTTGTACAAGGTGAATATGGATAACATATGCCTAACTAAGAAAAAAGTTTGCTTGTTTTTACATTTTCAATTGGAGGATTACATGACTTGAAATATTCCGAGTTGCTCGAGTATTGCTACATGGAACTTTGTGTAGGGAAGGAAAAACAATAATATGGAACTGTTTTATCACTTTAGACTTTTTGTACAAATTGAATATGGATCAGATATGCCTAACTAAAAAAGAAATTTGCTTGGGGTTACATTTTCAATGGGAGGATTGCAAGACTTGAAATGTTCGAAGGTGCTCGAGTATTGGAACATGAAACTTCTTGTATAGGGAAGGAAAACAAGAATATGGGACTGTTTCATCACTCTAGGCTTTTTGTACAAGTTGAATATGGATAAAATATGCCTAACTAAGAAAGAAGTTTTTTTGGTGTTATATTTTCGATGGGAGCAATGTGATATGTAAACTCCTGATTGTTAGCATATGCAAAGAGAAGAAAGAATTCAGAGAAAGCTGAATGCACACTCAAACAAGTGTGACATGGTTTATTATATAATAAGAGGTGGCTACAAATTGGTTGAAGAGCTACCAACTGAATAACAACTAAATAACTGCATTATATGCTATATAATGCTCTATATTTTAGCACCTCCTCTTAATGGCTAAACCAAAAGCAATACTAAGTTTATCCTGAAATTTGACAAATGTCCTAAAGACGACATGTTTAGTCATTATATCTATAGATTGTGCCATAGGTGGTACTTTGAAATCAACAACCCATTGTTGTGTTGCGGTTGTCAAATGGAGGACCACAAAATAAGAATTTGGTCGTGTGAACAAAAGATATGGCAAGTAGTCCACTGATTCTTCATTACGTGATTCATTGTTCAATGACGAATCATCAATGGTTGAGAGTGTCACCCCCATCTCCAGAGTGCTGGAATCAAAAACTCGGAGTGGTGGAGTGAGAAATTTGTTTCAGGCTTGTGTAGCTTGTTGGAGTCTATACAGATACTCAGTTAGCCTGCAATCGATGTCACCTCAACCACGTCCTTGCAACTCCATGTAGTGCTCATCCAACCTTTTCAAGAAGAGATGTGACCATCTGTGCAGCGGAGGTTGGAACCAAATTCGCAATAGTAGGAGAAACAAACATCTTTGTCTCATTAGTGGGAGAAATGACCATCTTCGTAGGTAGTAGGAGTGAGAACCAAATACTCCTGGCTCATTTATTTGCTCATTTATCCCCCTATGTTGGGAAGGATCTTTCACAACACAATGAGCAAACTATTCATGCTCTACTATCCTTTGAGCAAGTACCTCCGAGTGAGGGGCATGACATGCCATCTCACTGTGCACCGTCAGTGCATCTGGAATAGCAGAGTCTCCATCCATAACAAACTGTTCTTCATAATGAAGAAATCCATCCTCCCAAGGCATTTCAACCTCCTGTACATCCTGTATGGTGTTGTCCTCCACACGTACATTCATGTTGATTGTAGCAGGATCAACACGTTGATATTGGCCACCTTGCCCAATACCAAGGGCAATCATCCGTCTTTGTTTCATATCAGAAACAACACACTTCTTCCTACAGAAATCCACATAAATATTGAGATTTTTAGTTAATTGACAAATAGATAGAAGATTCTTTTGTAAAGAAGGTACATATCTAACATTCTGTACCAAGAGTTTATGAGCATTATTCAATACAATGCATATATCTCCTATCCCTTCAACTGCAAGTGATTCTCCATTAGCTAGTACTATTGATTCAAAACATATATTTGCAGTAAATGAAACATACCAGTCCATGTGACATGAAAAGTGTGGATGCGCCGAAGTCAATGATCCAACAATTAGTACCACTGTCATGCGAGTATGATGTTGTAAGACAATAAAGAACATGCCCGTCATCTGAATCCCGTTCTTCTGTTAGTGCTGCCACATGTTCCTCATCACATGGCTTTTTGTTCTGTTATGGAAGATCATACTTCTGCTTCCAACAATCCTTCTTAAGGTGCCCAACCTTGTGACAATAATAGCATGTGACGTGATACTGAGTGGAGGACTCACCAAAATGACGTCTCTAGTTTCATTTTGACTTTGTGACAAGAGCACTCTCTGATTGGTTACAATTGGATCCTGCCTAAATTTGTCTGCGCTCCTTTTGCAACAAGTAGGAACTCACCTTGTTAAACGCGAGAGTTTAACTTTCAGCCATTAAATGGAGTGCCTCCACAAATGAATCATACGAGGAAGGCAAGCTATTCAAAACCAAAGTCACCATATCATCGTTGTCCATCTTTTTGTTGATGGAAGATAATTGGTCTCAAAGGTCTTTCATCCAAAGTAGGTGCTCAGACAATGATGCACCTTCTTGTAACTTTATGGAAAAGAGCATATTCTTCAGGTATAAAACCCGACTCTTTTCTGACATCTGATATTTATCCCTTAGATTGGTCCATAATGTGCTTGCCACAATGGTATTCCGCACTTCCGGTATCATATCAACTGACATCGACAACTTAAGAAATAATAGAGGCCTCCTTTTGACATTTATCATAATTCTCGAAGTTCGTCATTGGTTGACCTTCACTACACATGAATATCTTATCACAATCACGAAATTCTGCAAGTGTTAGAATTTTATGGCTCCATACATCAAAATTTATGCCCGTCAATTTCTACATCTCTGATAGAGTGAGGTTAGAGATATTCGCCATTTATTACTCTAAAACAACGGAAATAATAAATGTCTTGCTTGCTCCAACAAATAGTATGAATTTATTATTGAAATGAGTTACACATGTAACGAACAATAGAGTCTAAAATACCCTCACAAGCATAACAAGCGTGAAATAGGTTTCATACCCTTAGAGAATATCGTCTAGTGACTGTGGAAAATATTGAACATGCATTGACTGTTCAGTGACTGTGAAAAACATCCAGTTTTTGTCTTCTGCCCGCTTGTGTTGTATTTGTACAATTGTGTAAAATCTTTTGCCGTTCCCTAAGAAAGGAACAATATTCACGACTAGAGAATTGCGACTGTATATTATCCTTGAAAAACAATATTTTGCCCTTGGATGATCCTTGAAAAATAGTATTTTGCTCTCGAATGCCTTCAAAATTCAGTTATTCTTCCCCTCGAATGTCAGTAGTCGTGATTGTAGAAATGTGAAAATAGGCCTTCGCGAGTGTGCCCTTAGATTTTGTGACTGTGCCCTTCGATTTTGTGACTGTGCCCTTTCCGCGATTGTGCCCTTCAAAATAGGTAATAAATGCCCTACGTGACCACTATACACGATTCTGCTACAAAACTCTCGAACTAGATGGTCTAGGTCTACCATGACCTCCACAGGGCTTCTCCTTGCCTGTACTCTTCCGCCAAGAGCTTCCTCAGACTGTGACTGGCTTCTTTCTTCCTTGAACTGCGAACCTTT
This sequence comes from Taxus chinensis, assembly GCA_019776745.2. Lineage (NCBI taxonomy): Eukaryota > Viridiplantae > Streptophyta > Pinopsida > Cupressales > Taxaceae > Taxus > Taxus chinensis. The sequence continues at coordinate 899,399,105 of CM034147.1, forward strand.
GCTTAGATACCAATGTTAGCATATGCAAAGAGAAGAAAGAATTCAGAGAAGGTTGAATGCACACTCAAACAAGTGTGACAACGTTTATTATATAATAAGAGGTGGTTACAAATTGGTTGAATTTTCCTACTTTGAATTGTATTTCAAATGTGTGATGCCCCTAATTTTTACTCAACCCAAATTATTCTAACCCCAATTTGGACGGATATATATTAAATTTAACAGGTTTCCTAAGTTGCCATGGGCAATTAAAAGTAATTGAAATAATTATGTAAATTTTAACCACTTAACCTACACTTACCTCAAAAGTGACAATTAAATTAAATATTTATCTCAAGTTATTATTATAATCTAAGCTACGAAAAATATCAATACAATATTAATATTCGCTACCCTCAAACGAAGGTTATTTCAACACCCATTTAATTAAATTCCTTATTATAATTATGTTAAAAGTCACCTACACTATGCAACCTACCATATACATTAAATAAGCTTAATAAACTTAAATACTTCTACTTAGGTCCTCACCCCACTTAATGATCCAACGTAGGATTAAGTCCTAACCCATAGATCAAAATGATTTGGGCCATAGGATCTAGGGTGAGCCTTAGTTTGCCCTAATATCTTTTTGAGATTTTATAAAATAGATATTTCATTTCATTCTGTTTGCAGGTTTCCACAAGGGATTGTATGGAAGAGCATGGAGGGAGATTGGGTTTGGTTTCACTTGTAGGAAGTAGATGGTGGAGGGAGTATACACCTATGGTGTGTACACAATTTATGGAGAGTATACACATAGATGTATACTTTTTTTGTAGGGCAGAGATTTACTTTTCTTTTGGTTGCAAGATTGGATTTTAGATCCATAACCTGAATGGATTTTTATATTGTTTATTCTTTATATATTTGCATTGTATTGTGCTCTTTTTATCGTCGGAATTATATGGAGTGTATATACACTCATGCAACTTAGGTTTCACATTCGGGTGTTATTCTTAGTGCTTGCAATATTTGATTTTATGTGAAATGGAATTAATTAATTTATTTCCACCATTTTGGACAAAAAAACCAGCATTTTAATGGCTTCACTAACTTTATTTGGGGAGATATACACCTCAATTTGTGTATATATACCCAAGGGTTTTTAATCTATATAACACATGTTTATTTTATTTAACATTAAGAAGGAATAAAAAAATTTATTGGGGGTGGGTATTTGGCCTGCCCCCATGATAGTCTATTCTTTTTGGTTTGGGGAGGGGATGGCATAGCTGCCCTGCTCCCTTCCCTTGTAAAGCTTTGGGGAGGGGATGACATGGCTGCCCACCCCCCTGCTATATTTAAAATAGTATATTGCAATATACAAACATACATGTATATATATCCAATTCTTTATTTTTAGTTCATCTTTTGTAAGATGTTTAATATTAGCAAAGTATAAGGGCTTTTGGCATGTATGTTTATAAGTAATTCTTAGGTGCAAGTGGTAAACACCTGGCTTGTTTTTATAAAGCCAAAATATTGTGAGTAATTTTTTGTTAAAGGTATACTACTTGTAGATTTTCTTGAGTAACTATGGATAGCTGGGAATGTACAATTCATTGCTACAAGGGAAGCTATATGTCGTAGTTGTCCACCTTGGGGGTCCTAACAAAAGTTTTCCGCAAAAGTAATAACTAATTACCTAGGTTCAGATGGTATTTTGGCACAACAATTTGAAACACTTTTCTATTCTTGCAGGTGCATACATACTCCCGTATGTATTTTGTACATGAGAATGTGCACATACACATGTCAGTATGCAGCTTCTCGGAAATCCAATAATGCTGGTTGCTTATTGAGGATATAAAAAAAATAACAAAAACTGAAACTAATTCAATTCAGCATCAATTAATTAAGAAGCTTTCAGATTTTTCATTCACTTGCTAAAATAATGAAGTTGTTCTTACATTTATTCAAGCAACTTCTGATCAACATGTTCATACTTCAGTAACAACTTTAATCATTTAGATTTTACAGCAATAATAAGCTGAATGAAATAACAAGAGCAACCAATATGGTGCTGAAAATGTATTTTCTTCCACATAGTAGATGACACCCACACAATGGGTTACATAATTGATACAACAACATGAAATAGTTCTACACACTTCAGATATCTAAACTTGCAACAACACAACTTCATCCACATAACATAGCCTCTTCTTCAACTTGGGACTCTTCCAACCTGCAACACAAGACTCTAAATTTCACAATAGAGAGAGGCAAACACCATTCACCTCCCAGCTATATAGTATGGGTATGATTGCATCCATACTGACCCACTGAATCCCCAATCTAAAGAGGGAAAAATCCCTCACCACTAAACTATAACAGCAAGAAACCAACAACCAAATGATTTAAATGGCAATATTTTAGACAAGGCAGTGGTCAAAGTGTGCAAGACTATACTACGGAGTTTCGGAGGCAGACCATGTTGCTGAACATGGACTTGGAGGATGAGGATATTCTGACTAAGTACTTGGGAGGGCTTCACACTCACCTTCGAAGAAAAGTCATCTCCACGAAGCCCAAAAGATCTCAATGAGGCGTGTGTGCAAGCATACTATATAGATGATGAAAAGAAGCAAGGAGAAGTAGAGCTAAGGGAAAAGTAGTCGACAAATCAGTAGAAGAAAGAACATGGGCAAACACGTAACAAAGGTAAGTGGAAAGGGAAAGGTAAACAAGCTGCCACTACTTTAAATACTTGTAAAGATCCCACATACTGACGCTACATGCTGGAAGTTGCATCCGAAGAACTGAACCAAGGACTCAAAGAAGTCCATGACAACTGTAAAGACAAAAAGGGGGAGGTGGAAATCGAAGATGACTCTGATGTAGACGAGAGGCTTGGATGTACGGCCACCAACATGGACAACCAAGAAGAGGAGATGAGTAGGACTATTCCAGATTAAAACCTAGATCAAGAGAACTAAGGTAAATGCTTTGGTTGATAACGGTTCTTAGTCTAACTTGATTTCTGAAGCAGTTGTAAAGAAGCTTGGTCTTGAGACTTACGAGAATCCACACCCTTATCCTTTGGGTTGGGTGAAGAAGGGTGTTGAAATTCAAGTAACAAAAAGATGTAAGGTCAAGTTTGGGATAGATTCCCAGTATATTGATGTATTGGAAGCTGATGTTATTCCACTTGATGCTTTTGATGTTGTTTTCGGGAGTCCTTACTTGTATATCAGGGATGTTATATTTCTGAGAAGGGAAAACAGATACAAATGGGTCAAGGACGGGATCAGCGACAACATCCGGGCACACCAACGTAAGGCACGGGTTACTATGGTGAGTTATCAAAAATGTTGAAAAAAGGTGTCTGGTGGCTTTTTGGTCCTGCACATGTTAGTTGAGTCTGAATGCTCCACTAGATGATTTCTTTTTGGTATAACTTTGTTGGATTTTATGCCACCTTCAAGTTTTAAATGTTACCTCTCTCTCTCTTGACACACCTTTGTACTTGTACACTGCTTGTGTATGCCATCAAGCTTTTTGGAAAACTCCAGCCTTGTCATTCAAGTCCCTAATGCTGACTGCAACTTTCCACAAGCTACTCTAGCTGTAGATTTTGTCTGCATACTCCTGGAAACGACCTTGTTTACTGTAATGAACATCATTAGCTGGGAATTCCTATTTCCTATCATCAAATTGCAGAGAAATTCATCTTTTTTACTTGGAATTTTGTTATGCTGATTAAACTTGACCAAGGCAAGAGACATCATCTCAACTCTGCAGGCTTCGTGCTTGTAAGAAAGTGTGGATGTTCAATGTTCCGTCTCTTGGGCTGAGTAGCATGTTTTGGGGGGTTATCCGTATATGTCCTTGACACCTGTGCCCCCATCTCAGAAACTTGATGTAACACAGTCTTAGGCTTTCAAGACTATTATTATAGGATATTGCTATGACCAATCTTAATTCTCATATAAGTTAAAGGCAACAGCCCTTAATGGATCCATATCTTATGCAAGTATTGTATCTAGTATGAAATCATATGAATTTGACCTATGTTTAATAGCTGCTTTTACATGCAAATGATTATACAATCTAGATTCTATATCATTTTTTAGCTAATTCTATGTGGACAGTGAGTGAATGCGTATTTATGCAAATGGGTATCCTATGAAAACCTAACATATATCATATTAAAATGCTAGCTTGGTAAACTGATGATACGGCATTCCTGATGGTAGACAATGATCTCTTTGGGAAGAGGTTGGGGCTGGTGATTTTAGGTGATAACGTCCAATGATTCTATTTTGTTCGTGATTTATGTTTTGTTTGGAATAATTATAATTGAAATTTGACACCAATCATGCAAATAGATTTAAACTCTTTATACATTCAGGGTATACGTGGTGATTTTGATTGGTTGGATTTGGAATCCATCTTTCTCTGGGTATGAATAATAGGCAAGAACAATCTTTTTCTTCCGGAGAAATACTTTTTGGGAAAGAAAAGTTCACCAAGCTCAAAATTATAGCATTGCTGAATATAGAAATGATAAAAGAGAAGAAGACTAATATAATAGAGTTTTCTTGAATCTGTTGCAAACTGAATCTTATTTTAGGAGTGTAGAAATATATGCTTATATTTTACTGTGCAGACAATATTTTACTCAATTATTGTATATTTATTTGTCAGAATAATGGGCAGTATATTTTTTAATGCAGGTTGGTCAATACCCTCGACATCTAATTAGTATATTTTTTCGTTTGCTTCATCCTTACTACTGGCCTTCTTCTTGCTGGAATTTTATTGTCACTTGTATAACAGCACTGTTGTCCACTTTATGGATGACATTGTACAAACTATATGATATGGTTTTTGGTAAATGGAAAAACCTAAAAAGCAAAAGAATGAATAAATTTTGTGTTCAATCACAATAGTTCCGGCATACAAAGCCTATTTATTATGTAAAATCATGAGCTTGCAAGAGGAAAGATTGATTGAGAACCATCAATTCGTTACTTGTGTATATTATGTGGTCATCTTATTCAAGGAATTTTCTCAATCTCCTTTCAAAAGTGAACTTCCAAATAGGGTGAAGTTAAAACCTTTCTATTTAGAATCGCTTTCTAAGCACTTGTAAGAGTTCTCTCATGCCCACAAGGATCTAATATTTTATAATCATTCTATGGGTCTCTTTATAAAGCATGCAGATCTAGAGTTTTAGGCTAGCTCTAATTGTTTTCAGTTATAATTTTTGTATGCTTATAGTTATCGTTGTTACACTACCAAACCCAACAAAAAAAAAATTAGTTTACTTCTTCACAATGTTAAGGCAACTACAGATTTGAAAGCATATATATTTTCTATAAATTAATTGCCAAAGGCTCAAATGCACTCCAACCATGACACTCTGAAAATGGGTCGAAGTTTAAGTATGTATGTTAGGCTGACCAATGTAAGGGCAAAGAACTACTGGCAACCTAATTACCCGGATAACATTTGGTGCTCACCGGGTAATGTTATAGCCGTGAATTGTGCATGGACAATCTTTGATTAAGGATATATATTCAACACACCGCAAATGATATGGTCAACTTCTCATTAGTGTTTTTACTTAGAGTAAGTGTACATTCAAGTCGGAAATTGTTTAAGTTGTCCAATTCCCTACAATTGAAGTGCCTATCCATCAATTTTTTTTTTTTTTACTTCTTCCTAACATTCCTTTTAAAAATTTATTTTGTATGATACTAATATGGCGAACTATGACTATTGAATCACAATGATGATCATCATTTTATGTCTCCACTAATGCTAATTTGTGGTGAGGGTTTTAGCTAAGACATAAAATGTAACATTTTTTTTTGAACCAACTCACAAAAAACCTTGATTTAAAATGGAGACAATTTATATTATCAAAAAATAAGTAGAGATACCAATTCTAAAAACCAAACTTCCTATATGGTGAATTATGCAAATTAGGAACATGTAATAAAAATGTACGCTAGCTGAATTGTCATGTAAAGACTAAAGTTGAGAGATTATAATAATGTCCATAAGACCAACACGGTTATGGGATCACCAAGTCAAAAAGAGTGCACTATATAGTCCTTGTCCCCTGTATACATGGCCAATTCTAGCATAGCACAAAGCAACTTACATAATGTTGTTGGGTCTCTTATTATTGATTTCGATGAGGAACTCCTTTATTTTTATTAATTTGGGCTCATCAAACAGCTAGCATGTCTCGTGTAATTTTATCTAATGTCTTTGTAAGGTTGAGTATTTTGTAATATAGTGCCACTCTAATTCTATTGTCACTTATCTACAAAATGTGCATATTCTCTCCTTACTCTTTCTTTGACATTGCCCATCAACTTGCCTCGCACCTAATTTGATGAGATCTAGTTCTCACTTAAGCTATCAACATTTTTGTTTTCCACTTGATTTATGCACCTATGTAAGTTTTTGGACAGTGTTCATATGTAGGGGTGAATCTATTTGTTGATTATTCTCATCTCATGCTTTTTCTTTTTTCCATACGTTTAGCTTTAACATTTTCTTTCACATATCTTTTACATTTCTTGGGCATTTGTGAAAACGAATGCCCCACTTGCGTATTCACTTAGTGTTTTGTCTCATCCAAGCACACTCTTTAGTTTAACATTTCTCCAACCACCATCTTGCGCCAACTAGTACTATACATTCAATATATTTTTCCTTAGATAGCTTAGCAATTAAGTCATAGTTGTTGCATCCAAAGGATACATGTTTGTCTCAGTTGAAGTATCTCAAAAGGAATTGAGACTTTGATTTTGAGAATGTTCGTGGTTTAAGTGCTTTTGAATTATCTCTACCTATCTTTGTATTAGGTGGTAGTCAACATCTCTCACTACAATTTGCTTTGCAACGATCTTGGAGAAAAACTTGGTTGGAGTGTGGTAGTCAACACACATGAAGGTTTTTGACAACGCTAAGCGTTGCTTGAGAGGGCATGTTAACAATCCAAACGCAAGTGCCAACTTCTCATTATGGTGGTCGAGGAATATTGCCTTTTTTCCTCTCCTTGTCCACGTCACTCAATACATGTTTCAAATATGAAAAATGTCATGTTGCCTTCTATTTATGGGTGTGATTTGTCTCCTACACAAAAAGCATGTACCATTTTATGGCGTTTAATCCGATTACATCCACTACATCCAGGTATCCTTTTAATTCCTCTATCCTTTATCAATCTCATTACCATTTGAACCTCACCCCACAATGCATACTTCTACTCAAATGTTTGGCAAAAGAACATAAGTTGCGACCACATGTGATTGAAGTATTTACAACCTTCATCTGTTAAACATGCATGGTTGCATGGTTACATGCTAATAAAACATAAATGAAGTTTTCATGGTTAGGGTATGTTCCATGAGACCACATATTTTTGAGGCATTTTGCTAAACAATGTTGGCTTGCCTTGTGTATGCTTACAGCCACAATTTGGATACATGTCTTTTAGGGCACTTGCAACTACATCTGACAAAAATTGACTACCATTATGCTTTGATGGTTGTCCATGGCCTACTCTAAAGCTCACATTTTGGCGCAAGCTTAGAGTTTGGCTTTACACTTACCAAATGCATTCGCTTACAAGTATGATATTCCATTAAGAGATATCATGTTCTCTCATTTGGTCAAACACTGTGGTGTCCATCTACTGAAGCTACCATTATTTTCGCATCTAAAAGTTTCAAGGCCTTTTTAACACATTGTACATACATCAAATGGGGCACTTGCAATTACAACATTTGACAAAAACACTTCCTAATATGACTTGATGGATGATCATACCTTGTCGCAAATATTTTATTTTGCCACTAACTGCGAGTATGTTGGCAAAGATGAGTTTCATCGGGGTTGAATATTTGTTCATTGCATTTGGTGAAACAATCTCAATGACTCTTGTTAGGCATTTAGTTGAACAGATTGCATGACTACAACAGGCCCGCCCATGACCTCCGATAGTGGTGGCTTGAGTTGGGTATTGGTTTGACAGAGCGGGTAGGGCATGACTACCAACAACATTTTTATGCTATTTTGAGTGCCTCTTTAAATGATTAGGTGGCATTGCATGATATATTGTTGCCTGTAATCAATATGAAAACACCAATGCTTTCCTCAAATAAATTGCAAAAAGTATTACCATTAACATTTAAATCTAGGCAGTTTGACGAGTCTTTTGTAAGAAAAACAACAATCAGGGGTTACAAGGGGCGGCGATGCAAAAGCAGAATTTTGAGATGCCCTGAACGGAAGATGACCAGAACAAAGATAGAAAGCTAAGAGGAAATGAATATATGCAAATATGAAGAATGCGACTATGTTAGCAAGTTGGCAAGTATATGTCCTTACCTTGTTCTAAAACTCCCATTTTGGCATACGTTGGGAGGACGTTGGAAACGATTGGGTTTGGTTTTAAACTTGCCAATTACATTGTCGTATATGTTTCCAAGGCCTTGTCAGCTAACTCATTTTATGCATACCCTGCAAATGTTGGCATTCCACGAGATGACATTTAGTCAAGGTATTTCTTCCAAAATCTTGAAATCCTCATTAAGAACAACATTTTGTGCCTATCTTGCAATCATTGCACTCTAAGAGACTATTTAATTTAGACATTTGGTCGAACAATTCACATACTAGGTGCATGCCTCAATACTTTGCATACACATCTTCCAAAGTACTTGTAACTACAACATTTGACAAAAGTCCCATCCCATGGCATGTTCCAGAGTGATTCATTACGTTAAAGAGTTTGAGAGCATCCTTGCAAAATGCATTGTATATATATCCTGCAATCACGACAGTCCATGAGACCACATCTATTTAAGGAATTTTGTCGAACAATTCGCGCGTAATGTGTATGCCTTAACATTTTGAATACACGTCTACTTGGGCACCTACCAATACATCTAAACAAATTAGCTTTCCATTATGCTTTGATGGATGTCCACGTGTTCTAAATCTCCCATTTTGGCATGAGGATGGGAAGATAGCAACAAAGGTTGTGGAGTGTGGCTTTAAACCTTGCCAATTGTATTTGCTTGAAAGGTTCTGAGGCAATTTCAACAAAACTATTTTGTGCATATCCCACAATCATTCAAGTCCATGAGACCACATTTCTTCTAGGCTTTTAGTTGAATAGTTCACATGCGTTGTGCATGCTTCCACATTTTGCTGACATATCTCCCAGGGTACCTGTAGCTACAACATTTGCGGAAAGTCCCTTCTCCATAACGTTATGACGAATGTCCACACCTTGTTTTAAAGCTCATTTTTTTGCATGCTAGAAAAGGTGAGCCGATCAGATTGGACACCTATTCACTACATTTGGTTGAAACAACACCGATGCTCCATGAGGATGCCCATGTTGAAAAGTGCTACTAGAAAAAGGTCCGCCAGGAAAGATTCCAGAAAACATGGACACTAGCTGTTAAAGGGCTCGTCATTATTGGATGCCTCTGGTGTAATAATAAAAAAATATGTATGGGGGAGCCTCTAAAAAAATTAATGTGGGTATACTTGAAAGCTTCTTTGAGAAGAAAGAAAAGGAAGTGTCTAGATAACTTACATAAACACAAAGTAAAAGAGACACATTAGCTACATTATTTAGTAACCCATATGACTATGTCTCATCTTAGAGTAATCATATTTGTTTATTGCGAGGAAGTCTCATCCTTGGAGTGTGTAATGTTTCCTTGTTAATGAGGATTTAATCAACCCCAATGCCCACCAAGAAAGAATAAAGAACAAACACCATGCAATGGCTTATTCATGCTGAAGATATTGTAGTTGAAATTAACCATGTTTAATTGTATGCAATGGATGTTATACTAACAATTACCGTGAAACTGTGAAGTATGTAATAAGGAATGCAATTTTTATAACAATGTGAAGCATTTTTATATAAAAAGGATTGTTTTGAATATAAAATATTGTTTACATTCAATAAATGTTATACTAGCGATTGCTTTGAGGGTGCAAAATATCCAAGCAGTTTGAAAATATTACTAGCAATCACAGAAGATTAGTGCAATGGGGACGCCGATAGGTATGCATTGAAGAACATGAATTTGAAGGAGTGAAACATTGTATGGATAGGGATAGTGAAAATGTTTGGGGGAACATCCCAAACCAGGTAATTGAGTTCATTGTTGTCGATTGGAAAATGGTTGCAACAAGTAGGGAAGCTTTATACGTATGGGAGACAACTACAAATTAAATATCATATTCGATCACATGAGATTGGTTGGAGGCACTATTAATAGCATGATGATGTTGATTATGAGGCCATGTGAAGAGAGCATTCTAGCATTTTTTTTATGAAAAGGATGCACAATATACTTTTATCGAAAATATTGGATATTTTTGGTTGGGTGGGCATTATTGAAACTTTTATGAAGATACAAAAATGGTATTTCAATTGAGGATGACCATCTCCCCTATCTTCATTTGTGGGATCCATTTCTAATCCTGCTCGTAATGTGTGTGCCTTGTATTGTGTCTGGGAGGCTTCTTTAGGAGATATAGTATAAGGAATAAGTTATCTTGTCCTTGCACACCAAGAAATTCTCCCATCGCCTGAATGTTTAATGCCTTGAAAATTTACCCCTTCTCTCATTGTTGGATTAAAAAAAAAAGCGTGAACTCAAAGATGACTCTTACAACCTATTGTGTTCCTACATAACGTAAGAAGTCGAGAAAATATTTCGTACCGACGAGGAGGTGTTGAAGAAGTAGAAGTTGAAGGATAGAAGGTGAAACATTACAAGTGGAATAGGGGCAAAGAAGAAGGGGATCGATGGAGGAAAATTCCCAAGGCGGGAATTTTTTGGATGAAAAATACACAAACCTCTTTTATTTTTTCCAAAAATCCACATATAGATGACATGTTAGTTTTCCATTATTAAATACTATTAATAAAATAAACATCAAGTACATCAAAATGAAGGGGACACTAATTAACCTTTGAGTGACACTCTTATGGGGTAGAACAATATGAATTGGAAATGCCACATGTTGACCATGGCAGTGGTGCCTACAAGAGCACAACATTTCATCAACCATGTTGGTGGTACGTTGTATTTTCCAGATTAATGCACCTCGCCACAACAACATTCTATGACATTAACATTCCCTTCTTGTGGTGGTCCACCAAGCTGTTTGCTATAAAAATGCAAGGAGTAGCTAACATGCATGATTTGATCTTTTGAAAGAAAAGACACTATTTGAGTCAGGAGGGTCTCCTAGTCATTGGAATCAACCTCTGTGTTTCTTATATTGAGAAGAAGTTACAAGAAAGATGCTTGTGTTGGTTCACATCCTTGAGAATAAACCTCATAATAGAAAAACATAGTATATGAAGAATAATGTTTTACATATATTGTAAGGCTTGCAAGAAATTCAAAAAGTTTAAATATTATTAATAAAATATATTTATATCACACGATAGTTGGAGGACCTCAAACAAATCCATGAGATGCTATGAATGGCGAAACTAGTGAAATGATGTAGCAATTTGGAAATATCCAGAACATGGTTTTCCCTACCACAGATGCAATGTTACTTTGCACCATGCAAACGATGAACATTAAGTCATTTCTCAACTTTAGTACCTCCTACACGACCAATCCCACCATTCTTGTGTTGTATGTTTTCGTATCCCTCATGTTGATTGCCACCAAGGCGCCTATGATTGAAATTACTTAGCATAATCAATCACATGTTTCTTGTGATGGTTGTGCTCAAAGTAACACAAAACATATATATTTTGTTTTTTAACATCGGGGTCATGCCTTAAATTGAGGATAAAACATATTGTAGCTTGTTTGTATATTTCTTTGATATTATTAGTATTATTAGCTTATGCATTAGCCATTAGGCATAAGGAAACATGCGTTAGACATTATAATTTTCGGTTAGACAAAGAAAGAATGGATTCTCTATGTCATTAACGAGTCTACCATATAGTTGAATTGTGTTTCCATCTGCTGTAGAGAAAATAGAAAAGATGAGGATAAATGGTGATCGACTTCCCCCTTTACCTCTATACCAGGGAAATATGGCAATACATGCATGTTTTTCCCTTCTGTAACAAAGGTATCTATTTGACTATCTGATTTGCCAAATTCTTTTAGGTTGTTTAACTCTTTTGACAGGAGCTTAGAACCGGGGAGTTCTTTGGTCCCCTCCCTTAACAAAGTCCAATGACTAGATGTAACAATTCAACACAATGTCAACGATACAAGCCAAACCAAGATGAGCCGCTGAACCGCCATCCTGGCAACCAACCGCGCCAAGCTAAGGCTACCACCGCCAAGAGAAGAGAAACTAGACTCCACCGCCAACGATGCTAATACCATCACCGCCGTGAAGAACTGCCGCCAAGCCAACTTACTGATGCAAACACAACCATGACCAACCGTAGAGCCACCATCCTAGCCCAACAACCGCTAGCCAGGTCTGCCATCGCCAGAGAAGAGCATCGGTCTCAACCACCGGTGGTGTGTCAACCAGCCACCACCGATAACCACCCCCAAAGGGGATTGCACCCAGTGGGGTTTTGAAACTGGGTGAAGTCGGACCCAACCTTCCGTCTTAACCGATCCACCCAAACCCCATTGGCTCCGATTTGCCAAATTAAACCAAATTAGGCACATGAATTAAATGAATTAAGTCTTACTTTTTTCTTCATTAATACTACATCGCTATTTAAATATAGGAGTAAAAAAATAAAAATACAATAACAAAAATAATAATTAATTATTAATAGAATAGGAATAAAGCTTAACATAATTTTTTCGAGGATCAAAGTCACCTCTTCTTTACTTAAATGTATGTTTTGATGAGAAACATGCATGTCACAATAATTGAATGCACCAAATAATTATGGAGTGTTCATGAGAATATGGGTTCATAAGCTTACGTGGTAAATACATGGGAAAAACAAAGAAGTAAATACACAATATAGGTCTTAGCTGACAATGTTGGTACAAGTAGCAAGGGATTTGATAACCTCCACTCGATCAGATAATCACAAGGGTAAGAGAAAAGAACGAGATAACCTTTCAAGGATAGATATAATACGATGAAATAAAATTGAGTAATATGAGCCCACTTAATCAACAATACTATGGAGCTTAAGAATAACGTTGTATTGCGTCTCTTTTCCACCATATGAAGGGGTCGTTCAATCAACACCGTTAACTTGTACATTGATTCTAGGGTTCCGACAATCAGACTTGCCCCATATATAACTGAAAATGTTGAAAAAATATGGGCCAAAAGGGATTAATAATTTGTGTATTTTATTTTGTATGGCATTAAGGTTTTCGAATAAAGGACATTTAATTTGTTAGATAAGACAAGGACATAAATGAAAAGTTGGAAATAAAAAAGTCAAAAATGAATACATGCATGCCCCACACCTATTCCAGGGCTCATATTGTTGTGCTCCACCATATCATCTCAATCTCACTCACATTATTCATTTGAGTGTAACTTTTTCTTAAAGGAGCTAAAAAACGTTGCTGAGCATGCGAGCGAGGGGGGGGGCATGGGGTTATTCAATAGGTTTCAAGTGTGAAACCCAACTGTAATGCTTACATGTTGTAGCACTTCATAGCCCCTCTTTTCAGTTTTAAACTCGATAACTGTAGGAAAACAAGTGATGCCCAAACAATTATCGATAATTACATTGGAAGCTGATAAAAATTTATGTATGTCTTATATGGGAACATGGTACATTTTATCAGGGGAATAACCATTGCCTAAAAAGGAAGCATGTTCCAAAGCGCATTTAACAGATGTCCAAATCAATCACTTCACTAAGAGCTTTGTAAGAATCCATCAAAGCACCTAAAAACCATATTTTGTTATTGACACATCAGGGAGTGATGCATACAAGTTACTAATGTGCACACTAACAATTGCAAACCCAAACCCAAACCCAAACCCATATGCCATATGTTTTGCCCGCGGGTCTCGTTATCAAATTTCTTTCACTGTATGTGTGTGATGAAATCTTCTGTGAGCTGGGTGTGCGAGAGTTGGGATAGTCTTGTGCCTGTTACAGACATGTCTGTTGTACTCAAAACTGCGTGGCAGTTTCATGTCCGTCTTGAATGAGATTGGGATAACACCACTGTTTTGATAAGCAAAAGGCCCCCATAATGCCACCTCAGATGGGAAGATTTGGTTAAAGCGACCACATGGACAATGGTGATGCATTCATAATTGTCACGACCATTTTTGAGGCTGCAACGTGGACACCTCCAGTGCACACGTACATCAATGCACCTCTGCCTGGTCATAACGTTCATGGATCTTCTGACTACATGAAATGAAAGATTTTAATGATGTCCACGAGACTGAAGAGTCTATGAGGCTAAACGAAACCAAAACATTAAGTTGTTTTCAGACTCTTTGCCATATCAGCTCTTCTACTGTGAATCTTTAGCACCAAACCAATGATATTTTGAAGTTTTGTTTCTTTAAATAACTCATTTAAGTTGTCCACTTTTAATTCATTTTTTTACTAGATACGAATATCATCATATGCTGAACACTTCATAATTAAATGTCATTCCGTTTCAACAACCCCTTTGCTGCAAAAAAGACAAATCCCCCTTTCCCAATCCTCTTTGAGAGTAGTCCATCCAGCGGTTTCACAATGAAGATGATGTGATCCGGTCCTTAACTGAGCCACTAGAATCCTTGCCTTACCTTTGATAACTGCCCCTAGATAAGATTTTTCATCATGCTCCCAAGTGGGGTTGAATTCTTTGATATATTGTGCTTTTTTACGACCCATCTGTTTTGGCCACATGGAAGTCCTAAACTTCTCCATCACATAATTTTGTATTTCCCTGTTGTTGTTAGGACACTCCTAAAAATTGATGCCCCATTTGTTCATCCATTTGTTGTTCTGTTTGATCCAGGTTTTCTTTCTGCGCTCTAGATTATCCTCTGTAACCATTTTGGGCCAACAAAGATCATCCATGTTGTCATCTTTTTTGAAATAGCTTATTAGTTGAGTTATTGTCGATGCTTCCATCGGGAAGGTACCCACTTCAACTAACAATATCTCATAAGGGACAATTGATTTAACTTTAAGAGTGCTTGTGATTGGATGTTTCTGGATTCTTTCTAATTTTTTCCATCCATGCTTTGACACGCTACTTCCCCAAACCTTGCAACCATAAAAAGCAACTGGGGTAACCAACAAACCAAAGAGGGTTTTCTTAGTTTTCTAGTCCCAAAGCTTAGCTTTCCTAAACCTATTTTGAAGTAGGTAAGATGCTTTCCAACCTCCCTATATCCTTTTTGCTCTACATGTCTCCGAGCTCATCTTGTTGTGGAAATCAATCCCAATATATTTATATTCTGTAACAATTTCCAATGGACTCCCCTAAAAAAGAAAGTTAATTTACCTCTCTTTTCTTTTTAGGGAAAAAATCATGAATTTTCTTTTGCTAATGTTCACTTGCATCTCAACTTCCTGGAAAAAGAATTCTAAAGATTTTAGATGTTCCCTCAATCCTTGAGTTGTTGTTGAAATTAAGATAAGATCATCAACATATAAGAGTAACTTCACCACATACTCGGCCAACTATACACCCCCTCCTTCGGTTTTACGTAACGATTCTTCAAGCTTGTCAATGTATAAACTGAACAAAGTGGGAGAAAGAGGGCATCCTTGTTCGACCCCAATGTCACTACCAAAACATTCAGACATACCTTCTCTGGTTCTGATTTTATCTCTAACCCGCTCATAAAGTCTATGTGTTGCTGCTCTAAGCTCGTTTGGAATCTCAAGTTCCTCCATCTTGTTCCAAAGTTTGTCTCTAGGAACTGTGTCAAAGACTTTCTTAAAATTAACAAAACAACAAAAAACTTCATCCCCTTGGGTATCCCATACCTTTTCAATCAAGTGCCTAAGAGTGATGCAATGCAATGGTTGAATGTTTAGATCGGAAACCTGCTTATCCTTTTGCTCTTTTTCCCTCTCTTTCTGCCCAATTGCTGATTCTACGCTCTATCATTCCCCCAAATAACTTACCAAAAAGAGGATTGATCATGATGGTGAGATAACTAGAAGGATTATTAATATCCCCGCTTTTAAAAAGAGGAATAACAACACTAGTCGTCCACTCTAGTGGGAACCCAACCTGAATTACATCATTGAAGAATTTTCTGATATGCGGAGTGAGCACCTCAACCCCCCACTTTAAAAATTCAGCTTGCAACCCATCAACATCTTGAGCTTTACCATTTGCTAGATTGTTTATGCCATGTTTGATGTCTTCCTCCGAGAAAAGTTTGATTGAAGTATGAATGATGGGAGGAATATGCTTCTGTAGAGATTGCTCGTACAGAATCTTCGCATATTCTAACCAATGAGCTTATGTGATATTGTTTTCTATGTGTGTTTTCTTTTTATTGTAGCTCCTTCCATAATCCCTTGGAATTGTGTTTTCCAAGAGAAATTAATTCAGATCTTCTTCTATTCACATAGCTTTCTTTTTTTTGTTGTACCAAAATCTCGTATTTCTTTTAATTTTCTTTGTTCACGTCGCTTTCTCTCATAGCTCTCTTGGCAGCCTTACAATCTTCGTCATACCACATATTTGTTGGAAAAGTATTTGCAGCTCCCTTTCTAGGTTTAGATCTTTTGCAAGCACTTAATGCCTTGTGAATTAAAGGTATCAACAACTTACTACAAACATAACCCCTTGCCCCCTTGTTTTTATTGCTCTCGATATCATTTCTTGCCATCTAAAATTGTTGTTCAAGGGCAACCACCTAAATTTCATGATTTTCTTTGTTCAAAATGATTTTGCCTTATTTTGGAGATGTCTCTTGCATGCGGTGGACTTGTTTTCCTTGTTGCTGATTTGAAATGGTACCAAGCTTAACAAAGAGAGGATCATGATCTTATTTGAGCTTAATAGGAAAATCTGCAATTTCAAACTCGAGCAACCTACAAATAGAGTTCTGAGTGCATATTACATAGTCCAGTACACTTTGTTCATTGTAAGTTTTGCAAGTGATATTGCTAGATATGGGCCAAGCCTTCATGCCAATACAAATAACTATGTCGTATAAGCTACATAGACCTAGAAGCTCAAGCCCGAAATGAGTCACCACTCCATTACCATCTTGAGATAGTCTTTCCCAAAACTTGTCCTCTACTTCATTAAGCCAAAGCGGATTGTCATCTCCACCTTTGTCGCTGCGCAATTGAAGAGATTGATTATTTGTAGTCCTTGCAATAAAGTCCCCCATCAAAATAATTTCCCCAGATGCACTAAACACAAAAATTTCTTTTTTTAACGAAGCATATGGGTCTTCCATATCCAAATTTCTTTTCTTATGTCTTTGAGCCTTTCAGTGCAAAGTAGCAGGCTACCAATCTGATTGTTGCCTTGTTATCTGATATTTTTAGCCAAATGTATTGCTTATTTGTGTCTTCCTTTTCCACTTTGATGATCCCTAACCATGCTTCTTTGATTAGCACTATAATTCACCTGTGTTCTTTCCCTGTACTCCCTTCGTTCCATACTGAAATTTTCATGTACCCCCTCAACATATGGGACTTTGCAACCATTGTGGTCATGTGTTTCTGTAAGAATAATAATATCTTTCCCCTCTGCTATGTGCCCCAAATCGGGTCCTCTTCTCCATGGATACCTCCTGCAATTCCAACTTACTATGTGCATGGGATCCCGTGGGGCCCCGGATTCCTATTTCTTGTTTGACCAATGATCACTGATTTGGGCCTTTCCATTCCTTAATTGTGCCCATTTTCCTGTGTTTCTTTCTTTTTTCACTTTCTCCCATTCCTTCTTTTAGTATTCTTGTTGAGCAACTGTTAAATCCTCGTATGTATGTGTGTATATATGTGTGTGTGTGTGTGTGTGTGTGTGTGTGTGTGTGTGTGTGTGTGTGTGTGTGTGTGTGTGTGTATGCCTCGAAGAAGTTCCCTGCTTTTTAGGATACCCTGTTTGTCTTCTACCGTTCTCATGACAACTCCGCACATGCCGATCCTTTCCTCCCTCTATTCTTCTGCCAATCCTATTAGCTTGTTGTATATACCCTGTTCATTTATAGCCTGCTTGTCTATTCTTTTGCCAATCCTGCCAACCCGAAACTTTTTATCCAAAAGGGGCACCCCTATCGATGTAAAAATAAATAAATATGGTCAAATATTTCGTTTAGACAAATTAGTTCATTGATGTGGTATTAATGTGTTAATGTATTTATAATTATTGGTGCAAAATTAATTTTTTTTTGATATTTATGGTATTAATGTATTTGTGTATTATTATGAGATTAGTCAATTACGATAGTATTAGTTTACTTAAATTTTTATATTATAAAATTTTGACACGGTAAACACAATATTTATAATAAAGATAAAAATGGTACATGATATGATGCATTCAATATATAATAATAATAAAAATAAAGATGGTTAATGTGACAAATCCAATATGTTCTAATAATAATAAACATAAAGATATTGATTGATGTGATATATCAAACATATAATAATAAAGATAAAGATGTTGGTATTAATCACTTATATTATTAATTTATTTGTGTGATTGTTTTAATAAAGTTTTTGACATGGTAAATAGAATATTTGGGAGTAAGAATCAAGAAATATTCCATTTTCTTCTAATGTTAAACTTTAGAATTACCAAGACATGAAAATACTATCATATGACTGGTTAAAAACTTGAAATTACTCTATTTAATGAATATAGGTGTTAAAATAATTATTTTAATGTTCACTATTGACTAAAACGTGCACCAAATCCCAACCTTCTTTGGATTTCTCATTCTTGCTTGATTTAAGACCATCTTTATCCCTTCATTTTCTCCTCACACTCATGCTTTAAGCTTCTTGGTAGATTCAACTTTATTTCTAGGCTCTGTGTACCTTGACCTCATTAAGATAGAATGTCATGTACACATTTTAGGTACTAGTTTTTTATTTTGCATTCCTTGTGTTTTAATACTTAGCAAATGATTATATGTGCGTGATCCTCTCCTTGTTGATCACCTAAAATATATTTTACAAACGTTTGTAACTATTAAATATGTTATCCATTTATTAAATGAACATTCTCATCATCAAGTTATTCCTAACTTGCCTTATTTTAAAAAGGTCTTCCCCTCTAGAAATGTTTTTTTAATCTACCTTCACATAGATTGTGTAATGACACTAGTGTGTGCCTATAAAGACTACCCTAAATCCATTAATAATATTGTTTGATCCTTGTTAGAGCGCTTCCAATAGTGTAGAACAATGAGTACATGCAAATCCATAACAACGTATAAGTCATTTAATCATTCTTCGTGTTCAACACAAACATCTGATATCTCATGTACAAGATTTGATTTGGTATTTTTCAGTAGAGATGTAAGTTATTTTTTTTAATAAACATGGTGAATATATTAATTATAAAGCATCATGTTTTTATTTTTGGTAAATCCAGGGTGATAGACAAAATACCCGATGACCTGTAGCTTCGAGGAGCGAAACTCTAACACAAGGTGAGCGTGACTGATCATCCTCACATGGAGCAACATACATCGAGCCCTCAACGTATGTTATAGGTAAATCAAGGGATTTGAACTCACAACTTGGACCACCTAAAGTGGTGGCCGAGGTTGAGTGAGCCAACCTCAAGGGCTAAATGTAAATGATGGTGATAGTGGAACATGGGGGTGGGCTTGGGTCCTTAATGTTCGTCGAACACTGTACATTTGAAGCAATCTGTTGTGTTTGGTTTGGTCCACATGGATAAGTGCAACCCCTGCCTCAAGTGTCCCCATGACCACTCTAACCACCATGCAATGTGTAAATGACCCACTCCACACATCGAGATTTCTCAATTGGTAAGTGGTATGCCATTCTAACCCAACTCAGAAAGCAAAGAAAAAGAATATGATCCTCATATTATAAGATAAGTTAATATTTCATCTCATATATCTCAGATGTAACATTCTCTTTATTATAATATATACTTCTATACATACAAGTGAAATAATAACCATTAACATTAATATAATGACTTTTTTTTTGTGTTTCTCGAAAAAAGCATAATACTTTAGTAAGTCATCCAAACCATTATCTTCTTAACAAACATAAGTGATGCAAGAGCATTCAATTTCAAAACCAATCCTCATCAACCCAAAAGTGGCAAGAATAGACTTTACATGTTTTCATAGTTATTGCGATTTATGACATATCCAAAGGATTTTAGTAGGTTCGCGTTATCTTTTAGAATCTATACCATATTTTAGAAGTTGGTGCAAGCTAGTTTTTTAATGACACAATGAAATTATTTTTTGTTAGTAGAAAATGTTGTGTATAAATTGAAGTCTTATAATGTGTTGTGACATGTTTATGGTATGCATACGCCTTTAAATGAATGACACAATGCTTTTTTATGTTTGGTGTGAGGTTTGATCAGTTAGTGCAAGACTAGGAGATGTCAAAGTGAAAACTTAATTCAACATTATCTTTGTACACATGATCACTCATTCTACATGTAGTATCACTTGCTTCATCTTTGGGGATTTGTTGCGAGTCTTGTTCGATCATTCAAATGTGCATATCTATTACCACTATGGTGCACACAAAAAATAATATTATTCTACGATGAATTATCATGCTAAGGTGGAGGACCTTGAGACACTCACTCGAGGCACGAGGGATTCCGAGCTCCCATCTCGTTTAGCACAGTGAAGGAAAAATATAATTGGATCAAATATAACATAAGAATAAACATGGATAACAAGATTACTAAGTTATGCACACAGGATCATGCAAGCCATTTGATCCACAACAATTGATATATTTAGTAAATGATAAACAGTGTCTCCATACATTGAATCAAAGTTTCAAAATTTAGTTAACACTGCCTCACTCACAAACCCTAGCTAGGTTTCCCTACATAGCCATGATCTACCTCCTTTAACTTATTTTTATAACTCGTCGTCTTCCTATTACAAATCCCTCAAGGGGTATTTATAATAGTGGGGAATTTCCCTTCACTGGATCTAACAAGTCTATAATTAGCCTTGAGTTACCAAAATAGAACCTAATTGTTACATCGAGTGGTGTTTATGCCACATATCCTTATATCTTTGGTTTTTATCTTGCATGAAATCTCCACTGCTTGTTCTTCTGCTTTGCATGCTTTAACCGCATCTTGGTGTGCCATTTTTATCCATTCCACCTTTCTCTGTTCGCTACTTTCTTTGTTTCTATGTTTAGCCTATCTATATTTGTCACACCCATTTTTTTCGCCCACACAGTTCTACTTTCTTTCCCTTTCTTTTTGTGTGAGGCTTATCCCTCTCTTTTTGGATCTTGCGTGAGCATCCTTCGCTGAATTTATACATAACTTCTTCCCTCATCTTCACAATATTCTAATGTGGCTTTCCTCTAATATTCTTAAATCTCGTGTTTGACTTTACCCAATTTTGATGCTCTTCCCAAAGAATATAAAAATAATGAATGAGTCCCAATGTGGAACTTTACCAATTAAATAATACAATAATATTAGAATCCAACATCACCCCACACTAATTTGGTTGTCCACCCTCGGGAAAATATTTTTGAAGCTCTTCGAACAATTCTGAAATTTCTTATCTTAACAGATATTCATGCACCTTCCAATCATCCAATGCCTTTTGCAAGAGGGGAGTTATTTGGTTAAGTTGTGTGGCTAGTTTGGTAAAATATTTGGTGCATTTTACACCACTACTGGCATCTGTATGTATTGCTTGGAAATTTTATCCAACCTTGGTGTTTACATCCTCCAACTTAGTTTTAGCCTTGTCAGTGAGCTTCCACAGGTCACTTAACCGTTACTTGATCTATTCCCTCTTTTTAGTGGCCTCCTCCCATATCTTCTCAAACTCTTCCATGAGTTTTTTATGGGTATCCTTATAAATTTTCATTGCTATCCATTTGGGCTTCCAGGGTGGCTTGTTTATGGGCATCTTCTTGCATGCACATGTCGATTATTCTTGTTTTCTTGAAAAAGCCTTTGAGTAGTTTGTTTGTGTATGTGGCCTTTTCTATGAGCTCTTTATATAGATTTCCACACATCTCTAATTTCTTTCTGCAAGCAACAATGATATTATCTTTTTCTCATTTATTCTGCTTCTCCCTTTCCCTTTCTGCTTCTATCTTCTTAAATAAGAGGTTTAGTATTTGTTTTAATTCCTCTATATTCATTGCAGGATTGACTGAGTGGTCTTCTAGTAGTTTAAGATCATTTCAAAGTATCTTCTTGCCCAATTATTTTAAACCTTTTTGTCGACACACGAATATTATTCTTGTGGGTATGTTCCATGGTTATTTCACCCAATTATTCTTTATTTCCCTAATCTCCTTAGTCAGCTGACCCATATTTCTCCTTTGAGTGCGACTATCCAAGCTATTGTTCAAATTTTGTTGAACCACCTTGCTAGATATTATTATGATCACTTACCCAACTTGCGTCTATGATATGTTTAGATACAAATACTAATGGTTACCATCTTCATCCCCAATCTTGTTGAGGAATGATATTGGAAACTCACAAAAAGGGTTCCTTCGTACATGCGTCCCAAAAATGAACAAAAATGCTTTCTTCGACTGAATGGACCCTACAAATTCCTTTATGTTGTCCCATCTAAACAAGTCCTTGTTAAGGCTTCCCTTTTTTAACCCTGGTGTGAAAATATTTTATGGGTTTCTTTCCATAATATTTCAACTCATCTTCCCTGTCTCATTCTTATCCTTTGACCTCTCCCTCAATGTGCATGCCTTTACCCTTAGTTTGGTGTCATTTTTCAGCTTCCTCATTCTCGACGCTTTGTTTCTCTTCAACATGGTGCACCTCTTCTTCATATTCACGCTCTTCCTCCTCTACTTTATCCTAGTAATAAAAAAATCATGCACTTTATAAATTATTTATCCCAGTCTCATACTACTATTTATAAGGTTCTTGAGTGAAGAAAGTACTAATTAACCCCCATATTTTGGCCATCTTGTTTTATTTTATTTTATTTTTACCGACCTCTGACACCCATATGTCCAGTCAACTTCTGTCATCGTGTATCATTTTAGCCTCGACTGGGCCGCCCATATTAGTACTGGGGTGCTCATGGGCACCCTGGTCCCACCAGGGGCGACCCGGTCCTTTTTACACTTTCCCGCCTCTGTTTGGGCTCTTTCTTACCGTTTGAGATCTTTATCTTTCTTGTGGTTGACCTTTTTGGGGTTAATTACAAAATTGGACCAAGAGAACCCTATAAATATAAAGTTATGAGATCATAATGAGGAACCTAGAATCATTTAATACTATCACTCATCTAGAGTTGTATCCATCTATTGCATGGGAAATCACTTGCATTCACATAGCTCCATCATCAAGGAACAAGGCTAGGATATTTGCATCACACTTCACAGGGGGATGGATTCTATTGTATTTCATACACACATTTTTCTACACAGTTATTGATCGTTACTTCACAAAGTGCGACTGACACAAGAACAACCTAGGGCATGTTCACACACACTTGTACATAGAACTACATTAGGTTTGAGATGTAGTGAAACACTCAATTAGTAAGTCCACCATTGTGGTAGCTGAGGTCGGTCCGACCCCTTCATTTGTATTTTTCTTTTTTAGGGTTTGATGTTTGTTTTGGGGTCTTGCATGTCTTTCTTTCATCTTGGATTATTGGTGACATCTGACATGGGACAACAAAGCTGATACAAAAAATAGCGAGGGATTTGGACCATCTTCTGAATCAGTGAAGATCAATTTCAGGGATTTTTCACAGACCAGGGTGCCTAGACAATAGATCAGAGTGCCCTATTCCTTCTCCAAGCGCTTTAGTCTAGCCAAATACTCTAGATTTATCCTTTTCGGGACTTCTGCACAGTCGTTCGTACTTCTATATTTTCAAGTCATCACTACGACATTGTCTCGCGAGCATCTATTATTTAGTTGAGTTCTTTCCTCTTATCTTTTGTAGATTAGGGTTAGCATTTCATTTTGCATAGTTGTTTAGCTTACTTGCATACTTCTTTACTGCATTTATTTACTTTATTATAGTTGTTCATAGCTTAGATTAACTATCCCCACACTACTTGGTCCATTTTTAGTTAACCATTTTAATAAATCTGAATCCCTAATATCAATGATTACGATTAATCCCTAAAATACACCTGCATAAGCTTCAAGAATTGTCATTGGAAGCATAGGTAATTTTATAGGGCCTAATGCCTAGTAGGTAGATAACATTTGTCTCCTTTCGTACGGTTGCATCTACCCCACTAATTACTTCATTAAAAATGTCCAATAGCAGGCTCATCTAATATCGAAACTCTATTCTATAATACTTTCTCTGCGTGGTCGGAATTACTCCCATCATCCCCTTCTTTTCCACCTAATGACCTTCCCCTATTAAGATGAGTCAATCTCGACTTAGTGCCTAATGCAGAACTTATATAGATACTGCAAATTTATAATTTTACTTCTTTAACACTACTAAGTTTTGTGTACTAGGCATTCCTCATCATTAAAAACCAACTTCCCATCCCAGCAGTACTTACGAGGGCTAGAAGATGTCTTAATGGGGCGGGGCCACTTGTTTATTCCAAACACACTTATGTGTCGATAAAATGATGAAGTATAAATGCATGAGACCATTACTTAAGATCATCATCTTCATATGCGCTCATTTTCTTCCATATTTCATTCATGGCACATATTTGTTTAATAAATATACCCAGTTACCGCTTTAGGATGTATAACATTCGGTTGCAATCTAGATGACCTATATGGTCTATGGAACTGATACAACTTTCCAACATAAGGCTGATTTCAGTGCAATAACCTTATATTTCACGCAAAGTGTTTTTATATCTTTCTATTTGGACTTATCTTTATGAATACCCTTATATTTGGAACCATCATATGAAGCAAGTTGAATAGATCACCTGATTTAGTTCACCAGGTGAATCAGTATAGAAAATCACTTGGCACACTCATCACAATACTTCCATTAAAAGGCATGAAAGACTCTGTAAATAATCCTAAAGGTGATGCACATCAACTAGGGGAAATTGACTACTACTTTCAATTTCCTTAGGCAGCTGACACATCAATTAGGTCTAATCTTTGTCATAGAAATTTCATCAGATGTCCAAGCATATTAATATCCCTGTCTATCGATTGTATACATTATTGTCAAAGAAAAATCATCTATATAGTTCTGTTAAAGCTATGCTCATGTTGATATACTAGTTACTTTCATATAAATCATTACATCCTTGGTCAAGAAATACTATGTGGTCTTGATTACATACTACTATTCATATGATTCAGTACAGTGAGAAAAGTAGTAGGTGTATGGATTGTATTTTAACCACAAATACTTAATCTCTATTATCCTAAAAATTTGGTTCATACACTCCTTCCAGCCCAGTCTAAATGATATTAATTCTTACACATTGAATCTCACCATGGACACCAACGTTTATACTAGGACAATAGTGGCCAGGTGCTCCCGGCTCCTATGGGTGCCACATGAACGTTAGCTTTGTACTTAACTACCCATATTTTGGGTCCTATTCTATTTTTTTGGTTACCACCATAAATATTCCTATTCTATGATCGGCCTTTTAGTGACTCATTAACAAACTTAACTAATGTATATTTAATATATAAATATAAAGTTATGTGATCATAATAAGGGACCAAGCACTAAGCATCTACTAGTATCACCTAAGGTTAAATCCAAAGGCACTAACAATAGCATTCCTAACATTCCATCTAACATCCATTCAAGTGCAAGGGACGTAGCAGAATCACAATCACACATTCTTTTGTAGGTGAAGTTCACCTTTGTTCATGCTCATGATCTTAGTCCACAATAAAACAAAAGGTAGATAATGCTTGCTTATCACGTGAGACTTATCAAACATTCAGCTACCTAGGGAACTAATCTCTTCACACACAGACACACATGTGGTAACTACATTGAAGAGAAATCTATACATGTTTTGCAACGCTTCGGTCGTAATGGTTTTCACTAGGATGACCACTAACCTAGGTAACAAGTTCGACAAACATCATTTTCATCCTCTTCAGGTATCATGATGTTGTAATACATTGTACTGTCAGATTTAATACTAAATTTCTATAAGGGAATTCCATCAAATTGCAGGTTCTCAGGAAAATAATTTGAATAAGCCCAATAGACTTATATTCTTATTTTCAATCAGGCACCAAATTGAAAGCATGAAAACAATGTCACGACTCGATATGCCAAAATAGTCAATGTGTGATCTTTTGACGTTGTCTTAGGCACCTAGAGAGAGGTATACGGTTCATTTTATTCCAACCTCTATATTCACTCCTAGTCCACCAATAGAACATGTTACTTACACAATTTTATGAAGAATTCGGTATGCTCATTTGTGGTCCATATTATATTTATTTTTCATCTCTCGTCCCCCCAACGCAATAGTCGAAACACTTTATTGCGAATCAACTAAGACGTCTTATGATACACTCGATTTGTAACTACATTTATGAGATTTTAATTGTTTACACTTTAACTACGACATGGTCATTTACAATAATAAACTTGTTGATATCTTGAGTGAGTTACTTAGAATAAATTTGATGACATTAAACATAAATAACTCTTATTTGACTAGACACGCTTGACAAAATGTGACAATTTGCTCTCAATGAATATTATATTAACATTAGCATGATAGACTCTCCCATAAATATATTTAGCTACGATGATAATACGACTTTAATGAGCACTTTATGAATTAATGTTAAATAATAAAGAGGATACTTATTTAGTCTATTTACCATACATTTAATCCTTTATACGGACACTTGAAAAAAAAGGATATTTAACACTTATTTCTCTTTATACCATAAGAGAAACATATATATGACTTATACTTGACTTGTCACCTACGTAAACTATTAGTCATCAACTATTATAGCTTATACTTGACTTGTGACTTTATACACAACAATAATTTTTTTAATATCTTTTTATATAAATCGTGACTTGTAATGTAAAATTGTGTAATGATAAAATTGTCTATAGAGCATTGGAATTTGACCTTTTTTTGTTGTAGAAACTATGTATATTTGTAAAAAAGGGTAAGATTCTTAGTGATATCAAGTAGAGCTTTCAACCATAAGATAACACAGGCACTGATGTGTCAATTTGATGAGCTATGCATAGAATGATCTCAATGAAAAAAATATGAACATGAAGGTATAATGAAAGCATATCCAAGCTAAAAATAATGGGATTTTCATGCACCGTCAAAAATACATTGTCTTCGAGACCCAAGATTGCAGTCAAGGTTAGGATCCAATTTCAATTCCAATATGCCAATGCAGAATATAAAATTGAATGCTGTAAAAATATACACTCATAAACTAAAGTACATATTGATGTTGAACTTTTTTAAAGGAAAAAATAAATTCAATAAAATCCCCATAATGAAGCATGCCAACTATAGAGATTTCAATCTCAACTGATTACAAATATTTTCAAGATTGTGCAAAACTTATGGATTGCCAACACATTTTTATGCCACTGAAGGGTATAAAAAGGTGCAAAACTCAATATCAATATGGTCCAAGATTATATAGAAGGTCTTGTACCCATACAACCATTCCTAAAATTCTTGTATGGTCCTGAACCAAGAGTTTTTTAGTGACATAATCTAGAATTAATCATCTTCAGTCTATGCTCTCCTAGATTCTCTAGAATGTGTATCCATATCTCTCTTTTAAATTCCAGTTAAGCTAAGTACATAATCATCCTTATGTTTTAAAGCTATATAGCACATTGTAGTCATTAATTACAAGTACTAATATGTTATTTTGATATTGTATAGTTAATGTCGGAAGTTAATTAATCATAATAGCTCCTATTTTCAAACCTTACATTCCCGAATTTGTTAGTGTTTGAGCCCTTCATTCCAAAACATAACTCGAAAAATATAATAATATCTCCTAAAATTTTGTAAACCTTGTGGTGCATCAACTATTTAAATTGAACATTGTTGGCTCAAACCTTACCATGCCCTCAAGTTGTCTTTCGAGTTGATTTCACTACATGATTCTTTAAGCCTTTTTCTCCTACTTTCACACATATTATTGGATTCTTCTGAGTATGGGAAGACATATGCCATTCCTTGAATTCATTCAACTGCATTTGGCATCCTAAGGACTATCATTTATGAGGCCTTTCATAATTGATTGTGGATCTCCCCTATTCTTGCAACCATCGTTAAGTCATGAGATGGGTTCTAATTTTGTTCTCCATGAACTTCATCTTATAATTCAGATAGTTATCTTATTATTACTCCATGAGATGTTATTGATAATGAATACACCATATTTTTGTGATTCATGATACATACTACATTATTCAAGTGTTTTTTTAATGATAATAAATCAGGTTTTAATGTTTGTATATCTCTTTCCTTCATATTTTAGGTATTTCTATTAAATATATATCCCTTTATACTACAAATATCAATGACCTTCTAAATGCATCTTGTTTAAATATTTGGTCAATTCATCTTATACATTACTACTTGTCCTAATACCATATACAATTCGTGTTATATCATCCCTGATTGACAAAAATTATAGCATTCTCCTATGGAAACCTTGTTTACATGCCATGAATATCACCCTTCTACCTATTGGTTTATTTTTTTTCTCACTAAGGTTATAATTATTTTTTCCCATGGGATCCATCCCCCTTTTAATGTAATGTCCCACCTTGATGGTAGTTTTTGTCTTTACCTTGTACTCCCAACATTATTATTAAACAATTACTTGATATTAATATAGTGTATATCCCTCCATCACTAGAGGTTGATGTGAGTAAGGATCATAGTAATGATGTGACTATCCTAGATGCATTTGACACGTCATTAATCAATCTATCGTGCGTAAATGTATTTTATACAAAGATATTTATGATGAAAATGAAATTGAATGTGATGGTCACATTGAATCATATAAGCCCAATAATGAAAATATCGAGTTGAAAACATACCATGATCCATTTCCTACTTACAATAATGTCAAATCTACTTTGTTACTGTTGGAAACTTTAGACACTGAGAGGGGGGTGAATCGGTGTTTGTTCAAAATTTTGAAGAAATTTAGGTGGTTGTGAATGGTTCTGTAACCACATCAACAAATGATGTAACTCAACAAAGACAGTTTGACAGGGCCAATTAGAAGGCCAGGTTGATAATCTTGTTCACAATGTACGGTGACGCGCAACCCCACATTCGAGATGCCAAAACAACCAAATAAGTGTGAGACATGTTGAGCAAAATGTACGAGACCCGAAACAAGGTCATAATATTAAATTTGCAGAGACAATTGCATACATTGAAATTCAAGCCGAACGAGAAAGTGGAGGATTTCTCGCAAAGAGTTGCAACATTAAGGGCTTCACTTCTAGCCCTAGGAGAGGAGGTTACTAGTATGACTCTCATTCCCATTTTTTTGAGAGAACTTCCTATTATCACATTTTTGTGACGACACTAAATTTATCAGATCAGACCATCAGTTTTAAGAGGCTAGTGAATTTGCTGCAACAAGAAGATGCATTTTATAACAAAGATGAAGAAGAAGAGTAAACACTATCTTATCATCAAAAAAGGAAGGGAAAAGAAATATCTTCCCAAAATTCCTAAAACCAACATCAACGAATGGACAAACAAAAGAATAAATGACCTATCTGCAATAGAGGACATGAGTTGAAAGATTGCAGGTACAACACATACAAGAAAGGCTCATTGAGAAATTATAGACCTCAAAATCGACAATCACAATAGGGAAAATCACATGACAAGAAAGGGAAGAAGAAGGGGAATTGGAAAAATAAACCCATCAACAAGGAAATGTAGTTGACCAAGAAGACCATTTAGACAATGCGGACTTCTTGTACACTTCCCATTCTAGTGAACCATCCACGTCATCTAGTGTTGTTTGGTATGTTGATTCAGGGGCCACTCAACACATGACCTGACACATAGATTGGGTTACCATCATGAGGGACACACCTTATAAAAACCATGTTTCATTAGGTGACGACTCTTCTTACACGGTATAATGTATTGGGAACATTTCTCTACCTCTTGGTTCACGAAATTTTAGATTATTAGAAGTATTATATGTCCCTGACTTAGCAAAGAATTTATTATTAGTTAGTTAGCGTCTAGATCATAATATGAAGATTGATTTGATAGTCATTCCGGTAAGAAAGTGTGTTTGATTCAAGACAAATCTAGAGGCTCAAAAATTGTTGCCAAATCCTCGAATGTGGGATGGCTATTCCAGCTTGATTTTTTTCATATGTATGATCAAACACTAGTGGCTAAGAATTCTTCATATGCATAGTTGTGGCATCAGAGACTTGGTCACATCAATTTTAGATATATTGATACACTTTGCCGATATAATAAGGTGAGAGGATTTCCATCTTTCAAGAAGGATACATGTGCTCATGTTTTATTAACTAAGCTATAAATTGAAACTAATATCTACATAGCTTCAAAATAAAATGCTAATTAAACAATGAACCATCAAGATACGAGCTTAAAGGAAATGCTTCTTCAATGCATAAATGAAACTACATGCTAAGCTATTTGTTACTCTCTATGATTGCTAACTCAAACTATGAACCTATGAAGAACATAAGCAATCAAAGTGGATTGTTTCTTGATCTCAAGGATTGAGAATGAAATCTCACCAAGAATGGCTACAAGGCCATTTTGGATCTTCCCATATTACTCAATTTGAGTGAAAGGATGCAAGATGGAGAAGCTATTTCCAACAATTGAGAATGGCTCAAGATCAAAATGCTTATAGTTTGCACTATTCAAAGCATGGTGCAAGAAGAAAGGTAAGAAGGAGGGTTCTTTATATAGCTTTCCTAAAGAGGTAAGGCTAGAAAATTGATGAATGTGGGATAAAGGTAAAACAAGATTAGGAATGGATAAGGTTGCTTTATAAAAGGTAATCTTGATTTAGAAGAGTTTAATTTGTCGTTAGTAAGTCATGGGAGTTGGGGGATTTTTAATTAATCAAAAATGATTAATTAATAAGTAGAGGTAAGCTTATAGAAGCTAATTAGAGGAAAATTAGTATGATTTACAGGATTTAAGAGAGGAATTTGATCCAATAAATGGTAATTTATTGACTTGGAGTTGCGAGTGTAATTAATTAACCCAAGTAGAAGTGGATATTAATTAATGAAAGGTCGTTAATTGACATATTTAATGATAGGAAGGATAATTAATTAACGAAAGGTCGTTAATTAATGAATATGAAAAGGAATGTTAGCTAATTAGCAGGAAAACACTAATTATTATGGAAATGACGAGAAATAGGACAATTAGTGCAATATTAGCACTAAAGCTTCCATAAGAGGATTTTTGGTGTCTACAATACAAACAAGTATCCTAATTGCCTCACAGGAAAAAAAACAAATCTTCATTCGATAAGAGTACTTATCAAGCTCTAAGTAAGCTTGATTTGGTTTATATCAATCTTTACAGTCTGATGCAACCTATTCATTATAGATTTCAATATTTCATGATATGTTTCGATGATTACTCTATAAAAATGTGGATTTTGTCTTCATAACAAAAGTGAAGCTTTTGAGAAATTCAAGAAGTTCAAAGTGGTTGTTGAGAACGAGATTGGTCATTATATCAGATCTCTCTGCTCATATCAAGGAGGCAATTCACCAGTACTTAATTCAAAGCATACCTAAAAGCTCACGAGATTCGCCAAAAAATGCCTCCTCCACACAAGCCATGTCAGAATGGTGTTGTTGATAGAAAGAACCGTATTATCATGGAGATGGTGTGATGCATGATCGATGATTCTGGACTAACAAAGAAATTCTGGGCGAAAGCAATAAAGACAACAACATATTTTATGAACAAAGTGCCTACAATTTCTCTTGACAGAGTAACACCACATGAGGCATGGTCGAATTGGAAGCCATCCATTTCACACCTCAGATTATTCGGGTGTAAAGCTAACATGCACACACCCAAGCAGAAAAGAAAGAAGTTGGATATGAAATCAGAGAAACCTCATCTTCATTGGATACAATAAAGAGGCTCTTGGGTACAAATTGATGGATACGAAGACTAGAAAAGTCTACACCAAGCAGAGATGTTGAGTGCTTTGATAAGAAGGAAGTTGAGACTTCTCCAGAATCACCTGATGTAGATAGCTCACCTATTGTAAAAACATAAGAAGATGTTCCCATTGATGATGAAAATGATGATGGGGATGATGGTGATGATCAGACAAGACCATGATCCACGTGAACAATAAAACATATGCCCAAGTGGAATACAAACATGAATCAAGATGCAAAATTAGATGCTCCTCCCGATACATCCACCTCTAGACCACGTACTCGCAGTAAAGCTCAAGAAGAGGTAAATTTTGCTTTGATGAGTAGAGTTGTTGAATTTTTTGAGTCCTCTACTAGTCCAGGAAGTCCTACAATCGAAATATTGGAAAGATGTCATGGATGTTGAGTATCAGTCAGTGATGAAAAATAACACCTGACAGCTTATCGATCTTTCACTTGGGAAGAATCCCATTGGTTACATATGGATATTTTAAAACAAAGTACAAAGCAGAAGGGACCATAAACAATTACAAAGTGAGAGTGGTAGTAAAGGGGTATGCACAAAAGGAAGGCATAGGACTATGAGGAGACATTTTCTCCCACAACTAAGATCAAAACAATCAGATTGATCTTTGCTCTAGATGCTCAGCTTGGATTGAAAGTCCATCAGATGGATGTGAAAAGTGCATTTCCAAATGAATATCTACTGGAGGAAGTCTACATGACTTAACCTAAGGGTTTTTTCATACTGGTGAAGAAACAAATGCATGTAGACTCAGGAATATATTTTTTATGGCCTTAAACAGGAACCATGGGCATGGTACATCAAGATTGATGATCATCTAGTTCAACACGGATTTGTGAGAAATCCATATGATCCCAATCTCTACCTCAAAAGGTAAGGGGGAGGGATTGATGATGATTGTTGTAGTCTATGTCGATGATCTAGTCATCACTGGAAGTTCATGGTGAAGATGATTGATGCTACGAAGAAAGATCTTAATCCATTATTCGACATGACAGATCTCGGGCTCATGCACTACTATCTTGGATTGGAAGTATGGCAAAAGAAGAATCACATCTTTGTTTCTCAGTTGAAATATACCAAGACAACGCTCGAGAATTTTAGGATGATGGATTGCACACCGATTGCTACACCCATGGAGACGGGACTTGCAGTTATCTCGTTCAGATCCATCTCCTCTGGTAAATGTAACTCTCTATCGAAATTTGATTGGGAGTCTCATTTACCTCACATATACTAGACCAGATATCAGCTTTATAGTGAGCTATGCTATCCAGGTTCTATGCAGGAACCCAAAGTTTGTCATTAGAAAGCAGCAAGGTGAATCTTGAGATATCTCAAGGGTATTATGGATCTTGGTCTAGAGTACAAGAAGAACGATAACTTCTTCTTGACTGGATATTCTAATTCAGATCATGAAGGTAACATTGATGATAGGAAATCCACTTCTAGATGTGTATTCTTTCTGGGATCTGGACCGATATCATGGGGAAGAAAGAAACAAAACTTTGTTTCTCGCTCTTCTATACAGAAGATCGAATATCATGTTGCAGGTGGAGCTGTCGTGCGAAGCGATATGGCTACGTCGCATACTTGAAGGATCTTGGAATACCACAGGAAAAATACCACTACATTGTATGTTGACAATTGAAGGTGTACTCAAACTTGTTCGCAATCCAGTGTTTCATGAAGAGAACAAAGCACATTGAGGTACATGTTCATTTCATACGCGAGCATGATTTGAAGCACAATATACAGCTTCAATTTTTTCCAACAGTTGAACAATGAGTAGATATTTTCACAAAGTCACTTGCACGTGACAAGTTCGAGTTGTTCAGATATTTCTTCTCCTCATCCCTTGAGGCAATGCAAAATTAAGTAGGGGGAATGTTAGGTAAAACCTTTCTATTAGTAATTTTTCATCATATTTATTATTTACCTTAGGTATTAATAGTTTGTTATTATGTTACTATGGTTTAATAACATAGTTGTTTTATATTAGGTAAATAATGGTTTATTACTTGGTTAGGTTTTTATATTTGTTTTACAACAATATGTGTAGCTTCCCGGATAATTTTGGAAGCTTTTTTATTACGATATATTGGTTGCACTTTCTCAACCTCCTACTTCTTTGTACTTGGCCATCCAATATCTATAAATATTTCAGCCCCCATTCATTTTGTAATGTGATTTTATTAGATCAATAATAATTGTCAGGCTTCCGTCCCTGTTCTGTTAGATTACAATTTATGGGAAATGTATAAAAAATTTCTAATTGACCTCAGTATATCTTTTTGCGCTAGCTAGATTGGCTATGATAGAAGGCACACAACTATTGTAGTTGTTGGTTCCCTTAATCTAATTAATTGGTAAGGTGCGTCCGCCTTTCTTATAGCTTAGGAGATTCCCCACTTCATCAATCTCCTTATCATTGTTTAGGGCTTGCCCCAAGTCTTCTAGATTTGTTTATCAACCTGGTAGTTTTAATGATTAGTGACTAGGTGATCCTCATGCATAGATATCACAAAATATAAATAACCCTCTATAATGAGTGAAATCATGT